>JANBPO010002302.1:19554171-20154171 GCA_024336825.1 Amorphophallus titanum
TCACTAAGATTTAAGGCTAGACATGGTATGATCTATTATCATGCAACTTCTACGTATTTTAAACATGGCAGAATCATTTTTTGTAAGGAGGGAATGGACATGGAGATAGTATGAGCAATGAGAGAGAGAGAGAGAAAAAGAAAAGGTAATCTGATGAAGGATACATATGACCAATGATGGAACCTTGAAAAAATTTCATGTTTCATATGACTTACCTAATTACTTAGTTGTTCAGACGATATGTTAAGGAAAAACAAGATTCTTGGCGATCAAAAACTCATATTTTATCAAACTAGAAAATTTAGGGTTTCTAGTAAACCTGACGTAGAACATAGTTGCCATAGGCTCCGTGCTTGTATGAGAATGCGGTTGCCCGATACACCATGATCAGATGAACGCGGTCTATTGTAGGGCCGCATTCATAACGTGCTCCCTGTGATGGATGCATTCACATCCAGAGCCTTCGTTTCAACGGTAAATGCAGAAAATGACGATACCATGCAAAAAACCTCAAAATACATGCACATAAGTGACTAAAAATTTGGGAAAATGTATTAAAACTATACTAGACATGTGAATGGGCATGTCTAAGTGTTTAATTAGCATTGGGCCTAAGACATAACCTACCTTTAAACCACCTTAGGGTCTGTTTGTTTGGGGGATAAATTGGGATAAACCGGTATACCCCACTGAAAATTATGCTATTCTCTTTGGTTGCTCATACCGCCGCGGCGAGCCCGAGCGCCATCTTGGCCATGCCCGCCACCGGGCCGAGCCCAGACGCACCGGCCGCCGTGGCGTGGCTGGCCAGCAGGTAGCCCAGCGTGCGCCGACCCTGCTTGCGCTCGGCCGGCGTGGCGCCGCGCATGGCCAGCATCGCGTTGCGGGCGAACAGCGCGTACATGCCCTGCAGGTACAGCTTGAACTGCAGGATCACGTTGAGCCCGGCCTTGTTGAAGGCCAACGGCCGGTTCATCCGCGAGTAGTCGAGCTGGGTGTCGGCCACCATGTCGTCGGCGAATTCCTGCAGCGCCGCCTCGCTACCGTCGGTCAGGCGCTCGTCCTTGGCCATGCGGTAGGCCGCCAGCGCGGTGGTGACGCGGTTCATCGCCTCGACCTGCTGCGGGAAGGCCATCGCCGCGCGCTGGACCTTGGCCATCACGTGCTCGGCCGCGTTGCCCCGCATGGCGTCCTCCAGCGAGTTGAGCCAGCTGAAGTCCAGCGTGCCGCGTTCCAGCAGCGACTCGAGCATCCGCTGCTCCTCGGGGGTCTTGCCGAACTTGGTGATGATCTCCTTGGCGGTCTCCTGCAGGCCGGCGCTATCACCGCGCTTGGACATCAGCGCCTTGGTCTCGTTGACGAAGTCCTGCATGCCGCGCTTGGTGAAGAACGGCACCGCGCCCTGATACGCGTCCTTGAGGTACTTCACCGCCTTGACCATGCCGATGCTCGAGCCCGACGGGGTCGACAGCCCCGCCATCGTCGGGGCCGCCACCACGAAGGGCTGCATGGCGTTGGTCAGCGCGTAGGCGGGGCTGAAACCCAGCGAGTAGAGCGAGGACAGGTTGGTGATCGCGTTCATCACCCGGTTGCCCATGGTGTGCTCCATGCGCGCGGCGATCGCCTGCTGGTTGCGCGAGAGCACGTTGATGACCGCCGCTGCCGGCTGGTAGCTCTCGCGGACCTTCTGCATCTCGCTCCACGCCTTGTTGATCTGCTTGCCGTGCTCCACGGCCGAGTAGTGGTGCGCGGCGCCTTGGAAGCGGTGGGCGTAGGCGCGCAGCATCTGCTTGCTGGCACCGAAGATGTTCTGGCGCGGCAGCAGCGACTGGCGGTAGTTGTTCTCCGGCAGGGCCTCGATCGCCAGCCGCTCCAGCGTGCCGGCCACCTCCGGGTCGAGCTTGCCTTCCTTGGCCAGCGCGCGGGCCTCATTGAGGAATTCGGTCGACGGCCGGCGCTCGACGTTGTAGTTGTCCAGCGCGCCGAACGGCTGGCTGATGATCGCCTTGTCGGCACCGGCGTTGTCGCCGTCGTCGACCGGCTCAAACTGGGCCTGCGCCTCGTCGAAGTCGATGCCCTCGGCCGCGTAGCGCTGACGCACCTCCTTCTCGATGTCGGCACGCGCCGCCTTGGCCTTGGCTGCCGAGTCGAAGAAGTACACGCCGCGCTGGTACACGCGCACGCCATAGCCGAGCTCGCCGGCGATCTTCTCCACGGCCACCTGCGCGCCGGGGTTGAGCGCACGCTGGTTGCGCGCCTCCTCGCGGGCAGCAGCCTTGGTGTCGAACCACTCGCCGTTTTCCTTGCCACCCTTGCCGATCATCTGCGCCGGCAGCTGGACCTTGACGATCCAGTTGCCGAAGCGCATCAGCGGGAAGTACGGCCCCTGCCGCATCTCGCGCTGGGCGTTCTTGATCCGCTGCACGATCTGCTTCTTGGCCTCATCGCTGAAGTCCGAGGACTCCACCGTCTCGAGCATCTTGTCGAGCGTCTTCTGATGGATGTCGGTGAAGGTGTCGCGCAGGCCAGCGTAGATGTCGGCCACGCGGGGGTCGGCCTGCTGCGGAACGGTTGCGCGATCGAGTCGGCGATGGACTGCGTGAGCAGGTTGCCGCCGATGTTGACGTTCTGGACGGTGAATCCGGCCGCGTTGATGAAGGTCAGGTTCGTCGTGCGGGCGCCGATGTTGACGACGAGCACCTCGTCGTTGTCGCCGGAGCTGACCGCGCGCCAGGCCTGCGAATCCAGCAGGGTGGACGCTTCGAGGACGGAAGGCGTCAGGCCGGTCGCGGTGACGGCGGCGGCGAGACGGTTCGCGACATCCAGTTTGAGCGCGAAGAGCATCACTTCGGCCTCGATGCCGTCCGTCGAGATGATCTGGCTGCCCCAGACGACTTCGTTGAGCGGGTACGGAATCTGCTTCTGGGCTTCGAAGCCGATGATCTGCGACTGCTTGTCCTTCTCGACCTGCGGGACCTTGATGGTCTTGGTGAGAAGCTGGTAGCCGGGGATGATGATCGAAGCGGGGCCGGAAAGCTTCAGTCCGCGGACGATGCCGGTGAGCGCGCCCGTCAGCGCTCCGAGCCAGGCGTCGTCGCCGGCGAAGTCATAATCCAGATCTTCGGCGACGAAACGCTCGAGAATCAGGCGACCGGAAACATTGCCGAAAACCGCGACGGACACCTGGGTCGCGCCGCAGTTGACGATGATCGATTTGGTGGTGCTCATGCTGCGCGTGCGAAAACGGGGTTATTTCGACGCGGCGTTGTCCTCGCGGACGAATTCGGGCGAGAAGCGCGCCCAATCCTGGTCGATGAAACCGGTCACGAGATTCTGCGGACGAAGCACGCCGGCGGTGTCGCGGGTCGCGCGGTCGGCGACTTCCTTGATTTTCTCGAGCTTGTCCTTCGGCGAACCGCCCGCACCGGAAAGCGCACCGGAAAGCAACAGCCCGAAACTGCCCGCGGACGGGGTTCCTTTCGCCGCGTCGAGAATAGGAACCTCCTTGCCGTCCACTTCGAGCGTGACGTAGGCGAGATCCGGACGGGGATTCGAGACACCGTCACGTTTCAGGATTTCCGCCGGAAGATAGAAGAACACGCTCTTCGGCGTATTCGCCTCAAGGGTGAGGACGGTGGCCGACGCCTTGTAATAACGGTAGTTTTCGATCGACTCCGCCTTCGTGGCCTCGGCGAGCGATTTGCCTCCGGTCACGGCGTCCTTGAGTTTGATCACGTCCTGATAAACCTTCGGCTTGTTGGCATCCGAGGCTCCCGGCTTGAAGCCGGCGACAAGCGTGACCTTCACGTTGTTCACCCAGCGCACGGAGGCGTTGTTGTACTTGGCGTCGGTGATGCCGGCGGCGGCGAGCGCTTCCTTGACGCCGTCGGACTGCACTTTCAGCACGACTTCGATACGCGCGCCGTGGACGTTTTTGCCGTCGATCTGACGATCGACGGTCACAAGGGGTTTTTTGACTTGGCCGGAATCCGTGCTCTGCGCGGAAGCCGACGGTGTCGTGAAAGCGAGGCACGCGCAGGCCGCGATGCCGGCGATACGTGAAATCGTCATGGCTGGTTTTGGGGTGGGGTGACTGCGGGGAGGTAACGCGCGCCCCCCGGGTGGCAATAACAAATCCCGGAGCGCGCGCCTTCGCGAAAAATCACGGCTTGTTTTACTGCAAATTATTTTCATCACAGCTTGCCACAATTCTCCAGACCTAAGCACCTATGTCGAATCTGGTTATGCTTCGTATCCACGTACCATCTGAACCGATCGGGTGCTTCTGGGCGGAGCTAAAAACTGTGATTAACTGATCAAACGGTCGTACAGACATCCTGATTAATGCTTCTAATTGGAAATGATTCTCTAACGGAACAGAAATCTTCATTACTGGACAAAGAAATTACTCTCCCACTTGTCGGGGTTCATTGAAGGAACAGATCATTTCAGTGCCGTGGCGGCCGAGCAGTGTGTTCGGTTTGGTTTGATGTCAAATGTTTTGCTGGAAGCATGGGAAACGATCCGATTTGTGAGTCGGACAGTGCTATTCGCCCAGAAGGCACAGCGCCTATACGGCATTCCTGCTAGTGTGCTCATATCCATTGCCTTGGGTGAATCTGGCTGGGATGCAAACGACTTAGCCGGCGACTTAACGTTATCTCAAGATGAAATAAGAGGTGGCCCTGTGGAAATCGAAGCGTGGTTCATCGCCAAGGCGCGGCTGTGGCGCAAGGAGTGGGCGACGTGACTGACACTGCTTTCGCCCTCGCCGCATCGCGCACCCGCGTCGTCATGGAAATTGAGCGCCTGCGAAAAGCGTTCCCCGAACTCAACGACGACCTCGATCTGTTGGCTGACAGTATAGAGGGGCAGACCGACTTCGACCAGCTTTGCGACGCCATTCTAGCTCAGTTCGTTGAGCGGCTGGCGATGCGAGAAGGGGTGCAGGCGCACATTGAGAGGATGGCAGCGCGGGCGGAGCGGTTCGGCAAGGCGGCGGACGTGTTCAAGGGACTGTTGCACGACCTGGTCAAGGCGTCGGGACAAACCACCATCCGCCGCCCGCTCGCCACCCTGAGCATAAACAAAGGCCGCGCCAAGCTGGTGCTGGACGGCGACTTTAGTGCGCAGGGCTACATGCGCACACCCGCCCCCGAGCCAATGCGCGCCGACATCGCGGCTGCGCTTGCAGCGGGCAACGAGATTCCTGGCGCTCGGCTCGAGCCGGGCGAGCCGACTTTTTCCGTACGAACCAAGTAGGAGAACGAACGTGGTTTCATATCTTCCCGAGCCGACCGAGGGCGGCAACTTCACCCCTCCCCCGGCCGGTACGCACCCGGCCATCTGTTATCGCTTCATCGACCTCGGCACCCAGCAGAGCAAATTCAACAACGAGACGAAGACGGCGCGCAAGGTGATGATCTCGTGGGAGATCACCGACCCCGAGCTGCGCACCGAGGACGGCCACCCGTTCACGATCTCGCAGCGCTACACCTGGTCGATGCACGAGAAGGCAACCCTGCGCAAGACGCTGGAAGCGTGGCGCGGCACCCCGTTTATCAAGACGGACTTTGGCCCGGGCGGCTTCAACGTTCACAAACTGATCGGCGTCGGCTGTCTGCTGTCTATCCTCCACGAGCCGAAGGAAGGTGGCGGCGTCTATGCGAACATCGGTGCCGTGATGAAACTGCCGCGCGGCATGGAGGCCGGCACACTGTTTAACGCGACGGCATTCCTGTCGCTGGACGCCGACGAGTTTGACCGCGAGGTTTTCAATGGCCTCAGTGACAAGCTCCAAGAGACGATCAAGGGCAGCCCCGAATATGGCTACCTGAGCCGCCCGCACGAACCGGCAGACTTCGTGCCGCCCAACTTCCAACAGGGCGACCCCGGTTTTTCTGATTCCGACATTCCGTTCTGATCCGCAGCCAATAGGCCCGCCCCCTGACACCCAACGGGGCGGGCCGGGAGCACACCATGTCACTGCAAAGACTTTCCCTGATGGACCGACTGGAAGCTCAGTCGATGCCTGAGCCTAATTCTGGCTGTTGGCTATATTTTGGAGCTCAGGACAGCGGCGGGTATGGGACCATCAAGAACGGGCTCAGGAACACCAAGGCCCACAGGGCGTCTTGGCTGGTGCATCGCGGCACTATCCCTCATGGGATGCATGTTCTGCACCGCTGTGACAACCGGGCATGTGTCAACCCCGATCACTTGTTCCTTGGGACTCAGACGGACAACATGAGGGACATGGTTCGAAAGGGGCGTTCCCATTTTCAGCGCAACCCTTTCGCAAACCACAGGGCGAAGCTGTCTCTGGATCAGGTCCGCTTCATACGTGAGAACTGTGTTCTCGGCAGTTGGAAATACGGAGCCAGCACCATGGCCCGAAAGTTCGGCGTCAGCCCCGCCTCGATCTGCGCCATCATGCACGAAGACAGTTACGGCGGCATCAAATGATCCTAGGGTTTTACAGCGACCTCAAGATCATCAAGACCCGCTCGGTCGTGCAGATCGTGGTGGAAGTCCCGCTCGAGCGCGGCAAGGAAGTCACCGACCTGTTCGGCCTCCCCCAGCCTAACGCCGAGGTTCCTGTCGTTGTGGCCCGCATGGACCCGACGAAGATGGCCGAGCAGTCCAATGTCGTGCAGATTGAGGATCACCGGCCAACCGACAACGAGAAGCCAACAAGGCCACTATCGCAGATCGCCGGGATGCTGTGCAGCGTCGGCGCGTTCCAGCAGTTTATCTGCGAGAACAGCGACGGCTGGGACCATCGCCCGTCGAGCGACGAGGCAGCTGAATGGCTGCGCGCCAACTGTGGCGTGCAATCCCGAGCCGAATTGAACAGCAACGCTGTCGCGGCCCAGCGTTTCCGAAAAATCAGGGCGGACTACGAAGCGTGGATGGCCGCCTGATGCTCTACCGCTCCCGCACATACCTGGATGGATCGCGCGGTGCTCCCTGCACCCTGCGCATCCCTAGTGTCTGCCGGGGTGATGCCGAGACAACCGTAGCTGCACACATCCGTGACAACCACACGGGCGGGGGCATCAAGGCCAGCGACCTGTCGGTATGCGATGCCTGCGCCGATTGCCATGCAGTATTTGACCGGCAGCGGCGCCTTCCGAACGGGCTGCTGCTGAGCAACGAGGAATGGACGTTCTACGCCCTGCGCGCCCTACAGGCGACGCTGGAACGCCGTCATGACATTGGACTCATCAAGCTGCCGGGTGACGGACGGGTGGTGCCCGAGCGCACCGTGAAGCCGCGCAAGCCTGCCGAGCAGCGCCGCGCGGTCCCTGCCGGGAGGCCGCTGGAATCCAATTCGCGCCTGCCCGGAAAAGGTCAGGGCCGCAAGATACCCAACAAGCCATTCCCTAAGCGCAAGGAGAGCGCACTATGAAAGCCATTCTACCAGTCGCCGCCTCTGCGGTTCTGTTGGCCACTTTGGCCGGCTGCTCGGATGCCGATATCGCATCGGCCAACCTGTCGAAGGCTGCCGATCAGTTCGAGATCACACGTCGGGTCGTGTTCTATAACGGCATCACGGACAGCTACATGCTGACCATCGAGGGCCTTTGCTCGCTCGGGAACAGCGACAGCAAGGGGCAACTCACAGTGACCTGCAAGACGGGCCCAGGAACGTACAAGAAGCATTTCCTCGGGCTTTCGGACAACGTGACGTACTTCGTCGAACAACTCGAGGCGGCACCGGTCAACACCTACCGCTACCGCGTCATCTTCAAGCCGTCCGTCATTGTGCCGGACATCAACGCAAAGCTCGGGATGTGAAGGAGTCACCAGTGACAGAGGGTAAGCATGCGCCGGACAAAGTCTGGAAGCCGATGGCCACCGTGCCGACCGACGTTCATGTCGAGATGGGAAGGTGGGACGGTCTTGGCGGCATGAATTGGCGGACGACAATCGGATACGCCAAGCGCACCCGTCAGCGCAGGTTCTTCGGCAGTTATGCCGAGATGACCTACAACGGCGAAGAATACACGCACTGGCGTGACATCCCAGAGCCTCCGAACGACGCGGAGCCATCCAAATGACCACAACCACACCCTCGGCACCGGATGAGGTGGTGCTGGATGAGCGCGGGCTTCACGAAGCTCTGGAAGCTCACCTGCGGCTGTTTCCGCACATGCTTAAGAACGATGGCATTCACGCGATCCACGACATTATCTCGACGTATCTCCGCAATGCGCCGAGCCTTTTCCGTTGGGGCGATGATGACGAAGTGCTGCCAGTCAGCGCCTCCGCACAGCCAGCAGGCGTGACGGAAGAGCAGGTGGAGGCCTTCAAGCACAAGTATAGCGAACTGTCGCAGCGTTACCATTGGCTGGATAGCATCCCCGGCACCACTCCCGACAGTGACGCGACACGCGAACTGCTCGAAGCGGTTCGCCTCCCCTCACCTACGGATACGCGAGAGCGGGTGCTGACCGAAGATGACGAGCGCCTGCTCAAGCTGATGGAGGGGACGGCTACTGCGTGGGAGGCCGCTACCGGCACCATAACGCTCGCCATACCAGCATCGTCAGCCTGCACGCTCCGCAAGGCAATCGCGCTCATCAACCGCCTCAAGACCAAACCCACCGAGGCACCTGTCGAGGATGGGTGGGTGCGCGTTCCGAAAGAGCCACTAGAGGATTTGTCTCGCATCAACGACGCGATCATGGACCTCGCCAGATCAGGCGCGGACGCGTCCGTCATGGAGGAGGAGTTGGGGGAGGCAACTGCCGTTGTCATCAAGGCCTATCGCCTCGCCGCCTCTACGAAGGAGGAATAGATGACCCTCGACAAGAACGCATTGGCGGCGAGCGCCGAACGGATAGCCCTCGTGGCACTCATCGCAGAGCGCGACGGCTCTGAATTTGACGGCGAAATCCACCTGACCAGCGAGGAAGGCGAACGCATCGTTGCTGCCCTCGCCGCCCTCCCCACCACATCGGTAAGCGAGCCGGTGAGCGATCTGGTGAAGCGGCTGCGCGAGGCAGCAGTTGAAGTCGGAAAGTCCGGCAACATTCTGGCCGCTACCGATCTGGTCGCGGCCGCCTCCGCACTCACCGCAGCAGAAGCCAAGATCGCCGAACTGGAACAGCGCTCACTTGCAGAGGGGTGGAACTACGACATGGATGAAGCGCCGCGTGACGGACGCACACTAATCCTCGCCCTTAGAGGAGTGAAGCCCACAGATGGACCGGCGTTCGTCGGTAAGTGGGATGCCGGGAGGGGACTATGGAACATCTACCCGGACGGCATGTGGAGCAGTGTCGACGCTTGGAGGCCGCTGCCGAACCTCCCCCAACCCCCAGAGGCAAAATGAGCGATAAGGTATCGGACGAGCTTGCCTCGATCCGCAATGAACTTCTTGAGATGGGCATCTGGATCGACAACGATGGAACGGCATCGCAGATCGTGACCGGGGACGAACTGCGCGCGATCGCCGCTCGCATCAACAGCGCCACAGAAGCTCAGGTACGACAAGCATTCCTGGATGGCATATCGTACGCCAGCATGGTCGAGGTGACTGACCCCGAACTCGCGTGGCAGCAGTCTCGAGCCCGCGCCGCCTTACTCGCCGCCCGCCCCACCCCTGACACCAAGGGGGCGGAAGCCATCACCCAACCCTCTCAGGCGAAGCCATGACCCCCATTGCAGAACTTATAGGGAATCTGAAATGGGCGACTGGGGCGGACAACGCACTCGACATCCAGATCGAGATCGCGCTGTTCAAGCCCGACGCGCTGCACGAGTCGGTACGAGCCAACGCCGCCGGAACCAAGCTGGTCTTCACGCGCCGCGATGGCGGCACGAACACCCATTGGGCCTTCGATCACACGCTGAACCCAACCACTCGCAGAGCAGCTCGCGAAGCCCTCCGTGCCCTTTCCTCTCAGAAGCCGGGGAACACCAATGGCTGATCGCTACACACCAGAAGCGCGGGCATCTATCGAGCGCCTTCAAGCAGCGGGCTTCGACTTCGCAGAGGCCGACATGATCTACCACGGCGACATGCTCGGGGCCGCGCTCGGAGCCAAGGTCGCAGCAGCCATAGCCTCACTACGGGAAGAGCGGGATGCCCTTCGCCAGATTATCAGCGAGTGCGCAACCGCGACCAGGACAGGCATCGCCCCCACCGCTTCGCTGGGTTTCATGCGGCTGCTGCCGGCCGAGATCGCGTCTGTCCGCGTCTCAGCCGAGCGCGAAAGGGACGAAGCACGAGCGCTCAATAACAGATATGCGTGGGAGCGCGACAAGGCACGCGAGGAACGCGACCAAGCTGAGCGCAATGCTGAAGCATTTTGGAAGCCTCAACTAGACGCAGCCCGCGCCCTCTCTCCAACGCAGAAGCCGGGGAACGGGGAATGAAGCTCACCAGAGAACAGGTCGCAATGGCGAAGCATTGCCTTCAACTCAATGCGGCATGGACGACCAGCCTGACGGGCGACAATTTCGAGATGCTGTCCGATTGGGAAACCAGGGGCTGGGCGGAGCGTGTCAAATCGCCTGCTGGATATTCCGGGTTGGCGGCTTTTCGCATCACCGACGCAGGCCGCCAAGCCCTCCGGGAGTCCGGACAATGACCGGCCCGTACGGCAACAGATCCCTCCTCGGCCTTGCAATAGCGCTGGTTATTGCCGGGTACTTTGCGGGGAAGCAGTGGGGGTGGTGGGGATGAGCGACCCTGTGAATGATAACCGCCCGTTCTCGAGCGAGGAGCTGGCAACCCGCTGGGGAGTGTCTGCCCAGCACGTCCGCGACCTGATCGCCAAGGGCGACCTGCGCCACTTCCGCGTCGGCCGCCTGATCCGCATCCCCGCCGTCGCCGTCAGAGAGTTCGAAGAATGCCAGTCTACCGCGCCAAACTCTATAGAGGCAAGTTCTACGCCGTCTGGACCGACGAGCACGGCGAGACACGACGCCAATCCCTACGTACCGCCGACCGCGAGGAAGCGGAACGCCGCCTGATCGACTTCCGGCGCGATATGACCGCGCCGGTCGGCTCAACCGTTGGAGACTACGTGCAAGCGTACCTCGACTATAAGGAAAAGCGGATACGGGACCACGTGAGGCTTGCTGGCGCATGGGCCAATGCCAGGGGCACGTTCGGCCCGTTGCGGCCGGACCAGATCACGCCGGAGTTGTGCGGGGAGTATGCCGAGCATCGCCGGGCGATGGGGCGCAGTGACGGCACCATCCTAAAGGAGATAAACGTCATCCGGCAGGCCTTGAATTGGAGCAAGGTCACGAACGCGCGTTTCGAGGCCCCGAGCGCCCCGCCGCCGCGCGACCGGCATCTGACCAAGGCCGAGGCCCGCAAGCTGCTCGACGGCTGCTTCCAGCCGCATGTGAAGCTGTTTGTCCGGCTCGCCCTGCAGACGGCTGCGCGCCGGTCGGCAATCCTGGATTTGACATGGGACCGCGTCGACTTCGACCGCAACCGGATTTATCTCGTCGTCCCCGGCGAAGGAAACCGCAAGAAGCGCGCTCTGTCCGTGCCGATCAACGACCAGCTCCGGCCCGAGTTGAAAGCCGCCAAGGAAGCGGCGCAGACGCCTTACGTCATCGAATACGCCGGCGCTCGGGTGCTTAACATCAAGCGCGGATTCGGCGCCGCCGTGGTGCGCGCCGGGCTGGTCGACCTGACGCCGCACGACCTCCGGCACACCGCTGCGGTATGGATGGCGGAGGCCGGGGTGCCATTCGAGGAAATCGCGCAATACCTCGGACACAGTTCAACGAAGGTGACGTTTTCGGTGTATGCTCGGTTCAGCCCGACGCATTTGCAGAAGGCGTCAAAGAGCCTGGAATTCTAGTGGAGTGGAGCAATTGAGCCGACCGAGCACTGTCTATCGCGCCCGGGGAATGCTAGAAAGGATGGTGGGTGCGACAGGGATTGAACCTGTGACCCCCGCCGTGTGAAGGCCTGAGCCCCACGCAAAAGTACCGGTTTCCCGGCGTTTGCGCAAATGACCAATGCCAATCTGTATTGGCCTTGTTCGCCCTCGGTTCCTCTCACTCGGTGCAACTGAACCAAGGAGCATCGCCCTGATGGACGACTGTGGAGGTCGCAGCGTGAACAACCCATACCTGATCAGCGGCCCAGCCTCAATTTCGTTCTCCGGCGGCCGCACGTCTGCATACATGCTCTGGTGCATCGTCCAGGCACATGGCGGAACGCTGCCTGACGACATCGTCGTCACCTTCGCCAACACCGGCAAGGAGCGGGAGGAAACGCTGCGCTTCGTGCACGAGTGCGGATCGCGATGGGGCGTGAAGATCCATTGGCTCGAGTGGCGCCCTGGCAAGCCGGGGTTTGAGGAAGTCGGATTCAACAGCGCCTCTCGAAAGGGCGAGCCCTTTGAAGCTTTGCTGAGCAAGAAAACGGCGCTGCCGAATTGGCAGGCTCGGTGGTGCACCGGCTTCCTGAAGGTCGGCACCATGAACGCCTTCCGCGCTGGCCTCGGCATGACGGCGGGCACGTTCACCGAGACAATCGGGCTGCGCCACGACGAGGGCCATCGCGTCCTCAAGGGGCAAGAGCGGGCTCAGAAGGATGGCCGCCTTGTCGCATACCCTCTCGCCGAGGCTGGCGTCACCAAGGCCGATGTCATGGCTTTCTGGGCCGATCAGCCTTTCGATCTTCAGTTGAAGCCGTACGAGGGCAACTGCGACCTGTGCTTCCTCAAGGGGAAGGGCCTTAGAAAGCAGATCATCCGCGAGAACCCAGGCATTGCTGACTGGTGGGCGGAACAGGAACGCCGCACCGGCGGCTTCTTCGATCGACGTGATCGCGTTGCCGAGCTCATTGAGCAGGTGACCGCGGTGCCTGACCTGTTCGATGCCGACCAGCAGCCCGAATACGACGCCGAATGCGGCGACACCTGCGGGGGAGACTCGCCCGCCGAGCTTCAGGCCATCCAGCGCTTTCTACGAGATGAGAAAGGTCGGATGATGACCCCAACAGCGACCGTCAACACCGTCCGCTACGACATTTTCATCGCCGGGGATCTCGATCAGGCCAAGCAGGTCTGCCGTGAGCACTGCTTCGAGGTTGGCCTCTGCGTCACCGTCGAGCCGGTGTCCTACATCTACACTGGCGGAGAGGAGGCCGGCATTCGCGTCGGCTTGATCAACTACCCGCGCTTCCCGACCGCGCCAACAGAGCTGCGAGACAAGGCCGGTTCCTTGGCGGAGCGGCTGATGCAGCGCCTCTGTCAGCACTCCTACAGCATCGTCGGACCTGAGCAGACCGAGTGGTTCTCGCGGAGGCCCGAATGACAAAATCCACCAACCATGCCGAAATTCACATGGAGCCCCAATGTGCGAGATCAACCTCAAATGCCGGAAAGCCGCTTCGTCAGTTGTTTCGAAGCTGGGAGGATCGGAGGCGTGGAGGTGGATCGCGAGTTTCGACACGGGGGAAACGTCCGGAATCGCTTGAGGTTCGGGACGGATCCTTATAGGCTAGAACGAGGATTCAGACAAGGAGTTTCGCATGCGCTTTTGGTTTGATACTGAATTCATTGAAGACGGCAAGACCATCGAGCTAGTGAGCATCGGCATCGTGGCCGAGGACGGGCGAGAGTACTACGCCGAGCCCGTCGAAGCCGTGCAGCACTATCACCACGCCGATGCATGGGTGACTGAGAACGTCATCTCCAATCTCGAAGGGATGAAGAGCGCCGAGTACGTTCCGGCAATGAAGACCCGCGCTCGCATAGCTGAAGATATCGTTGAATTCGTGGGTGAGAAGCCCGAGTTTTGGGCTTACTACGCGGACTACGACTGGGTCGCGCTCTGCCAGCTTTACGGGAGAATGATCGACCTGCCTAAGGGATGGCCGATGTATTGCCGCGACATCAAGCAGGCTTGCGTTGACGCTGGCAACCCCCAGCTTCCAAAGCAGTCCGGCGTTGAGCACCACGCCCTTGAAGATGCCCGGTGGACACGGCAGGCGTGGGACTTCCTGCAAATCCACAGGTCGCTTGCCGCCTAGCCCATTCATCTCCTGTCACGTCCCTGTAACGTCTGCCGCGGCTTGGAGCTTACAAATGACCGTGCGACCGAACCGACTACCGATCATGCTGTCTGACGACGAACTGGACCTGATCGAAGAGTTCCGCTTCGACAGCCGCATCGGGACGATGGCTGGCGCTATGCGCAAGCTAATGATGCTGGGGATCGAGCGCGCCGCTGAACTTGCCGAGGCTCAAAGCGAGGCTGAACTACTCGCTCAAATCGAAACGCTCGCGCCGGAGTTCACTAAGCACTAGGCTCTCTCCACTGGAGGGCGCCATGCCTCGCAAGAAGAAGATCGAGCCCAGCCGCATTCTCGAAATCGACTACCACCTAATTGCCCTCGATCCGCTTGTCGGCATGCTGGTTATGGAGACAGACAACGGCGAGGAGAAGCTGGCAATCAACCGAGCCGTTGCGGAATTGCTGATCGAGCGGATGCAAGCGTTCCTACGAGAGAAGACTTAGCCCCCCCTCACCCCGGCCAGAACATGGCGAACGCAAAGGCGAAGCAGAAGGCGACGACAGCCAGCAGGGCTAGGAGCCGAGCGAGCATCGCAGTTGCCTATAATCTGCCGGCAAGGATGATAGGCAACGACGGTAGACTATAATCCATCGGGCAGAAGCCCCCACATCACCGCTAGGCAAATCACGGCGCAGGCCGCGAGCAGCACGACCATTTGCAGCGGGGTCATTTCTTGTCCGGTCCTTTGAGGCGAACCATTTCTTCGAGCAGACGGCGGAGGGTGTCCTTGGAGCTCAGGAAGCGAGCAGCAGCCTCGAGGATGAACCACACCATGAAACCCGTCGCGCAGGCGGAGGCCACCAGCATATCGGGCGTATCGCCTTGCAGCCAGAACACCAGGTTCTGCGTCGCTGGGGCGAACACGATCCCGGCGACGGTCCCGAGGAAGGCTCGGTAGATACCGTTCTTCACCGATCGAGGGGCGATCATGACCATTGAAATACCAACGCCGATGATCGATCCGAGCGTCTTCCACGCCCAAGGCTCATAGTCCATTCGAGTATCCCCAAAGTGTGCCATCTGCGATCAGTGGCCTCCGAAAATGTCTTGGAGCGTGCGGCGCTTCTTCGGCGGCGGGCTTTTATGCATTTTCTGCAAAGAAGGGGGTTCGCCGGTTTCGTAGTCGGGCTCAGCGGCGCGCTGCGGCCAGAAGCGCAGGGCAATGGCGACAATGCCTGCGATGACGATGCCATAGGTGCGGGCCGGCCCGAGGTGAGCGCCGATCAGCAGCATGACGGCGCCGTACGCGACCCACCACCACGACCGGATGAAGGCTCCGACGCCGCCCCACCAGGTCAGCAGCGGGTCGAAGTACGCGGCGACGTGGCAGCCAATGTCCCACAGGTCGCAGGTCATGATGTGTACCACTGCGAGTCCCAAGGACGCATCAGCGGCGGGAACGGTTTAGTGCTCACCGGCTCGACGGGATAGAAGCGATCGGCTGGCGTCAGATACTCAACGCGCTTGACGGTTCCGTCTGGGTTGTACTCGACGGCCTTGACCTCGGGGCAGCGGAGGCCGTGCGATTGGCCGCAGAACTGGCAATTCGTGATGGTGGCGCTCATTTCTGCGCCTCCGGATCATTGGCGCGAACAGCCGGTCGCGGCCGCATCCAGATGTTGACGATGAGCAGCGCGAGCGCGAGCCACTTCTGGTAGCCGACCGGCAGCACGGCCATTAGCTCGGACGAATTGAGCAGGTAGAGCAGATCGGGCAGCGCCAGCAGCACGGCGCCGGCCACGTTCATGAGCCACGTCCGCCACCGGACGAGGAAGTCCCATAGGCGAGAGAACATCAGCGGTCCTTTCGGAAGAGGTTGACGAAGAATTTGAGGATCGCCGCCAGCAGGCCAGCGATGCCCGTGGGCGGCGTTTCGGTATTGGCGGGCGTGTCGGTCCCAGACGAGAACAGGGCGGCCTCTGCGGCCCGCCTTTTGACCAGCCCCGGCAACTTCTTGCCGGCAGCATTGACCCAGCGCCCGAACTCACCCGCTGCGCCGGCATAGTCCTCGGCATTCAGCTTCTTGAGCAGGGTCGACTTCTTCAGGTTCGTCGCGCCGAGATTGTAGGTGAACGACACCAGCGCCCCGAACTGGTTGTCGGTCAGCGGGACCGTGACGGCGGCGAGCACCGACCGGCTTACCGCATCGAGGTCCTTGGCGAGAATTGCCCTGCCCTCGGCATTGGTGAACTTGTGGCCCTTGGTGTTGGCGTACTTGGGATCACCAGCGGCGTCGGTGTGGCCATAGCAGCAGGTTGGCACTTTCCAGCCATGAGCTGGATCTGGATACCAATGGTCTACGAAGCCCTCGCTCTCACAAATGAGATCGATGGCCGCGTCGTTGAGGACGGGCATGGTGGTCTCCGATGGATGGTGTGGGGGCTAGGCCTTGCCGCGTGCGATGGCTGCGGCCACGGCGCCCTCAATGCGCTGCCGCTCCCCTTCCGCGTCAGCAGCTTCCGCGGCCTCGCGGTCAGCAGCTTCCCTTGCCTCTTGCTCGCGCTTCACGCGACGATCCTCTGCCACTGCGGCGCGAACCTCGGGCGTCCAGACATGGGCAGTGTTGGCATCGATGATGGCGCGGTCGACAGAGGGCGGCCGGGTGAAGCCCTGCCGCTCCAGGTCTTGAGCTACCGCCTCAAGAACCGCGTCCATGTCGGTATCGGCGTCAACAATGGCGCGGTGGTACTCAGTCGCCACAAGTCGTTCCTCGTCGTAGGTGAGCTTGCGCCAACGTAGGGCGATCTGGCCTTGCTTGACGGGGTCATTGCCTACGTCAAAGCCGATGGCATCCAGTTCGGCGCGCTTGGTGATAGTCATGGGAAGGGCTCCTCTATCTAGACTTGGTATGAAGCGGCGTTCCGGAGGACGGTATTGGCCGTGAAGACCGCGTCCGTGAGTGCCGTCGTGCTTGTTGCCGCGCTCTGAAACACTCGGAAGTCGCCGGAACTCACGTCGCTGATAATGGCGCCGGTGAGCCCCGAAAAACTTCCGTAACTGCCAACGGAAGCTGCGACAGACGTAAGGCCGGCCGCATTGAATGGCAGTCCACTCACCAACGCCGTCCCGGTCGACGAGCCTTTGGCGCTCAGGGTTATGTTGAACCCGGCCCAGACCATGGCGCCAATCTTGGTATAGATTCCAGTTCTTGCGCTGTACGTGATGCCGGTGGAGCCGCCCCCAAACGTCAGCGTTGGGGTCCAGGTACCCTCTTCGTAGTCATCGAGAGTATTGGCGTTGGAGGATGGATTCTGCGTGGCGGGGAATTTGATCTGGCCGGCCGCTGCACCTGAAATATCGAGCAGCCCGGAGATCGACACCGAGTTTATGAATGAGTGAGTCTGGGCTGAGAAATCGTACGAGTAGATGGTAGTGCCGTTAGAGTGAAACTCGATATCTCGAGCCTTGGTCGCATGCGAACTGCCGAAAAGCTCAATTTCGCCTGCGCCCGAATTCGACGCGCCACGCAACAGAACGGACCCAGTGTTGCCATTACGGCTGACGGCATATTGTGCCGTGTCTGTGGTTCCTCCGGTAAATCCCGTCGACGCAAAGGACGCCGTGGTGACGCCGTTGGTGGAGATGGAGACGATGCCCGAACTTGGGCGCCATAATCCCGTGTCTGCATCGTTTGTGAACGTCAGCGATGGCGCGCCCTCTGCCCCATCGGGCAGTTCAAGAACATCTGCAGTCGGCACCACCCACTGGACCAAGTAGCCGGGCCATTCCGTGTTAAACGTGTCCTCGATGTCCTCCAGCGGTGTATTGTGCTGGGTGGCGAGGATCGTCGTTCCCGGTACCGCCAGATAAACCGGTGGAAGGGTGTAGGTATAGGTCGGGGGACCACCGCGAGGCATGTTCGAGTTCCTTCAGATGACCATGCCGAAATCGTCCACATAGATGGACTTTCGGCGTTCGGTTGGCTGGGATTTGAGGGTGGAGACGAGGCTGGTTCGGGATGGCGTCCCGGTCGTCACGCGCGACGGCGGAGAGGCGGCCATGCCAACCGGGTTGACCGTCTGTCCGGCGATGATCTTGTTGGGGTTGGCGATGCCATACAGTTTCGCGAACTGCTGGGTGGTCATGCCCCGGTCCTGGGCGAGTTGCGAGACCGTGTCGCCGCGTTTGAAGGTGACAGAGCCACCAGACGGCGCTTGAGGTGCAGGTGTGCTGCCGCGCAGGTTCGGCGATGGAGTGAAAGGCATTACGAGGTCAGGGCGGGGGCGGGGCAGCGGCGTCGCTGTCGCCTGGTCGATCGCCGCGGTGGCCGCATTCCCCTGCTGCGGATAGAACGCCTGCATGAACGCCTGCTCTCCGGCGTTCGCGGGAAGGCGTGACTGGTCTTTTGGTGTGTTGGGATTGAAAGGGTCCCACACGCCGCCCTGCGCTGATAGCACTGGCTGTCCGCGCCCCTGCGGCCCATTGGGCTGCACACCCATCTGGGCGAACGCCTGTTGTACGGACTGCGGCGTCACGCCGGGCGGCATCTGGGCCGTCCCTGCTGGCTGGACGCCCTGAGTGATGGCTGGTCGCGACCCCGACTGCTCGGCTCGTGTATCGGCCATCGTCGGCGGCGCGAAACCGAGCAGTGGCTGGCCCGTCATTACGTCGATGGGGACGGTGTTGACCGACCGGCTCGTGAGCGCGTTCTGCTGTGGACTGGGAAGAATGCCGCCATATATCTCATTCAGCGACGTGCCGGCGCCGAATTGGGGGGCGACCCGATAAGAGCCGTCGGGCATCTTAACGAGCTGCTGCCGCGCGCTGTTGAGCAGTTGGTCATATCCTTCGGGGATACCGCCCATTTGACGGAAGTCGGCCATGCTGTTCTCCAAAAGAAACAGCCCCGCTTGTGGCGGGGCCGGTGGGTGACTATGTTGGACCGCGATGAAAAGGTGGAACCTTCTACGCTCTGCGCTGGTCGGATGCGCTTTTGGCGCGGCCTATGCCGTGTTCCTGCTCATCGCTGGACCAACCATCGGGAACCTGCCCCGAGCCATCGGGACGGTTGTTGGAAGCGCAGCGGCAGGAGCTGTCCTCTTCGGACTCATCGCCGGGGCTCGCAACCTGGTCGTTCGAGCCAAATGAGAGCGATATACTCAGTCGCCTACTGGGCAGGCATGCTGTGGTTTGCTGGGTATCTGTTCTTCGCGGCCACGCGGCCGGAAAATCAATCGGCCGGCGCATTGGTGCTCGCGCAAATTGCCGTCGTCGCCGTGGCGCCCTGTGCCGTCCTTTGGGTAGGCAAGCGCCTCGTTACTGGCCGGTGGCTTTGAGGGCTGCAGCCAATGCGGCGTTCGGTGTGTTCTGGTTCGCAGCCTGCCCGGACAAAAGCGCCGCGAGGACCTGTGCTGATCGCGGACCGAGCGCGGGGACCTTCGTCCCTGAGCCGCGAGCCAAAAGTGCTTGGACGATGGCGGCGCGGTCGATAGTTCCACGATCAGCCATCGTCTTGGCGACCTGAGCGCCGGCAGGGATCACGGCTAGGAGCGGGTTGTGAACGACGGCTCCAGTACCCAAGGCGGTCATGAGCCCATTTCCGCCCGGCGCTATCTTGCCGACGCCGCGCAGGATGTCTTCCCCAAGACCTGGAGCGATGAGTTCTTCCAGCGCTTGCAATTCCTCTCGGCTGTACCCCATCGTTCGCTTGGGGTTGTCGAGGATTTGCCGGGCCTTCTGCCTGATCTGGTTGTTGATGTTCCCGCCCGACCCTGCAACCGAGGCGGAATGCTGCGCCTTGGTCATCTGCCCCTCGAAATCCTCCACCTTCTTGTACCGAGTGTTGGCGGCGCGGGCTTCATTGATAGCGGTGTTGGCCATCACCGGGTCGCCAGCCGAAACAAAACTCCCATCCGCGCGAGCGATGAAAGAGTCGAGCGCTCGGTTCATCTCGCGGCCAAAATGGCGTTCGCCGCCGTCGGCTGATTTGATGAGGTCCCGGGCGATGGTCTGGCGCAACTCGTCCACTTCGGTCAGCGAAAGTGACTTGCCGCGCAGCGACCGAATGTCATCCAGCATCGAAACGGTGCTCTTGTGCCGGATGGGGTTGGCCTTGGCCGCCGCGGCCTCCATGTCGGCAATAAGCGAATTGACGGCCTGAGGCGTGTACTGAACGCCAAGATTGTCGGCTGCACGATAGGCCGCATCTTTCGTGGCGCGCAACTCGTCCAGCGACGGCGCGGCGGTGCGCATCTGCATTCGCTCGACCTGGTTGCCGATACCGAGAGGAACACCACCACCAAGCATCTGCATGCCCAACTCGAGGGCCTGATTGTCGGGCGCTACCAGTTCCGCAGTAGCGGCGCCCAGACCGCTGCCCAACGTCGATACGGTGCCCGCGACCTTGGCGGGCATCGACATTGTTGGCAGGAGGTTAGCGCCAAGTTCCTGCCCAACGCGGCGCACGAAGCGGCTGGGTGCATCTTCCGCGGGTGGCTTGATTGCGCCAATATCGGTGGCGGCAGCGCGGTAGTTAGCGCCCGCGTCCGGCAACATGCTCTGCGTCGGCATCTGGAAATTGCCCCCGAACATGTTGGCGATGCCGGGGCCGATCGAGCGGAGCCCGAGTTCGATACTGTTGGGGAGGCTCAGAAAATTGGCCACACCCTCGTTGACCCCCGACATGCCTTGCGTCGGCACCGTAAGCGGATCGTACGACTGCACCGCTTGCGGACCCGACTGCGCATACTTCGTCCACGGCCCCGACGGAGCCTGAGCGTATTTCTCCCACGGACCGGCCATCACATCGGCTCCCAACTGGACGGGTCGCCCGGAGGACCACCAATATAGCGATACCCGTCCTCCACGGCTCCGATTGCAGGAGCGCCGTTGGCATCCTCAACGCCGGGCAATGGCTGGCTCAGGTAGTTGGTCGTATCGGGGAGCGTATAGGCCGGCCCGGCTGCTCGGGCGACGCCATGAATGGCATTCTGCCGGTTGGCCGCCTTCTGCATGAGCACCGCATTGCTGTCCCCCGGCTGCGGGAAATACTGCCGGCGCGCGTTGGCAAACTCGCTATCGGAAATGACAGCCCCCGACTCCCGGCGCAGGATCGCATTGATGAAGTCGCGTTGCGCCTGGTCCGCCTGCTGAAATTCCGGGCTCGCGATAAAGTTGCCGATGCCCCAGATATTGCCGCGCTGCTCGCCAAGGTCCGCCTGCACTGCCGACAGCTTCGGATCGGACAGAATGGCATCGGCCTGCGCCATGCGGTCTGCGTATCCAGCCGCGGTCGCCTGCGAGACGGTAAACTCCGGTCGTTCGATCTGAGCCTTGGGGCTTCCGACAGGCACAAACTGAGGCCCATCGGGCGTCTGCTGCATATACCCCTTCTGCTCCCGTCCATTCTCGTCATAGATCGTCGTGAGCGTGGGCGCTTCGGAGCTTGGCATCGACCCCGTATTGTACAGTTCCTGCGGTTGACCGTCGTCCCCGATGCTGACGATGCGATCCCCGAACTGGAACAACCGGGGCTCATTGCCGCGATCAAGCTGCTGCCGCTTGATATCGAGATCAAGGAGATAGGATGGGTCGGACTGATCCATTTCTCGCCCGATGAGTGCATTGATAAGCCCCTGCTGCCCGCCGTTCATGAACGGGTTGGACAATGCGCCCGACAGGCTTTCCATTGTTCCGCCACCCTTGAGGGCTTCGGCTAGCGCCTTACTGGCTGCCTCCTGACCGCTCCGCTCCTCATCGGCGGCGGTCTTCCCCATGTAGCTCGAGCCAAACCCGCCAAGGGTGTTGGCGAGAGCCCCGAATGGACCGGCGTTCTGGATTTGCGACTGCTGCAGCTGGGCGGCAAGGGCGCGACGCGCTGCCACCGAGGACGGAGACGGCTGGGTATAGGCCAGCGAACCTGACTGCAGGATATCGGCGATCGAGGCCATTTATTGAAACCTCGCAAATTCGCCGTACTTGTTCAGCGCCGCAAACATGTAGGCTTCGGCAGCGTCCTTCTCATCGGCGAACCTGCCCAGATATTCACGAGCCAGCATTGCTACCCACGCCCTTCCATCGGACGTGCGACTGACACCCTTCCATTTGCTCGAACGCAAGCCGCCGAACTTGCGAGAGTTAATCGTGTTTTGGCCGGGGCTGGCGAGTCTCAGGTTAGAAATGCGATTGTCGCCTCTATCTCCATTTGAATGGTCGATGACTGCAGGAGGCATCTCCCCATGAACATAGAGCCATGCCATTCGATGACATGACACTTGAAAGCCGTCGACCTGGAAAACCTTGTACCCGTCGTGGTGGAGCGTCCCGGCTTCCTTACCGAGTCTGTCGCATCGTGCGGTATTGATTAGCCACGTGAAAATCCCAGTTTCGGGATCGTAGAACACCGCTTCCTTTAGACGCGCTTGCGTAACCATCACTTCACCGCTCGATAAGCGACGCTCAGGAACCCTCCGGGCTCCTTGCGTACTGCGTGGGGTTGGCCCGATTTTATCACATCTTGAGCCGTGTACCCCGTCATCATCATGGGGCTACCACGGTACCGCCAAGTTTTGATCGGGACGCCTCCCGGTGTGCGTCGGCCCGAGTCGTGAATGTCCGTTTTGAGGCGTTCGTCCGATGGGAAAAAGAAGGGCAGCAGGCTAGCGGCGGTGGACCCTAGAGCCCCGAGCCCGTTCCACATGCTCTGATTTTGTTGATTTTGCGCATTATAGGACTGCCAAGCATTCCCCGCCACATCGGTGCCATTGATGCCCGTCTGTGGCGTGCTCTGGAACTGCGGGGACGTGTTGAGTTGTATGCTGGATCTCCCCCCCCCCCCCTTGCGACCTTGGACTAATGATTCTATTTATAGATCCCTAAAAGTCCAGTCGAAATTAAGGGATTTCAGCACGAATTAGGCCGAGATTCTTTAGGATAAATCAAAGGGTTCCCAGCTTCCACCAGGATCAAACGGCATCGCGTTTGGTTGAGAATCCGCAGAGAAAATGGTGGAATAATCAAGAGGTTTAACCACGGGTGGAGAGAAAAAACTCAGTCAACCCACAGATCTTGGCCTGGTACGCGGTCGAACGATGGGCTGCCCAACCATGTACATGGTCCAATGCTAGACCGCTTACATGTGTTGGTGGTAAATAAATAAAGAGATAAACAACCCATTTATCCCACAGAAAAGACCGGTTGACCCAGCGCAGGACTTTTTGGATAAACACGGTCTACTAATAGACCACTCAAATAGTCCCATGGTCTATTGCTAGACCGTGGACCGGGTGTCGGTGATAAATCAATAAACCGAGCTAAATAGATAATTATCTAGAAAAATCAATCAGTTTAGGGCTCTGGCCTATACACGGTCCAACGATGGACCGTCCAACCTGAATACACGGCCCAATTATAGACCGTGTATTTGATTGTCAGTGGAAATTCAGAAAATAACCAATTAATCGAGATTTAAATCACTGTAGGACTCTGAGGGACATAAGCGGTCTTCAAAATGACTGTCCAGATGCTATACGGTCCATCGCTAGACCGCGTATGTGCTGGGTAGTGGAAATTAATAAAATGGGATAAATGAGCCCATTTATCCCCAAAGACCAAAATGAAATCAAGGCCCATGAAGCCCAAAAACATGCCTGAAAATGGCCCAATGAGTGGTGGACAACTCGAGGCATCAAAAATAGTGGTAAGAGAAATGACCCGACTCATAGGCAAAAAATGGGTGTCAACAGTCGACACTCGAAGGAGAGACCTGGAGTTCTGTGGACGTGTAAAATCGCACGTCCATATGTCCCGCTCAGTCTCACATTAATGATGGAACTGAGTGAAGAAGCCCCCGGGAAAAATGGGACACCCACGCTCCAAGGAATGTTATTGCCCTTGTGGAGAAGAAAGAAACAAACTCCCCAAACATGTACACTGTCGTGAGGTCGTCTTTGGAAGCCCGACAGCGAAGAAGAACCACCCCCAGGAGGCTTACAATCACTGAGCCCCTGAAGAAAATTCAACGGACTACAACTATTGCCAGCAATGGGTTCATCCGCCCCCCCGGCACACTAGTTTATGCCCCTACCGACACACCCTTGGAGCCTCTCCAACGGCACACTAGTGGCAGCCCTCTGGCGGCACACTAGTGGCAGGCCTCCAACGGCACACCCTTGGTGCCCTTTCAACAGCTCCCTGCATTCTTCACCCGGCGCGTTTGGCTGCCACTTAATCTGGCACGGTCTGTCCACTTCATCACCCGGCAACGTCGTTAGACCCATTGCTCGACATGTGGTCGGCCCTTCTTCACCCGGTGTGGTGTTGCATCATTTTGACTGGTACAATCGGCCACAAATATGGCAGTCATTACAGGTGACCCTCGGTGCGCTGCTTGACCACCTCAGAGCCAGCTTGCGCCCTGCCATGGAGTCATCCTCTGATTCAAGCACGCAGGCTTCGACCTGACGAGGATGCGACCGGGGTCAACCTCAGACAGAAGCTTCATCATGAGGCCCCGTCAGCGTGCCTGGAGGTATAAAAAACTCCCCTCTCGAAGAGGAGGAGAAGGGGGATAATGAGAAAATGACTGCGAAGGGAGAGGACCCTTTAGAGCAAGGAGAGCTTCTTTGGCAAGAGCACAGCCGCACCCAGAAGAGAGAAGAGGCTCTGTTCTCCCGAGCCCCCTGCTACTCTGACCATCGCGTGTGTGGAGAGAAGAGGAAGAAGAAGAGAGTGAATAGAGGAGAGGAAGAAGAAGAAGGGTGAGTGAGGAGTGGGAGTGAGTGTTAGGAGGGGAGGAGCTAGTGCTCCGTCCCTTCCCCCCAATGTATCATCTTTCATCTTCCTCCCTCTTCTGATGTTTCTTTGACTCTATGTATCAGCTTCATTATATACCCTTTTTGCAAAGAATGAAAGAAAAGTTCTGAGATGTGTTTGAGTTTTGTATTCTTGTTTTCCCTCCATTTGCCTCCCGCTGTCATTCTTGTCCCAACTCCTTCCCCTTATCTGAGCTTGGCCGCACCTTGGGGCCTTTATCTATAGGAACCTGTGATCCATATCCAGTGGCCATCTCGACATTGCTATCTGGTGGTCCTCCCACTCGCTTCCAATCCGGTGACCCCCGGTCAGCCCCGTTCCAACACCATGCCTCTCCTCAACACTCCAATACACCTCAGCCTGACGCATCTACGGCTTGATTCCCCAGCCTCATGCTGGTCCACCCTGACCCGGTGCACCCTTCAACCCTTTGGGCCGGCGCACTCCAACCTCTCCCCCCCGGTATGCCTTCACCTCTCCTCACCAGGTACACCCTCAACTGGCCTCCACCCGACACGACTTTTGCCCCGCTCTTAGCCGGCATGCATTCAGTGTTCCTACCCGGTACGCCCAGCCAAACCGCCGCCCGGCACACCCTCAGCCCCCTTGCCCAGTGCGCTCAGTCGATTTGCCACCCGACACACCCCTAGCTACTCCGGCCCGATACACCTTTCGACCCGCCCAATTCGGCACATCTTTAGACTACCCCTACCCAGCACACCTATTAGCCATTCCCATCCGGTGCACCTGCAACCTGTTTTAGCTGAGTGTTTCCCCCACTTGCTGATTTATGGACTTTTCGGAGTTTTCTCAAAGGTGTTGTTGCCCTTGCGCAAGCCTTGATTCATTGGGTCGTGCCACTCCTTGTGGGCACGTTCCCCTTACACCTCCCTAGCACCCGGGTCAAGGGGAGATGCTGTCGAATTTTTACTAGGAATGATAATACATTATAAGATAAAAAAAGCAACAAACAAATGGAACAAATAACGATAAAATGCTTCAACTAAACTAAGAGAACTATGGAGGACTCAAAGAACTGGACTGAGTATTGCAAATCATACAATGAAGGGAAGGAAATTGGTTAACTAAGAGGCTTCCCTGCATGCATTTCACTAATAAAGTAGTACCATCCTGTACACTTCACCATATAAAAAAAGAAGAGAAGAACATTCATTTTGCATGCATTTAACCATCGCATCACATTTCATGTATGCCTGCGTGCCATGGCCCCACGGTATATTGAATGGTGGTATACGAAAGGCCGGGTGATGCTCGACTGACGGCTGCCCCTATGCATGAGGACATACCTCTGCCTCATACCAAGGGTCTACCTCATACATTTAACTTAGTCCTATGCATGTTCTTACCCTAGTGTGCTAGCATATCGTTAATAAATTTTGGAGGGTGGAATATATTAATGGAATCGCCGACAAGCCATGACTGGAATAAAATCTATGCCATAATGGAACTAAAATCAGTCAAATGTAATTAAGATGGGCTAAACCTAAAACATGTAAGGTACCACCTTCGCAATCTCTTCTGGCATCTACGTTCCCCCATGATCGCGTGTAAAGGAAAATTAAAAAAGTGCCTTACGATGTGGGCCTAGACCCAAGGAACCTTACCCGTCATGGTCTTTGCTCGAACAATGCAACGGGCCGACATTTCCTAGAGGTTGGTTTGTCCACATACAGAGCTGATCTCATCCCCTCATAAAGCAAACATTAAACATGCCCCCGGCAGGGCATACATTGACATGTCACCGTCACCGTGTTTTCCACGTTTCCATACCGGGTCGTGACCCGAATATTAAAGAGAGGCCGACAGGTGTCCTACAGTGACTCGACGGCATTAGATTCATCAATAGCCTGATTCACACTCGCGTCGCGCTTTAGCCTTGTTCGTGTCTATTTATTTCATGCAATTAGTATTACCTCTTTAGGCTGTGGGGCCCTTAATTCTGGCAATTAATCAAAGATTTTTCCTCGTATGGGGGATGTAAATAACATCGTGACCTTTATGGTACGGCGGGTATTGGTCTCAACCCGAACCACATAATCGTCTGACTGGGTCAGATCGAGCACACCGGTGGCTTTTCGAAGCCCGAATAAATCGTCACTTTGTGACTGGCACGCCCTCGCACTAAATAAACGAACACTATAAGAAAAGTCAATTTTTGTAACGTCCACATTTCATCACAAACCCGTCGCAAAGATGTCCCAAAGTTTTATTCCGACGGAATAGCGACCGAATATGGATGTCACAAAAATGAGGTTGCTAATTTTTGACGTATTTTTTTTCATCTCACATTCATCAGAAATTTTTGACCTATCTCGATGTCGAAATTTTCGCTGGTAATAGTTGAAATATGAAGGACGAGATCGCCCACACCCATCAGATAGTCCGTCGCCTGGATTAATAAATTAAAATTTTAAATATTTTGCACGTAGTAAAGGATATTTAAGTGAAAAAAAGGCACTTAACGCGCTCTGAGGCGTCTTAATTAACCCGGCCTGAAAGAGGTGCAAAGACCCTCCCCAGGACATGACGTTATGTATATTAATTATCACATGCAAAGTTGAGATGCCCATGGGCTGTAGCGTTCGTCCTTTTTCGTTGTCCTCGCCTCTCCACTAAAATGGACACGGAGCATCAGATTCTACGCCAAACCAACTTGGGCCAGTTGACGACATAAACTAGTGGGGTGAGACATCGCTACCCCTTTTCAAAGGGACGAGAGATCGATTACAACAATGTGGGTCCAAAGAAAGGAAAGCCAACTAGCCAGGTGAGGCCTGCACGTACGTACATTCGTGCGGGGCCATGCAGTGCGGTGCCCTTTGCAACTCCACTTGAAATTTGGACTTGAACTTGTAGGCAAGTTAATTGCGCGCTTTCATGCGAATGAAAGCGGTGGATCATGCCCCCTTTCAAAAAAGGGATTCTGCATCATATATAAATGCATGTGTCACCCCCCCTCCCCAACAAAAAAAAAGAGAGAGAATGATGCACACGCATATGGTAACAAGATTTGCCAGATTGCGATCCGGTACCGTGCCGGTTCTATTATGGTTATATGATTCGGTACGATACCAGTACCGAAATGTGTTCCGCCACCCTCCCCCTTTCTTCTTTTCTTCTCTCCGCACAGTATCAGATTGCACCCGCGCCGATGTGCCAGGGTGTTGGTCTTGCCCAGGCATGATCCAACGTACGCCCTGTACGGTGTTGCACGCCCGATAATGTGTATTCGTGATTGTGAAGGGATAATGTTAATGGTATTATTAATTATGGACGTTAAGGGGATAGTGTCATTAATAAATACATGCATAATATATATATATATACACATATACTATTGAAGATAGATAATGAAAAATTAATAAGAATATTAGTTTTCGTATTCATTTTGTCTCCTGTTAATAGAGGGATAGACAAACATAGAGATATCTCTCGTTAATTAATTTATCTCAAAATTTAATCTTAATAATATTACTAGACAACAAAATAAATGAGGAAGATAAATTATTTTGTTAATTTTACTGACTCAATTTAGTTGAAATGCATGAGAGTGATCCCTCGTTATAACCAGGTTAACTTTATAAATTTATCAAATTAAAAAATAAATAAAATATAATTTATCTCCGATACAAATAGGGGGATATCCCTCCGTGCAGAGAGGGACTTACGTGACGGGGTCTATCCATACCAGGGAGTTTACCGGGAGATTAAGCACTAGTGTCCGTCCACCTGCTGTTCTTCATTAATAAGATTTTTTTTTTCTCCCGCATGGCTTCCTCCGATTCCCTGATCACCAGCCTCATGATCTGAGAAGCCCGTTCCAACGCCGCCCACACGCTTCATCATGAACGGCTAAAATGTCGATGGCTCCGGTATTAAAACATTTTCTTATGGTGAGGAAAAGTTTTGGCTTCAAAAATTGTAGATTGCCTTACAGTTGGAGATTTAATCTTAAAATATGTGAAGGCCCTCATTACAGTGCTTCGTGAGACCCCTAAAAAATTGTTCCCTACGCTATTATGATCTACACATCTAAACAGAAATAAAATAATGACAGTGGATGAGTAAGTACTATATGCCGCCTTACTTCAACCCCCAAAAAAAAAACATTCGAATCTTTCCTGGCTCAAATTGTAAATATCCTAACACACAAATAATAAAGCTGCATCGATCCACCCGCATTTCCACTGGCGTTCTGGGTACTTCATGAGTGGCTCGAGAATTATCAATACCGGACACGGGTCCACTGGTGGGTCTTTGGTCTCGCCGGTGCGCTGGCACTGGCTATCGCCATCCTCACCGTAAGTTTCCAGGCGGTGCGAGCGGCATTGGCCAATCCTATAAAGGCTTTGCGAAGTGAATGAGCCTCACCGCGGCATCATTCGACCGCCCGGGCACAGGATTTGAGGGCAACGTTTAGAAACAACGTTATGAAAAAGACATTGGCTATTGTGGTGATGGGCCTTCTTATCGCCGGCGGTCAGGCCTATGGACAGAGCTTTCAATGGGGTATCAAAGGAGGCGCTAATCTAAGTACCTTCACAGGAAGCGGTAACCAATATTATAGTTCCTTCTCCACGCTAGTCGGCTGGCATGCAGGCCTGTTCACGAATTTCTTTTTGGGCAATCACTTCGCTATCGCCCCGGAGGTGTTGTATATGAGGGAAGGTTCCAAAGTAACCACCTCTAGCTCTCAGGACAATCTCAATTTCAGCTCTCAGAACAACCTGATGCTGGATTACATCAGCGTGCCTGTGATGGCGAAATACAAATGGACCTGCGGCCTTTATGTCGAAACCGGTCCCGAGATCAACTTCAACATCAGCAACTCCCGCTGGCAGGGCGAAAGTGTAAGGGACATTACCAACGGTGCGGAATTTGCATGGGGTGCGGGCGTGGGGTATCAGAGCCCTATAGGTCTTGGGATCGGGCTGCGCTATAACCTCGGCATTAGCAAGGTCGACAACACCAGCAACGCGGGCTGGAACGACGTAAGCCTCCACAACAGCGGCTTTATGCTCGACCTGTTCTGGGCCATTTTCAACAACAAAAAGCTATCGGGACAATCCGGACAGCCCGGACAGTAACATCGATCAATATTTGACGATCGACGTAGTCTGCTTCGAGCCCGATGCATAGCCGATAGTGACGAAATAGATCCCTCCCGGCAGGGAACTCATATCGATGCTGTTTCCAGCGACCGGACCATTGTATCGGGCCATTTCCTTCCCATCGCCACCGGTGACGATCACCGATTGTATGGCGCTGCCATTGGCGGCTATAAATAACCTGTTCCTTACCGGATTCGGATAGACATTTGCTGACGTCGTCTGCCTGCTGATATATATCGTCTTTACCGGTGAATAGATGGCGTTACCCGCCGCATCGACCTCCTTGATCCGGTAAAAATTATTTCCTGTGACGGTGTTGGGATCGGTGTAAGCGTACGTTGCGTTAGCATCACCCGTTGCCATGACCATGCCGATATCCTGCCAGGTGGTACCGTCTCTGCTGGATTCTACGTCAAAAAAGCTGGAGTTCCCACCAGCCGGCGCATCCCATTGCAATTGGGCGCTGGTATTGGCAAGTGTCGCCGTGAAATCGGTTATAGATAGGGGAAGCACGCTATTGACGGTAATTATCGAAACGCCGATCATAAAGCCGTCGCCCGAGGTGTTTCCGGTGGGCCAGGTAGCTGCTCCGCCGTCACCGCGCATATTTACATGGAAGGTCATGCTCGTGATATTGGTGCCGGTAACGAGGACCGAACCGCTGGCGCTGCCCGATCCGGTGGTACCACCGATGGTGGTGGCGGTGTTTAGGATCTGCGTGCCGGAGACGGCGAATTCCTTGGACCCCGAAAGACGTGTCAAGGTAAGTCCGGCTGTCGTCAACGTCAATTCGTTTGAAAATCCCAATCCATTGGAACCGGTGCCGCCAAGTCCTACCAGATGGATCACCGGATTGGTGACCAGTGTATTGAAGGTGATGGTGAGATCAGCCATATAATAAGTATATTGTGGGGTGTGTTCCCCGACGTGTGTGTGTGTCTGCTGCGGTGGCAGCGTGTTGGGGCGTGTCCCCGTGTGTGCTTTGCTGCCGTCGTGCAGCGTGTGTGGTTGGGAGTTTACTCCCGTGTGGTTGCGTAGGCGTCGCCCTACGCGTGTGTATTGGAGCTCGGCTCCGTGTGTTGTGGGGATTTATCCCCGGGCTGTTTTATACAGCAGTGAAGCCTCACCAGTTTGGTGAGGGGTGGACGTAGGGAGCCCGTCGTGGTCCCGAACCACCTTAAAAACCCTTGTGTTGTGGTTTGTGTTGTGGTTGTGCCTAAAAGTTTAATCTGTTTATCTTCATCATATGTGAACGGTGAGATCGAGAGAACTGAGTTCATCTTGCTTAGTATAAAACTCTTCAATCACGTTCTAAGCTGTTATTTCTGCTTGATTAGTCTTTTAATTTACCATCACTAGTGGGGGATAATTCAACCCCCCTTCTTGTCTACTCGCCTACCCGGGACCCAACAGGACCCTCAATATGTGGCGGAGGATATAGGTCTGAAAATCACTATCACGCATAGCAAGAGCTTCCCGTTGGACATTGTCTGGCTTTCTGCTAATGTCATTTTATATACCAAGGGCCCGTGTACTCAAGCATACGTTGATGCAGCATGAATGCTTAGACTAAAACATGATGATGAAGCTATGGAAGTAGCTAATTCAGGTTTAGACAAACCAGTTCATTCAATTTATTGATTAGAAGGTTTATTTGATTCTATTATTAGCATTGGAGATCACCCTGGAGGCGACGAGGGGACCGAAACGGCGCGACGATGCGAATCAGAATGAAATCGGTGCGGTACGCATAGGAAAAGGGTTTAAAACGGTGAGGGAATCGTAGGTAAGTGCTTAAAATGGTGCCGCGGAACGTAGGTATAGGGTGGAATAGTTAAAACGGCACGGTGCCCTTGGGGCGTGCCGGAATAGGGCGTGGCATTTTAGGGCACGTCGTATTAAGGCGCGTCGGGTGCCGGTGGCACCGGTGGCACCGGTTTAGGCCATTTTCACAGAAATCGAGGTTCAATTGGCTTATTTTTAGATTTATTGAAATGTTTTGGAGAATTTTGAAAGTTGATTGAGTCGATTGTTCATCGGATCGGTCTCGGGCCGTCCAGAAGTCAAGTCATGAGCTCGCGCGGGGTTTGTACTCAAGCGCGACAATCGTTTCGAGTCAAACCAGTTTATTAAGTTGGTTTATTGAATCATTTATTTAACTCGTTCGAGCTGAAATTTCTGTAGCATCTCCCCATCCCGGAGGATCATCGGGGAGAAGCGGGGAGTACTCACGTGGCGGAGTAAACCCCTAAGGGTCGCGTGGCACAACGGCGGCCGGCCGAACCTGAACGGATAGGAAAAATCCCGAGGGCGAGCCTACTAGGGGCACCAAGTCCGTGGGTGGGAGAGAGCGAGTGGAACGACATATGACAGGAGTGAAGACCCCGAGGGCTACCCTACGAGGGGCACGTGACCCAAGTCGACACCACGCCTGGATCGGGACAACCGGTATGGGAGGAAACCCCGAGGGCTAGCCTACGAGGGGCACACAACCCATGGCCACCACGATATCCGTTAAGGATTGTGGATTTAACTATGTCGGGTTTAACCCATTTACTATTCACTCATTAATCCTTAGGAGATTCGTCACTGTTAGACGATCCCCCATGGACAGAGTGGTATCAAGCGAAGCATTTGGGGGATGTTCCCCTCTCCCCGGCCACCGGATCTCCTAGAGGAGATGGCAATATGGCGTAGTTGTAAACATACACAGTTAGCATACTAATGATAATATCTGTACAAACGGGGCCCCACCGTCCCTACCTCACTACCCTACCTCTCACCCTTGGGACATCAAGCCCAAATTGTGCCCACCCGGCCTCCCCATGTCACTTATCAAAACTTCTACTTTGTGGAAGACTTGGGAGACCTTGTGGATTGCCTGCATTGGCAAGTCCACTTAACCGGCCAGCCAGCCATGGGACCATTGGAGCCTAGCACTGTCAACTTTGTCCACCCCTCCATCGGTTCCATCACCTCCCTTTGCACAAATGGGCATTGTACTAGTGAGATCCTCCTATTTCTCTCCTTGGAGGAAGAACCCATCCCAGTCTACTCCCCACCCCTTAAGATCCCAAGTACCATGAACGGTCAACCCACTAGAGACCTTGGACCAACTACTTGAGAGGAGGATGACTTACCACCTTGTGAGGACCTTGAGGACATGGAGTTCCTCTACCTGGGAAGCCCTTACCATGATCCCTTCGACCCCTTCCTATGCTCGTATGACCAACCCACCTTACTCACCACCCACCATTCCCTACCCCAACCCACCACGTTAGGCCAAGTCTACCCCTTCTTAGACACGGGTTATACCATGGGAGCCATGCCCTTGGGCCACATATCCCTAGGTAATGAGTTAGTGCCCCACTCTATGCTATCCACCTTCCTAGACCCCTTCGACCCTTTTGAGTGAAAGCTCAAAGGTCATCCCACCGCCCCACACAAGGAAGTCATCTTTGGGAAAGAAATTCATATGTCTTGACACATCACACCGCTTGGAATGATTAGTACGTTGGGTCCACTCATTCATGTCACCCGCATGTCAAGTAGGATGCATGATTGGTCCATATTTGGATGTAACAGCCCTCCCCCATTCAACATTGGCCACACGCATGTTAGGAGCATTTACGGATGTCTCGGTCCCCCGACATTTATCACCACTTTATATGATAGGTTCACCTATGGATGCCCCGGCCCACCAAGGTCCATCAAAGTCCACATGGCCACATTGCATGATAGGTCCACGTATGGTTGTCCTGGTCCACCTTTGCATACCACACACTTTCCACCCACACCGCACCGTAACTCATGGCATAAGCATTCAAGCAAGCATCTAGCAACGGATGGTAAGGTTCATAATGAGCGGGCAAAAGCTCGTGACTGCCACTTGGGAATCCAAGTAGGCAACCATGCGATGGTGACATTGGAGTGGCTCTATCTTAGGGTCACCTCTAAGTTGAGAGCACGAGGACTTGGACCTTCCCAAGTTCTGAGTAGCTTTGGCAAACTAGCTTACGGGTTGGACTTCTAGATGGGTTTTGGGATACACCCAACTTTCTGCATGGCGGATCTAGCACCCTCTAAGGGCACCGCGGTGAAACCCAGTGAGCACCTTGAGCCTCTACCTACCCTTGAGAGTGACAACCTCGGAGTGCATCCACATATCAGCCTGAGAGTCCAATGTGTGCACACAGAGGTAATACTAGGCAAGTAGGATACCATCGCCAGCAAGAGGGTGTGCCCGAGCAACCTTGAGAGGCTGAAGGGTTGTCCCCCGGCTAAGGGCGCGAGGTTGAGTTTGGAGGACGTGGCTCGCCTGGAGCCGCATTGGAGGACCACTTCCCCAACGGACCCATACTGGATGGAGTTGAGTTCTTCGCACCCCGTGGGTATGATGGGGGCATCTCTCAACCTTCACATTTTTCCCCGGCTACGATTGCTCGCCAGCATGGCTCCATTGTGTCTGTAACATTTTTATGAGTTGAGTCATGTCATTTTCATATTTTTCTTGAGTCATAATTATGTAATTTTCTTTTTATTTGACTTCAGTACCTAGGTTAGGCTGTCATTCACACAGGATATTTCTAAACTAAACCTCATCGTCTTTATGTTTTGGGTGTTGTATTTTTGTTCGTCATAAACTGAAGAACTAGTGTGTGTGTGGATCGTTGTTGGATCCGTGGTCGTGTGTGTGTGTGTCGTATTTGATTCGTGTGTGTACGTGGATCTTCCTAGATCTGCGTTAGTGTGTGTGGGGGTCTATTCAGATCCATTCTGTCTTGAGTGTGTGGATTGCTACACTTGTGGTAGCGGGTGTTTGTGTTGGTGATCCGGTTGTCGGATCTTGTTGGAGACATCATCTCCATGTGTGTGTGTGTGTATTGGGGAGTGTCCCCGTGCGTGTGTGCGAGCGTTGTCCTGTGTGTGTTTGGAGCGTCGTCTCCGTTTGGGGATTTATCCTCGAGTGAAGCCTCACCGGGTTTGGTGAGGGGTGGATGTAGGGAGCCCGTCGTGGTCTCGAATCACCTTAAAAATCACGTGTCTTATGGTTTGCTTTTGTGGATGTGTGCTTAATCGTTTAAATTGTTTGTATGTTCGAGTGAGTGCGGCGAGATTGAGAGAACTAGTTCATCTTGCTTAATTGATCTGTTCAATCTTGATAAAAGTTGTTAATTCGGCTGCCGTAGCATTTTTAATTTTCCATCTAGTGTGGGGGACAATTCAACCCCCCTTCTTGTCCGTTCACCTATCCCGGGACCCAACATGTGGTATCAGAGCGAGGCTCTGCTGTTTCAAAATCCAACGATCTTCAAAGCGATCTTTGTAGGTGTGTTTCATTAGCATCATGTCTGATAGTGTTTTGTCTTCTCCTCCTCCGTATTTTAACAATTTGCCTATCCTTAGTGGTAATGATTTCAATTTATGGTTAAGCAAAGTGCGTGGGCGAATCAATTCTATTAGTCCTAATCTTTGGAAGTTGGTTTATGATGGTCCTCACAAATTGCTCCTGATAAGACCATGTGGTCGAAAGAGGATAAATTGAAAAACCATGCTAATTTCACTGTTCTAAAATTATTACAAGTAGCCATAGATACTAACTTGTTTCCATTTGTTTCCTCATGCAGGACGACAAATGAAATCTTGAATGGTCTGAAAAAGCTTCATAAAGAGAAGCTGAAGGATGAATGCTTAATGGCTAATAAGAGTGATCGTGCAAGTGAGGAATCAAAGGAGGTAAACTCTAACTCTGATAGTAATGATGAATTTTCACTTGAGGAACTCTTAGATGCAAAAAATACAAGACCATAAAATCTGAAAATAGGAAGCTCAAGAAGAAACTTGAAAATCATTTTCATGAAGATATGTCATGTGATAAATGGTCTGAACTTGAAGAGCTTAAAAAGGAAAATAATGCGATTTTGATTCAGAACTCTCTGCTTGAAAGTAGTTTGAAAAATCTTGAAAAATTATTTTATGAAAATTCTTCATGTGATAGATGTCTTGAATTCAAAACTGAAAATAAATCCTTCATGATCAATATCAAAAGCATGAAGAAACCATTTCATGTATGAAAGAAGAAAATAAGAAATTGAAACACTTAAATTCAACAATGTCTAAAAAATTACTTACTTTTGAAAAGGGGAAATGTCTGATTGTTGATGAATCTGAAAGATTGCATGTGCTAGAACAAGACCTTGAAAGTTATAAAACTACAAATAGAGTGTTGAGTGAAAGTGTTGTTTACAGTGAACAGAAGAAAGCTAGTTATGAACTACACATTGCATCCCTTGAATCTAAATTGATTTGAATACTTCATTGTCTACATTTATTAAAGGGAAGAAAAATCTAGATAACATCTTGAGAACCAAAGTGAACTTTCAAAAATAAGGCCCTTGCTACAATCCGGTGACCACAAGGAAGTTCCCAATGAAAGGTCGAAGGACCTCAGTCATTAACCTCATGAAAGTGCTAGGCGCATTCGAGAGGCCGAACGGCATTACCAACCACTCATATAGGCCATCTTTGGTCTTGAAAGTAGTTTTCCACTCATCGCCAGGGCGGATCCGGACCTGGTGGTAGCCGCTCTTAAGATCTATCTTTGAAAAAATCGTGGATCCGGCAAGCATATCCAACATGTCATCGAGCCGAGGGATGGGGAAACGGTATTTGACGGTGATTTTGTTTATGGCTCGGCTATCGACGCACATGCGCCACGACCCATCCTTCTTGGGGGTTAGGAGGGCTGGGACCGCACAAGGACTCTTGCTGATTCGAAGGAACCCCTTTCTGATAAGTTCCTCAATTTGGCGCCGGAGTTCGGCGTGCTCCGTAGGATTCAACCTATAATGGGGGAGATTGGGAAGGGTAGCGCCTGGAACGAGATCTATAGCATGCTGCACATCCCTCATAGGGGGGAGCCGATCGGGGAGGTCCTCGGGAAAAATGTCCTGGTATTCAGAAATAATGACCTGGACCTCCTCCGGGTACTGCTCAGGATCCTCGTTACTCACTAAGGTGACCATGATCGCACAAACTGGCTCTCCGGCGATGAGTTCTTCCTGAAATTGTTGGTAAGTGAAAAAGTGGAGTTCCTTCTTGGGCAAGGGGAGGGGAGGCCAGGCGGCCGATCCGCAGACAGCTTGTCGGGAGGGAGCCGCTGGTTCCGAATAGCTCGCGAAGCACCGACGTCCGACTGAAGTGTCGTCAGTGCTCGGACGAAGCCTGGTGGACGCCGGTGGGTTCCTGAGATCCTAACGTTGCTCCGAGGTCACTAGAGGGTGGGGATGGCTGAGGTCAAAGATCTACAACACTCTATCCCGCTAGACAGGTTTGCGCGATCGAGATGCGATGATCGGTACGCCCGTTGTAGATCTCCAAACGTGACGGGACCAACTCGTTGGGGTAGCAGATAGAGAGCACTACGTACCCTCAAAATCTGGCCATCGTCAAATCACCTTGTTGGTCGTGGTCGCTGATATGGTCGGCTTCTAGTTCCTAGGAGAGCAACTGGATAGGGAGGCAATGGCCATGGTGGAATTTCCTGTACCGAAGTCATAATGAGACAAAACCACCTGGGTTGGCTTCGTATCGTCGAGGGTCACGACTTTAGAGAAGACAGCTCAGCCCGAAATGGAGCAGAGGATGGTGTTCTGGGGCCGAAGGTGATGCTGTCTATCCTGGGCAGACAGAGACTTCTGAACCTGGCATAGTCACAAAAAAATGGATGCCCTGGGTGATGGCGTTATCAAAAGATGGTGGGACCACCTCTGTATCGTTGGCGACTCGAAGACGAAGAACTCTTCTGAAGAGAGTTCTGGCCGGTTCACACGGGAGAAGGTGGTGCTGCCGTTGCCAAGAGGTCCTTAGAAACTGGTGCTGTTCTGGTGCAGTTGCATGGAAATGCCCGACGCAGTCGATGCCGATGACGAATCGAGGCGGGACCACTTCCGAAGCGTAGCTGGTTCGACGTAGGATGACTTTACAAAAGGCCACTTGATCAGACTTGCAATGTGGATGTCGGGAGATCTTCTGCAAGCTGGGCTTCTACTTCTGCCTTGAAGCTGGGAGTAGCAGAGCTAGATTCTTGCTTCACTGGGAGGTGGGTGACGTCGAGAAGCCTCTGAGGTCGTTGTTGATGCTCTTGGAAATGGTGAGGGGCGTGGGTTGCAGAGGGGAGGGGTGACCGAAAGTGGCTGGGGGTGAGAGTCTGGAGAGGGGCGGCTAGGGTTGGAGTATGGAGGGGGGCTCCCTCGGAAGACCTATGCTCAATCGTTACTGGAGTCACATCGTCGTCCTCACCTCCTCTTGCAAGCAAAGGTTCCAGCCTTCACGGATCAGGGGGAACCGGCAATCTTCTTCTCTCAAGAAGAAATCCATGCCTCCTGTCAGCCTCTACAGAATGCGATCATCGCTAAGTGTTCGTATGGTCGCCCTTCGATCCCTGAAATTAAACTTTGCCTCTCCCAGCGTCTTCATTTGTGTTCTGATTTCATCATTAGTAGATTAAATGCAAGGCACATTTTGATCCGTCTTGGTTGTGAAGAAGATTTTCTGCGTGTCCTGTTACAGAAGAGTCTATATATTAAAGGTTTCCTGTTTAGATTCTTTCGTTGGGTTCATGATTTCGATTTTGAAGTTGATCCGTCGACTATTCCGGTATGGATTGGCTTTCCTTCGCTCCCGGTTAATTTTTTTCATGAGGATATGCTTCGTGCCATTGCCAGTAATATTGGTCCAGTTCTAAGGATCCATGATGCTACGGTTGCCATGACCAACACTTCGGAGGCGCTGGTTTGCGTTGAGATGGATATAGATCTATGCAGACAAGAGCGTATTTGGATCGGTATAGAAAGCTCGGGTTTCTGGCAACCGATCAACTATCACAGAGTTCCTATGAAATGCTCTTTATGTCATAAAATTGGTCATATGCAAAAGGACTGCAAGAGAAAGCACAGTCACAAGGCGATTCGGCCTGGTCTTATGGGTTCTGGGATGATGGAGGTCCCTAAAGAATTCCCCAAGCAGGAATATAAACCAAAAATGATGCCGGAGTTATCTAAACAATTTGATGTAACTGGTAGCAGATTCTCTGTTTTGAGTGACATATCGGAGGATGTACTGGAGGTTGAAAAAAGTATCCATCATAATCAATCTCCGGTTGTTATTCCTACTCCGCCTACAGTCAACTGTTGTGATCTATCAATTCCTGTTCTACCGGATTTGAGAAGGAAAGCAGCTGGCACTGATTCTCCTGTTCCTGGACTGGGGAAAGATATCTTATCTGAGCCTAAAAATGTGCTTCCTGGGATTCAAGAGGAGGTGAATTCTGAAGGGACTTTTATTTCTCCTGATCTAGAGGAGATTACTATTTCAAATTCCAATACAATAGCCAGACTGTCTGCGGCAGAAAATGTTAAAATGCTCACCATTTATGGAATGAAAAAATTGAACCCTGATACTTCGGGTCTGAAGATTTCTGAGATATCGGCTGCTTCAGGGGAGCTATTCTGTGATGCTAGATTAACCAGGGCCAAAGTTAAAAGGCTGGCTGATCATCCTTCCTCTTCCTCCTCCTATGATCATGATTGACTCTGCTTTAATTTGGAATGTTAGGGGTATTGGCAATAAGGCCTCTGTTACTAGCTTGGCTCAGCATATCCAAACCTCAAACATTAGTCTAGTTGCTCTTTGTGAACCTCGGGTTAAGTTTAGTCAAGCTTTCAAAGTGGCAAGGAAAATTCGTATGCAGCCTCCTTTGGGTAATTGTGGTGATGCTTCCAGAATATGGCTGTTCCATAAACCCCATATTAATCTGGATGTTATTGAAGCCCATCCTCAATACCTTACTGTGGGTATTAGGGAGAACAGTGAAGTATCCTTAATATTCACTGCCATATATGCTTCTTGCAGTCAAAGTGAGCGCAGGGATATGTTTGATTCCCTCATGGCTTTTAGTCAGAATGTTACCATCCCCTGGATCGTTGGAGGTGATTTTAATTGTGTTGTATCTCCAGATGAGAAAAGTGGAGGATCTTCTTCTTCCATGTCTGCTATGGTTGATTTCCAAGGTTTCATTACAGCGCGTGAATTTGAATTTAAAGGTGTAATTGTCAAAGAGCCAATTTTCTGAACAGGAAGAGTTTGCCCATTCGCAACAATAATACTTTCATTTTTATCATGTGGAGCAGTGTGTTGGAAAACATCCAAATTTTCAGTCGTATGATGTGTGGCATCGGAATCTAAAACCCAAGACCTTGAGGAAGATTTCTTACCGAAGCTGGAGGCATGAAGTGCTTGAATAACTTGCTGCAGTAGTTCAGGTGAAGGGGTTGGAGACTGACCAGATGTGGTTGAAAGTACCTCAACTTGAGAAGAAGATGCAGCAGCAGGAGGTGTGGAAGGATTGGGAGTGTGCACTGTAGCATAAGTTCGAGGATTCATGCTTTGGAGGCCATTTTCTACGGTCATCTATCCAATGACCTTGTTCTTTGCAATACCGACAGAATGCAGTAACTTCATTGCCTTTCTTTTTCTTACATTGGTTTAAAAGGTGCCCCATCTCATGACAACTATAACATTTAACTTTGCTAAAATCTCAAAATTTGCCTTTTTGTGAACTTGCATGAAATGTTGTATCATAAAGAGGTGCAAGGGATGACAGGGACTTTAGTCGAGTTTCTTCAGCTAGGAGTTCAGGAAGAATCTCAACCAGATTAACAATACTCCCACGCTTCAAAATAGCAGTCTGAATATGTTCAAATTCTAATCGCATCCTCATCAAGAATTGCCTGGAGCGAGATTGTTGTCTCAATTTTGTGATGGTCTCAAGAGCCTCTTTAGGTATGGTGACATCTATCGTATCCATCTCATTCCAAATCATCATCATTGCATAATAAAATTCTTGAACACTACGGGATTCTTGGGACAGAGAACTTATCTCTTGTTCCAATTGATATAGATGAGCCGCATTACTTTGCTTGTAGATGCGCTTGAGGTAGTCCCACATTTCTAGAGCGGTAGCCGGAGAGCTCAGATTTACGGCAATGGAGTTTTCAACTGACTCCATAATCCATGTCTTAATTTTGGCATTGTTAATCACCCACTTGGAAGTAGAGGTGTCATCCACCGGTGTCTTGATATCACCATTAACGTAACCCTAAAGGTCTTGTCCTTCCAAAAAATTGCCCCACAAGAAATAATTTCTCCCATGATATCCCAGCGGGCCATACCAGACTCTCTTTCCAAGACCTGTCCAACAACAAGATCTGTGGAGAGAGATCCACATGGATTTGGCAGGTGCCCGATGGACCCATCAACGCCCTCAACCTTTCTCACAACCTGCTTGAAGGAATTAAGCTGCCTCTACCTGATGTTCTTCAATACAAGATTAGCAATGCATATATATATGTGTGTGTGTGTGTGTGGCCATCAAGGCGAAGACCCAGTAGCGAGTTTTGCTCTGCGGATTGCTGTGCAGGAAGGGGCCACGCCCAATTAAGGTCCCTCCTTGGACGGCGAAGCGTGATGCAGCCATGCAAATTAATGGAACCAAGAACAGCCGGTGAAGCAGCTTCCTAGCTCCAATTAGGAGCTTTTGAAGTTCACGGTGACTAGCTTCACAGATACTACATTACAATGCATTGAGATCTATTCAATACCATATGGGGAGGGGAAAAATCTACCGCCCAAGAGCACGACCCAACTAGGTCCAATTTGACCAAATCAGGCCCAGCTCCCCAGAGTGACAGCCCTATTTTGGGCCCACTTACTTTAAGCCCAAAACTCACTCAGCTCAGCACTTCCTAAGCGACCCCTGGGTCCGGAAGTCCGGACGACAGATCGGTCGAGAAGGGCCCTGCGGGGACCCAGTGTGACCTGTCCGAGCTACGCACCTATCACTCGAGAGAAAACTCTGAGCAAGCATCCCAAGCTCGGACCGACTGTCGGAAGCTAATACAGGCGTCCGTTACGCATCTTTAAGGAACAAGGAACCCCGAGGGATAAGGGAGAGTAGGAGTCCTCGTGCCATAAAGAGCTCACGACGAGGACGTAACTCCCCTGAATCCCCTCGACTCCCTGGACTCTTACGTTAAACGGATCGCTATATAAACCCCAGAGAGACTCTCTGAAGAGGTAAGGCAACAATTCTAAATAAGAACCACCACATCTCTTGGTGGAGAGCAATCTCGCGCCCCCTTCTTCTCCTACCACCTCCCCTCACATATGTGCTCTATCATATTCGTTGACTTAAGCATCAAAGGGTCTTCCCCAGGGATTCATCCCTGGACACCCCTGATCCGTTTCCTACCTTGCAGGTTATATATATATGGTGATCGTGATCAAGGATTCTTCCGTAATCTCACGACTCAGGATCAACGTGAGATTACGCCTCTTCATCTGGCGCCGTCTGTGGGAAACGAGCGAAGAGCCATAATGGTGCGAAGAAATTCCGGTAGGAGGACCGCCGGTGGTGAGGGAAGGGCCGTGGGGGGAGAGGAAGGAGTGCTTGTGCCTCCCCACCCCACGGGAAGCCCCCCCTCTGAAGGTAACAACCAAGCCAACGAGCCGCCTCCACCAGCCACAGGGGTGCAACCCCCCAATGGGAGTTCTGACACTCTCCAAACCCTCAACGTAAAACTGGATATCCTCGTAGAATAATGAGGACCCAGATGGCTAGGGAGGAGAAGTCACAACTTTCGCGGGAAAGCCCCCCCCCCCGTGGAGAAGCTTCCCAGCAAACAGCCGGAGGCCGCTTCACCCTCCGGGGACGACGGCTTGTACACAACAGGTCGGGAGGACATTCGCAAGTCCCTCCTCTAGAACAAGAAGCCTCCTCCACCCCAAGGAGAGAATGGCTCGGGACGAGCCAACAGCTCCTGGAGGCCGATACCCCCGAGGGACTACAAGGCAGCCAACAAGGATGCCCTCGTAGCCCCTCGGCCCAGCAGCAATCGGAGTTATCCCTCCAACTGTAAGACTTCGAGCGACGTTTCGTGGAACAGGAGCGCGCCCTCTGTGCCTTACAGAAGACTTCCACCAAGGAAGATGAGGAGCAATCCCCGTTCTCCAACCAAATCTTGAAGGTCGAGATCTACCCTAGAGTCTCACTGCCAACCTTCAAGTCACATGATGGCTAGGGAGACCCGGTCGATCACTATGACAGCTTCGACGCCCTGATGACCCTACACGGGGCTTCCGACGCTATAAAGTGCTGAGCGTTCGTGACCACCTTGGTCCAGGGCGCTCAAGCCTGGCTCCGTGCACTCTCCCCTAGCAGTATTCACGACTTCAGACAGTTCAGACAAATTTTTAAGGAAAGCTTCGCTGGCAGTGGCCCCCAAAGGTCAGTTGCGGGGCTGTTGGCACTAAAGCAGGCACAGGGGGAAAAGCTTCAGGCTTATATCAACCGATTAAATTGGAAGCCCAGCCTATCCCTCGCATGGATGTCACCTCAGCCATCACCGCATTAACTAGAGGCACTTGTGATGAGAACCTCCGGTGAGAGCTAGTCCTCCATCCCCCCACCTCTCTCGTCGATCTGGTGACCCTAGCCTTGTAGAGTGCAAAGAAGTCCTTAGCGCTTGTCACAGCACGATAGGCTCGAGTCGAGAAGGGGACAAGAAGTGACCATCCAAGCAAAGCTCGTGCCAAGGGAAAAGGTGGAATCAAGACGGAGACCACAGGGAGCCCCCTCGAAAATTCGAGCGGTACACGCCTCTATCTGCCCCCATCTACGAGATATACAAAGACATTAAGGGATCGGGCCTTCTTTGCCAACCCGAACCTATGAAGGACAACCCAAAGCGTTGCAGCCACCGCAAGCATTTCCAGTTTCACAATGACCACAGACACCATATTGGAGATTGTCATCAGCTCAAGGATGAGATCGAGCATCTCGTTCGCCAGGGGCACCTATCTCGATACGTGTCTGAGCAGAGGGAGGATCGCGACATCCCCCTAGAAGAAATTGACAATCAACCCCACGGAGTCCATATCAACGTTATTTCTGGCGGCACAGCATCAGGAGGAGATAGTAATCAAGGAGGGAAGCGTCACACTGAATAGGCGAGAAGGGCTTCCGAGCCCCTCAAAGCCCCACCGGCGAGCGAGCAGCAGGCCCTGGTGTTCTCTGACCAAGACCTGGAAGGGGTAACTACCCCGCATAACGACAGTCTCGTAATATCGGCTACAATAAACTATTATAACATAGATAGGATATTGGTCGATAATGGTAGTGCCCCTGATGTGCTCTCGTAGGAATGTTTACTTAAGATGGGTGAAAACCCATCCATGCTTTGCCAGATTCGAACCCCCCTCTCTTGGTTCAATGGCTAAGCAACCTATCCCGAGGGAACCCTAAGCCTGCCAGTCACTATTGGTACCCCTCTTAGGACCGTCACGATAATAGTTAACTTCATAGTGATTAAGGGGATGTCAGCCTATCATTTGAAGAAGAGACACACACCCCGCCATGGGGGCATAGAAGCCGTGAAGAATACATCCCGGCTTAGGCATATCTGTAGAAGCTACATCCCGCCGCGGGAGCATGAGAAAGAGAGGAACACACACCCCGCTCTGGGGACACAGGAGTGAAGAGGCATATACCCCAGCCTAGGGGCACAAGAAGCAAAAGACGCATCCCGTCACGGGGGGCATAAGAAGCAAAGACTCTACCCCCTTATGGGGGCACGTAAAACAAAGCAATACAACTCGATTTCTGGGGGATATGAAGAGAAGTATACCCCACTCTGGGGCAAAAGAAGCAGAAGAAGCATACCTCGTCTGGGGGTATAGAAGCTATAAAGAATACGCCCCAGTTTAGGGGCATTTGAGGAAGTTATGCTCCAGGATAGGGGTATACGAAGAGAAATCCGCCTCGGCTTAGGGGTATCTAAAGAAGAGACGCATACTCTGCATGGGGGGGCACATGAAACAAAGAATACTCCCCGGCCAGGGGGGCATTCGAAGAGAAACACACCCTGCCCGAGGGGCAGTTGAAGAGAAGGTCGCCCCGACCTAGGGGCACATGAAGAGAGAAGAATATCCCTGGCTTAGGGGTACTAGAAGAAGAACCACACCCCGGCATGGGGGAGGCATAAGCAGCAGCAGAAATACACCCCGTCCGGGGACACAGAAGACACAAGGGAAATTCACCTCGGCCAAGGGGCGTGAGAAGAGAAATACGCCCCGGCCGAGGGGCATATGAAGAGAAATACTCCCTGGCCGAGGGGGCACATGAAGAGAAGTAACATTCCCCGGCTGAGGGGTATATGAAGAGAAATGCTCCCCGGCCGAGGGGGCATATGAAGAGAAGCAACATTCCCTGGCTTAGGGGCATATGAAGAGAAATACTCCCCTGTCCAGGGGGCACATGGAGAGAAGCGCTCGATTGGCAAACCCACTAGCGGCATCCACAGTGGGATTTGACTCAAGGCATCTTAAAAAGAGTCATCCACCTTCAAGTCAGCCACGCTCCTGAAGTGGTCCCGTCTCCGTTCGTTCATAGAATCAACCGTTACAGGCGTTTCCGTGCAACTGCGCCCGGACTACATCTGTTCCTAAGTGCCACATGGCAATGCCAACACCGACTTCCCCTATGCGAATCTGCCAGAACTCCCTTCATGAGAATTCTTCTTCTTCGAAGTGCCGACGAACCAGAGGTGGTCCTGTCTTCTTTTGACAACGCCCCCGCCCGGAGCGTCCATTCTCCCTCAGTCGCGCCAGACCTAGAGCTCACTGTTTGCCCAGGACAGATTACTTCCAAATCGGCCCCCTCCACTCCCTCCTCCACTCCGTTTAAGGTCAAGCAGTCTTCTAAAAAATTGTGGCTTTCGACGATATGAAACCAACGCAAGTGGTTTCGTCCCGTTATGACATCGGCACCAAAAATTCCACTAGGGCCGTTGTCAGCCTGTCCTGCTGTTCACCCAGAAACCTGACACCGACCGTCTGGGTGACCCCGACCTGTGAGATGATCTGGTGGCTGCCAGATTTTGAGGATTTGTAGTACCCCCTATCTGCTACGCCCACGAGTTGGTCCCATCACTTTTGGAGTTCTACAGCGAGCGCACCTATCGACGCAACTCGACTGAGTCATCTAGTCCTACAAGGTAGAACTGCACAGGCTATCGGCTGCGACCTCCTCCACCTTCCAGCGACATCGGCTTGACGTCGAAACTGCAAGCATCCTCCGGCATCCCCTAAGCTTCGTCCAGGCATTGGCAGCACCTCGATTGGACGTCGGAGCTAGGCGTACGATCGTAGTTTGGTTTCCCCTCCCAATATTTTTAGAGAAGGATTCATTCAACCCCCCCTCTGAATCCAACACACCTAAACTAACACTCTCCAAAATAGGCAACTCACTTGGGTGGAATTTCTTGAACTATTCCGCATGAAATACTTCTCCAAGCACGTCAAGGAAAGGAGGGCCTTAAAGTTCACCTCTCTTCGTCAAGACATGATGTCTATGGCGGAGTATGAACTCCAATTCTCTCGCCTATCCCCTTATGCTCCACACCTAGTAAGCATGGACATCTTAAAGGTCAATCGCTTTATGGACGATTTAAGGCCCGACTTTATTCAACAACTCAGTCCACAAAATATCCGCACTTATATGGTGAAGGTCCAATGGGCAAATCTATGTGAAAGGACCTTGGAGAATATCGAGAAATTTAAGGGCAAGAGAGAGGAGCCTAGTTAGAAGTCCAATCAGTGAGAAAGAAATAAAAAAAGATTTAGCATCATGAAGGATGATGAACCCCGTAATAGTAAGAAGAGATCTCACAATGGAAATGGTAATGGCAAAGGGAATGGCAATACAAACGGCAATGGAAATGGAAAGAGTAAAAGAGCCAAGGCGGAGGAAGAAAAGTAGGTCATGGGGGCTTGCTCATTTTGTGAGAAGTTCGGTCATTCGGCCAAAGAATGCTGGAAGCATCTTGACGCTTGTCTCAAATGTGGGAGCCGAGAGCATCGCTTGCCCACGTGTCCTCTCATAAAGGAAACATCTTCAAGGGATAACAATCACTACAAGAAAAATGGGAAATATCGATGTAATTTTTCGACGGTAATATTTCCGTCGGAAAGACATCGTAACTATTATAACTTTTAGATGAAAAATATTCTGTCGCTAACCCCGGTCCGTTCATCTGGGGTCACTGAGGAGCCCCCGGTGACGTCACCGGTGGAGAAGGCGCTCGCCGCTGCGAGAGCGACGACCGAATAAGAGGCGGAGCAGAGGAGGGCGGAGGTGTCACGGATGATTTCGACCCCTTCTCCTCCGCTGGTCTCTTCCTTTGCTGCGTTCGCCTCGCCCCGGGTTGAGCTGAGGAGCCCCGCAGGTAAGGTCTTTTAATGTTGATGACTTTCGGCCTTTGCTCCCCCCTCGCCGGGAGACCTCTCACGTCATATAACATGCGTTTGTTCCACTTCCAACCGTAGTGAGGAAGCTCTCGTTAGAGGCCCCCGCCGTGACGCTTAGTCCGCAGGAGATGGAGCAAAGAAAGGTCGAAGTGAGGGAGCTCAGGGCGGCCATGGCAGCTGCTCTGGCTGAGCCCAGCAGGCCCACTGGTGCGACTCTTACCCTGCTGAATGTCTTTTCACCTTGTGAAATAAGGCTTTCTCATGTGGGTTTCCTTTTCTCTCAGGCCCTGCGGAGGAGCCTGCCTCGACATCTGCCCCGGCTACGGATGAAACCGGTGCCTATGGGACCGTGCCTCTCACGGAGGAGATGATCCTCGATTCGCCCCCAGCAGCGGTGGTCAAACAGGGTAATTTTCTTCTCTGGCCCGGGGGTTTGTGCTATGCGTTCGTGGGTCTTCGCCTAACCAGGACTTCTTTTTGTTGTATAGCTCCCCTCGCACCTTTCCCTGCGCATACAGAAGCCCTGGCGGCTCTCCAGCCGAAACTGATGTACGTGAGGAGGAGGTTGAGGTCCGGAGCCTAGCCATCCCTGAGCCCACGTGAGGAGGAGGCTGAGGGCGTTCGAGCGGGCGTTCCCACTCTGACCAGGGATGAACTAGCTTCGAGCGAGTCCCCTTCGAGCGAGAAGGTAGACTACGACTACTCTTCTGACGAGGCGGCCCCTGGAGAGGATGTTGTAAGTGCGGGCCCGTTTTATGGGAAGTGTGGAAGGCTCGTTGCAAATGGAAATATGAGGATAAGGGGCCGTCTCTAAGAGCTCTACAACAGCATATTCAAAGTCAGGTTCACTTTTACCTGCAACAGGTGAACTTCACTAAAGCCCCAACTGCAGAAGAGAAACACATATTGGACAGGTACAACCTCATGTATAGCTACAGGGAGAGGCCTCCCAAAATCATCAAGTGGTCTTGCCCTGGATCAGGTTATGCTCTTAATGTTGATGGGGCGGCTAAAGGCAACCCTGGTCATTCTGGTGGTGGTGGCTGTATCAGGGGCAGCAGGGGTGACTTTATTGCTGGCTTCTCTTATTATTATGGCAAAGGTAATAATATGGTAGCAGAGGCTAGAGCTCTGCTTGATGGGATGAGAATACTGGTTCGAAGTGGGCTGCCAGTTGCTGTGATCTATTCTGATTCTAAGGCGCTTATTACCATGCTCCAGTCCACCAACCCTCCACCTTGGAGAATCTATAAATGGTGGGGGGAAATCAAAGATTTAGTCATCAAAAATAAGTGGAATGTGCAACATATATACAGGGAGGGGAATTCGGTAGCCGACGCCCTAGCTTCTCTAGCTTGCTCTAATAAATCCAACAAGGACTTCCGTTGCTGGCGAGACCTTCCAAGGCATATTCGTGGCCTTGCTACAGTTGATGCAGCCGGCCTCCCTAGTTGGAGAAGATAGAGATTCTTTGGGAGAGGAAAGAAGACGGAGAGGAAGACGCAGAGAAGAAGACGAAGAGGATATGGTGGAGGCGTCGACGCAGGAAGGGCGGCGTTGACGCAGCAGGCGGGCCATGGCAACAAATGGGACGGCAGGCGGGCACGGCGTCGACGCAGGGCTGCCTACAGGCAGGCTGCGTCCACGCAGGCTTCGACGCAGGGGCACGGCGTCGACGCAGGCCAGCTTCTAGGCGGGGATGCGTCCACGCAGCTGGGATGCGTCCACGCAGACAGACGGGATGCGTAAACGCAGAGCAGACCTAAATGAGGCGTCAACGCTGAGGGCGGCGTTGACGCAGCAGGCAGGCTGGCACGACGTCGACGCAGGGCTGCTTACTGGCGGGCTGCGTCCACGCAGGCTTCGACGCAGGGGCACGGCGTCGACACAGGCCAGCTCCTAGGCGGGGATGCGTCCACACAGCTGGGATGCGTCCACGCAGGCCTGCTTACAGGCGGGATGCGTCCACGCAGAGCAGACCTAAATGGGGTGTTTTATTTTCTTTTGCCCATTCCTCAGGGGTATACCCCGAGGTTTATGTACATGATCTCTTCATTACTAAATAAAAGTAGGGCCGGTCGGTCTCGTTTATATAAAAAAATATTCCACCAGGTCAACGCCGTGCCCTAGAGCTGAAAGGTACCGAGCATCACCTTTTCATCTTTCGCGCATTCCATAGAATGAAACACGCGCTCGGTGGCGTCCAACCATATTCTAGCGGCATCCAGATCGGTCTGGCCTTCAAATGTCGGCGGATGAAATAACAAAAACTCCTTTAATGCACGTCTGCGACTGCCAGGCGCATCCTCTTGAGCTGGAACAACAGGAGCTAGAGTAGGAACATTTTGTGGAACACTGCTCGCTTCCTGAGGAACCGGGACTCTCCGACGCCAAGACGGCATCTTGAAACGACTAGCAACAGATAATAAACAGAAGAATTCATTAATAACACGAAAAACATCCTAAGCCAGCAATGGACAGTGTAATTTGGACTAATTCTGGACAATAACTGTGTAATTTTGATTCCTTACACGTTTCCTCAACACCGCTCTGATACCAACTGTAACGACCCAGAGCTCCGGATACCGATTATTTATTTAAATAGAATAAAAAAAGTTTAGCATCTGCTTAGGTAGACGCTCATTTGTGTTTGAGCGTCCTACCCTCTGGATGCTGTTTCTTTGTGCGTCCGCCCCTCTGGACGCTATTTCTTACAGATTTTCTTTATTGTATTCTGTATCACTCTGCATCATACAAGCATTCTGGCCGAGGGACCTCCTCCCTCCCCACTTTTAGGATCCATTATCCCTTCTTGGACTTAGAAAGACCCTCCAATTGAGCATTTCGTCTCATTGGATTGGAATTTTTTTGTCCAAGATCTCCATAAGCCCTCGCATCTGTAGATTCCCTCATGGAAGCTAGGCAGGTTGTACCTTGAATGTGGTGACCCGGGATCCGAGTACCGGAAAGGAACCGGCACAACTCGAACCTCGGCCTGCCGCCCACGAGTCCGAAGACTTGGAAGTGCTAAAGGATAGGTGTGGTGTACATAGAAATAGGAAATAAAGCAGGACGATAGATATAATACCAGAAATAAATAACTATCTACAACAGAGTCCAGTCCAACAGAAAGTACAGTCTAAAGTAGTAAAACATACCACGCGCCAAGTGAACACTCAGCCCGGCAAGCTGGCTGCTAAGAACCTCCACGCAACGCCCTCGAACCTCGAGGAAGAACCGTCACACTTGAAAATCAAGGGTGAGCCTCTTATCATTGGCTCAGTAGGGATCTCGCGAAACCCCAACTGAGAAACAACGGCAACACGAAAAGTAGGAACTACGAAAGCAGGAAAGTAACTACGGTGGCTGGCAAAATCTCGGCTCTACAACTACTCCTACTGTACCAAAAACACGACCCGGTCTCTCATCCGGGGACAACCAAGTCATGCACCCGACATCCCGATCTCACGGTCGGGGACCACCATACATGAACCACCCTAGCCACACTACTAGGAAAACGCCACGACATCCCAGTCGCGGAAACCTACCCTTACAGTAGGGCCTGAGCCGAAACCACACGGTTTGAAAACACAGTCACGACCTCTCTGTCGTGAACTCTACGCCGTCTAGGGAAAGCCCTCAGTGACGCTCACCGAAAACCCCAGACCTCGACTTCGGGAACGCTCCCGAAATAACACGTGAAATCCCATCTTGCAGATGAGAAATGAAAACCTAGGACACGACAACTCACGTCACGTGACGGGAGCATTGCCTAGTAGAAGAACGACCGGATGCATCCCCTGATGTCTTACACTGCGTCATAAGTGTCTAGGTACAATGCCCCGGGTGTGAGATTCAGACACACTCAATAACTAAACGTACCATAAAATAAGGACTAGCTGAGGTCACGCTCATCAGCGCGGGTCTGAACCCTCAGTCTCGTGTGCACACTCAGACCATACGTCCTAGGTCTATCCTCTACTTGGTAATTCACCTACCAGCCTAGACTCGGCGGTACGCGGGGGCCCTACGATAACTAGCCTACTCACCGTCTAACTCAGGTCATGCTCTCCACCACTCCCAAGTGGGTCCGCATGCACGTGCGCAGGAAAGCTACGACTAGTGGGGGTTCACTAAATGTGAACACCAAAAATCACGCACACACCCATTGCGAGTAACACGAAGTAACAGGTGACCCGAGGCCACCAGGCTCTGGACAGCCCACTAGACCTACTAAACTCAACGGCCCTTGAGTCACGAGACTCGGGGTCAAGACCGTTGCACATGACAGCACTGAGCCGTCAATCTGGCCTAATCCCTAGGTCCAAAACCACGGTGACACACACGAAAAACCCCCAGCCCAAAGCTGGTTAACTGGGCTCGCAGCCCGAGGCCATACGCACGGCCCCTCCCTCGGAACTCGGAAAACCATAGCCTTGCTGGCCCTCAACCAGCAAGGGTCTTGCCCCACCACCTCTACTCGGCATCACCGAGTCACCACGAGGATCGTGTGTGCGACGTTGGTTTGGCTTCTTCGTGTTTCTCCACTCTTGCGCGTTATGCTTGCGGAATAGGTCCGAGGGCCTTTGGCTAATTACTGCATACCCCTTAGCGGTGTCACATCATAATCAATCCTCAGCCCGTCTGTAGCCTCTTTTGCCATTTTCAATTTAGCTGGCTAACATATATATTCATGATGCAGGCCGAGGTGGCGTCACCAACCATCACAATACAGATACCCCTGCCAGAGTTGGGCACGGGTCAGTCTACTTTACTGCCAATTTTGTGGCCCATCGCTCAACGACCTCCGTGGACGTACGCAGCGGCAGCAGCATCGGGGGAGGCTGCAGCGATCGTAGTGGCTGGCGCTTCGGCAGAGGTTGGGGTATCTGAACCTCTGGCTGTCGCGCAAGAATTGTCAGCGGAGCAGAGCAGTCTCCCGGAGGTAGAGGCCGGAGAAATTATTTAAAAGGGGGATGGTGCTTCTGAGGTGCTGACCATGACCACGGAATCCATCCCCTTGGAAGTCGGTGAAGCCGCAGGTGGGGAACCAGAACCTTCCGTCGTTGAGACAGCCAGCACGACCTTGCTCAGGGCAGCAGGCAAGGAAGTCGTCGTAGCGGGGACTTCTTCAGCTACAGCGGCCGTTGTTATTGAAACCGGCACTGGCGCCTCACAGATCATGTCGTCGACATCCTCCGATGCAAATGATGACATCTGGGCGGAGATCGACAGCAAGGTTGACTTTAAGCTTCCCGAGACTTCACCGCTGGGCCTACAGTTTTCCAGCGACGTGGTGTGGCAGTTCCTAGACAATCTGTAGTGAGCAATGTCGGTCTCTCTTGGCTTGAGCTATGCACAGCTGAAGAGCTTAATAGAGAATCTTTCACGTTCGCTACTGGCTTTTGGGTGCCCGATGGAGGATTGGACTCTGTGGGTCACCATGTTGTTAAAGCATGCAAATCGGCGAGAGTATCTCAGCCGGGAGGTGTCCGGTTAGCTGGCAGCTGTGAAGTTGGAAAAGGCTGACTGTCGGGCCACTGCTGCTTCACTAAGGGAGGATGTGGGCCATTTGAAAGATGCCACCGGCACTGCTTCTGAGCGTTGGTCCTTCCTCACCGGGCGAATGGAGGAGCTGTGTGCTGAACTTGCCAGAGTTGAAGCTGACTTGCAAGAGACAGAACGCCTAGAAGTTCAAGCCGTAGAAGAGGCTGATCTCGCTGCTGGGCGACTTGCCTCGCTGGACGAGAGACTGTCACAGTTGGCCACCAACGAGTCTCAGCTACAAGAACTGGCCAACTATCCCTCGGTGGGCCTGCTGGAAGTGGAGGACATCTTTCGGCGCCCTCTGCCCTAGTCAGCTCCCTCTCCTTTTTTTTGTAATCACCTTTCGCTCCTTTTGTTCCCGGAGCCTATGTATCTCGGGGAATACCCCGGGCAATGATGTGTGCTGACATTCCATATCAATGAAATATCTTTATCCGTCGCTCTGACCACGACTTCTCCTTCTCTCTCTTTTACTTTCTTTTCTTTCTCCCTCCGGCCTAATAGCTCAGCACAGGGATATACGTTACTAGCGCAGGAGAGCGCTCACGCCTTCAGCGAAGGAGTGAGGAGTTCGCTCCACCGCGGGTTAACTATTCCCGGAATCGAGCCTTTGGCCGGAGGTGGAACATGGATAGAGTAGGTAGATGTACCCCATTCATTTCGCCAATGGTGACGAAAGTCTGAGAGTACGGTTCATTCATCGACATGGGTTACACATAGGAGGGTAAAACCGGAGAACATCTCCCTTCCTCTGAAACACCTCAGAGGGTAACAAGACGATGGATAAGAAAAATTGAAACACAAAAGATACGATCCAGAGAATTGGAAATGGTCCACTAGTCCACAATGATGATGTACAGTCGGCACTGGCTTCAGGCACCGCATGTTTCATTGACTTCGCCGTTTCCCGTGTCTTCTGTCTTTTGCATCAGGGCGAGCATGGCGCCGAGGCGGAGGATTCGCTCCCAGCAGGGACAGTCGGTAGAGATTCAGGATGAGCAGGAGGAGCAGAGCAGAGTGCCACAAGTTGCCACTGAGGCAGGGGATGCAGCGAGAGTTCCAGAGGCATAGGATTTCTTTCGTGGCATGGAACAGTTCATGACTCAGTAGTTCGGCAGAGATGCTGGTGAGGGCTCGTCGTCCAGGGGTGGGCCTGGCCATGCAGTGAGGGACTTTTTGCAGTTCCATCCACCCTATTATGGTGGCCAGCCAGACCCAGATGTGACTAGAGATTGGCTTGATGAGATGGAGAGAGTGTTCATCTCTATGAACTGCGCCAAGGAAGACAGGGTGATGTTAGCTTGTAACCAGTTGCAGGGCACGGCTCGAGCTTGGTGGTCTTCAGAGTGGAAGATGTCCTTCTAGTCTCGTCCACTTCAGCAGATTGTGTGGAAGGACTTCGTCAAGGTCTTTGAGCGTGCTTACTGCCCATCCTATGTCAGTACGCAGATGATGCGTCAGTTTTTGGAGCTGGTTCAGGATGACATGTCAGTGTTGTAGTATAGGGCTCGGTTCATGGAGTTGGGGCGTTATCTCCCCATATCATGGAGAATGAGGAGCTAAAGACCGAGTAGCTCATTCAGGGTTGGAGGCAGGAGCTGAGGCACCATCTGATAGCGAATGCTACCACTGATTTGGAGATGGCTTCCTGTGTAGCGGCGTCATTGGGGCTGGATATGCAGAGGACCCGAGGACAGGTTGGCCAGGGGCAGTCCCAGTCAGGCCGCAGCCAGCAGATGGCTACCCAGCAGCAGAGCACCTTTCAGCCCCCTTCGAGTAGTTCGGGAGCTTCGACCCCGGCGGCGTCAGCGGCAGGATCTGCGTCTTTTGGCTCCAAGGTTAAGAAGTTCTTCAGGAATAACTTTGGTAAGAAGCGTAAGGAGGGCAGGGATCAGAGGCAGGCGTCTTCAGCTGGTGTTCAGTAGCCGATGCCTTATCAGCGTTAGGGATCAGTCGGTGGTTCTCGAGGGTCATGTCTCCTGTGTGGCGAGTCGCATCTAGGCAGGCAGTGCACGGTGTAGTGATTTGTTTCAGATGTGACCTGACAGGGCACATGGCACGTGACTGTCCTCAGAGGCCGCATCAGTCACCCTAGTATCCTCAGCAGCAGCAGTAGTACCCGCAGCAGCAGTAGCAGTTTCAACAACAGGGGCAGTATCCGCCACTACCATAGTCAGTGAGTGTGGGCAGGCAGAGGTCTCGAGGTAAGATTACACACATGACCAGGGCAGAGGTAGAGTCATCGTAGCTGGTGGAAGGTACTGTTGTGATTTTGGGTTGCGCAACGCGAGCTTTGTTCGATTCTAGCGTATCACATTCATTTATATCGGAGGATTTCGCATTGAGTGTTGAGAACCCGGTATCCCAGATGTCGTGTGATTTGATGGTGGAGTTGCCTTCTGGTGATTTCATGTTCACCCCGTATTGTTTCGAGAAGGTTCCAGTATGGATTGAGGGGCGGAACCTGCCGGGCAGGCTTTATGCGTTGCACCTTCGGGATTATGATGTGATTTTGGGCATGGATTGGCTCGAGGCCCATGGAGTGATGGTGAAAAATGCCAGGAAAATCCTAAAAATTACCAGAAAATACCAGAATTCCTGGAATCGGACCTGCATCCAACCAACAAGAGATCCAGTCAGACACGGGTGTTACAGCTCGCCTCCTTAGTGGCATGATCTAGTGCCCGGTCTTGAGCCTAGGGCACGTCTTCAGGAACAACCGTAGGGAGCAGAGCATCATCAGTCAAGTTGACCAACTCTCTCTCCACTGAGTGCTCTGCCTAGCTGCATATTTCGTCGTGCTCAACCCCACTGCACCAAGCTCCTCCTTGGAATGGCTAGCTGCAGGCTCGAATGGCATTAGCAGAGGTGGAAGGGATGGCACCGAGATGCCCAAGCTGTCAACAACAGCTTGGAGGGTGGTCGACCATCCCTCCTGGAAGCCAAGGTCCCTCACTAGACCATAGACTTTGACAGCAGCCATGTTCAGCTCGTCCTGGTACTCCGAGGATGACCGGAAGCACTCCACGGCCTCTACTCCAATTGTGGCCATTACTGCCTTTAGCCTATCAGACCGAGCCTCCAATGTCTGGGCCGTCTCTTTGACTTTGACCACCGAGTCCCTTAGCTTGGTCACCCGAGCATTAGCTACGTTGGCCCACTCAACTGCCTCACGAATGGACCCCTCCAACGTGCGAATCTGGACTTGAAAGGAATCTCGATCTCGCTCGACCTCCACCAAGGTTTGCCCCTACGACTCCAGGCACTCCTGGAGCTTGGTGTGCTTGCTCATGAGCCTATGGAGTTGGGCCTCCAGCTTCTTCCGATCTGCATCACTCTCAGCCAACTGTCGGGTGATCCCATGGAAGTGGTATCCCACATGCCGAAGGCCCTCGCGACCGAGCACAAGTTGTTGGCTGTCAGGTTGTACAAGTTTCGATTGGCCAGAGGGAAGAAGATGCCAGTGTGGTCGGGAAGTCACATGCCCTTGTCCATCAAGACGTAGGCCTCGCACTGACCAGAAACAACCCTCGGGGGGTCTTCGGGTGGTTTGAAGCTGGTGGCTACATTGAGGCATGTTGTCTTGCCTTTGCCGATTGCCCCCTCGGTTGGGACTGGTGGGGCGACCTCTATCTGTGGCAAGCGGATTGGGGTAGATGGTGTTGGAACTAGTGCATCGACTGGTTTCCAAGCCAAAGGAGTTGTAGCTCAAGGAGGGGGTGGCATCTGTCTGTGAGGAACATCGACGATGGTCCTCCTTCTATTGCCTTGGTTACGCTGGTGGTCCAGTACTACCATCGCAGAATGATCCACCCGACATTATTGCTCCACCACCACTGGGAAGATTTCAACGGGCATGCTCAACAAACTCTCGGAGGCCACTCTCTGAGTTGTCGCACGAGTGCCCAAACAGGCGCTAGGTGCGGGCCGAACAAATGGCAACATAGGAGGGAGATGCAAGCACTCCACCGGAAGTGCCACTGGGAGAGGATATGGCAAGCGCCCCGGCGTGAAGACAACCTGATAGAATGTGATAGGCGGATCTAGAAGGGAGGGGTGAATATATCAGCCCCTTTCTTTCGTGAACTATCTAAAGATAAAAGCAATGCAGCTATGGAGGAAGATAATGTGACCTTCTGAAGCCAAATGTGAGTATAAGAATAAGAAAATGTGCCTAAACAAGCATCTAGCGCAGAGACAGGTAGGCACACAAATCATGAGAGATAGAAGATTTTAACGTGGTTCAGTCTCTATCTAGAGACCTACGTCCACCCCTCACTCAACTGAGTGAGGCTTCACTAGTGCCCATGCACTAATCGCTAATTCACAGCTTCTCACAGAGAGAAAGACTCTCTCCAAATGGCTGTCCTATAGCTTGCAGGCGTATGTGGGTGATTGGGAATCTTTTGGATTAAACAAACCCATGGAGAATAACTTCCCACGGAAGGAAAACCAAAGTCAACTATTGCAGGCTCGGGGCTGGCGGTCGACCGGAGCTGGCTGGCGGTCGACCGGACTGAGAAAACACTGTAGACGTTTTGTTGCTAGAAATTTTGGTCGACCGCCCCTGGCCTAGCAGTCGACCAAAATCTGGACGGTTTCTAGATTTCATCCTTTCAGCCCCGGAACACTTTTGGATCCGTTCCTTAACCCCTTTAGCAGCCCGTTCTCATCTATGGCATCAATCTTGACAGTCTTGAAGGTGTCAACTGGGTCTTGGCTTTTATGTTCTCTTGATTGTGCTAAGTGTCGATCCCCGTGACCTGACCGCGCAGGTCGATCCGCATGTGAGGGCGCACATTTATGAGTTTGGGCTCCACACTTAACACTTTACTTCCTCCAGACTGTGTGCAACGACCTGTAGCATCGGATGTGGGCGTGATCATTGGGCTTTCACGTTTGCTTTCTCCACGTCATTCCTTCTCCATTCATTTGCTTACCTATCATGAACAAAGCATCACATATGTCAGTCATATGAGAATGGAAAAATAACATTGACTTAGAGTGTTAGCCATTATCAAAACCATGAGATGCAAATGACCACAGGGGCACAACACCATAGTGTCGGATAGGGATGTACGATTCACCAGTTATTTTTGGAAAACCCTATGGCACATGATGCGCACCTAGCTGAAGTTCTCCACGGCATACCACCCCTAGACCGATGGTAAGACGGAGGTTGTTAATAGGAGTTTGGGGGATCTTCTTAGGTGTCTAGTCCGTGATCGAGTCAGGGATTAAGATTTGGTCTTACCTTTAGCCGAGTTTACTTATAATGATTCGGTCAATAGGTCGACCGGCATAAGTCCTTTCGAGATCGTTACAGGTCGTAGACCTAGGAAGCCTATAGACCTGGTCCCATCCCCCATCCAGTCCCGAGTGTCTGAGTCAGCTGAGTCCCATCCCCCATCGTTACAGGTCATAGACCTAGGAAGCCTAGCAGAGTTTACATAAGGATGTACGTTGTCACATCGAGTCCAGCAATGCACGATATAAGGAGTTGGCTGATGCCCACTGGCACCATCGTGAGTTTCAGGAGGGCGAGTATGTCATGATCAGGGTTAGACCTGAATGGTTTCCCTCGGGAACCATGAAGAAGCTTCAAGATCGTGGTGCCGGTCCCTTCCGAGTAGTGAGGCGAGTTGGTCGTAATGCATACGTTGTAGATCTATCGGAGGAGTACGGGATCAGCTCCACTTTTAATGTCTCAGACCTAGTCACTTATAGGGACCCCGCGGTGATACCCAGTGAGCCCTTTGAGTCGTCACCCCCCATTGTGAGTTACCCCACTCCCCAGCATCGACCTCCAGCTTTGTTTCCCCAACAGCGCGAGCAGATAGAGCGTATACTAGACGAGCAGGTGACTACTGCCCGGGGTGGAGTGTACCAACACTATCTAGTGCGTTGGAGGGGATGGCCCGCATCCGAAGACACGCGGATCACCCGAGCTGAGATTCAGAGGATAGATCCAGATCTGCTGGATCGTTACCAGAGTGATCAGGACCCCTACTCGATAGGGTCAAGTTTCTCCCACCCGGGAAGAATTGGTGAGGACACGAGAGCCAGTCGCCGACATCAGACACGCAGCACGACTCGAGCGACTTCGGCCTCTCTATGGTTGGGCGACCGCATGGAGTCCCCGCCCGAGCATTGAGTTTTTATGTGTGGGGACACTAGTATTTTATTTTACCTTTATGTCCTTTGGCTTGTATTTACGTCCTTCCAAAATGGTTGAGAAACTGCGGAGAATTCCTCGGGAAAAATCTAGAACAAATGCCCAAAATGAGAGAGAAAAACCATTAATTTTCTATTTTAAGGATGACATGCGGTCTTGCGATAGACCGTATAACCACTTGTGCGGCTTTTTGTTGGCCGTATATCATGTCGGTGATAAATATAAAATTTCTAAATTATCTCTGAAACCGGCCGAGAAGCTCGCCATTGGACTCTGAAGGATGTGCGGCTCCTTATACACCGTACAACAAAGACATGCGGTCATTAAAGGGCCGCACATGTACTTGTCGGTGATAATTCAAAAATGACAAAAAATAACCAAAATAACATGGGCAGTCAAATACCAGCCGCACAAGTACTGGACATTGGAATCTTTAATAAAATGGACCAAAATGCCATTCCAAGGCCCATTAAGCCTTGAACTGAACTGGACCCAGCCCGGGAGGGAGGCCTTACACAAAATAGGCCCAAGAATTGTCAGAAAATAATCTGACACACAACGGACAACTCAAGGCATCAATAAAATAAGAGTAAGAAGAATGACTTGACTTATTGGCAAAAAATGGGTGTCAATAGTGTGGAGACGAGACGGGGCGAGAAGGCGACGGCGACCACCTTCACTTGCATGTGGCCCTAACGCCTATTTCGACTCGAACGAGGTAGGGGGATGGATTCCCGAGCTCGCTAGGAGCATTCTCCATGCCATGCCCATCGTCGTTATGTCTTTATAGCTTGCCCATTGTCTATTTCTCATTTTTCATGCCATGAATATAGTTTTTATGTTTTAATCCACCATGAACATCGTTGCTGTGTTTTATAGCGATAGAATGTTGTTGTGGATGCATGGTTTGGCAGGAAAATAGGTTTAGAAGTGATTCCCGTCAATTTCAGTCGATCGGGAGGGGGTTTGATTTTGAACTCCACTCATTCGCAACCCAGACAGTGTGACGGTCCTTCCAGGAGCCGTCACAAGGGTAACGCTCCTCATTGAATGCGTTACAGTCCTGTGGCGGACCAATAGACGTGCGTCATAGCTCTTGTAATGGCCAGGTCTTAGACCGTTACATAAGTTTGACCCTTTGTTGACCTAGTAGGGCGGTTGGCCTGACGGTCTATCGTGCGACCGTCAGAGCCGCGTAGCACGCCATTCCTGGTGCGTTACAGTTTGTAGTAGAAAAACTGTAGATTTTAGACATTCGGGTGACTTTAACGGCCCTATGGGGTGCGTTACAGCCCATGTAGCACACCACCCTTCGACCATCACACTCTGTGACGGGGTAGTGTTAGACCGTTACACCCTCTGGCATATCAAATCTTGCATGTTCATTTCCTAATGCATTCTATATTGCATCCATGCCATGTTTAAGCTATTTTATAAAACAATGGCTTACTTTTAGATCCTAGTAGACTTACTTTCACTTTCCTTGTGATGAAACCACTAGTCATAGCCCAGCAACCTCTAGTGTCGGCCCGCTTGGAAGAGGTGGAGGGGTATGCCCAATACATGATTTTTAAGCTAGTTCTGTGGGCCCTCGGCCAACAGTAGCATCCTACTGAGAGGGAAAATTAGTTAGAGAGCTTGGGTCAGGCAAGAGTCAGTGTGTGCATACGTGGTCAGAGGCTTAGACTGACACTGACGAGTGTTACTCTGACTAGTTACTTGGTTTAGCACTATTACGCCTCTTGCATGTTGTGTCGTTCGGACATGCGAGTTGCTTGAGACGCAGTGTAAGCTATCAGTGGATGTATCTGGTTTCTACCTTCTAGTGGGTTTTCTTTCCTTCTTCCTGTCACTCGGTTAGCTGAAGTTTATTCTATTGGTAGTAAGCCTTTCCTTCATCTCATCCCAAGAACCTACTGGAGGCTCATGACGTTGGAAGACCAAACTCTCCACATTGCTCTAGTATGTTTGAGCTTGCCCCATCAACTTCATTTTGACGTACCTAACCCTCCGGTGGTCCGTCATCTCGAACCACTCAAAATATCGATCCATGTTGGCCTCCCAATCAAGGTAGATCTTGGGTTCCAAAGACTTGGATCCATCAAATGTAGGAGGTTCCACACGAACGGACTTGAGGATCCGCTCGTCCTCATCATCCCTTGGTGGTCGGTGACCATGCCGGCGTCGGCCATTTCCCTCGTACTCGTTATCGGACTCGTAGTCCTCAAAATGGAGGGCATGTGGCCATTGTTCCTCAGCTCTATAGGGTGCGAGCTGGGCCATGGGTGCTGGCTGGGCAACAGGCGTGGGCTGGGCAGCATGCGCCTAAGGGGCCGGAAGGATACCGGGTAGGTCCCGGCGAGGGGTCCTTTCCACACTATCTAGCCTTCCAGCTAGACCTTGAAAAGATCGGTCAGAGGCCTCAGCACGGTCCTCCATGGCCTTGAACTGGCTCTCCATACGCTCGGTATGCTCCCTAAGGGTTCGCTCGGACCTACCCATACGTTTTAAGAGTTCAACAACTAGATCCTCCAATGAACGGCATCCTAGGTTAGCACTCCTGGGTTCACCCATAGTGTCAGGGAGATGGTAATGGGCACCTCCACGGGTGGGCATACAATCGGCCTAAGGGAGCTAAGGGGTGACTCACTAGACCTATATGGATGGACCAATGTAATTTTAAAATATTTTTTTTTTGAAAATGACTACCCTAGACTCAACCTGGCTCTGATACCAATTTGATGTGGGACGACTATGGGACTCGACTTGAAATTGAGACTCTAAGTAACGGCGCGACTCTTTAGACGACGCGACCAGCAAAGACACACAAGACTCGACACCTAACCGGGTTTCTGAAGAGGCGAACGTGCCCCAAACAGAAGTACTCGCTCACAGTCGTCCCCAGCGAGGGAAACGTGTCGATCGGCACGGTTGAGAAATCGGCTTTGAGTCTCGGGTGGTCAGTTTACTCTCATGCTCGGAACGAGTCACGGGACGGGTCACGCTCTCTCAACTCACAGCGGTGACGTAATAAGATAAGGCTAGGAAAGTAACCAACTCACATGCAGCGGCTTCTAGAGTATATACTAGCTAGCAAAGTGACAAATAGAGGGGGCGGGTGTACCTCCACGCTCGGGGCGTGGGGAAGACTTCCCGACTGAGATCCGTGACTCCCGATACAGTAGTGAATATTAAATTACAGCATTCATTCTACAGCCCACTCCACGCAGGGAGGTAATAGGAAACATGTGGGGTCCGGGACCACTAATCTTGGGTTGGCGGGTAGCAGTCAGTAGCGCTCAGGAGGACGCGGTCGACCGGTTCAGCACTGTTCACTCGGGCCTACAGGACAGCACGTGGGACCCACTGCTAGTACGGCAACGTCCAGAGAGGTTCCTGGCTACAACGAGGATGGGGGTGCTCCTGGAATGTCCCGAGTCGATCCCCGGGAGTAGCGGTCACCGGAGAGGGGGCGGACGATGTCTTGGGAATTAATTCCCAAGGCTGTCCCGCAGCTCTGCTTCAGGTTAGATCTGCACACTCTGACGAGAATGGCTGGTACGCCCAGCCACGACGTCAGATCGAGGCAAGGTTAGCGCCATTGCAAAGAGCACTCGAAGAACTTCGACTTACTGGAATTCTAGAGTCGTCCAATGGTCGGAACAGAAATGAGAGGCTCTGCAAGTGGGGTGATGGTGCTGTCCTGAAACTCAAAATCCCCACACCAACCCTAGCCGCCCACTCCAGCACCCCATGCCCCTACCCTCTCTCCCTCTGCAACCCACGTCCGCCACCCTCAGCTCCGTGCATCCACAGCAGTCCCGGAGCTGCTCCGTCGATGCTACGTCTCCCCGTGGAGTAAGAAGCTCTGCTCTGCTGCTCTCTGTTACAAGCCTGCAGTAGAGACTCAGTTGGCAGACCTCCTAGCGGTGTCCACAGTGAGATTCAGCTCGAGGTGTCTTCAGAAGAGTCGTCCACCTTCGAGTCGGCCACGCTCCAAAAGTGGTCCCGCCTCCGTTCGTCAACGGCATCAACCGCTACAGGCATTTCCGTGCAACTACGCCCAGACTGCATCTGTTCCTGTGTGCCACTTGGCAACGCCGACACCGACTGCACCTGTGTGAATCGGCCAAAGCTCCCTTCACAAGAGTTCTTCTTCTTTGAAGCACCGACGAACCAGAGGTGGTCCCGTCTTCTTTCAATAATGCCTCCACCTGGGGCGTCCACTCTCCCTCAGTCGCGCCAGACCTGGAGCCCTCTGTTCACCCAGGAAAGTATGCTGCCAAGTCAGCCCCGACACTCCCTCTTCCACTCAGTTTCAGGCCAAGCAGTCTTCTGAAAAGTTGTGGATTTCGATGATATGAAACCAACTCAAGTAGTTTTGTACCATTCTGACATCGGCACCAAAAATTCCACTAGGGCCATTGTTAGCCTGTCCTGCTGTTCACCCAGAAACCTGATGCCGACCGTCTGGACGACCCCGACCTGTGAGATGATTTGATGGCCACCAGCTATTGAGGGTTTGTAGTATCCCCTGTCTGCTACGCCCACAAGCTGGTCCCGTCACTTTTGGAGTTCTACAGTGAGCGTACCTATCGGCGCACCATGACTGCGCCATCCAGTCCTGCAAGGCAGAACTGTGCAGACCAACGGCCGTGACCTCCTCCACCTTCCAGTGACATCGGCTCAACGTCAGACCTACAGGCATCCTCCGGCATCCTCCAAGCTTCATCCCGGCATTGGCTGGACCTCAGTTGGACGTTGGAGTGAGGTGTACGGTCATTGTTTGGTTTCCCCCTCCCCTCATTCCCCCCTCCTACGCAAGTGTAGTGCATGTATTGGATTGCTCCCACCCCCGTGATCCCCCTCCCTGCATGGAGTGTAGTAATTGTAATAGCAAGGACATCGCCAAGCCTCCTCGATGCAGCGTGTCTGTCGGGTGCGCACGCTCCCCGGCTCGCCTTCGTCTCCGACCGGAGCCGGTCCTTCGGATGGGCTAGGTACGTGCGGCTGCCACTCCACCTTGCTTGCCTAGTATTAGCTCCAATCGCAACACCGTGTGAGGAGTGCCCGATCCATATTTCCACTTTTTCCATGAGTTCTTGCTGTCGATGAGTGAGTGCACATCTGAGCCGATCCCCTCGGTATCGGTCTGCCCGGTTGAATCCGGTGCCCACGACTTGTTCCCCAGGTGGTTCACCACCTCCCTCCTCGCTACTCGGACCGTGTCTGACCCTCTCACGAGCCACAGCTCACCGATCCCTCACTACAAGCCCCAAGTGGAGTCCGCGACGCGCGTGAGTGTTAGCTTTGTAGCTAGACGACCTGTGCTTGTTGATTGCTGGCTTAGGGTCCCGTGTCTCGACCGGGTTCATCCCTCGTCAAATTTGGTATCAGAGCAAGTTTTTGACATGCCCTTGCTTGTCGAGTCCTTGGCCTTGACCGTCCGTGCTTGTGTGTCTGTTTCATCCACCATCCGACTCCCCTTAATGGCCACCCGTAGTGGTGTCCCCTATCAGCCTCCAGGTCAGTCCACCATGACTAGTCCAGGCCAACTTTTCATTGCTGAATTTTGTTCGTTGTTCTTTTCTTTTCATCATCTTTCAAGCTGTTAGTCAGCACAGCAAGCTGTGAAGCTCAGCGAGTAGAGGAGGATTCCTCTGGACGGGTAAAGTTGTAAGCCCCAGCGGTTGCAGAGGATGATTCCCCTGGTCGGTGTAAGCTGTAAAGCGCAGCGATCTGTAGGATGTTTACACCAAAGCTGTGGATCAGCGGCAAGCTGTTAGACAGTAGTGAAGCCACACTCAATTCAGTGTTGGGTGGACGTAGGTCTGAAGGACTGAACCACCTATAAATCTTCATGTCCATTGTGGTTTGATTATGTGTTTATTCACAGATAGATGCATGATAGGCACAATTTCATTGCATACTTTAGGTTGAGATAAGTCCTACATCAGTTCATGAAGTTCATATTGACTTGGCCTTAGTTTAATTTTAAAATTAGGTGAAATCATAGAGAGATTCATTCACCCTCTCTCTGAATCCATCACACCAGTTCCATCAATGCACTATGATGCGGTGTGGGTGTGAAGACTATAGAGTACAAGGGTGGGCCAGGTCAATTGAATATGGACCTATCTTGTGCTAGATGCTCACTGAATTTGACCAGCTTGGGGGGGCCGGGGCATCCATAGGTGACTCTATCAAGCATGAATGCAAATGCCGGGGGACTAGGGCATCCATGTAGGTACCTATCATGCTCTAGACCCATCTTGGTGATGACGATAGATGGGGGAGGGCCGGCACATCCGAAGGTAGACCAACCATGCATCCGGCCTAAAGTGACATGTGTGAGGTGGCCTAACCTTCTAACCATGCCGAATGATGCTATGCGCCAAGACAAATGCATTCCTAACCCAAAGATGACTTCCATGTGCGGGGGTATGGTTTGGCCTTGGAGTTTCTATTGATAGCGGTCAAAGGGGTCTAGGAAGGTGGATATCATGGAGTGGGACACTTCCTTATTCCCATGGTGTAGGTCGTCTATGGTTATGGCTTCCCATATGTGGCCCGAGTTGTGAAAGAGGTGGGCTTGATCCAACATGGTTGGTGAGGGTGGGAAATAGTGGGTGGTGAGTGATGCCAGTGGGCCACATGGGTACCCGAGCTCCCATTGGAAGGGTTCAAAGGGGTCATGGAAAGGGTCACTTAGTGAGGGAAACTCTATCCCTTCTAGGTCCTCAAAAGGTGGTGGGTCACCCTCCTGTAATGAAACATTTGGACCGGTGTCTCGGGTGGGTTGATCGATCATCATGCCTGGAATGTTCGGATGGGAGTGGACTTGGATGGGTTCTTCCTCCATGGGGAGGAGGAGGAGGATCTCACTAGTGTAGTGGCCTTTCGTGCAGACGGCAGTGATGGAGCCAATGGTGGGGCAAGTGAAGCTAATAGTGCTAGGCCTCGATGGCTCCCTGGTTAACAGACCAGTAAAGTGGACTTGCTAGTGTAGGCAACCCACCAATTCTCCCAAATCCTCCACAAACTAGGAGGTTTGATAAATGATGTGGGGAGGCTAGAGGGGTACTATTTGTGACGGGATCGTCGATTCCAAATTCAAGATTCGGGGTCGAGTCTACTCCGAGCCAAGGAGTATGACGGGATCATCAAGTGGCAACATGATCGGCAAGACAGCATCGACAACGTCAAATTATATTAGTTCTTTCTAAGTGTTTATGTTGTTGGGTCACATGAGTGGGCCTAATGGGTTATGTTTTCTTTTTAGGAAATAGATATAAATACCCCCCTTTATGTAAGGAATCCCCACCCATCGTAGGAACCCATGACCCATGGGATTCCAAAGTGTCTTTTTCCCTTCCCCATGTCTCATAGGTTATGCAAGGACATAAATAAAAGTAAAAGTACATAAATGCAAAAATAAAATGTGGGTGCATGGGCTCGATTCCCATCAACATGTCAAGGCGAGCATCTGCAACACTACTATCGGCTCGGGTGAAAGCCTACACTCAAGCCACCCAGCCGCCCACCTTCACTACAGACTTCGTGTCTTGGGGGTCCACCCTGGTATTATCGATGAATGGCCCTGTGCCACCAGCACCCGCAAGCTGGGTTTTCTCGGCCTACCACCTTGGAGCGGAGTCATCTTTCGCTCCCCAGAAGAAGCACCGGCGTAGCAGTAAAGGCAAGTGACCCATTACTACCACCAGCAACTCTGGCAAGACCATTCTTGTCGGAGACTTACTAATTCACCTAGATGGGGGCGAACCCATTATTCCTCCGGAACGGATCATCCCTACGGTCCCCATCACCTACTGCTTTAGCCTTCTGCGTCAAACGCGGGAAGACAAGGCTGAACTTAAGCGGGTGGATGCTTCGGCAATAGCCCAAAAGCACCAGCACCGGTTTGGCACTCAAGCTCCCAAGTCCCATCGGAGGAACAAGGACGAGGGAGACCAGTAGTCAGACTTGAGAAGGATCTGGGTTACCCTGGAGGAAGCTCAAACTGTCCAAAAAGCACGCCTCTGCAACCCCTTTCGGGCACTAAGGCATCGCGCCAAGCAAGGTGCGACTGACCCCGCAGCCACGTCATCTGGCGGTGCCCAACCCTCCATCGCCTCTCGCACAGATAGGCAAAAATAGAGACAGGCTCACTCCGGGCCCCACCAAAATCTAGCCCCAAGCTCTCCTCAGGCGGACACCACGATGTAGACTCCTCCACAGCGTACCTCGGTCTTTGATAGGCTGGGGACACTTGGCCACCCGAAAAGGAGGATGGTCCGGCTCCTCAACTGTGCAGCCAGGGTGTTCTCGTGTTATACCGCCGGACACCAACCTGAGATTCTGACTGATGATCTGAACCTACCTATATCTCACCTCAGGAGGCCTCGTCATCCACCTCCGTCGCTGGCTCTAGTCGGCCACATTGGGACTTCTGCCGGACCTTAGGCGTCCACAAAAGCGGAAGAAGTTTCCACCGAGGAGCGTGCTGCCCCTGTCAATGCGGAGTCGATCAACAATGATCCTCTCACCGGTGAAGTCCAAGAGGTTACTCTTGAACTCTTATGAAGGAGAACCAACACTTGAAGGCCCTCCTGCAGGATCTGCTTCAGGAACGTAACCTTCATCCTCAGCCGCCCACTGGGCCTTCAATGGACGCTCTGGCCTCGCCGGGTGGGCAAAATGGTGCTAATGCCTCAGCGACAGCTGCCTAAACTCCTACAATTATTGGGTTCGGCACGCCCTTGCCTGAGGTTCAACCACGGCCATCCAACACGCCAGTGCCAGAGAACCTCATGGCATAGCGTCAGATGATCGAGCGGATCATTGAGACCAAGCTCACCCAGTTTGGAGAAGGGGTCGCGACTGAAGATCTCTACAGTGTCCCCTAGCCACTACATCACCAGCTCAAGAAGCTTCCCCCGGAGTACGCCAAACCGCCAAACCTAAAAAAATTTGACGGACTGGGGTCTCCGCACAAGCATTTGGCCTATTACGTTACGGCCATGGGCGAGCTTGCGTTGGACAAGTCTTATCTCCTTCGCTACTTTGCCACCTCGCTTACGAGAACAGCCTTCCAGTGGTATTCCCACCTCAAGCCCAATTTCATCATTGACTGGGCAGATCTCCAGAAGAAGTTCCTCGACCATTTCCAAATGGCAGAGTGAAAAGTCTCCTTAGCCGAGCTTTGCTCCCTTCGATAGAAGAAGGGTAGTTTTCTATTAAGAGAGTCAACAATGTATACATGATTGACTTAGATGATCCAACTCATTTGAATCTCTATCTTGCTGCACCAAAGTCTAAACTTGCCTAGTTATAGCATTGTAGACTAGGACATGCTAGCTACAATGTCGTGCATAAACTCATGAAACACTCAATGGTGAAAGGACTGCCTGAACTCTCCTTCAAATAAGATAATAAAATTTGTGATGCATGCACCTTAGGGAAACAAACAAGAAAATCATTCAAAACCAGAACTGAGAATTTATCATCCAAATCACTTGAACTAATTCATATGGACTTATTTGGGCCAATAAGAACTACTAGCCTAAGTGGTAAATGATATGGATATGTGCTAGTGGATGATTTTTATAGGTTCACATGGGTGTTCTATCTTGCACATAAAAATGACGCTTTTGGTGAGTTTCGGGTACTCTACATGAAGGTAAAGCAAGATGGTGAGTTTAAGATCTCCAACATTCAATCAGATCATGGTGGTGAATTCGACAACGCTGACTTCTATGATTTTTACAGGGCGGAAGGAATCTCACATAGATTTTCATCACCAAGGACCCCTGAGCAAAAGGGGGTAGTTGAGAGAAGAAACTGAACACTCATAGAGTTGGCCAGAACAATGCTAGCTGAACGACAACTCTTAAGGAGATACTAGACTGAAGTGGTAAACACAACATGTTATATCATAAACCGCTCTATGGTAAGGCCACACACCAAAAAGACTCCTTACGAGTTGATCAAAGGTAAAAAGCCCTCTCTCTCTCTCATGAAAGTGTCCAGGTCTAAATGCTTCATCCATAACAATGATAAAAGAGAATTAGATAAGTTCGAGCCCAAAAGTGATGAAGATATATTCCTTGGTTATTTTGATCGATCTAGGGCTTATAGAATTTACAATATCAAGAGTCAAGTTGTGGAACAATCACCCGATGTCACTTTTGATGAATTCAATGATGAATCTAAAAATGACAAGTCTTGCAGGGAAGATGACGATGGGGAGTTCCTATCCACAAAAGAAAATCATGATCCTCCACAAGAAGAGACAAGAGGAAATGATGACTTGGGGGAATCAAGTGAAACAAGAGATCAAGTTATCGGTGAAGATAATGACTCTACCGATATTAGAATTCTTAAAGATCATCCTTTAGAAAGAGTCATAGGTAGCTTAAATGATCCACCTAGAACAAGGTCTCATTTCAAAATTGTTGAAGAATTAGATCAAATTGCTCTTGTCTCACAAATTGAACCAAAAAATATTGTAGAAATTTTGAAAGATGAAAACTGGATAAATTTCATACAAGATGAATTAAACCAGTTTGAAAGAAATAATATTTGACACCTTGTTCCTAGACCCTCAACAAAATCTATCATAGGTTCCAAATGGGTCTTTAGACACAAACTTAGTGAAGATGGCAAGATAATTAGAAATAAGGCCAGATTGGTAGCTCAGGGTTACAACCAAGAATTTGGAGTAGATTTTGAAGAGTCTTTTGCTCCTATTGCTCGATTAGAAGTCATTAGAATGTTGCTTGCATTTGCTTGTTCACACAAAATAAAATTACATCAAATGGATGTTAAGAGTATCTTTTTAAATGGACTAATCAAAGAGGAAGTTTATGTGGAGCAGCCACCTGACTTTGAAAATTATGAACATGAGGATTATGTGTACAAGCTGGACAAAGCTCTCTATGGCTTGAAGCAAGCACCTAGAGCATGGTATGAAAGGTTAAGCTCTTTCCTCACTGAAATGGATATATAAGAGGTAAAGTAGATCAAACACTCTTCACCAAAAAGTAAGGTAAAAATATCTTGATATCATCAAAACCACAGCCATTCAAACATGTAGACTCATGTCCAGATGCAGTCATTCAAACATGCTTGTCCAGATGTAGTCATTCAAACATACAGACACATGTCATGGCTTATAGTGTTGCTATCATCAAAATCACAGGGACACAACACACTTGACGTCGGAGAGGGAGAATCTATGGCATCCTCGTCTGAGTCCTAATGCTGCCCTAAAGGAAAATTGAGCTCCTCGAACACCTGCTACTGGGCCAAGGTGACCGCTCGATGGAAGCCTTGGGTGAACCCCTTTCATGGCCCCTATCGGTAGCCTGACTCGTAATATGAGAAGGCGACCTTCTGGAGGGCTGTGTGGTAGCCCTCTGAGCTCCTATATCGATCAACCGCCTCTGCCCCAACTTGCTCTGCTCTCTCTTCAAGCTCGGCCACCCTCCGCTCGGCCCTGAGCAACTTCATGTCAGCCTCGGATAGCTTCGCCTTGGCCTCAACCCGGGCAACCTCGGCTCCACTCCGCCCACGCTCGGCCTCTCCAACCTGGCTATTGAGCACCTCCCACTGAGTCCTCAACCACTCTAGACGCTCAACCTGAGCCTGGCGCTCCTCTTCCAGGAGCCTACTCTTCAGGTTGACCATATAACGAGCTTGGGCCAACTACTTAGCCAGCACCCGAGCCTCCTCCTGGCCCGATCGAGCCTGCGCCCACAACGAGGTAGCCTCTCACCGAGAGACTTCAAGCTCAAAGGTCAGTTGCTCAATCCTCCGATCAGCCTCAATGCAGGCCCAAGAGAGGGACCTCTCCTCACTTTCCAACCGTCTAAAGTAATCAAATATCTCGACCCCTAGCTGAGCCATGATCAAGCCACCCTCCATCACTCTCTCAAAGAGCAAGGAGGGGGGACCACACCTGAACTCATCTGAAACCAGCGAAGGTGTCAAAGATCGACACCTCTGGTACGGAGAAGTCTGACCGTCCTTGACACCAGCCAAAGGAGGGAGAGTCCTCTCTGGGCGAGCCGTGACTGAAGCACCCCCTCTGAGTGTCCCCATTCTTGGGATAGCTTCAGTCGGCTCAGGCAGGGTCGATGCCTCACCCCGAGCCCCCTCGGCCTCGTCCGGGACTTCAGAACCAACCACCTCTGTCTGCTTTCTGGCAAGCTTGGCAGTAACCTTCCCACTAGCGGTAGCCGCCTCTGGCCCGGTGAGCGAGAGCTTGGATCGTCGGACTTCCTCGATCAATGGCCCCTCAACCAAGTAGGCCTGCTCCTCGACCGGAGGGGCAGCCCCCGCCTTCTTCGATCGCTTCTTCTCCGCGAGCAAGGCCTTCATGGAAGACAACATCAACGGCTCGCCAAGTTCCTTGCACTTGGACCCACGGCGCTCGGGGACGTCATCCCGAGCCTTCTGCTTGCCCTTATCCTGGGCACGGGAGGGACCCTTGGAAGTTTGGGGCTCACTCGGAGTAGGTGTCTCCCTCAAATCGGCGGTCCCCTGCTCCAGCAGCTGCATCCCCTTATCAGTCGTCCCCCTCAAATCTGAACAACCGAAGCCAAATCTTCAGAAGGAGGCCCACTTGCTCGACACAGAAGTATAAGGCAAGGCACTAAAGATCTTACCATCAGATGACAACATCCGGGAAGGATATTCCTCGATGTTCACCAACGTCATCAGTTCAATTGTCAATTCGTGATGCTCCTGGAGAGTCCTGATCGCCTCTTCCAACTCCGAGGAAACCACCACCTGCTTTGAAGGAATAGACGGATGGAAGTTGGGCACCGTCGGGAAACCCCAAGAGACGCCACCCTTCGACGAGCCCACCCAGAAAAATTGGGTCTTCCACCCCTTATAACTCCCCGGAGAACATCCAGCAAATGAAAGAAAAAAAGACGATATGCAGAGGGAAAATTCAAAAGAAAGAAAACAAGGGACGCAGAGTGAGGTATTGCGAGCTGCAGGAAGCATGTGAAGTTCATGAATAATCAGATATATAAACAAATGCAAGAAGATTGTCCTACCAGAGTAACAAACTACTAACAACTTCACAAAATTGCTGACGCGTAACACAATCTTCACTGAACAATCCTATAGCTAGAAGCTCGAAGATAAAGGGCAGAACACAAACCTGTTGGGTCTGGGAATCAACCCTCCAGATCCCGGCTTGAGGGAGGTGATGGGTAGAAGCTGCAGATCCCAGTCCTTGTCTACAGATGGATACTGCGACAAGAACTTCATGTAGGTCTCGTAGGTCGCCGCCGACCCGATCAGCCACAACTTCCCCGGGTGGCCATGTACCACCCTTGTGAATTCGGACACGATGTAGCTCACTCTCTCCAACCCATCGCAGTCCTTGCCCTCCCCAAGCAAGTCCACCAGCCCTTTCAGGTCCCCAAAGCTCAGGACGATACCTGGTGACGACCCGCACTCCTCCGCCGCCAGCCACAGCGCTATCTCGCCGAATCTGGAGTCCAACCACGACCGCTCCCGGCCTCCCCCGGCGAACTCGGAGACCTCCTTCTCGATGCTGAAGAACTTCACCCCGCAGACCTCAGGCGGGAACGCGGCCCAGTTCTGCCTGCCGACGGCCCGCTCGAAGTCCCGGGCGGCGTCGCCCGCGCCGACGCCGACGAGCAGGGGGTTGCGGCCCTGCTTCCTCACGAGGACCTCCGCTATCCGCCGGCAGTTCGCGTCGGCGCCGTCGGAGCACGGGGGCTGGCTAGCGAAGGGGAACCCGAAACCGCGGGGGGACAACTCGAACTCGTCGGCGCCGACGGCGAAGTTGCAGAGGAACAGCGGGGGGCACCGCGCCGCGCGGGGGAACCGCAGGATGGACGGCGGAGGGTGGAGGACGGCGAACTTGATGTCGTAGCTGCGGAACCCGGCCTCCCCGAACACGCGGCTCACCACGGGGTCGTCCAGGATGGAGAGCACCAGCTGCTGTAGCTCCACCTTGACGCCGGCGACGGACGAGTTCTGCTGCTGCTGCTGCTGCTGCTGCTGGTAGTGCTGGTACAGGTGGAAGGTATCAGGGTTCCGCCGCTGGTTCGCCTGGGAGCGCTTGATGGCGGCCATGAGGGAGTTGGAAACCGGCGGCTCCGCCTCCCCGGCCAGCGCCTGCTGGCCATCGCCGCCCCCGGCGGGCGCCGCGGAGGGGAGGCGGTCGAGAGCGACGGAGAAGCAGAGCTCGAGGGCCTTGAACTGCAGCCTCGGCGAGTAGGCCGCGCTCCGCGCCCGAGACAGCGCGTCCCGGAGCAGCGACGAGGAGGAGGAAGGCAGAGACAGCAGGGCAGAGACGACGTGGAGGGACGTGGTCTGGGCGTGGCCGCGGCGGCGGGCGATGGCCACGGCCTCGTCGAGCGCGGCGGCCGCCTCCCCCGCCAGGCATTGCCGTGCGCCGCTAACTGGCGTCGGCATGGCCACCGGCAGCAGCTGCGCGCATAAATAGTTAACGCGCGCGCGCGCGGGCGCTGTGGGGAGCGGGGGAACGGCCTCAAAAATAACAATGATAATAATAATAAATATAATACCCGCTCCCTCAAAGATAATAACTACTACAAGACGAGGAGCCAGCCCCCGGAGGCCGCAAACGAATAGAATGACTAACTAATTAATTAATTAAATAACTAATAAGAGAGGAGGAGGAGGAGGAGGAGGAGAAGGAGCGTGCAGGGCAAGTGGGGAAGTTGCTCCCGGGGGTTTAGGTGGGCTGGGCACATGGAGAGAGAGGGGGACCGGTCCCCACTCTATAAAATTGACTTTTTAGTTAATTTTCTTCTTAAATTGACTAAGAAGAAAAGAACTAATTGACTAGGAGGATACGTGGAAGCTTGTGCGCATGCCAAAATTTGAGGAGTTCCCCTGTGCTGCCACCTTGTGCTCCCGTGCTCACGCGTCGACTTCTCGGACTGGTACGGCCCTAGAACTGCACCGTAAGATCGTAAATTAAATGAACTGGGACAGAGTGGGGCCATGGGAGCACTGGGCTGGAGGGAGGGGCGCGGCCCCTAGGGGGTTCGCCCTCCCTGGGGCACGCGGCCGCCCCTGAGGTGAACTGGCCCCGGGGGAGGTCGCAACCCAGGGGATGACCCCCGAGGGTCTTATTGCATCATTTGGAGTTGTCCTTTGATGGACTTTGGACCCCAGGAAGCTGGGATGGGCCCATGGGGGATGCCGTTCTTTGAGTTGTCGTGGCTGCCCGCAAGGTATCCAGGTAAATACCCTACACACCCCCGATTGCCGAACAACTTGAGTAGATGGCTGAGGGGCCGCACGGTGGGCCTTGGATTGACAGTGGGAGCTCGTGGGAGCTAAGAGGAGGCACTTTGTGACTGTGAGTCATGCCTCGGGTTGTGTGCCACATTATTCGGCCGGTTGGCAGGGTAGCCTCGAGTTGGCCCAAATGTTGAGATTAGATGGCTCATCGCCACGTGTCTGAGTGTCAGGGTCGACCTTGACTTATCGGGGGGTCGTTGTAGGACCCAATTGAGGTGTTGGAACCACGGGTCGGCCCATGGTTGGGTGTAGAAGGGCTGGAACATACGCACCCACAAGGTGTTCGACGAAAGGTCGAGCATGCCCGTGTGAGCCGTACATGCATGCGGCGGGCCTTCGAAGCCTGTGGCTGACTTAGTCGGGTCTCCCTTTGACCTTGGAGGATTGAAAGATGTGCTTTTGGGCAGACCCTTGGCCCTTTTTGCTGAGTGCCACGTGGCGTGGCTCGACGTCGGGGAGCCCCCGGGTTGCCTCGGGCAGCGATGTAGGATACGGGCAAGGCCTGTCTGTGAGTCACCAGACTTGACTCCGGGGAGTTACTTGTGTCGTCGTGCATCATGGCAAGCCGGTCAGGGCCCTTGTAGTGACCCATGGGATTGTAGAGAGGGCTGGATATCCCATGCCTGGAAGGTGTTCGGTGAAATGTCCGAACCCTTATTTCTTGTGATTTTATCGGGAAATAGTCCGGGTGCAACAAATGCCCCCCATGGGTCGTGCGTCGGAGGTGGCGACGAGGGTGTATGGCCCGTGAGACCCCTGTCCCGGGCTATTGTAGTTTTATTTTGGCACTTCAAGTGCCTTTATTTTTGCTGTGTTGCATGCATTGATTTTACTGGTATTCTGACCAATTTTCCTTGCTTTGTCTTGCAGTTATGGCACGCTTTGGCAGAGATGGATGGGTCCCGAGGCAGGTGGCCTGAGGGGATGATCACTGGGTGTGGAGGATTGATCGACAGCTACCTCCTCTGGGCCCTCCAGTGGTTACAATGGCTAGCATAGAGCAACTAGAAAGTGGGCACACAGTGATGGCTGAAGGTCCCCTTGGCGAGAGAGCCGCTGGTGTCGGGACCGTAGAGGTGGCTAGGATTCAGGAGGTCGGTGGCATGTACACCTATGACAGGAGCGGAGGGTATCCATTGGAGTTCCTCCTGGATCGACACCTGTTTGAGTTTCTTCGGAGCTATGTTCCGCCTGGCATGGAGGAGGAGGACTCACGGATTCTTGGAGCCCACCGTTGACTTGAGCCGGCCATCTTGATCGGCAGGGACAGCCTGCAGGGCGTAGCCTTCTACAGGTACCCTAGCATCTCAGAGGACTACTAGAGGCAGCGACATTTTCCCAGTGCTGAGTGTTTGGGGTTCTTTGGTGGAGCGGAGAGATCTGGGGTAAGAGTCAGACTACTGGCCCCCGCTTCCTAGGACTTGCACGATCATCATCGCATCGAGATAGAGGGGACTGCCAGATTGTTGCTGGAGCCCGTAGGCTTGCAATATGTTGGAGAGGGCTATGATTACCACGGCATGCTGGACGGGGTTATGAGGCAGGCTGCCACGAGCTAGTATGGTCACTGGGTCGTGATTCCATCACACTACTACTGCCAAGGTGCCACTGAGTGGCTGATGGGGGTCATCCATCACTACCGGGTGCTATTGGATTGGGCGGGATCAGGTACGCAGTGACTGCCACCTTGTACACGTACCCTTGCTACACTGGGCTGCTGCAGGGGCTGCTAGAGTGCTTCAACTGCCGTTGGAACACGGTGGCCATAGTAGAGGGAGAGGCTTCATTGGACTTGTGGTCTCTGTTCAAGATCTCCGGGTTGCCGGTCAACATCGAGAATACGAGGAGATAGTGCTTGATGGCCTTCATCGCAGCCACAGTGATGGACAAGCGAGGTACTGAGTGCCGTTCAGCTATCGGTATTTGATGAAGACCTGGAGGGACTTGGCCCTGGCAGGAAGAGAGAGGGCGACGCAGACTCCGAGAGTGCCACTGAATGTATGGGTTTGTCATTTCTACAACAAGCCATTTTACTTTTATCAGGAGTTCGCCAGGGACCAGACTCCCTGGGAGGAGTATATAGAGGTGGAGCTGCACTTCAGGACCTACAGCCGGTACATCTATGCTCCACAGGAAGGGTGGAACTCCCATGGCTTGTCAGACGTGACACACCTTGCCACCTACTTGGCATACTGGTTAGCGACGTTCGTGGTTCCACATGGCGAGGATGGTATGCTGAGGGCCGAGCTGCTGTGGCCGTCCAGTCTGTTAGCTGAGGGGAGAGAATTAGCCTTGGCTCCTGCTGCACTGGCCAACATCTACTAAGGATTGGGAGTTCTGGTGGCAGACCCAGTGCCGAGAGAGAGGAGTATACTCCTGCTAACCCACTACCTCAGCGTGTGGGTTGGACTGTTATTTCTGGGACTGGTGAAGCGAGGGATAGTGACAAACCCGACAACACCACTTTTGTTCAGCTTCCCCGGACAGCCTGACGGGGATGCAGAGACGCATCTAGAGGGGGCTAGGAGAGCCCTTTGTTACTTGCTCGCCCGGGGCGAGGAGGGGCTACCTTTTGGCAGTGCCATGTGGGACTCCAGCCTTTTTTTGGGGCCTTTAGGTTGAGGGATGACCAGTACGCACCCTGTTCAGGAGGTGGCAGACGCCGGGCTGCGGATGGAGTGGACACGGAGTACCTTGTCAGTGGTGCTGACGTTACACAGGTCAACGATGAGTTCCTTGGAGCCGTACTATCCACACCAGTTCGTAAGGAACTTCGGGTACGACCAGGGGATCCCACCGAACTAGGAGTTCCCTTTGGTAGGCATGCAATACTGGGGCAGGGACGCCCACCTACTTGTGGCGGCATGGTGGGACTTCTACAGTTGCCGAGAACCGGAGCAGCTCTCGATGCCGGGACAGGGACGTCGAGGGAGGTTCGACATTCAGTATGCCAGGTGGTGGTTCGAGCACAGCCATCTATACCGTCAGAGGGCTTCCGCGATCCAAAAAATGGAGGAGAGCCGCTTGCTGAGGGAGGACCTGCACCCGATTGTGTTGGACGATGGGTACCTGAGGATCCGCCCTACTCAGATCCATCGAGAGATCGAGCAGGTTATGGAGTGGTGGCCCCGGGGTGGCCGAGGTTTGACTTCTGGGAGCCGGAGTAGTGGTGGGGCACTGAAGCCCCTGAGACAAGCTTCGGCGAGGGCAGCAGAGACAGGAGGGAAGGGTCCCCACCGAGGGCACCTAAGGCCTGGTGGGCCCAATTTTTGGCCGCTTGCAGCTTTCAGAGCTAGGGTTCACTGGGTAGGGAGCTCCCGCATGGGAGCTTTGCCAACTCAGCGATCGACGACTGGCGGCGACACATTGCCCACGCAATCAGGTCTGCCAGGTCCGTGGAGTTCTTGTCCCAGAATTAGTGCGCCCGCACTCTGCGGGACATCCGAGAGGCCGTGACGATGGCGGCCGGGGTGCTGGCACTAAAGCCAAAGCAATTGGTACTCTTGCCACCGACCCCCTTTGGGGATCCAAGTATGGCCTTGTTTGGGATACTCTATCCCCTTTTTCTTTTGTTACTTTCTGATTATAACACTAGGACATTATATAATACTGTGTCTCTTGATAGGTTCGGCAACAGAGGAGGATAACCCCTCCATGGAGGCGTCCTCGGGAGGCGGGGACGGAAGTCTGTAGCCAGGGCGGAAATGCCCCCGAGTAGAGGTTGTAGTAGCCAAGACTGGCGAGTCTTTTGGAGGACTCGGGGCTGACGGGGTAGTAGGGGTGAGGCACAGGGTGGAAGGCAGGGTTTAATGTGTTGGCAAGGGGGCTCAAAGGTGGACCGGGCAAGGCAGGTTGGAGGGAGCCAAGCTGCACTGGTGAAGGGTCTGGCCAAAGGGCTGTACCGCTGAGCGAGGCATGGGGCGCATCGGTAGAGAGGGATTGGCTGAGGGTGTGTCAGTGAAGGGGAAGCTGGGTGTGTACCGGTGAAGGGGGAGCTGGGTGCTAAGGGTGCACCGGGCAAGTGTTGTGCCGGTGAAGGAGTACAGGGATGAATGCACACGCTAGGGAAGCTGTGCCAGGCTAGGAGTGTATCGGAGAAGGCTTAGCCCAAGGGTGTACCGGTCAAAAAGGCTAAAGAGGCCAAAGATGCACCAGCCAAAGGCTGTGCCGGTGAAGGGGTGCACAGATGGGCTAGTGTGTATGTCGGCGAAGGCACCAAACAGGTGTGCCGGGGAGAGGGCTCTGGGGGCGTGCCGTTGAAGTAAAGACTAAGCAGTTGGAGGCCAGTGAGAGGGAGAAGGCCGTGGGATCTGGGGGGGTTTGGGTCAGCTGGCAAGAGGGGCTTCAACTGAGAGGCGGAGAGTCTAGGGACTGAGAGTCTAAGGAAGTTAGGGAGGATGAAGATCGACGGTGGTGTTGGGGGCTTGGGCTCTCTGGGGAGAAGAAGGGACTTCCCTGTGTGGCAGATAGGCGAGGGTGAAGGCTAGAGGTCCCTCAAAGGGAATCCGACCACTAGGGGGGGAGAAGAGGAATAGTAGAAGAACACGCAGAGGGTCTCAATCCAGCGAGAAATGACACAAACAAAAATGGGCGACGAAAGAAGAATTTTTATTCATGGCAAATGGAGATCGAGTACATTGAACGTAAGAAGGGAGAAGAAGAAAAGAAAAGAAAAGAAAAAGGGAGGAACGGGGGGTTGAGCAGGGGCGACGGCTCCCTGCTCTTCCCCCTTTCCCCTGCTACATTTCTCTCTCCCTCTCTTCTTCTGGTGGCTGCCGAAGGGGAGAGCCCCTTTCTTCTCTTCTTCTTCTTCTTCTCTTCCTCTTCTTGTCTTCTCTCTATGGGGATGCTTCGTGGGTCTGCCTCTACTTCCCTCTATGTGTATGTGTATGTCTCTCTGCGTGTCTCTCTCTCTTGTGTGTCTATCTGTGTTGTTCACCGGAGAAGAGGGGGTTTTTATACCCCAACGGCACAGGGCCTTCGAACGCGAGAATGTCGGAGACGAGAATGTGGGGCATTAATGAGGATTTGACTCCAGTCATTTTCGGTGACAGGGAGCATAGCCAGCATGCCACCCTCTCCGTTCGACACCTCAGCCAGTGTGTTGCGCGCCAAAAATTCATAAGGGAATGGCATAAGATCTTCCCTACCGGACGTGTCATTGAAGAAGCATGCCGCTGAAGGCATTTACAGCGTGCCGTTGAAGAGCATTGGAAGCGTACCAGCGAAGGGCACTTGGTGAGTGTGCCGCTGAAGGTAGCACGGAGCGTGCCGCTGAGCGGGCTTCAGGGGTGTGCCATTGAAGGGCTCCTATAGGTGTGCTGGTGAAGGCGCCATGGTGGGTGTACCGGTGAAGGCGCCATGGCGTGTGTCGCTGAGCGGGAGGTTGGGGGTGTGCCGCTGAGGGCGCCCCTGGGTGTGTCGTGGAAGACGCGCCAGGGCGTGCTGCTGGAGCGCGGGCTGGGGTGTGCCACTGAGGTCACCCCTAGGGTGTGCCGGGGAAGACCCGTCAGGGTGTGCCGCTGGAGCGCGGTCTGGGGTGTGCCGCTGAGCGGTGGCCAGGCTGGGTGTGCCGCTGAAAAGGCACCAAAGTGTGCCGTTGAGGGCTGACGGCACGAGGAACCACACCCGATTCCTTTGGAATTGGTGTAGTTCTTCTTGCATGGCGAGAACCCAAGAATTGTCATTCAAAGCATCATCTAAAGACTTAGGCTCAATGCTAGAAAGTAAAGCTAAGTTATCGTGTATTTCCCCCATGTCAATAAATATACCACGTCATCCTTCGACACCCTGTTGACACTGACGAATAAGCCCGTGGCCCAGACCTTCTGTCTGAAGCCATGAATAAAAAGACCCCCTTGCTTTGACACTCATCCTGTGTCGATGAATAAACCACGTCAGCTCCTGACTTCCTATTGGCACTGACGAATAAACCTTTTGATGTATGATGAGATGTGACTCGGTACCGATTGGATGCAAATCTAAGACTCTAGGTGATGACGCGACCAATTTGATAACGTGACCAGCAATGACGAGACCAACTCGACACCAACAGTGTTCCAAAAGAGAAGGATATGTCCTCAACAAGAGACACGAGCTCATGGACAGACACGAGCTCGCGGATGTCCCTAAGCGAGGGAAACATGTAAATCTGCACGGTTGAGAAATCGACACTGAGTCTCAGGTGGTCAATACTTTCATGTACTCAGATCGAGTTACGGGACGGGTCATGCACTCATTCTCACAGCGGTGTTGTTATTTGAACAGGCTAGAAGTCCTAACTCATGCAAGCACGACATTCAAACATGTACAGAATGAGCAAAGCTACGAGAGAGGAGCGGAAATGTGCCTCCACGCTCGGGGCATGGGGAAGACCTTCTCGGCCAAGAACCGTAACTCCCGGTATAGTAAATGTGAATAATTATAGTAATACAATTACAGCCCACTCCACATGGGGAGTCTCCTCATACAACCATCTGATCAACCTCTAATTTTGAGGGCCACTTCCCCACATCCTTCCCCATCTCCAGATAAAATTTCACGCCGATCTGCCACCATTTGCCCCTCCGTCCATCACCATCTCTCCTCCTTTCACAGTCTGCCTTTGTGCAGATCTGTAAGACAACGACCTGATCCATGAATTTTCCCACCCCCCAAACTATATCACCAACAAAATTGGTGTGCTTGATCATCACATTCCCCTCTCTCACCAAATTAATCCCTTCATCCAGATCTACCATTTGACCCCCGGACAAACCCCTTCTTCAGGCAGATCCCAGTCTGCCCTATACCCCTGCCAGAATGTGACACTCTATTTAAGAGTTTTCAAGGAAGATCAGGACGTTGGGTAGTCTTGGATTTCACATATGTCATAGCTCTTCGAGTCCTCTTCACAACGGTGCCAGCCTCGCTCCGATTCGATGCCGGATCTGGGCATAGGAGTCAATTTCGTCAAGTCGCGCAGGTCTATCCCAAGAAAGGACCGTGGGACAGTGTTTGGAGTTAAATCCCAATAAATATCCCAGCTACAATATAGTGACCGCCGCTCCTGGGGATCGACCAGGGACACTCCGGTAATGTCACAGCCAGCAGCCACAGCCAAGAGACGTCTGAATGATGCCATCCCAACAGCCGCACTCGCTTGCTATCCTGCAGGCCAGGGCAGAACCAAACCGAACCGACAGTCCACCTCCACCTTGAGCGCCTCACGGATGTGCTACCCGTCAACCCAAGACCAGTGCTCCCGAATCACTATTGTAGCCTTTTACCTCCCAGTGTGGAGTGGGCTGTAATTTTATTGCTGTAATTATTCACATTTACTTTACCGGGAGTTAGGGTTCTTGGTCGGGAAGGTCTTCCCCACTCCCCAAGTGTAACATCCCAGAGTACACAATACCGATAACCCGATACTAGGTATCGAATTACCGCCATTATGCACTGAGAGCCCCCATTCCAGCCCCCCCTGCCCACTGCGCCCCCCACATCCACCATCTCACAGGATCATCCACAACCACCCAGAGGCTTCCACGTCGTCATCCTCGTCCACGCGTCGAAGCTTCCTCGACTCTGCTACCTGCGGATTCAGGACAGATCCTGAAGCCGGATTGCAGACCCCATCACGACCCCATACGGCTTGAACCAGTGCAAACACTCTTCAGAGAAGTCGTGCTGCTTCAAGTCGCCTTCGCGCCAGAAGTGGTCCCGTCCTGTTCCGGCCTCGACACTGATCGCATCGCCCATTCTCGTGTGGCTGCGCCAGATTCGAGCCAGAATCTGAGGACTGCTTGGCAGAGGCAGCACCGCCTTCCACGACGTGATTCAGCCCGAACTCTCTTCAGAGAGTTGCTTCCTCTCCGAGCCCTCGACGCCCCAGAGGTGGTCTCGCCCCGTTCCGACGTCGGCACAGCCCGTGGCGTCCATTATCCTGCAACTGCGCAAAGCTGGTGTGAACCAGTCCGCCCAGAGAGTGCAGCAGGCTTGCCGGTCGTGTCACGCCTTCCTCTGCTGGTTTTCGGGCCGAGCCTTCTTCATCGGAGTCGAAACTCTCGACGTTCTGAAACCACTCCAAGTGGTTTCGTCGCGTTCCGCATTCGGTGCCCCCCGTGCCGCCTTGCACAACCCGACTGTGTCTGGATGTTCGCCCAGAAACCAGAGCCCCACTAAAGTGCCGACCACTCCCAGCTCAGTGCTCCGTTGGTGCTCATTTTTTAGGGTAAGTATATCTGCCTGTCAGCCTCCCGACCCCACTGGTCTTGCGTCGTTCGGAGTCCGATGGATAGCGTACCGCCCTCTGCACGCCGACTGCGCAGATCGAACCTGCAGGACAGATTCGCACAGGTCATCATCCTCGACCGGCCCCGCCCTCCAGCGACCTCAGAACGACGTCAAACTCCAAGGAACGCCTCTACACTTCCCAAGCTTCGTCTGAGTGCAAGCGGCGTCCAATTCTGATCCTTGTGTGCTGCGGACCTCCCGGATCAACTCGGTTCTGTCCAGCCGGGCAGACTTGGGGCAGCTGGCCCAACTCCCCTTCCCCGTGATCCGCCCTCTTGCGTGAGGGTAGTGTTGTACCGTGTGCGTGAGGGTAGTGTTGTACCGTGTGCCCCTCCCCGAGTTCCCCCTCCCTGCGTGGAGGTGTTTTTCATTTGCTTGTACTAGCAGGGTCGACCGGAAGCTCCACCCACGCAGCGTGCTTGCCGGGTGCGCACGCTCCCCGGCGCGCCCACGTCTCCGACCGGAGCCGATCCTTCGGACGGCTAGGTACGTTTGGTTGCCACTCCTCCTTTTGCTTATCTAGTATTAGTTCTAGTGTCGCGCCGGTGAGGCGAGTGCCCGTTCTAAAATGATCCACCAACATGAGTGACTTGCTGCCGGTGAGTCGAGTGCCCATCTGATCCGGTCCCCTCGGTACCGGTCGGCCCGGTAGAATCCGGTGCCCATCCCCATCTCCCCGGGTGACCTCCACCACCCTCCTCGCAGTTCGGACCGTGTCCGACGCCCCACGAGCTGCTGCTCGCCTAGCCACCACTCGGTACCCTTGAGGAGTTCGCTCTTCACGCGTGTGTGAACGTTTTTCCGTCTAGGCGTGTGTGCTCACGAGTCTGCCGACTTTAGGTCTCAGTTCCCTGTCCGGGCTCGTCCCGCGTCACCCAGGGACGGGCAAGAATGCGAAAATATCCCAAGACTTTTGCAAGTCTTGTAATTAGGCCTGCAATGCCCCATACAAAGCCTTCTATGACAATTATCAATGACTTCCTTCAGGGAAATGACAAAGTATCTCGAGTTGGTGATCACAACTTTCCTATCTAGGTACTTGTCATCTTTTCCCATCATCTTTTCTTATTTTCTTACTTTATTTTAATTGCTCCACACCCACGGTGTGTGTTTACTTTTTATTCCTTTGTTCCACACCCACGACGTGTGTTTAGTTCTTATTTTGCTTTAGTTTACTCTGTTAAGATGACATGCTCATATGCTCCATATTTGATGTTGTTGATTGCATGAGTTAGTGCACATCACCCACTCATATCACATCTATCTCTCACATCACACTCACACCACCACCACCACCATCATAAAATATCTACAACGCTCTCCAAGCATCAGCCAAACCTCGAACACTAATTACGACAACATAAAAATATGAAATCACGATTCTCGAAAAATATAATTCAGAGGAACACTGCTAGACCATGATCACAAGTAAGATCATCATGCTTCGGATCTTAGGGCAAATCGATTCGTAGAACGAGCACTACAAACCAAGGAACACATGTATGACACCTCCAAAACAAGGCAGCATTGCTATGGTCTCACAAGGAAAGGAGGCATGATCCATGCCACGAAAAATAACCACCAACAACACAAGCATCAGCTCTTCACGAGGAAGACAAACATCTCAGCTAACTGCTCAAACCATCGGCTTCCATGCCATAATGAACAAATGAAACTGGCACACAGAATGCCAATGACAGCACTAGACCACAAACACAATCAAGTTAGTCCTCACTCAGACACTATATCTGATTCGAGTCGCATGCGAACTCTACTACGGCAGAAGAGTACAACACAACCAACCGACAAGATTACGGTCCACATAATGCCAAATTCAGACTCATGGGGAACTTCTCCCAAGTTGAACATAGCCAACAAACCAATAAACTACCTCAACAACACCTGCAGAATCCTGGCTCCATTCTCAGCACAGAACCATGGGACACAACTACAAATTGGGTCACATCAAAGCAGAATTACAGCTGAACACACGGCGAAAGGAGACTAGCCACGCACAACTTACCAACAAGGACCCGCAACAACTCTGAGACCAATGCATCTCTAGGACCATGATCACGTCCCGAGAATACAACTTCCAAGAAAAGCAGACAAAGAAAGGGTACTCAATCAGCATATTTGCCAACAGATTTTCCCAATTCTCGAAACTGCCAGTGCCAACAACCACAATGCTACAAGCAACGGCATAACAACCAACAACATCAAGGCACATACAATCAAGATGAAGACATATCGAGGCAACAATCCTCTCTGCCAGCCAGAATCTTCCAACTAACGATCATCGACCAATGGGTAATAAGCCCACATGCTTCCGCTGTGCATTCTACACAACACACAAAGGTAAAAGAAATAACTCGGCATCTGCATCTCAACACATCTCTCGGAGCCATCACAACTCACGAACTGTAATGCACCACGTCTCGAGTAGCGATCCTGCTAACAGCCTATCACAAGTCGCCATAGTGCAAACCATCGTGTTAAGAGTCACAACACAACCCACCAAGAATACCAATCTCAGCTCATCTTGACGTCCCGAAATGATTACTGAACCTTCACAGCACAACAGCTGCCAAACACGGCACATTGAACACGGTGCACAATGGCCTCCAACACATAAACTGGGTCCAAAGCCAGGCCACCATCGAAACAAGAGCTGATCAGGTTCAGAATTAACATAGTCCACACATAAGCAGACACAGGACAAAGGTTTCACCGAGACAGCACTTCCAAAGCTTACCTCATAAAGGCATCACAACCAGAATGAGAAAGATCAAGCTCGTCTAACAACAGCTCACCAGGAAGGAAAATCCTAGGTTCGCCCGAGCACACTCTAACACTAACTCTATAAACCCCGTGAATGGAACAAGTTCCTCGCGGAGGTCCCATATTATAACTGTCTAAATTTCGTGCATTTTCTTGTCTTGTATGTTCTTCCGTTCAAACCCGGTGATGGTTGTCTTCCCTCTTCTCTCCACCAGTAACATTCTTTTCTTCTCTCCCCCTTCTCTCCCCAAACACCCATAATAATCATCCACCTCCGGATCACTCTTTTCTTCTCTCCCCATTCTCTCCCTAAACACCCATAATAATCATCTACCCATTTTCCGTGGGCGATCCCGTCGTCCCCAACATCTCCAGGCGATCCCGTTTCCATCGTTACACAACTGAGAAGATCAAAGCAGGAGGCAAAAGGTTCCGCCCGTGTATGAAGCTAGGTCGAAGACTAAGCCTCATGATTATGGGTAAGTCTCCCAGGACGTCTCTATCCCAAGGGATCCCACTCTCGCCGAGCTCCTACAAACGTTTAGGGAGAGACTAGAAAGGATGTGCACTCCTATTGGGCCACCGACTTCCCCTAGCCCACCTCTGAGTCAGGACAAAGTCGTGCCTAAACCTTTAGAGGTCAGGGCTGACACTCTCAGCCCAATACCCTCGATGGAGAACAATGGTTTCCCCCACTTCATAAAGGACTCCTTTTCCCCACCCGAGGGAGATGCTTCACCCTTCGACCCTCATCTAGCGCCATTCTTGCCTCCCGAGGGCAGACTTGTCATTGGAGAGTCTTTAGCTAGCTGGTTAAGGAAGGGTCTAATTCTAGATGTTTCGATCCCTTACTACCCAACTATGGAACCAGCACTCCCAGTAGTACCCCTTAACTCCTTTCACACCACTTTCCAGTCCTTCAGCTTTGTAGAAAATGTGATGCGGATGGGATGCAACTCAGAACCGATTGGATGCGAACCTGGGACTCTAGGTGACGACGCGACCAATTTGATAACGCGGCCAGCAATGACGCGACCAACTCGACACCAACAGAGTTTCAAAAGAGGAGGATATGTCCTCAACAAGAGACACGAGCTCGCGGACGTCCCTAAGTGAGGGAAACGTGTGGATCCATGTGGTTGAGAAATCGGCGTAGAGTCAAGGGTGGTCAACACTCCTTCGTGCCCGGATTAGGTCACGGGACGGGTCACGCACTCACTCTCACAGCGGTGATGTTATTTGAATGGGCTAGAATACCTAACTCATGCAAGCGCGACGTTCAAGCATGTATGGAATGAGCAAAGCTACGAGAGAGGAGAGGAAACATACCTCCACGCTCGGGGCGTGGGGAAGACCTTACCGGCCAAGAACCATAACTCCCGGTATAGTAAAAGTGAATAATTACAGCAATAAAATTACAGTCCACTCCACACAGGGAGGTAAAAGGCTACAATAGTGATCCGAGAGTGCCGATCTTAGGTTGACAGGAAGCACGTTCGTGAAGTGCTGGGGATGGCTGCGGATTGTCAGTTCGGTTTGGTTCTACCCGGGCCCGCAGGACAGCAAGCGAGTGAGGCTATCGGGATGGCGGCGTCCGGACGTCTCCTAGCTGCAGAAGCTAGCTGGGACATTGCTGGAGTTTCCCTGGTCGATCCCCAGGAGCGGCAGTCGCTGGATCGGAGCTGGGATACACAATAAGAAAAGTCACAATTTCTGATGTCCACATTCCATCGCAAAAACGTCGCAAATGCGTCCCAAATTTGATTTTTGACGTAATTTTGGCGTAATTCGGACTGAAGATGTACATCGCTACTATTTGGCTGCTAATTTCTGACATTTTGTTTTACCGTCTCAAATTCATCACCAATTTTCGACGTCCTAAGATGTCACAATTTTCGTTCTCTCTCTCTCTCTCTCTCTCTCTCCACTGCACACATCATGGACCTCCGCTCTCGCTTCTTCTACCTTGGTCTCTTCTTCTGTTCCACAATTGTGCTGCAGCTCCACCTCTGTTCCGCACTTTCGGCGGACGGGCTCACCCTGTTGGCCTTCAAGTCCGCCGTCTCGGCCGACCCCTCGTCCGCCCTCGATGGCTGGGACGAGGCCGACGCCGACCCCTGCCTCTGGCCCGGCGTCTCCTGCGCCAACATCTCCGGCTTCTCCTACCCGCGCGTCATCGCGCTCTCTGTACCCGGGAAGCGCCTCTCCGGCTACATCCCCTCCGAGCTTGGGTCCCTCGTCTTCCTCCGCCGCCTCAATCTCCACAGCAACCTCCTCTCCGGCCCCATTCCGCCGCAGCTGTCCGGCGCTGCCTCCCTCCATTCGCTCTACCTCCACTCCAACAACCTCTCCGGCCGGTTCCCGACGTCGCTCTGTAACCTCCCGGGCCTGCAGAACCTTGACCTCTCCGGGAATGCCTTGTCCGGCGGGATCCCCACCGAACTGGGCAGCTGCCGCCAGTTGCAGAGGCTCGTCCTCTCCGGTAATCGGTTCTCCAGTGTGTTGCCCGCCGGAATCTGGCCGCGGATGTGGAGCCTCATGCAGCTCGACCTGTCCTCCAATGGCTTCACCGGTCCGATCCCTCCGGATCTCAGCGATCTCAAGTCGCTGTCGGGGACCCTGAACCTTTCCCACAATCGTTTCTCCGGCGAGATCCCGAGTGATCTCGGGAATTTGCCGGCGACGGTGCGGCTCGACCTCCGGGGCAACAACCTCTCCGGCGAGATCCCCCAGGTGGGTGCTTTGTCGAACCAGGGGGCCACCGCCTTCCTCGGGAATCCCAAGCTCTGCGGCTTCCCCCTCCCGAACCCCTGCCAGGAGCTCCGCCCTGCCCCTCCGGGTGTCCAGGTCTCGGCCACTCGCCCCGGAGGTGGAGAGGCGGCCCCGAAGAGGGGGCTCAGGCCAGAGGTGATCATCCTCATCGCCGTCGCCGACGCCGCGGGAGTGGCGGCGGTCGGCCTGGTCGTGGTGTACGCCTACTGGAAGCTGAAGGACGGCGGCAACCAGGGCTGCAGCTGCACCGGGAAGACCAAGCTGGGAAGGGGAGCAAGCAAAGGAGGAGGGCCCTGCTCCTGCTGCTGGAAAGACGCCCGCGTCAGCTCGCCGAGCAGCCCCTCCGAGGGGGAGGAGGACTCGGACGGGGCGCCGGGGGGCGCAGCCGTGGAGGGGCGGCTGGTGACCATGGACAAGGGATTCGCGTTGGAGCTGGACGAGCTGCTGAGAGCGTCGGCGTACGTGCTGGGGAAGAGCCGGCTGGGAATCGTGTACAAGGTGGTGCTCGGGAGCGGGGTGCCCGTGGCGGTGCGGCGGCTGGGGGAGGGCGGGGCGCAGCGGCGGCGCGAGTTCGCGGCGGAGGCGAAGGTCATCGGGAGGGTGCGCCACCCGAACGTGGTACGGCTGAGGGCGTACTACTGGTCGCCGGAGGAGAAACTCCTCGTCAGCGACTTCGTCCCCAACGGCAGCCTCGCCGACGCCCTGCGTTGTGGTGAGCAGTGTCACTACCCCCCACACGCCCACCCACCTTTTTGGAAGTTATTACTACTATTGCTATTAGGAATCTTGTGAAATAATAAGTTAGTACTGTTAAAATAGTTTATTTTCATAAAATGTCTACCTGGGTACAAATGATTCCAACATACTGCTGGAAGAACTGCTGCACGTTGTACGAGTTGAAGAATCTACTTTTCAACTTGAATGAATTCATGTTATAATGCATTACATTTCTCTTGTCTTCATCCTCTATCTCTTCCTCTTCCTCTTCCTCTTGGGTGTGATGCCCTAGCCCCCTTCTTGCAGGTTCTTGCTGCCACAACTACTAGGAGGCGACCTCCCCTACCTCTCCTCAAGCCCGGAGTCCAAGGGTCAAGGTTTTGCTACAAGCTTGGAGGAGGCACCTTGCTGCCCTACGCACCCCCTCCCTGGGTGTCTGGCTGCAGATTTGAGCCCGAAAGATCAGGTTTGCACGCCCTTCTCCCATCCTTAAATCCCATCACCCTATTCACAACTTTTCTTCCTCTCCCTGTCCTCCAACATCTCATGAAATTCTTGCCTCAAAATTCGCTCAGCACAGAAACTTCTCTTTGGAGCCCTTTTGGTCACGCAGGCTGCCTCTGTACAGACCTGCATAAAACCTGAACCCTGAGGATCACATTGGTACACCCTTTTCCCAACCTCATATCGCATTAACCTATTCAGAGTTTTTCTTCCTCCATATGTCACCTATACCCAGTTAAAATTTCATGCCAGAAATCCCCCGGTGTCCAAACTTCTCTTCAGATCCCTTTTTATTGTGCAGACTGGCCCTGTGCAGCCTGACGGGACAGAACCAGTACACAGTAATTTTCCTGACCCTCAAACCTTTCCCAAATGCTATAAAAATTGGTACACGTTCTCCCCACATCCTTATCCTTCCACCATACAAATTTCAAGTCAATCAAAGCCCGTTTGCCCTGTGCACTACCATCCTACTTTCCTGGTTCCCTGTTGGTCTGTGCAGGCCAGCAGACCGAGCTCTGCTTTCCCGTGCTCCCCAAGCCCAAAACCTCCACTGCACACCACCCCGCCTCGGCTACCCAGTCATCCCACATCTACCAGCTATCCATCAGAGAAAACCCTGCCCCATTTGCCTCCATGAAGCCCCGATTCCAGCCTTGTCTTCCACCCCCTATCCTACTGCCAGCAGACAGACCAGATCACGTGGGGTCTGCTATGAAATTCGCCACGACTTCCTTGGTGCTCAGTTGCAGCCGCCCCTCCATCGGCGTCCATGGGACATTCCCAACAACGTCCACGCCAAGTTTCGTGACCGGTGGACGAGCAGAAGTTCACATACCAGGCTCGTCTTCCTGCTGCTTCCTAGCACTGTGCAGATTGGCCAATAGTCTGCCCGCCCGTTCGAGGTCGCGCCGGAGCTTCCCTCCCATGCCGACGGCGCCCAGCATCTTCCCAAGTGGTCTTCATCCCTTGATGCCTGTCTCCAAGGACTGTGTTCCCCCCTAGGTGCCCGGGACTTGCCTTCCTCACTGCTGGACTCAGGCTGGTTCGTGGGCGCAGCGCAGTCCGCTCCATTCGCAGTCGTACGTGGATGACGAGCTTCACCAACCCGGTGCCCGTCACCCCACTTCGCACGATCCTTGGATTTCGTTGTGTAGCCTTTTACCTCCCTACGAGGAGTGGGCATTGCCTGGGTTGTATGTACTTAGCTTGTACCGGGGATCGTGTGACTTGGCCGGGATTCTTCAAAACGCCCCGAGCGTGGAGGTATGCGACCACTTACCTTGCTTGGTTAGCTTGCTCTTTTAGTATTTTCTCTTGATGCCACTGCTAGTGAGAGTGTAGGTTCCTAGTTTATTCATTTATTTATATCGCTGCCACAGGGAGAGAGCGAGACTGTCCCATGACTCATCCGAGTGACGAGTGTGGAGTTGACCACCCTAGACCCTACCTGTTTCTCAATCGTGCGGATCAACACGCTTCCCTCTCTTGGGGACGACTGTGAGCTTGAGTTACTTGTTTAGGCGTGATCCCTCTCTTGGGAGTCAAAGGTGTTCGAGTCACGCTACTTTATATATCGATTTACATTTGGAGCGTGCATGGTAGGGTCTGGAGTGTGCCGGGCAAGGCACAGGCAGTGTGTGTGCCGGACAGGGGGCTGGGCAAGTGTGCCGGGGAGGTAGGCCAAAGGTGCGTGTCGAATAGGCTCTGGATGGCGGTGCACCGGGTAGGGCTGTGTGATGTGTGTCGGGCGAGGCACATGCAGGCTATGCAGGGTAAGGCAGGCCAAAGGTGTGCTGGGCTAGGATGGGGCTAAGGGTGTGTGCCGCTGGGAGGGGGTGGACTAAGGTGTGCCGGAGGGCAGTTAAGAGGGTGTACCGGGCTGGGGGGTTAAGGGCGTACCGGACAAAGGATCAGGGGCTGTGCCGGCCAAGGAGCGGCCAGGGAATACCAGGCAGAGGGGTTGGTGCATGGAGGAAGAGGTCAGTGTAAGTGAGGGCCAGGTCAATACAGGTGAGGGCTAGGTCTATGCAAATGAGGGCTGGATTTGAGCAAGTTCAGGCAAGGCCTATGCTTAGAGGGCAGTGTTCGTGTGGGGTAGAGGTGAGGTAGACTAGGTCAGATGTGGGGTGGGGCAGGGTTTGTGCTAGCAGAGTTTAGGGCGTGCCGGGCAGACACACTCAGGGTGTACCGGGCTAAGCTCAGGGTGGTGTGTACCAGGCGGGGCATGGCCAGGGTGTACCGGACAAGACCTGGATAGGTGCACCGGACAAGGGGCGGCCAAGGTGTACCGGGCAAGGAACAAGAGGGGTTCTCTCTCTCTGTGTGTGTGTGTGAGATGCACGTGAGGAGTTTTTTTCTTTTATTCATGCAATGCGTGCAAGGAATTTTCTTTTATTTGGTTTTCTTTTATTCATGTAGATCAAGTTCGTGGTTATGTTCGGAAGTCCGTTATACTGAGGCGAATGTTCAGTTATTCGGGATCTCCGTGGCTCTTTCGTTATTTCGGCAAAGCAGCTTCGTCGGTGTTTATTCTATCTATTTGTTACTTCCGTTTACATCATTGTCCCCCCCTCTTTTTATTATTATTATTATTATTATTATTCTGTTAATTCTAATGAAAATTCGACAACATCTCCCCAGGACTCGGAGCGTAGGGGAGTAAAGGGGAACACGCCCACAAAGAGTGGCATAACCCAACAACTCAAGGTGTGTGCTGGGGTAGCAACACCTTTAAGAAAACTTCAGAAAACCTGGAGAAATCAGTGAGTGGGAGACACTGGGATAAAACAGACCGAGGGTGCACCGGGTAGAGTGGCAAGCTGGGTGCACTGGTAGGGGCAGGCCACGGGCGTGCTGGGTAAAGGCAAGCTGGGGTGTACCGGGCTAGACTGGCTGGGGCGGGTGCATCGGGTTAAACACGTTGGGGGGTGCACCGGGTTAAACATGCTGGGGTGTGCCGGGCAGTGGCAGGCCAGGGGTGGACCGGGTGAGAGGGCTAGGAGGTGCAGGCTGTACCGACTGGGAGGGAACAAAGCTATACCGGCTGGGAGGGGCCAAGTACGTGCCGGCCAAGAGGGGCTGAGGGTGCATCAGGCTGGGGAGGTGAAGGATGTGTCGGCTAGGCCAAACCCAAGGTGTGCCGGGCGCAGACCCGAGCGAGAGTGCACTAAGTAAAGGGTAACCTGGGTGTGCCAGTGGAAACATAGGTGGATCAAATCCCCGAGATTGGGCTGGACCAAGGGAGACACTGGTAGGGAAAGGGCGTCTGGGGTGTTGAGGGTAGGTTATAGGTTTGAGTTGCCTAAGGGGTAATCGGCGTTCTGAGGAGAATTCCTCCCTTGAACCAAGCAAGGGAGGTGAGATTTGAGGGAAGACCAGCCCAGTACTGGCCAGCCAGGGATGCTGCCCATTATTATACAGTGTCCCCAGGAGCATTCCCATGTATCTAGTGGGTGAGGCAAGAGAATGGAAGCCCGTATTGGGGCTAGAGGCGGTGCTGCCAACAGAGGAGAAGCTGGTATGGGCTCCCGACTTTACTCTGGCCCGCTGGGACATCTCTAATGGGTAGGTCCATAAGGAGCAACATCGCTTCGGCCTGTTCCTGGCTCCGCTGAAGTGGGGGTACAGGGAAGAGCCCTTCCTCCTAGACTGCTTAGTCATCCGCTTCAAGTATGAGCTAGCCCTGGGCGGATTCGCAGAACTGAAGGTCCAAGATGCACACACCTTCCAGGAAGGAGCAGTGGAGTTCACAGAGTATGTACTGTTCAACTACACTTCGTTGCTCGTTTGGGCCGGTGTCTACCACAACGTCTACGCCTCCCGGTACACCTACCCCATCTCTAAGGGCCTCTACTATGGGATGTTCGAGGTCTTCAATGCCGAGTTGAACACTTTTTACACCGCAAAAGGTGAGACCTCGCTGGACTTATGGAGCCTTCATCAGCTGAGCGGCCTACCCATTGATGGGGAGCCCTATGAAGAGGTGTGCCTCCCCGACCTTATCAAAGACGAGACCAACGGGGACGGCTGCTATTCACTCAGCTACTCCTACTAGTACCTTATGAAGGCATACCGAGAGCTGTACCAACAATCCCATGGTGGAAAGCAACCCCCCCACGGGGATCAGAAGAGGGTCCGCATGACCTTATGGTTGAAGTACTTTTTCGAGGCGCCAAAGCAGCACGAAGATTTTCCTTGCATCGGTACTGCCACCATCAGGAAGAAGCACAACAAAAGCAAGGCCGAGGTAAAGATCCCTTCCTCAAGAGGACATCGGAGTAGTGCCAACCCAGTAGGGGTCGACCCGACGATGCATTGTGCAGCCTTCTTGACATACTGGCTTTGTTCTTTCGCAATGCCATATGGAGACGAGACCGTCATTTGACCCGAGGAGATCTACCTGGCTTGCTAGATGGCGTGGGGGATCAAATTATCTTTGTGTCCGACTGCTTTATGCTTTATATATAAGACGATCGGGGACGTTAGCGTGCATCAGTTCCCGCGCCAAGTCTGGTACATCAGCCCGCTACACTTTTTCAACGCGTGGGTCTGCTCTCTGTTCCCCGAGTATGCTCCCTGCACCCTCCAAGCCTGGGGACTGTTTCCGCGCATGCTGGAGTTTGTGAGTGCAGAACCAAGCTCAATGTCCCAGCATCTATACAATATCCGAGGCCGACTGATAACTGTTCCCCACGACTCGATAGGTACTATTCATTTCTGGACGTTGGCCACGCATTCAAGTCCCCTAGTGAATAACAAACGAGAATGCCGGGACGACCAGGTGGAGAAGTACATTCACCCGATCAGTTAGCAGACTATGGTTCGCCCACTGCTGGAGCCGAAACTTCGTGATTGGGCATTGTCCATTCGCCCGAGCATGCTAGTTTTCAGAAAAGGGGACACCCTGCTGCTGGAGTCGTATTATCCTTTTCGTTTCGGGAAAAACTTCGAGTATGACCAGCATATTCCGGTATATAGTGCACAGTTTGCCCTGCCCGTGCGGAGTCTCCGGGGGAGCCTAACTGCTGAGCATGCCCGAACTTGGTGGGACTTCTTCCATCGGGCTAACAGTGCTACCTTCAGGGTGCCGGCGCCTGGCCGAGTTCCGCGGGTGACCGTGGAGTATGTAAAGTGGTGGAACGCCCAGACGGGCTTTTATTGGCTGTGTAGGGCCGATTGTTGGGACGGAGTCGAAAGAAAATTCTTGAGCAAGCAATCAGTGCCCATGCTAGATATTGACCCAGGGCACCACAACAGTACCGCACCGAGTGACTAATCAGAGTAACGCTCGTCAGCGTCAGTCCAAGCCTCTGACCATGTGTGCACACACTGAGCCATCGGCTTGAGCTAGGCCTCTAGCTAGTTTTCTCTCCCAATAGGACGCTACTGACTATGCGAGAGAGCCCACGGAAACTAGCTTACAAACCGTATAATGGGAATACCCCACCACCTCTCCTGGGTGGGCCGACACGGATGTCATCAGGCTACGACTAGTGGTTCCATCACAAGGAAAGAGAAAGTTGCTCTAATGGGATGTAAAAGAATGCCACAATATGTAAAATATTTTAAACATGGCGCACATGGAACATGGATTGCTTAGAAATTACAAGCAAGCTTTTGAAAACTCCAGATATATAACGGACTGGCACTGCCCCGTTACACACCATAACGGACCGGGGAAGGACCACTATGCTTCACAGAACTTAGGAAATCCACCGATAACCTAGACTATAACGCACCGAGGCAGGTGCGCCATAGGGCTATAACACACTGGTGCATGGGCGTTAAAGTCGACATGCACACAACGCACAAACGAGGGGATATAACGGACCAAGGGTGGGGCATTATAACGTACATAACGCACCTCTCATGGGCCGTTATGCCCAGTAGAACGACTAAACTCCACAAAAAGTCATGACATATAACGCACCTCAACAGGGGCGTCATATAGAATATAACGCATAGGAACAGCGGTGTTAAAGACAACATACCTTTAACTCAACACAAAGGACTATAACGTACCGGGGCAGGTGCGTTAAAGCCACCCAAACATGAAATCCACAGGAAACTCAAACACGGACCACATAACGCATCTCTAGGAGTGCGTTAAAGGTGCATATCGCGCCAGGGCAGGAGCGTTATATCACCTTGGTTTCATGACTTTGGAGGTCGGAATCAGAAACCCCTCTCGATCGATTGAAATCGACAGGGGACACGGTGGATTACAAAACCTGTTGAACCTACCAACCCATACTGATCATACAAGCCTAAGTATGCCACTAGAAATGAAATACGATGCCCATGGAATTGATTTCAACATAAAAGGACTAAAAATGAATTAAAATACACTAAATAGGAACATGCACAAAATACGAGGTAACGGGCATCGGACCACGGCACAAGTTGTACCGGCGGTGTCCTAGCGCGATAAGGTATCCATCCCCCTACCTGGAATTCGATGAAAATGGCGATATGACGGTGAACCGGCGAGAGGGAGAAACGACGCCACTCGACCCGGCTCGACTCCACGCTCCGTGAATCGAGGAACGCTGGGCGTCAACGCGATCCTCGTGACTCGACCAATCCAACGATACCTCTCCGGCTTCGATCAGCAGCCGCCTGGACCAAAAAATGAGAGAGGCATGCAAACTGAGAATAAATCTCAAAATAACCTAAAAAGAGATTTGCACAGAAAATGAGGAAAATGGCGACAGATGGCGACGCAGAGGGTGTCAACAAATTTCTGGCGAGATGAGGAGTCTGATCCCCTACCTTTTGCGCGGTGAAGACCGCGAATCAGCGCCGATTAGGCGACGGGGGCCACGTCGTCTTCTTGCTCGCACGTATCTCAACGCCCCACGATCCGAGGGAAGAAGGGTACTGGCGCGATCCTCACGTCGAGCCCGTCCCGTCGGTACCTCCCATGCGTCGACCGGAGTCTGTTTGGACAGCGAACCAAGCAAATGGGGGTTGGAGGAGAGAGAACGTGGGGGAGAGAGAGAGCCTCGAGATGGAGAGAGAGAGGGTTTCGAGTGAGGAGAGAGAGAATGAGTGGGTGGAGATTTTTATAAAACTTTCCAATTTTCTTGAGTGTCTGTTCATAGATCCACCAAAAAACACAGTGTTGAAGAGCCTCTCATTTCTCATCCTTTCTTTGTATCAAGTTGAAAAAAATATATGTTGTAGATCTAGGAGTCCTCGTTCCAACGCCACCTGTCTCATCTCGATCGTATTCCGAATCTGAGAGAATTAATTCTTGCTGCCGAGGTGTAAAAATCTATGCCTTATGTAGGTCTGAAATAGCAGTCCAGGAGAAATCTACAAATAAATACCAAAAGTCAACTTCAATGACCGCCACTTTGGGGAGTCGTTCAGGGACATCCAGCCATCATCCCAGCCAAGCAGCACCTTCAGAAGATCTCAGGAAAGTGACATTCCTTTGGAGGCAATGGCTTTCTACCCACTGAGTCAGAACCGAGTCGACGCAGCACCGAATCGGCACAAGATCGAGTCAGACCAACAAGCCGAGTTCGTCCCGAGAACCCTCCCAGCTTGCTGCCCATCAACCCAGGGTCGATCCTCCCGGGCCCCACTTGTAGCCCTTTACCTCCTTGCGTGGAGTGGGCAATATAATTCACTGTTGTAATTAAATTTTTACCATTGTACTGGGAGTTATGGTAACTAGCCGGGGTCATCTTCTCCACGCCTAGAGCATGGAGGTAAACTCGCCACCCTCCTTGTAGGCTTTACTTTGCTCATATATTTTTTATATGTCGCTGCATGTGATAGGAAATTAGCTTACTCAAATATTTATCACCGCTACGAGAGAGAGAGTGAAACCGTCCCGTGACCCGATCCAGGCACGATAGTGAGTTGACCACCCTAGCTCTTGCCGATTTCTCAACCGCGCGCGATCATATGCTTCCCTCGTTAGGGATGACAGTGAGCTTGTCTAGAGTCCAAGGTCGGTATCCAACTTGGAGTCAAGTCCGCACGTGTCTATCCTGCATCATGTACGTATGTCTCACCATCCTTACCAATGGTCTCAGAAGTCTGGGGAAGACGTACTCAGACTATGAAATTGTGAAAAAGATACGGCGGTCTCTGACTCCAGCATGGCACACCAAAGCAACCGCTATTGAGGAGTCAAGAGATCTGAAGAACACAAGAGTTGATGAGCTCATCGGTTCGTTGATGACCTACGAGTTAAATCTACCGAGGATAGAAGAGCTCGAGAAGAAGAAGAAGCTAATCGCTCTGAAGGCCAGCGCCAGTCGATCAAGCTGATCCAGCCACAGTGGATCATCTAGTGATCGGAGCCTCTCTCGGTCAGAGATTGAAGGAGATCAAATAGCTATGCTGACCAGAGAGTTCAGAAGATTTCTGAGAAAAGAGGGAAGAAATTTCGATAGAAGACAGTACAGTGGCAGGAGAAACAATATGTATAAATCTAACCCTGCCAAGAAAATAGACACTAATATTTGTTATCATTGCAGGAAGGCCGGCCACATGAAGGCAGACTATCCTGAGCTCCAGAAGCTGAAAGAGAAAGCAAAGAAGAAAGCTCCCAAAGGAAAGGCTATGGTGAGCACATGGAGCGACGAGGACGAGGGCACATTAAGCTGCACGTCTGAGAGTGAAGATGAAGAAAAGCCCATCTGCCTGATGGCCAAGAATGACGAAAAAGAAGAAGAAGATTCTGATGAGGTATCCTCTCCATTTGAGCATTACACTATTTCTGACTGGGAGGATGCCTACGGTGATTTGCTTGATAAGGTAGACGATATTAGGAAAGAATACAGGCATTTGAAAAAGAAAGTAAATTCTCTAATAAATGATAAAACATTGTCTGATAAAATTACTTTTTTACAGTCTGAAAATGACATGTTGAAAAACTCATGTGCTGAATTTGATGATTTGAACCACCCTAGCTCATGCCGGTTTCTCAACCGCGCACATCCGCACGCTTCCCTCGCTAAGGGACATTTGCGAGCTCGTATAGAGTCCTAGGCCGAGTCCGTGGGTCCGTCCCGCATCAAAACCCCACAGGTCCGTCGACTGCAGCCAGCCCCACTAAAAATTGAAGATGGTGGCCAGGCCACCGTTGATGAGCTGATCGAAATTAACCTTGGCATGGAAAGCGACCCTAGGCCAACCTTTCTCAGCGCCCTCATACCTCCTCGAGAGAGAGAGGAGTACGTGAGGTTCCTGCAGGAGTTCCATGATTGGTTCACTTAGAATTACAAAGAGATGCCCGGTCTCAGCCTCGAAGTAACCCAACATACATTGGTAATTGATCCCCAAACGGAGCCGGTAAAGCAGCCTCCCTAGCGCATGCGACTGGAATTAATAAAATAGGTCTGCAAAGAAGTCGACAAGCTCATAGATGTCGACTTTGTGGCAGAGAATCAATACACCACATGGCTGGCCAACATCGTGACGGTGAAGAAGAAGAATGGATAGATCAGGATGTACGTGGATTTTCGCGACCTGAATAAGGCTTGTCTGAAAGATGATTTCCTGGTACCAATCACCGAAGTGATGATCAATGCAACTACCGGTCATGAGGCCCTTTCTTTCATGGACGGTTTGTCCGGCTACAACCAGATCTGGATAGCCGAGCACAACCGGATTCACACAGCTTTCAGGTCACCCAAGGGGATCTTCCATTACAAAAGAATGCCTTTCGGCCTCAAGAATGCTAGCGCCACGTACCAATGGGCGATGACCAAGATATTCAACGAGCTGCTCTACAGTAAGGTCGAATGTTACATCGATGACTTAGTCGTGAAGACGAAGAGGAGAGGCGACCATCTGAGTGACCTCAGGGTTATTTTCCAGAGGCTCCGACAGTATGAGCTGAAGATGAATCCGATGAAGTGCACTTTTGGCATCTCCAGCGAAAAATTCCTGGGCCTCATTGTCCGACATAGAGGGATCGAGATCGACCCCTCAAAATAAGAGCCATCTAGGAGCTGTCACCTCTGAAGAATCTGGGAGACCTCAGGTCTTTACAAGGTCGGCTAGCCTACATCCACAGGTTCATCTCCAATCTGTCAGGGCGCTGTCAACCCTTTCACAAGCTGATGATGAAGAATGCGCCCTTCAATTGGGGTGATGAATGCCAGCGCGCCTTCGATCAGCTGAAAGATTATTTGAAGACCCCGCCCATGCTGGGGGCACCTGTTAAAGGCAAGCCGCTCATCCTCTACATAGCGGCTACTGAATATTCACTGAGGGCAATGCTCGCCCAGAATAATGACGAGGGAAAGGAGCAGGCTCTCTGCTACCTCAGCCGAAGACTGGTAGGGGCGGAAGCCAAGTACACTCCTATCGAAAAGGTCTGCCTCGCCTTGGTCTTCGCAGTCAATAAACTGAGACACTATATACTGTCTCATGAAGTGAGCCTGATCTCCAGGGCTGATCCCGTCAAGCACATTCTCTCCTAACCAGTCCTGAAGGGGTGCCTCGGCAAGTGGGCCGTGTTGTTGATGGAGTTCGACATCACTTAAGTGCCACAGAAGGTCATCAAAGGGCAAGCCGTCGCGGACTTCTTCGCGGCACACCCCATGCCCGAAGACTCCTCACTGGTCACAAAACTACCCGTAGATGAAGTACTGGAAGCAAACCAAGTCCAGCAGGCTGCCTGGCAGCTGTATTTTGACGGGGCTTCAAGAACAGAGACAGTATCCTATGGGCGTACCAAGATACGGGCAGGAGCCGGCATCGTCCTTAAATCTCCAGATGGAGAAGTGGTTGCTAGAACCACCCCCAACACCCCATTTTCTCCTTCCAACAGCCTAGTTCGCCCCCTCCCTGACCCCCTCTCAGCCAGGGACCTCCCTCTCCCCATACCACCCCATTTCCCCCTCTCATCTTCCCCATTTCCCATCTCTTTCTCTTACTGCCACCTAGGTAGACAAAGTAGCAGATCAGACGCTCTATTATAGTAACACCATTGTCTTCCCTGCGGAGCTTCTAGTGTCCAACCTAGCATCTGAAGATTCTACTCTGAAGTGGCTTTCCAACAAGTGGTCGTGCACCCTCATCCGAGATTTGAGTTGGGCAGGAGGCCCATTTTCGTCAGGCTGCGCAAATCGACTCCGGCTGGAGGTAGAGATAAGTTGTAGAAGCTCCCACGACCATTCCTCTGAGTTTCCTAGCATGCCTTTCAGCCGAGGCAATCCTCCTCCAGCCCTATTTCAAATCCAAGAGAAAGGAGGTCATTCAGATACCGGAACATTGTGTTCTGACTATCGTCCCTGGTGTGTGCAGACTACTCACCTGTGCTCGGGAAGCTCTACACCAGCCAGATTGCAGGAGCCATCTCCTCCCCAACTGGCTACCCTAGCTCCACACCTTTGCTGGAGGTCGACCTTTGTCTCCCCTCTTCACAACGACAGTGGTTTCAGATTCATCCGGCGACGAGGCTAAGAGGACCAACCCCGACAAGGCTCCCCTGTCCAGTCAGTGACCCTGACTCCGCAACCTCATGAGAACAGATGGTGCTGGCACCTCTCCCAGCAGAATGAGGCCATTCTAGTTTTGGAGGATTCTTGAGACGCCATTCTTTCTGTCAGGGCTAGCCCTGACTCCATTTGTCTTCGGATCAGAGAGTTACAGCACTGGTAAGTCGGGCCTGCTTTCCTATTCTCACATTCTATCATACCCAGTCGGCTACCAGAAGTCCCCATTCTGTCATACGGGCAGGCTTCGAGGTGAAACTTAATGTAGCAAAGCTTAGGTCATCCCTCTTTCCAACGGAGCTAGTTCTGGCACATTTCAACAATGCAGCCAGGAGTTATGTCCCGAGCAAGGACTCTCTAGCATGCAGAAAACAATAGTAGCACAGTCTCACGAGAGTAGTCACTTCGGACACCACCGACCCCCAAACGTAATGGATCTTCCTCCCGGAGTTTCACAAGATGAGCTGCTTTCTAGCAGCGCCAGCCTTACCTTCATCAGACATCTGGTCAGGAAGTTTCATCCCCTACAAGTTGCTGGGGCCTGAGCAAACCACCTGCACCAGTGACTGTGTAGACTGGTATTCCAGCCACCTCCATAACGCCACTGAACCCTCTCCCCGCCTGGCCAGTTGATCGCCCCTCCCTGCGTGGAGGTATAATTTGGTTGTAACTCTTTCTCCCCGCCCCTGAGCCAACCCTCCTGTGTGAGGCATAGTTTTGTATTGAAATTATCACAGGTCAAGCGGCATCGACGCAGTGTGCGGGTTGTGTTCCCCCACGTTCCCCACTCGCCCTCGTCTCCGGCCGAAGTCAGCTTCTTCAAGTCAGCTAGGTGAGCCCCATACCCTCCTCCCGATTAATTTTGTCATTCAATATCATATCTGAGCTCCACCGGTAAGGAAGAGAGTGCCCGGTCCCGGCCGACCAACTACATTGTGTGGCCATCGCAGGAGTGAGTATAAGTGTTACCCGTGCCCTCCAAGCTGTGTGGTTTGCCTCACTGACACGGGAGCTCCGGAATCTAAGGGAGGGTCCCATCTTGATCGGATGAAAGTAAAGATACTGATTGAAGGGATAAAGGACAAGATCTAGAAGGGGGGATGAATGGATCCTTAAAAATTATTTCAAGTAATTGTTTTCTACCTTATTTGGAAGTTCAATGTACTCTCATACACCTCCGCAAACTCCTTTTTATCCCTTCGGAGCCTTATAGCTCTAGGGAGGCTTCTCAGGATCCAAGTGGTTTCAGGTTTACCCGAGCCTGGATGCTGGGTCGTCACAATTGGTATCAGAGCAGGTGTGTTGCGAAGGATCTATGGGAGTACATGAAAATTTGAGATATTACAGTGCTCAAAGTCCGTAAGGTCTAGTACAGTCGATAGTTGGCATAGGTTTTATGTTTTCTGTACTGCTTTGCTTTTTGTGTGAACGCTTGCCTGTGCTATGTTGGCACAGTACGAGATGATTTTTCTCTCATCAAGATGTGATGGAGAGTGCTCTTTTGTTATGATATTGTTCTCGGTTGTACTACGCTAGGCAGAATTTGCCAGCATGTGTGAATCTGTGGTGCAGCATTTACTTTTTCTGTGGTTTGTTCAGGTGGCTAATGGGCTCTGTGATGGCTGTGCATGTTCTCCTGAGGAGATTATATTGTTTTGGCCGTTCCACTTGAGGTTTGGTCAGCCCCTGAGATGTTAAGGTTGTGTTTTGAGGTGGTTGTTTGGATGCCTCATTGAGAGAGTGCTCGGGCGAATCTAGTGTTGGGTCCCGGAGTGTAGTGACACGGATCTAGAGGGGGGTGAATAGATCCCTCTCTAAAAATTAAGTCTAATTAAACAACTTAAACATCACTCAGCTCAAACTCACCAAACGCTTGCATATGAAGAGATTCAAACATGGAGAATAAACGAACTTAACTAAACGTGTGTCTAAGAAAATCTACCATTCATGAAAAATGCATTTAACAAGCCAACCTATGCATGGTGATAGGAGATAAGGAGCAAACACACGATCATACATAATGGCACAGTGATTTTTTAGGTGGTTCGGGACCATGGCGGGCTCCCTACGTCCACCCCTCACCACCTCGGTGAGGCTTCACTAACACGCTACACAAGGTAGCACACGGGGACGAACCCTAATACACCACACACTGCTTTCGCTGCAAACCACACACACGAGGCCAAGCCTCAACACGCTGCCACGTAGCACACACACAAGGGCTAGCCTCAACACGCTGCCATGTAGCACACACACACACACTAACATGGGAAACTTACCCCGACACTCAGCTCACACATGGAGACACCACTCCGTACACACACACTGGCATATCAGTTTAGAAGGATGAAAAATGTATATTCAATACAAGCAAGAGACATCAACTGATCAAATGATGACTGCAAACAGGGACTAAGAACAAGTTCAGCAAACTCCTGGTTGGAAGATGATAGATCTGGCTTCTTCGATGACTGGACTCCCTTTTCTTTTCACTCATTCGATGGATGAAGCTCACAGTAGGTTCCTTGTTAAAACTTGAAAGGAGGACGACGCCAAGCTCTTCCTAGTCTTCAAACTTCTACAGCGGACTGGACGATGTGGAGGAGATGCAGCCGCAGTCTCACAGCAGGTACACTTCAGGATGATGGACGAGGATCATCTCATGCCTTGAATCACATTCAGCACGCCCTGGAGAGGAGGAAGACGGAGCTGCGGCCGTGTTCTTCCCTGCATGACCCGAAATCAGATTAGACAATAAAACTTTTCTCTCCCTTGGAATAAACCCTATCTCTTTCAATATCCCAATAGATGAAGGGCCACGTGGAGGGAATAATCCCCCATGGACCAATCACTGAGGGGCACTAAAAGATGGGAGCACACTAGGGCATCGGCCGCCACACGAACCGGCATATTTTTCGGTCGCTAGAAAGTGTCGACTCATAGAGTCGACACTCGCGACTGGGAGCCCATAGAGCTTCCACTAACCTTTTCGGCCAATCAGAGAATTTGTGAGATTCACATATTTTCTTTATGATTTTAAGAAGGGTTTTATTAGTGGCCTCGGCTTGGCCGTTACCTTGCGGGTAATATGGAGATGAATGATGCAATCCAATATTGAACTTCTTACATAGGTCCTGGAGCTCTTGAGAAACAAATAGGGGACCGTAGTCGGTGACGATGCTACTTGGCATCTTGAACCGTGAGATGATGTTCTTCATAATGAAGCGGCACACTGTGGTAGCTTTAATTTCCTCGTATGCTTCAGCTTCGGCCCACTTGGAGAAGTACTCAGTGGCGGTAAGGATGAAGAATTTTTGCTTGGTTTAAGAATTAGGAACACCGAGCGAGCCGACGGTGTCGAAAGCCCACATGGAGAATGGCCAAGGAGCAGAAAGAGGATGAAGAGATGAAACTGAAGCATGGATTTTGTCAGCGTGAAGTTGGCACTTGAGACACCTCCAGACATGGAGGGAGCAATCTTCCTCTAGAGTGGGCCAATAATAGCCCTACCTAAGGATTTTCTTCGCTAGAGCCTAGCCGTTGACATGACCTCCACACTCACTAGAATGTGCTGCTTTGGCTACCTTCCAAGCTTTATCATCATTTAAGCACCTCATGAGCATTCCATTAGTAGCCCGCCTATACAGTTCTCCAGCAATGATAGTGTACTTTGAGGCGGCTCTTCGACTCGTCTTATTGCCTTATGCTGCTCGGCATTCGCCCCTTCTGGGAATGAGCCATCTCGACAATACATCTTGATTTCATGATACTAGGGCAATTCTTCTTCCTCCATGATCTCTTCTAATTTTGTCAAAGACACTTCCTTCAATTCTTCCTTCTCAGCCCTCGCCTCTACAGTTTTCCTAAGGTTATGATACCAAGGATCCTGAAGAGAGGGTGCGTCCAGTCTCTGAACGACGATGGTCTCAGTGCTTCGACTGAGAGGAAAAGATAGAGAGGAAGTGAGAGATGCTAGGGCATCGGTGAGAATGTTCTGAGATTGGGGAATGTGGATATAGATCAATTTCTGAAATTGCATAGCTAAGAGCGTGACCAAATCATGATACGGCTTGAGCTTAGGGTCATGGGTGCAGTAAGTGGATAGAACCTGCCGTAGGATGAGCTGAGAGTCTCCTATGATCTTTAAGTGGCGCGCGCCTAGGAGGTAGGCATGCTTCAAATCGACTAGGAGAGCCTCGTACTTGGAGATGTTATTAGTAGCAGGAAATCGAAGTTGATAAGCATAAAGAATGGTTACTCCTTACGGAGTGAGGAGAACAATGCCTATCCCTCGGCCTTGAGAATTAAGCGCACCATCAAAGTGCAAAGACCAGAAGGGATGATGAGTTGTGACAGAGAGATGCTCATTAGGGAAATCATCCTGAATAGAGTCAGTGTGGGGAATGGGAAGATGGGCAAGATGTTCAGCGATGGCATATCCTTTGACTGCCTTCTGAGCAATGAACGTGATATCGAATTGAGAGAGGAAGCTCTGCCCGTGAGCTAACCTACTAGAAAGGACGGGCATTTCTAAGAGATAGCAGATTGGGTCCATTCTAGAGATCAACCTAACTGGGTGGGTGAGGAAATAATGTTTAAGTTTCTGAGCTACCGACACTAAGGTGGCACAAGTCTTCTCCATGGCAGTGTATTTGGATTCCGCCGGGTTAAACAACCTGGAGAGATAATAAGTTGCCCGCTCTTTTCCTTCATCGTCCACTTGTGCTAAAATCGCCCCTAGGGAGTCCTCGATGACCGAGATGTACAGAATTAGGGGTTTCCCAGGGACAGGAGGTTACATTCTCTATTCCTTATTCTTTATTCTCTATTCCTTATTCTCTATTCCTTATTCCTTATCCTCTATTTTCTATTCTCTATTCTCTATTCTCTATTCTTTATTTTTTATTCCTTATTCCTTATTCCTTATTCTCTATTTCTTATTCCCTATTCCTTATTTCTTATTCTCTATTTCTTATTTCATATTCCTTATTTCTTATTTCTTATTCCCTATTCTTTATTTCTTATTCCTATTTTCTATTTTCTATTCCTTATTTCTTATTACTTATTCTCTATTCCTTATTTCTTATCCCTATTCTCTATTCCCTATCCCTTATTCTCTATTTTCTATTCCTTATTTCTTATTCCATATTTTCTATTCCCTATTCTCTATTATTTATTCCTTATTCTCTATTCTCTATTCCCTAAATCCTATTCCCTATTCTCTATTCTCTATTCCCTAAATCTTATTCTCTATTCTCTATTCTTTATTTCTTATTTTCTATTCTTTATTCCCTATTCTATATTCTATATTCCCTAAACTCTATTCCATGTTCCCTATTCCATATTTTCTGTTCCCTATTCCCTATTCATTATTTTATATTCTCTAATCTATGTTTCTTATTCCCTAAACTCTATTCCCTATTATCTAAACCCTATTCTCAATTTCCTAAACTTTATTCCCTATACCCTAAACCCTATTCCCTATTCTCTATTTCCTATTCCCTAAACTCTAAATCCTATTTCTTATTCCCTATTCCCTAAATCCTAAATCCTATTCCCTAAACCCTAAGCCCTAATCTCAATTCCCTAAACCCTATTCCATATTCCCTAAACCTTAAACTCTAAATCCTATTCCCTAAACCGTATTTCCTATTCCCTATTTCATAAACCCTCAACCCTCAACCCTCAATTCGCAACCCTCCACCCTCAACCCTCAACTCGCAACTCGCAACCCTCCACCCTCAACCCCCAACCCTCAACCCCTAAACCCTAAAGCCCAAACCCTAAATCCTAAACCCTAACCCCTAACTCTGAACCCCTAACCCCCCAACCCTAAACCCTAACCCCCAACCCTAAACCCTAAACCCACAAATTGGCACAAAATGTTAAAGAAAGTTTTAGAGGAGGAATCTGAACATTTAATCAGACCATTTTCAAAAGAGATCAAAGACGTAATATTTGATATGAATCCAAACAAGTCACCAAGATCAAATAAATTTTTAATTTGGGTGTATCAATAATTCTTCAAAAGAGATCAAAGACGTAATATTTGATATGAATCCAAATAAGTCACCAAGACCAAATAAATTTTCAATTTGGGTGTATCAATAATTCCAAGATATAATTAATTTGGAGGTGATGTCAACAATCAAAGAGTTTCCAAAGAAACCATGGAATATTAAATGATTTAATTCAACATTTCTGATTTTAATCCAAAGAAAGAGAATGCTAATGATACCTACAAATTCATATCAAAAGCATTAGACAATAGATTGACACAAATAATAAATATCTTAATTGATAGCAATCAATCAACATTTATCAAAGGAAGATTGATTCTTAATAATTACATGGCAAGATACGAATACATTCATGAGCAAAAATTTATAGGGAAATAATGTGTGATCTTCAAATATAACTTTGAGAAAGTATATGATAAAGTAAATTGGAACTACTTACTTGGAATCCTTCAAGGGATGAGATTTGAAGAACAATGGATTGAATGGGTAAAAAACTATGTGGAGACAACAAGGTTCTCAATGTTAGTCAATGGTAAGCCTTGTAGATATTTTAGAAGTTCTAGAGAATTGAGACAAGGAGATTGACAAAATAATTTCTATTGACAATGAACACTAGTGGTTCTGGGGTGTTAACCACTATGAGGTCGGGTGTGGGGATCATGGGTTCCTCTACCAAGGAGGTGAGAGGGTCTGTTGAAGGTGGGGTGATGAGGGTAGGTGTGTGGTGCACCCGGGGTGGTGAACAAGGATGGGATTCCGGCGGATGGGAGAGTACAAGGTTATTGAATGTAAAGGCTCCCGGAAGGTGTGGCGGATACACTAGGCAAGCCCGACGTGTCGGGTCGATGTCAGCATTCCTTTCATCTAACCATTTCTTACCTAGGATTATACTAGGGCCCGCCAAAGTACCAATTTGACACCAAGCTCCATCAAAGTATTTGGTCTTCCGAACCATTTATGGAATTCAATGAAGACTTGGTCTCCATTGTGCACAATTTGTCCAGTCCTAGAAAGAGAGGCAATGATATCTAAGGATATCTAATTATCAGGCTCCAAGTCAATGAAATCAATTTCTGTGGGCTTTCCATTAGGTAGGCATGCAAGGGATATGATGGGAAGCGGGATCTATTGGTCCGTACACTTAATGTCATTGGAGGATGGATAGTGCATAGGGTGACCCGAAGGTAACACTAATATAAGTGCGCCCATGGACTAGACTCGTAGAGACAAGTCTAAAACTTGCTCTGATACCAACTGATGTGAGACACCCTCCTTGGACCTAGCAAGCAAGCACGAACGGAACGGCGGACTCACTCAAGTAGGTTCACCCGCATCACGCACACCCGGGTCCGTAGGTGGACCGGCGATGGTGGAGAGGGTCCAAGGTTAGACCTTGAGATTCCAGGGGTTTGACTAGCTTGGGGCTGAACCCCTAAGGATCTGGGATGCCCGATTCAACGGGCGGCCAGCACGCTGAGGGCGTGGGACGTAGGGCCACTCTCACAACTCACTTTGTGGTGGCACTCGATTAGGTAGATTACGCACCGGGCACTCTCTTACCGCTGATGGCACTAAGATGCAATACTAATTAAGTAAAGGAAACCAGCAAAGAGAAGTGTTCCGAAGCTCACCTAGTTAGCGTGAAGACGTCGATCCCGGCCAGAGACGAAGGCGAGCGGGGAGGTGTGGGTACGTACCCACACGTCGCGTCGATGTAGCTTCAGATGGCGACCTGCTAATACACTCACTACACCTGACGTAGGAGGGGGATCTCAGGGTGGAGATTAACTTGAATTACAATCAAAACTACCTCCTTGCAGGAAGGGGCGCTAAGCCGGCCAGACGGGGTAGGGGAGAGCTTAAATGAAACCAAACCAGTGAGTGATGTCGGTTCTGTCTGCCTTCAGGAATAGGGGATAGGAAGTCGGAGTTGTTTCTGCTGCAGCCACTCACGATTTTTTCCAGAGACGAAACTAGTGGGAGGGTCATCGTAACTGGATCAGGATGATGCCTGATTTTTTTAGAATTCTCCGGTTGCTGGATCCGGTCGGGGGCTGGCCGCAAGTAGGGCCCTGGGTTTCTGCTTAAATCAGCAGAGGTACTCAGCAGCAGGAAGAAGAGGCCGCCACGAGAGCTGCCAGACTTGGATTTGAGCGAGGCTAGAGTCGTTGGAGCCATCGTTGAGTCCTCTTTAAAATGACACTAGTGGGAATGCCGGCGGTGATCGGAGATGACCGGAGCAGCTAGAAAGGTGGTTGGGGGTCTGTTCAGTCCAGGAATAGTCAGAACAGAGCACATGAGGGAGAAAATTAAGAAAACGCTCTTCCGGATGCTGAACGGGACACCGCCTTTTGCTGATGGACGCTGACTGGTGTGGTAGCTATCGGCCAAGTGGCGCCTTCAGAAGCTATGGGATGTGGCCGTGGGAGCTCAAATAAGTCGCCTCAGGTCGCCCTGCCGAGATTCAACGAACCGGGCTCCGGAGCCTGGCCCTCCGTGTCATCCGTGCCCTCAGCTGTGGTCATCTACCGATCCAAGCACGGGTTCGAGCGGATCGACGTCGAAACAGGAATGTGCGCCGGTGTGGCAGGCCGGACCGACCTGGTGCACGGTCACCAGCAGGGCGTCGGCGTCGCAGTCGAGCGCAGCAGCGCGAACGTACTGGGCGTTGCCGCTGGTGTCGCCCTTTCGCCAGAACTCGGACCGGCTGCGAGACCAGAAGGTCACCCGGCCCGTGCTGAGAGTCCTGCGCAGGGCCTCGGCGTTCATGTACCCGAGCATCAGCACCCGGCCGGTGTCCTCCTCCTGGATGATCGCCGGCAGGAGGCCCGCTTCGTCAAATTTCGCGCGAGCGACCGTCGCCGCAAGTTCGGCTTCGTTCATCGCGTCGTCACTCCGGATCTCTCGAGCGCTGCTTTCACGTCTCCCACAGTAAGCAGGCCGTCGTGAAAAACGGATGCCGCGAGCACCGCATCCGCGCCCGCAGAAACAGCCGGCGCGAAGTCATCGACGGCTCCAGCTCCTCCGCTCGCAATGACATCATTCCGGGGCGAGCAACCCCCACGGCATCATCGATCCTCTCTAGGGTTTTCTCCCGTCTGCGATCTCGGTGGCATTTTTCTCCCGTCTCCGGCTGCGATCTCACAACGGCGGCATTCGCAGCCTCCCTCTAGGCTTTTCTCCCGTCTCCGGCTGCGTCTCCGGCTGCGATCTCACAACGGCGGCATTCGTGGCCTCCCTATAGGGTTTGCTCCCATCTCCGGCTACGATCTCACAACGGCAGCATTCGCGGCCTCCCTATAGGGTTTGCTCCCGTCTCCGACTGCAATCTCACAACGGCGGCATTTGCAGCCTCCCTCTAGGGTCTTCTCCCGTCTTCGACTGCGATCTCACAACGGCGGCATTCGTGGCCTCCCTCTAGGGTTTGCTCCCATCTCCGACTCCGATCTTTGGTTCGTCTTGCGTCGGTTGCAGAGGAAAGGGGGAGCAGCGATCTGGTGAGTGCTCTTGTTTTTATTTTATTTTTTTTGGTTTTGATTAGAGTTGGAGTTGTTTTGCTTATTTCTATTGTGCTATTGTTCGTTTATCCAAATATGGAGCTCCAATGGCAGTCCCAGCCTTGTCTCTTAAGAAAAAATTTGAGTTTGAAATTAGCTTCGGCTTCGGCCATCGAAGCCCTTTGCTCGGTCGCCCGAGCATTGGCTGCATCAGCCCACTCAGTCGCCTTGCGCAGGGACCCCTCCAGACTTTGAATCTAGACCTGGAAGGCATCCCGATCGCGTTCGGCCTTTGCCAATGTTTGCCCTTGCGACTCCAGGTGCTCTTGGAGCTTGGCGCGCTCACTCGCGACCCCGTGGAGTTGGGCTTCTAGGTTCGCCTGTGCCGCATCACTCTCGGCCAGCTATCGGGTGATCCCATCGAAGTGGTATCCCCACAGGCCAAAGGCCTTGGCGACCGAGCACAAATTCCTGGCCGCTAGGTTGTATAGTTCCCCGTGAGCCGTGGTGAAGAAGACGCCAATGTGGTCAGGTAACCGCACGCCCTTATCCATCAGGACATAAGCCTCACGCTAGGTGGAGATGACCCCGAGAGTGTCTTTGGGCGCTGAGGAGCTGGTAGTATCAGGGCAGGACCCCTTGCCTTTGTCAATTGCCTCCCCGGTGGGGACTAGGGGAGGAGCCATGTCTGCAGTAGGTAGACCGGGGGAGACAACACTGGAGCCAGCACCTCGACCGGTTCGGGGGTCGGAGGAGTAGTAGATCGGGGAGGAGGTGGCGTCCATCTGTGAGGAGCTTCATCAGTAGTCCTCCTCCTCTTCCCCTGACGCCACTAGTAATCCAGGACCGCCATTGCAGAAAGATCCACCCAGCGGTGCTACTCCACCACCATCGGAGAAATTTCAATGGGCGTGCTCTACGAGGTCCTAGAGGCGGCCCTCTAGCTTGTTGCACGAGTGCCCAAACTGGCACTGGGTGCAGGCGTAGCTGATAGCGACACAGGAGGGAGGTGCGAGCACTCCACCAAAATCACCACTAGGAGAGGATACGGTAAGCGCCCCGGCTCGAAGACAAACCACCTCTCGGGGTGCGGCGATAGAAACTTGGTCGACACCAGGTTCCAGGTGATCAAGTGGGCGGGGGACGTTTGCCGAAAATTTAATTGTTTCAAATCGCAACTCTACCGACTCTGGCACCCCTGCAGCACAACATAAGAAGGTCATCACAACGGAAGACAGAAAGACAAAGGAAACAACAAGGGCTGTACCATGGGGCAATGGGGGCCTCAACCCCAACTCTCAGAGTACCGTCGAAGTCAGTCTTGTATCGGCATCCCTGAGGGGGTGGCGAAGAAGGGCCTTAATCGCCCTTGCCTCCTTGGCAGTCGGAGCGGGCAACCTATCTACCCTAGGAGGATAGAAACTCGCAGTGAAACTTCAATCACTTGGGTGGCCGCTACCTCCTACCTTCGTGATGAAGATAAAGCGCTCGGGCCGACACTTAATGTTGGAGACAAAGGAAGAGACATGGATAATAGTCCTATCCTTCCTAGCCTGAAGGTAAAAATATAACGCCTCAGCTGGACAACGCTGGAAACTATAGAACTGCCGGAAGAGGAAGACATTGGGTGTAACCGAAGATTGGTTACAAGCGTGCATAAAATCACACAAGATGCGCCAAGAATTAGGGGAGAGATCCCCTGGGTACCTACCATAGTAATGAAGGACCGACTCCATGAAAGGATGCACGGGGAGACGGAAGCCTACCCTAAAGGATTCGATGGGAACACTAATGCTACCTGGAATACGACCCTCCAGACAATCATCAGAAGTTTGGAAGATGATATCATAGTCAGCAGGGATATGAAAGGCTTCGCGAAGACCATGGACCACCCTATAGGCGATTAACGGCGGGGAGCGACGACGATTGGGACCAACGCTCGAAGTGCTTGGGACGCCGACATGGCTAACCTCCTCTTTGGTAGAGGACGCATGGTCAGCACGAAGGATCCTCCTACGAGGCGCCATTGGTCCAGGGACAGAGAAAGATGGAAGAATCCTCACCAGGGCAAGAGGAAGACGATAAGGAGGCACCCGACACCCACAATGAATTCAAGAGAGGCGGGTAGAGTTTCCCTGATATCTTGGTGTTGATATTTATAAGCTTCGAAGGTGGAACAACCACTTCGAGGTAGCACGGGGGGAAAAAGGGTGCTCATCACCGCCAAATACGGCTGCTGAGCTCAGGCGACCGTTCTCGCCCGAGCTCCCAGACAAAAAAGGCTGTGCCATGATGACAGCGACGTCGCCTAACACCTCGACCAACAGTGCCTTGCGTGCCAAGAAGCCAAGCCGATGGAAGGGCCCACCTACCCTGTTGATACGAGGAGATCCTCCTTGAAATTCCCCCTCAACGGGCCTATCATGACTGCCTCTCAGACCCCGAAAGTGCTCGACATCTGAGAGTGGGGGCTAGTGAGGAGGGTAAAATGCATACGGCCCATACACGACCCGTTAGTGCACGACCCATATTGGCCCAAGGTCTGCAAAGTGCTTAGCGGACCCTCGACAGCCACGGCCCATGCTAGGCAGCCTAATAAGGCCAGCCATCGGATTCACCAGCCCACAAGGGGCATCGACCCAAATCTATCAGACGCTGGATGATCCTCCCACGATCGAACGTTATATTCCAGTAAAGGCGAGCACATCTCACAGGAGCCGTAAGACTCGCCTGAAGAGCGCCCGACCCTGGAGGAACGGGCACACAACAGGAATCTCCCAATGATCGCGGGGAGATGTTACCCTACATGCAACTCACGCCCTTCTTTGGACATCCCCTATAAATAGACCCTCGACAGATAGACATACAGACACTATGAGATAGCCACACATGCATACTGAGACAATAGTTATAGGCATCTTCAAACAAAGAGAGTCTTCTACGAAGGAGAGCCCGAGTCGCTTCCGAGCATGCCTCCAGCTCGGCGAGCATACTCCGAGCACCCATTGGGTGTGGCGAGCACTCTCCCGGAAGTTAAATCTCCACTCTAGGCTTGATCTCTCAACTCTCATCCTCCTCTCTCTTCTTCATCCTCCATTGATCCCCACGCGACAAAGTCATGACTTAAGTATCGGAGGATTGTCCCCTAAAGTAATACCCATGGCTCTTTTTTACGTCGTTTCTCTGGTATTTGCAAGCTTCTATGGGTGATTGGATGATCTTTCTTAACAAATAAATATTAAAAGTGTGGTATGAGATTCAAGAGATTAATTTCTAATCTCTACATTTATCAAAAGCGAATGTAAATAAATCTATAGACAGGTCCCAGCGAGGAGAGGGATCTACTCCCTGACTAGATTACATGACTTATGCACCGTGAAAGGCATTTATATGGGGGCATGAGAGCCCAATTACAAGTGTTTGCAAGCCACAGGACAATTTCGTCATTTGTGATGGTCCCCGGGTCATTGGGTTATTGTGTGGGTAGTTCCGTATTCGCACATAGAGTCCGTAAGAGGACCTGTAACTTAGTAGGGTGCCACCCGAGGGGCGTCAAAGTGTATCCCTGACATGAACAATGTCAAGGTCAGGGTAGTAGGGGTGCCATAGGCACTGTTGTGATGGAGTAGTTGGCATCGCCACGGTCAAAGCAACCGAATGACATAGGCGCCACTTGTCGCTAGAGCGGCCGAGCGCTGTTGAGACTTGAGTAGTTGAACGGCATGAGCATCGTCATGACTGGAGCGACCAAAAGCCATTGAGCTCTGGGTTACCGGACCGGGTGCCGTGGGCCCCAGTAGAACTAGATTTATCGAGCGATCACCCATTGCAGATCCCGATGTGATTGGTGTAGTTGGCAGTCAGGTGTCGGGGGCACCATTGTGACTGAGGTGGCTGGCAGTCAAGCGCCGGGGGCACTGTTGTGGCTGAAGTCACTGGTAGTTGGGTGTCGGGGGCACTGTTGTGGCTGAAGTGGCTAGCAGTCGGGTGCTGAGGGCACCATTGTGACTGAAGTGGTGGGCAGTCGGGTGCCGGGGGCACCGTTGTGACTGGAGTGCTTAACAGTCGGGTGCCGAGGGCACCGTTGTGACTGAAATGGGTTGATAGTCGGGAGCCGAGGGCACCGTTGTGACTGAAATGGTTGGCAGTCGGGTGTCGGGGGCACCGTTGTGACTGGAGTGCTTGATAGTCGGATGCCGATGGCACCGTTGTGACTAAAATGGCTGGCAGTCAGGTGCCGGGGGGCACCGTTATGACTGTAGTTGATGACAGTCGGGTACCGGAGGCACCATTGTGACTGGAGTGGCTGGCAGTCGGATGCCGAGGGAACCGTTGTGACTGAGGTTGTCAAGTGGTCGGGCACCCGAGGCCCCGATGCGGCTGAGGTGGTTGGGCGCCGCGAGACCTTGATGGTCGTGCTTGGGGCCCGTTGACAGAGGTAGAGGCCTGACGCTTCATCTTGTGTCGGGACTTGTGAAGTATGCCCATTGTCTGAGTAACAGTACTAAGGGCATGCTTATCGAGGTAACACGGAAGTGGCACACGATCATCGAGGTGGGGAACCAGGCTGGGCGCCTCGATTGAGCCACGTCTGATGATGCATGACCATTGGGACAGAGACTGGATAGGGTGCTCTCATTGAACAATGTCTATGTCGTGCATGAATGTCAAGGCAGAGATCTGACAGGGTGCCTCGATCGAGTGATGACTAATAGTGTACGACTATCGAGGCAGGGACTAGTAGGGGCACTCTCATGAAGTGGCATCTGGGTCATGCACGAACGCCAAGGCAGGGCCTAGTTAGGTGTTCTCGTAGAGCGACGTCTGGGGGCACATGACCATCGATGCAGGGCTCGGGCAGAGTGCTTTCACCAAGCGACATTAGGGTCATGCACGACTATCGAGGTAGGACCCGGGCGGAGTGCTTTCACCAAGCAAGATCTAGGGTCACACATGATTATCGAGATGACATACATTCATCACCACTGGGGGCCGCCTTTTCGGAGGTGGGTGTTTGTGCTCGACGCCGTATGAGGGATGCCCATGCGGCATGCCCTCGGCGTGAGCCTAGCAAACACACACACAAATCTCCTGGAGATGGGTGTTTGGGCTAGACGCCGTGTGAGGGATGACCATGTGGCATGCCCTCGGCTCGGGCGAACCTAGGATTTTCCCTTCCTGGTGAGCTTCTATTGGTCGAGCTTGATGTTTCTCACCCCGTCTAGTGGAGTATTTTCAAGGTTAGCCTTGGATTTGCAGTCTTGGTGATGCCTTTGTCCTGTGTCTACTTAAGTGTGGACAATGTTTTATCTGAGCCTGATCTACTTTCTTGCGTTACGGTTGCTTGGCTTTGGACTCTGTTATGGTGTTAAAAGCTATTGTGTACCGTATTCATCGTGTCATGTCCAACGGCCGATGTGTTGTGGGGGCTCATTTATTATTTCAGGACGTGAAGGTAAGCTGAGATTAGCATCTTTCCTTGTGCTTTGTGCTGATGCTAGTGCTCTCTTTCGTTGCACTTAAGCTTCTTGTGATCGGTTGTTCGCTGGATCAGTACTCGTGGCGTGTTACATTGTGATTTTTTTTTGAATTGTGATGACGCCGAGCATGTGCTGAGATGTGGATACTGAGATCTCTTCTATTGTCAGTATGCATTGTGTGAGTGCGCAGCGAAAGCGTGTGGGATAATAACTTATAGGTCGAGGATCTTTTCATGAAGTTCTGGCCTGTCGAGAGAATTGCTTCTCCTCGATGTGACTTCATCTAGGCTTCCTGTGCCTTGATGTCGTCTGTTACCGTGCTGTTGCTGGTAATTCTTCTAGTTTTGGCAGTGACATTTGTGAGTATTGGGGAATTTATCAGCATTCCTGCTGATTGAGTACCCTCTACTCTGCATTTCTTTCTCCCGGGTGTGGTGTTCTCAAGGCATGCCTGTAGTCCTTGAGATGCGTCCCTTGAGATTGTCAGTTTCCTATCGTTTCTTGTTATTGTGGGTCATTCTGGGTGAGCTGTCTGATGCATGACCTGTTCCTTGTGCTCGTGTGTTCAGCTGCTCTTGTGCCTTGATGTGACCCTACTTGCAATCATGTTCTGTGGTTCTGTGTGCTATACGGAGTCAGAATCCTGCAGGTGCTGCCGTGTTGTTATTTTGAGTGCTGTTTCTATATGATTTTGTGTTTCTGTCTTGGACCATTGTCTTTTCAGTTAGCATTGTTGTACACCTCTTCCTGACTAGAGTTAGCTTGCAACTCGATCAGATGTAATATCTGAGTGAGGACTTACTTGATTGCACTTATGGTTTAGTGTTGTTGTCATTGGTGTCCTGCGTGCTAGGTGTTCCCTGTTACCTTTGACACTGGAGCTGATAATGTGGTCGAGCTGTCAGTTGTGAGGATTGTGTTTCCTTGTGTAAGCTGATGCTTGCCGTGTTAGTCATTTTATTTTTCTTGATCTGTTATCGTGACAGTCGTGTCTCTTTTCCCGTGAGACGTAAGTGACATTGCCCTGTTTTGGAGGTGTCAGACTTGTGTTCATGTGGGTCGTGCTCAGTTCTAAGTGTGTGCTCATGATTGTGGTTTGACTATGTTCCCCTGAACTGTGTTTCTCATGATTCGTGTCGTTTCGTAGTTGTATTATCGGGTTGTTCTTCCTTGCTTCTCCTTGGCTAGTCCTTAAATTTTGAGGATGAAATTTCTTGAAAGTGGAGAGGATGTAATGCCCTGGACCCTTATTGGGTCTTGTCGGATCATTATTAGGTCTTTCAGATCCTTTTTGGAGAGTTCCGGATCACTTTTGTAGCTCCCGAGTTGAGTTTTACGATCTGTGTGGGTTTATCTCCCGTATAATCTACAGAACCCTACAGTGAGTTTATTTCTCAGTTCATAGACTCGCAGACTACGCTGCTGCGATGTACTCTTCACGAGGAACATTTTGACTATTTTTACGTATTTTTTTGAATTAGTATATTTTTGGTTGAATTTATAAATTTAATGGGCCCTAAAGTCCGATGTCTTATGTTTGCTCTGATTGTTCACGACTGTTACACTGTCGCGTTCCGAACTACACGTTCCGCTGCTATCAGTTCGGGGCGTGACAAACGGTCTTTGAGTCACACGACTCAGGTCAAGACCATCATATAGAGACAACTCCATGTCGTCAATCTTCCCTAAACCTAGGGTTAAAAACCACGGCACGATAACTTACGAGGTGGCTCATGACCTCCGATACCATCCCCTTACCAAAGGGGGACCTAAGAAACTTCCAACCCTAGGCTGGGCGATTGGACTCACAGTCCAAGGCCACACGCATGGCCCACTCAAAAACTACTTCTCGGGAAAACCCACGCTGTGTGGGAAGGGCCCTCTGCACTCATACCGACTCACGGCGACTCGATCAAGCGAAAGCACAAAAGCCCTGAACACCTAGGGTCATCCAAACCCCCAAAGACCCACGGGCATGTTAATCGAGGTAAAGCAGCATCTCTAGACACCCCCAAAACATGAACACAGAACCCACGGGTGTCCGGGACATCCACGAGGCTGAAGGTCGACCACTAGGTCACAATCGGGTTGACCGGGGCCTGAACGATGTGAATGGAACACGGCTAGTGTAGAAAACTAGGTGGCAATCTTCCCCCCAGATCGTAACCTAAGGTGGTAGTTCACTCTGTACCGCAACCAGCACATAGCGGTCTACTCAGGACCACAACCCGCCAAGAACACCTGGACAAAGGGCGGTCGCCTCCCAGACCGCAAGCTCAAGTGGCGGCCCTGGCCTAACTGCCAGCATCAGGTGGCGGTCAGCCGCAAGACCGCTACTAGCTGAAGACAACTGGGTAGAATGTGGTAATTCCCAGATCGTAACATGAAGAATGCAGTCAAGGACCAAACCACAATCTTAGGGCCCACAGAAACGTGCCCTCCGAGGGTGCGTTGACCCTTCCAGGTGGCGGTCTTGTCCTGACCGCCACCATCAGGTGGCAGTTAGTTGCACGATCGCTACCTGGAACCGGCATACCGGGCTGGGTGGCGGTCCTCAACTGACCGCCAGACCATCTGGAGGCAGGTGGCAGTCACTGATACGACCGCTACCTTCCTCCGAGCACAAAAATGGTGAACTCGACGAAAAATGTCATTCCACGCCTTGATCACCCCCAGGTGATGGGGAAAACATGGGGAAACCATTCCCCAGCCTCTCTAGTACTGAGAGGACCCAATCAAACTCCAAAAATGTGATTAAAATGTGAAATTTGGCTCCCAAAATCACATATTATAACCCCGACATGAAAATAATCCCTCCTGGCTTGCCTCAGGCTACAAAATTCATGGGAAAAGAACTATAGGGGCCAAGGATCCATCCCCCTACCTCCACCGAAGAAATCCCATGCCAAGGATGTAGATTCCACCCGAAAATGCCACTAGACCTCCGCCAGACTCGCAATCCCGTGAACCGCCTCCACCATCGTGATCCTCGTCCCGTCCGCACCGCTCCTCGCCCCACGAGCATCGCCGCCCCGCCCTCATCTGCCTCCATCGGTAGCCCGAAGAAGAGAGGGGGAGAGGGGAGAACGTGAGAGAAGAGAGAGGGTGAGGGGGAGAAAATGAGAGATGGGGGAGAGAGAAAGGGGTTTAATATATCCCGCGTCAAGGATATTTTTGATATCTAGATCCCTATGTTTCAGATCATTTTCAGGAGTTCCAGAGGGTGTTTTGTGGGTTACTCGTGTTTTTCCCTAACGAGTCTTTAGAATCCTGTACAGGGTGAACCGATGCATTCTCCTACTCTGGAATGTTACCAGTGCGTTGTGCATTTTTCGAGGAACATGTGGCTTCCCCAGTTCTTAGTATCGATATATCGATGTTATCGGTATGTCAGTATCTGGATCTCTGGGTCGTTACACTATCCAGGAATCACCTGCTTGATCTAGCCGAGTCTTGATGCCGTGCAGGAGCGTTCGGTTGGAGTTCTCTACCAACCCGTTGGCCTGGGGGTGCCCCACCGAAGTGTAGTGGTTCCAAATCCCCAGCTCCAAGCACTTCTCCTGGAAAGTGGTGCTCGCGAACTGTCTGCCGTTGTCGGTTGTGAGAACTCTTAGGATCCCGAAGCGGCAGATGATGCTCCATAATATGAACTTCCACATTGCTTCACTCGTGATTTTTTCCAATGGTTCAGCTTCAATCCATTTGCTGAAGTAATCAATGACGACTATGAGGAATTTCTTCCTCCCTTGTGCCTCAGGGAAGGGACCCAGTATGTCCACCCCCCACCGAGTAAATGGGCAAGGCTCCATCAGGGCGTGTAGTTGCGTAACCGGCTAGTGGTGTAGGTGAGAGTATTTCTGGCATTGAGGGCACCTGCAAACATAGTCGAGACAGTCTTGCTGCAATGTGGGCCACCAATATCCTTGCCGGATTAGCGTTCTCGCGAGTGCTCGCCCCCCCTATGTGGCTCCCGCAGAGTCCTTCGTAGATTTCTCGAATGGCCTGTTCGGCCTCCGTAGGGAATAAGCACTTTAACAGTGGGGCTGAGAGGGAGCGGCGATATAGCCTGTCGTTCACCATTGTGAAGTGGGCTGATCTTGCTCACGTGCACCGAGCCTCGGCGCGGTCACTCGGGAGCTATTATCGAAGGAGGAAATCCAAGAGGGGGTCCATCCAGGAGGGCTCATAGTCGATGGAGTTCACCTGGGGTGTTGGCTCATCTATGCTCGGCGCCGATAGTTCTTTTATCAGGACCGACCTCGAGTTGGAGACCGCGGTGGCTGACGCCAGGTGAGACAGGGCATCTACGCGGACGTTCTCTTCTCGTAGGATGTGGACCACCTCGAAGTGGGAGAATTCCTTTGCCGCGGCCTTGGCTTGCTCCAAGTATTTAACCATGGAAGGTTCGCACGCTTCGAATTCTCCCTTTACCTAGTTGGCGATGAGCATGGTGTCACTATCAGAGTGGTTGATCGGTGAGGACAATGACTAGGTGAGCCAAGAAGTATGGTCGCAGCTTGCGAGCGGTCGTGATGAGTGCAAGGGCAAATTTTTTAGTTCGTGCGTACCGAAATTTTGGGCCTTGCCACGCTCGACTGATGTAGTAGACGAGCCTCATAACCCCTGCTTCTTCCCGTGCGAGCACGGCACTCATTGTGCTCGGCGTCACATATAGATACAGGAGTAGTTGTTCTCCCCTTTGTGACTTGGTGAGGATGGGAGGGGTCACTAGGTAGCGTTTTAATTCTTCGAAGGCCTACTCGCACTCTTAGTCCCAGTCGATCTGTCCCTTCTTCTCCGGTGCTTAATTGACTTGCTTGATCAACCGGAAGAAGGGGAGACACCGCTCGGCAGCTCGGAATAGGAACGAGGAAGCCCAGGAACTTCCCTGACCGTACTCTGAACGCATATTTTGCTGGGTTGAGTTTCATATTGTATCTTCTGAGCGTGGCGAAGGTCTCCGTCAGGTCTCCCAAGTACTCGGCGGCTTGGAGACTCTTCACGAGCATGTCGTTGATGTACACCTCCATGTTACAGCCGATCTGCAAGTCGAACATGTGGTTGACAAGGCGTTGGTAGGTTGCCCCTGCGTTCTTCAACCCGAACGGCATTCGAGTGTAGCAGTATAGGCCGTGATCGGTGACGAATGCGGTCTTATCCTGGTCGGGCTTGTGCATGCAAAAATGGCCCTTTTCCCCTCCCCCTCTCCACCGTAACCGACGGAGGGGAGGAGAGGCAAAAGGGCCACGACCGAAAGCCTTCACCGCCCCACTCTCCCATTCTCTCCCTCTCAATCCCTCAATCTCTCCCTCTCTCCCTCTCTCATACACCCACGATGCGGACTAAGAGCCTAGCCCGCCGCCCATTTCCATCGACCGAGGAGGAGGAGAGTTTGCCGTCAACGCCGATGGACAAAGGATCGCCCGTCACCACCACCGTCGACATTGGGGAAGAGGACGCGCTGGCCGGGCTGTCCGTGGCCGTGGAGGAGGCAATCGCCATGGAGGAAGGTGAAGGAGCGCCGCCGCCGGAGGAGGAAGCCACCGCACCGTTGGCGCCAGAGAGGGTTGCTCGCGACCCCGAGGTAGGCCGAAAACCCATCCCCATCACTTCTTTTCGAATTTAAGCATCATATGGGGGGTAGGAGCATGCTAGGAGGTTGGTTGGGGCGCCACGGGGTGTTCCCGCCGGTGGGGGAGGCCGCCACCATCGTTAGGGAAGACGATGGTTGTGCGATTCTCAGGAAACCGCACAAACAAGGACATGCGGTCCTCATCGGACTGCACAAACCATATGCGGCCTAAGGGTGGCCGTACAAACACTGAAAACCGACATAGGAAGTGTGGACCATAGATGGCCACACAAAGACATGTGGCCTACATCAGGCCACACAAACAGTTGTGTGGTCCAGGGGGACCGTACAAAGCCAACGAACTGACATAGGACGAGTGGTCCATGGTGGGCCGTCCAACCTTAGTGCGGCCCAGGATTGGCCGCACAACCCCTGGCAAACAACAGATAACATGCGGTCCATAGTGGACCGTACAAACCTCATGCGGTCCAAAACTGGCCGCCTAACCCACAGAAATGAAACAATTTTCCTTTCTTCTACTTTTTAGGGTTTTTATTATTATCATTATTATCCTTCTCCTCTTCTTATTAAAATGCTCGAACCATGAATGGTTGCAGGGGAAGCGCAGGACCCGCATCTCCTGGCTGCAGGTCTGGGTAGTGTTCCTAGCACTGTTGGACTTCCAGCGGGAGCGGCTAGCTGCCATGGGGTTCACCCCATTCCTGAGCATGGAGGTGTGTCATTTCGGCACACCTCTGCTCTACGCTCTGCACGACCGCTGGGACCCAGTGGGTCGCACATTCCTTTTCCCGTGGGGGCACATGGTCCCTACGTTGGAGGATGTGGCCAGGCTTACTGGCCTATGCGTGCATGGGCTACCGGTTAGCGGGACCACTTTTCCCGACTACCGGGGATGGCTCGGGAGCTGCTGGGTCTTGAGCTTCGGCGCCCCGAGAGGCAGTCTACCCTCCTCCCACGGGCTAGTCTTTAGGACAACCTCGGGCTGAGATGGGCGGGCATTGCAGTTGGCGAGGAGCCGGAGTAGCATCTTCAGTGGCTCGTGGACTTGGCCAGAGCGAGAGTAGCAGCAGAGCCAGGAGCGGAGGCAGACCGGGTGCTGAGGCGGTTTCTGATGCTACTGTTCGGGCACCTTCTTTTCTCGACTCACGCAGATTCGATGAGCTGTCGCTTCCTCCCGTTCCTCGAGGAGCTCGACCACGTCGGTGACTACACGTGGGGAGCGGCAGTTCTAGCCTTTCTGTTCGACTCGCTGAGCTTGACAGTGCGTCAGATAATGCTCGGGGGCTTCTCCCCCTTACTCCAAGTATGACTCTGACCCTAGTTCAATTTTCATGACTTCTAGATACTTTCTAAATGCTGACATGCTACTGTGATGCAGGTCTGGGCCTACGTGTACCTTCGTGCACTAGGCAGAGGGGAGGAGCTTCCCCTTTCTCTTGGATAAATTTGGCGAGGTTTGGGATGTCGTCAAATTCTTCTTCTGGCTGAGGAGGGGTTGCTATCGGTGGAGCTGGGGGACTGTTTGCTTCTTTGGCCAGTCGAGACCCTTGGGGGCGTGACTGCCTTTCTATTCCGACCAACAGGAACTCAGTAAATGAGGGAGTGTCCTGGCCTTTGAGTTCTTTAGGATAGAGACCCAACAGAGGAGGGATCTCCGTGCCTCGGACCCTGGCCTCAGGGACCTAGTATGGCCGCTCTCCCTTGAGCAGGATGTTATGATCAGCCTGGGGCGGGTGTCCCCATTTCTTCCCCGACCTGGTGGCAAACTAGGAGGTAGATGCTTCAGCTTGGTTTGCTTCTGCTGGTTCATAGGGTAGCTCTTCTTCTCCTTCCTCCAAGGAAAGGGCTGTGTCAAACAATGCCGAGAGGGTGTTACAGGCAACAATGACTTCCTCCTCCTTATTTTTGGGCCTCTTCTTCCTCTTTTTCTTCTCTACGGCGGTCGGTGGCTCCTCCTAGCGAAGTGCACCCCACAAGGGAGGCTCTTCTTCCACATGGGTCTTTGCTTCGAGAGCCAGTTCGAGGGACTGGAACTCTTCCCTGGGGACATATTCTTTCTGCTCGACAGTCCAGATTTTGGGTTGTTCATAATCTTCGAGCCCATTAATGATGGCTTGGAGTTTCTCAACGATAGGACTAACCTCTTTATGCCCCCGCATCGGGATGTGCTCCTTCCTATTGTAAGTGGACCGCCTCAGAACTAGCCGAGGGGCTGTGTCATGCCACACGGGGTTCACCGGTGGCGGTATTCGTGACACCCCACACATGAACCTCTGGAGTGGGCTGAGGGACCCATCTTCTTCTATTCTTCTTTGGCGCGGACTGCCAATCTCCTTGGTCTCAGGCCAGCGCCGTGACAAAAACTTCATAAGTGGTGCGGTTACTGGCCTCCGCTCACTCTTCAGGCAATTCCTGGTACAGAGACACCATGTTGACGGTGGGAGCCAAGTTGGGCATCTCATGTGCCTGTGGAGGATCTACCTTGTGCTCCCCCATGTCAAGCTCCCCATCCTTGATCAAGGACTCAATGACGTCCTTGAAGACATAACAGTCTTTAACGGTATGTGCAAGCATCTGGTGGTACTGGTAGAAGCAAGGGTCATCCTTCTTCTTCAGGTCACTGGACCTCTTTGGTTCTGACAATGTGATCTTGTTGTACTTGGTTGCCCACTTGAATAGGAGCCGGGACTTGTCCCGAGAGAACGAGTACAAATTGTTCCTCATTTTCTCCCTCAGGGAGGGACCTTCTCGCCATTCTGTGGACCTAAGCGGAGGAGGGTTGGCAGCCCCTTTAGCTTTTTCTTTTTACTTCTCAAAAGTCTGGAAGTCCAGGGTGTAAACTTCTGGTGGCATTGGCTTCTTCTCGGCCTGCCTAGCTCTCTAGCTTGATGTGGCCGGGGTGGAAGAGTACCAGGCAAGGAATGCCTCGATCTCGGCCACTATGTTGTTCAGACGGTCGAATGTCTTGACCTCATCCCTGTGGATGCACTTTCCGACGGGGGAAAAATAAATTTCATATTATGATTGTTGTTGGGAATGGTGTTTTCCCAGTTTGTTGAGTGTGTGGGCGTGCCAGTCACCGAGGTGACGATTTATTCGGGCTCCGCGGAGCCCATGGTGTGCTCGATCTGACTTCGTTAGATGACTGTGTGGTTCGAGTCTAGACCCAATCCCGCCATGTCATAAAGGTCATGACGTCATTTACATCCCCCATACGAGGGAACACCTTTGATTAATTGCCGAAATTAGGGGCTCCGTAACCTAGATACATGACTCAAATAAAAAGAAAATTACAATGATAAGACTCAAATAAAATATGAAAATTACACGACTCGGCTCAGAAAAATATGACGGACACAATGGAGCCATGCTGGCAAGCAACCGGGGTCTTGAAAAATATGAAGGGCGAGGATGCCCCCATCAGCATGCCATTGTGGAGGGGACACCAGACGTGCTGGGCGAAGGCACTAGGTAGCGCGTCGGGTGCGGAGCATAAGGCAGCGCACCTGGTGGAGGGGCCACGCGAGCGTGTTGGATGAGAGTCAGTGGGAGTGCACCGGGCGTAGGCACTAAGGGGCACGCCAGGTGAGGGCGCACTGGGGTGTGCTAGGTAAAGGCGCCGAATAGCGCACCGGGTGAGGGTCTTCAGGAGCGCACCGGGTGAAGGTCTTCAGGAGCGCGCTGATGGAGGCATCTGGGTGGCGTGCTGGGTAAGGGCACCATAAATGTGCCGACGGAGTAGAGGCCAGCTTGAACGGACTGAAGGAACATCCGGTGCTCCCTTTTGGGCACACCGTGATTTTTGTTGGGGCCGTCACTCCTTGTGGACAAGCACCCGTGTCTTCTCCTTACGCCTCTGGCCTCGGGGAGACTCTGCCGAAATTTTGTCAGAATTTATTGGCGTTTTGTTCATTTCACTCTAGTGTAGCCTCTTCTAGTCTTCTTTCTTTATCTTATTCTTCCTTTTTATCTACCTGTGATTTGTTCTAATCTTGAAGCTTTTGCACCTTGCAGACAAATGGCCGCCCCAAGTGGCTCTTCTGCTTCAACTGTTGCTAGTGCTAAGTCCGGTCCATCTCTAGCTGTTCCTGTCGTGACGTGGCATAACGTGGAGGACCTTGATCGGGAGCACACTGAGGTGGCAAAACTGGCCGAGTTGTCAAATTCTGAGACCGACAACATGGAATTTAGTCGGGTTGCACTGACCGATGGAGGTTTTACATTCGACCGGGCTGGTGACTACCGGAAGGATTATCCAAAAGACAAGCACCTCTTCTACTTCCTGACGCACTTCCACTATCGAGATAGATAGGATCTCAAGGCTGTGCGGGGTGCTGAATGCGCCATCTTGCAGTTTCGGGACAGCCTGATGTACAATGTCCATCGGATTGTGCCGATGTATCTGGTCGGAGAGCCGAGAGAATGGAAGCCTGTGTTAGGGCTAGAAGAATTATTACCCATGGAGGATAAGCTAGTTCGGGCACTTGAGTTCACTATTGCTCGCTGGGACAATGCCGTCAGGAGGACTCATAAGGAGCAGCCCCGCTTCAGTTTATTTCTGGCTCTGTTGAAGTGGGGGTACCGGGAAGGGCCCTATATCTTGGATTACTTGGCAATCCGCTTCAAGCACGAGCTCGCCTTGGGCTGGTTTGCGGAGCTTAATTTCCAAGATGCTCACATTTTTCGAGAAGGAGTGGTAGAATTTACCGAGTATGTGCTGTTCAACTATGCTCCCCTACTCATTCGGGCCGGCGTGTATTATAGTGTTTACGTCTCTCGGTACACCTATCCAATTTCCAAAGGCCTCTGCTATGGGATGATCAAGGTCTTCAATGCTAAGATGAACACTTTCTACACCATGGAGGGTGAAACTTCGTTAGATCTATGGAGTCTTCACCAGCTGAGCGGCTTGCCTATTGACGGGGAGTCGTACAAGGAAGTGTGCCTCCCCGATCTGATGAAGGATGAGACTGATGAGGATGGCATTTATGTGCTCGGCTATTCTTACCGGCATCTTATTGATGGAGGCATCACCACCACCTCCCTCTGGCTCGAGTCGTCCACACACCCAAGATTGGATTGAGCTCGAGCTTCGGCACTGTACGAGATGGTCCTACTCTCATCAGGATGTGACGAGGTGCTTCTTTTCTGTCGTGGTGTCTGTCTCGATCATGTTGTACTTGGCAGTATTCACTAAAAGGCTCGAATCTACGGTACTTTGTTCTAGATTTTCTATAATTTATTCAGGTTGCTATTGGCTTTTAGCGTTGGTGTGATGGCCATTCACGTTCTTATGTTATTTTAGTCATCCTAGCTTAAGTCTGCTCAGCTCCTGAGGTGTCTCGCTTCTGTTGAAGTGCTCGATTGAAATCTGTGGTTGAGAAGTTGCTCGAGCGACCTAGGATTTTTCCTTCCTGGTGAGCTTTTGTTGGTCGAGCTTGATGTTTCTCACCCCGTCTGGTGGAGTCTTTTCGAGGTTGCCTTGGAATTACTGTCTTAGTGATGTCTTTGTCCTGTGTCTGCTTAAGTGTGGACAGCTTTATTCTGAGCCTGATCTGCTTCCTTACTTTACGGTTGCTTGGCTTTGGACTCTGTTATGGTGTTATGAGCTATTGCGTACCATGTTCGTCGTGCCGTGTCCAACGACCGGTGTATTGTGAAGGCTTATCTCTTATTTCAGGACGTAAAGGTAAGCTGAGGTTTGCATTCTTCCTTGTGCTTTGTGCTGAAGCTGGTACTCATCTCTGTTGCACTTAGGCTTCTTGTGATCGGTTGTTCGCTAGATCGGTACTCGTAGCATGTTACATTATGATTTTCTTGAATAGCGATGATGCCGAGTGTGTGCTGAGATGCGGATACCGAGGTCTCTTTTGATGCCTGTGTGCGTGTGTGAGTGCATAGCGAAAGCATGTGGGCTAATAACCCACTGGTCGATAGAATTGTTCTTCTCGATGTGACTTCATCTTGGCTTCCTGTGCCTTGATGTTGTCGGTTGCTATGCTGTTGCTGGTAATTTTTTGGTCTTGGCATCGGCGGTTGCGAGTGTTAGGGAATTGGTCGTCATTCCTGCTGATTGAGTACCCTCTACTCTGCCTTTCTTTCTCTCAGGTGTTGTGCTCTCTAGGCGTGCCTATAATCCTTGAGATGCATCCCTTGAGATTGTGGTTCTTCCTGTCGTTTCATGTTGTTGTGGGTCTTTCTTGGTGAGCTGTCTGATGCATGACCTATTCCCCGTGGTCGTGTGATCTGCTACTTTTGTGCCTTGATGTGACCCTACTTGCAGTTGTGTTCCATGGTTCTGTGTACTGTACGGAGCTGGAATCCTACAGGTGCTGCCGTATTGTTGTTTCGAGTGCTGTTTCTGTATGATTTTGTGTTTCTGTCTTGGACCATTGTCTTGTTAGTTACCCTTGCTATACTCCTTTTTCCCGAGTAGAGTTAGCTTGCGACTCGATCAAATGTAATATCTGAGTGAGGACTAACTTGATTGCGCTTGTGGTCCAGTGTTGTTGTCGTTGGCATCCTGTGTGCTAGGTGTTCCCTGTTACCTTTGGCACTGGAGCCGATGATGTGGTCGAGCGATCAGCTGTAAGGACTATGTTTCATTGTTTAAGCTGATGCTTGTCGTGCCTGTCATTTCATTTTTTTCGTGATCGGTTGTTGTGGCAGTTATGTCTCTTTCCCTGTGGGACGTAAGTGACGTTGTCTTGTTTCAGAGGTGTCAGACTTCTGTTCACTTGTGTCGTGCTCAGTCCTGAGCATGTGCTCGTGATTATAGTCTGACTATGTTCCTCTGAGCTGTGTTTCTCGTGATTCGTGTCACTTCGTAGTTGTGTTGTCGGGTTGTTCTTCCTTGCTTCTCCTTGGTTTGTCCTTAAATTTTGAGGATAAAATTTCTTAAAGGAGGGGAGGATGTAATGCCCTGGATATTAAGATTACACCAAACACTACCTCCACACAGGGAGGGGCGGTAAGCCGACGCTTGGTATTGACTGTGTTTATGTTGTTAGCTGGCAATGTAGTTCACATTGGCTTGGGAAACTGGAACTGGGCTGGCCGAATGGCCCTGGGAGGCGTCACAACTGAAAGCTAGGATTAGGAATTGGGGCTGGCCTGCTGACCTGTGACGAGGTTGTAGCCAAGACGCTGGGGCTGGATGCTGGTACTAGGTCTAGGTAATTGGTCCGCTAATGTGCTATAACTAGACTATTGAGTTGGCGATTGGCACTAGAACCAAGCGGCTGGCCTATAGAGGCATTGTAGTCGTGATGCTAGAGCTGACAATTGGTACTGGAACTTAGCGGCCGGCCTGTGGAGGTATTGTAGCTGTGACGCTGGAGCTGGCAACTGGTACTGGAACTGAGCGGCTGGCCTATGGAGGCATTGTAGCCATGATGCTAGAGCTGGGGACTGGTGCTGGAACTGAGCAGCTAGCCTATGGAGGCATTGTAGCCACGATGCTGGAGCTGGCGACCGGTATTGGAACTGAGCGGCTCCCTATGGAGGCGTTGTAGCCACGATGTTGGAGCTGACAACTGGTACTAGAACTGAGTGGCCGACCTGTGGAGGTGTTGTAGCCGCGACGCTGGAGCTGACAACTGGTACTGGAACTGAGCGGCCGGCCTGTGGAGGCGTTGTAGTCACGACGCTAGAGCTGGCAACTGGTACTGGAACTGAGCGGCTGGCCTAAGGAGGTGTTGTATCTGCAATGCTAGAGCTGGGGACCGGCCTCTAAGGCATGTGGTCGACTACTGATGCTAGGGTTGGCATTGTTTGGCCTTGAAGGGTGCGATGGTTACCATCGTTGTGAAGTGATGCTGAGGTCTCCATTGAAAGAATGTCACGGTCGACGACCCTTGTCGGTGAGGAGTAGAGAAGGAGAGTATTTTTTTATTTTTCTCTTTACCAGCTCCCCCGCCCTTGTGGGTGTTCAGTAGATCTGACCCCCTTTAGGCTTTTTCGGTATGCCCTCGTGGGTTTTCGCACCGAGGGGTCACCCGATTTTACCTGAGGCATCCTTTCATATTTTCACCTCAGCGGGGCTGATGATAATTTTTGCCCCCAGTTGCCTCCTCGTGGAGGGAGAAAATGACTGGGTCCGTCGGGGTATCTCTATTTTTAACCCCATTTTGATGTTTTTTTTATTTTCATTCTAGGGATTGCTGTCCGTAGCATGGTGCTGTTAGGGGACGTGTCCGAGAACTGGGAAAGGTAAGCAATGAGGCATGGGTTTTGCCCTAACCCGGGGCTTTTGCGGGTTGTGGGACTGTGAGACCGAGGGGTATATCACCCTGGCCAGATGTGACTGGGGGGTACTGGACTATACATGGAATACAGGAGTGTGTAATAATGGAGGTCCGGGATGTACTGAGACTGGTTTTACTAGAATAGCAGCTGGAATGCTGCATTGAGGTTGACATCGACAAGGGGCTGGAGGAGGTGATATGAGGGAGGACTGGGAAGTGTTGGGATATTGGCTTGGAGACATGGATTGATCGGTGATCGGTGCGAGAGTGTCCCGCAACCTATTGGGAAGTAGGTGAAGACCACCCTGACTGGTGGGGGGGAGAGAAGTTTAGCTCCAGCGCCCTTTCGAGTTTTCACCAGAGCCAACCCCCTTTAGCTTATTCTGACATGCCCTCACGGGTTTTCACGTCGAGGGGTTTCCCAATTTTGCTTGAGGCATCCATTTAGGGATTTCACCTCAGCCGGGTTGTTGGCCTTTTTGCCCCCTAGTCGTCTCCTCATGGAGGGGAAAACGACTGGTCCCAGCATTCCCAAAGGTGCCGTCCGTTCTATGAATTGCTCAAGGCGGGGGTCAAATTTGAATGGAATCAAGATTGCCAAAAGGCCTATGAGGACTTAAAAGTCTATCTATCCAATCCCTCGATTTTGCAACCTCCTGTCCCTGGGAAACCCCTAATCCTATACATCTCGATCATTGAGGACTCCTTAGGGGCGGTCTTAGCACAAGTATACGATGAAGGAAAAGAGCGGGTAGCTTATTACCTCTCCAAGTTGTTCAACCCAGCAGAGTCCAAATACACCGCCATGGAAAAGACTTGTGCCGTCTTAGTGTGGGTAGCTCAGAAGCTCAAACACTATTTCCTTGCCTACCTAGTTAGGTTGATCTCTAGAATGGACCCGATCCGCTATCTCTTGGAAAAGTCTATCCTTTCTAGTAGGTTAGCTCGCTGGCAGAGCTTCCTCTCTCAGTTTGGTGTCACGTTCATTGTTCAGAAGGCAGTCAAAGGATATGCCAGTGCTGAGCATCTCGCCCATCTTCCTATCCCCTGCACTGACTCTATTTAGGACGATTTCCCTGATGAGCATCTCTCTGTCATCACTCATCATCTCTTTTGGTCTCTGCACTTTGACGGTGCGCTCAATTCTCAAGGTCGAGGGATAGGCACTGTTCTCCTCACTCCAGAAGGGGTGACAATTCCTTTTACTTATCAACTCTGATTTCCTGCTACCAATAATATCTCCGAGTATGAGGCTCTCCTGGCCAGATTGAAGCATGCCTGCCTCCTAGGCGTGCGCCATTTGAAGATTATAGGAGACTCCCAGCTCGTCCTGCGGCAAGTTCTATCTACTTATCGCTCCCGTGACCTGAAGCTTAAGCCGTATTAGGATTTGGTCACTCTTCTAGCTAGGCAATTCCGCAAGCTAATCTACATCCATACTCTCTGATCTCAGAACATTCTTGCCAATGCACTAGCGTCACTCACCTCCTCTTTATCTTTCCCTCTCAGTCGGAGCACTGAGACTATCATCGTTCAGAGACTAGACGCACCCTCTCTTCAGGATCCTTGGTATGCCAACCTTAGGAAAACTGTAGAGGCGAGGGCTGAGAAGGAAGAATTAAAGGAAGTATCTTTGACGGAATTAGAAGATATCCTGGAGGAAGAAGAATTGCCCTGGTACCACGAGATCGAACTGTATTGTAAAGATGGATCATTCCCAAAAGGGGCAGATGCCGAGCAGCGTAAGGCAATCAGAAGAGCCGCCTCGAAGTACACTATCATTGCTGGAGAACTGTACAGGCGTGCTACCAATGGAATGCTCATGAGATACTTAGATGATGATGAATCTTGGAAGGTGGCCGAAGCAGCCCATTGTAGTGAGTGTGGAGGTCATGTCAATGGCCAGACTTTAGTAAAAAAAATCCTTAGGTAGGGTTATTATTGGCCCACTCTAGAGGAAGATTGCTCCTTCCATGTCCGAAGGTGTCTTAAGTGTCAACTCCATGCTAATAAAATCCATGCTCCTACTTAATCTCTTCTTCCTCTTTCTGCTCCTGGGCCATTCTTCATGTGGGCTTTCGACGTTGTCGGCCCGCTTGGTGATTCCAACTCTCAGATCAAGCAAAAATCTTTCATCCTTACCACCACTAAGTACTTTATCAAGTGGGCTGAAGCCGAAGCATACGCGGAGATTAAAGCAACCATGGTGTGCTACTTCATCATGAAGAACATCATTTCGCGGTTCGGACTGCCAAGCAGCATCATCACCGACAACGGGCCCCAGTTCGTCTCTCAAGAGCTCCAGGACCTATGTAAGAAGTTAAATATTGCATTGCATCATTCATCTCCACATTATCCTCAAGGTAACGGCCAAGTCGAAGCCACTAATAAAACCTTTCTCAAAATCATAAAGAAACATGTGAATCTCACAAGTTCTCTGATTGGCCTGAAAAATTAGTAGAAGCTCTATGGGCTTACCGCACCTCCGTCCGTACTCCTACGGGGCAAACTCCCTATGGTCTCACATACGGAATGGAGGCGGTGCTCCCATACGAGATCATGATCCCTTCCCTATGGGTGTAGCTTGATAAGGAACTTAATCTCGATGAATGTTGAGAGGCGTTGCTCATCCAGTTAGAACTCTTAGATGAGAAGAGGATGAACGCCGCTGATCACGTGTCCGTCTATCAAAAGAGAGTTTCGCGTTATTTTCAAAAGAAGGTAATTGAGTGTAAATTTCAAATGGGTGATATGGTATTGAAACGCAAGTTCATTCGGTCTGCAGGTCCTAGGTCTAAATTACAACCCAACTGGGAATGGCCGTTTGTCGTTAAAGAGGCTTATCCAGGGAACCTGTACCGTTTAGTCAATGGAGAAGGTGAGGAGCTCGCTCTCACTTGGAATGGGTTATATCTTAAGCATTTCTTTCCATAGAGTCAAACTAGTGCAAGCCTGGTAGCAAGGTGTCTTCCCCTTTCACCATGAAGGAGGACCTCGAGCACGGCAATCACACACTACACGCCACCCCTGGTCGGGTTTCCAATTTGTAGACCCCGTTTCTCCTTGGCCATGCTTGGGGGAAAGTCAAGGTCCCTGTCCGTTTCTCTCCTCGACCGAATCCATGGGCAAGAGGTGAATGAGGGGGCGATGACTGATCTAGACACTCTGATGAGAGGAGGTCTCAAATAGGGGCAGTCCGTTATGACCTGATGTCACAAGAAAAAAAGCAAAGCAAAAGTGAAAAGGAGTGACCATCATGACAAGGCAAAACTCCACAACAAAAGCCCATCCCAAAAGTCAATAGTTCACAATTCCAAAAGCTCCATGAAAAATACAAAGAATTAGGCATGGCAAGAGTGGTAGTACAGCTTTCCCACGGGACGTTATGAGCCCGGTCGTATGTGTGCCTAGAGTGGATGAAAGTTCGATGACGGACACAAAGCCCCAACGCAACAGACCAAATCTCTGAATGGGTTGTCTGGAGAGGAACTCAAGCCCTAAAAACTTCTATTCCTGGCTTAAGCTCCCTGGTCATGGGTGTCACTGCCAAAGCATGACAACCTCGGGGAACTCTTAATGGAATAGGGAGAACCCGCGTTGCTATGGAGGCACTGGTTTCCAAAACTCAAAAAAAATCATATATTACAAAAACCCAAAAAAATCATATATTGTAAAAACCCAAAAAAATCATATATTGCAAAAGCTCAAAAAATTTAGATATTGTAAAAAACCCCAAAAAAATAGATATTGCAAAAAATCAAAAGAATCAGATATTGTAAAAATCCAAAAAAAATCAAATATTTCAAAACCCACAAAAATCTAAATATTTGTAAAATTCCAAAAATACCATCATCACGCATGACATGCATTGCATTTACTCATCATGTTTTTTTCCTATTTAATAAGGCTCCTCCCCTTGGCCAAATATCAAGAATGGTCATTCTCTAACTTGTCTAAGGAAAGGGGTTGAGTCTAAGGATAGATCTAACTTATTTTTTGTCAAGTGTGTGCAGAACACAGGTTCAAAGCTCAAGATTGAAAGCTCACAAATTTGTAGTTTCTAGCCCTCTAACGCTCTTGTTTTAGACTGTTACATTCCTATGATGGGCTATAGTTCGGCCGTCACCCTTTCCCGAAGGCCAAAACTCTCTGGCTCTCAATAAACCATCTCTAACGTGTCTAAATTAGACCGTCACACTCCTCTGATGAGCCATGATTAGACCGTTAATGTCTCCCGAGAATAGTAAAATTTAACTACTTTCCCGAGTCCTTCCTCTGATGGCTTGTCGTGGAACTGTCGGAGAATTCTGGTAGCCCTACATAAGACCATTATATCAATCAGAAACTCTTTTTTGCCTAATTTAAGCTAAGTTGTACTACCAATTGCATTTGTTTCAAAATCAAATCTTTTACTTCATTTAATTGAACTCATTGTACATTAATTGGTTGATAAACTCCGATTTCAATACATCAAGAACAAAATTCAAAATACATTCATTGCTTTGTCTGCATGAGGCCGAATCTTGCGTAGTTCCTTAACGGTGTTCCTCGTCGTCTTCTTCCACTTCTCCTTGCCAAGGGCGCACCTTGCTGACTTCCCACATGGTCAGCGCGCTCTGGACTGCTCTCTCGTCCTTTTTGGTCCCATCTTTCTATCTTGAAGGGGAGGGAAGTGTGAAAGTGTAGGAACTATGGTATGGGGTAGTCCGATCTGAAGATAGCACTGGTGAGGGTTATAGATCGCCATAGTAGTGTCCCCCACTAGCTGTAGATCTAGGCCTGGTTGCCGTGATACTTTGAGGATGGTGCTCCGAAGAACTCATGGTCGCATCGCGAACTTCTCTATTGACAATGTGTTGAGGTAGAGGCACCAATCATCGTCATGATTGAAAATTTTATGCGGGTTGAAAAACCCACGCAGGAATGTAAGGAGAGAAGGGGACCTGGGAAGATCATCAGACAACTGTTGATGTGGCACAGCCCTAAGAGGATAATGGACAAATTGATGAACCTAGGACTTAGACCCGCAAGCATACAAGGAAGAACACAGACTCACGTAAGCGGCTCACGCCACGGCGCACACAACCTCCCGATGGCGATCAGGGGATGATGGCAAGGATCCGAGGTGAGACCCAAACATTTCTAAAGACCTAGCAGGCTTAGGCTGACCCCTAAGGGCCTAGGATTCCCAAGGTGTGGGCGGTTGACACGTCGGGGCATGGGTTTGGGTGGCACTCACTCACGATCCGCGGTGGGCACATAAAAGAGAATTATGAGTCCAGGCACTCCCTTACCGTCCGATAGGCATGAAAGACAATACTAAATAAGTAAAATATAGACCAGTAAGGGAGGGACCAGTCGCTCACCTGATCGGTGTGGAGACACCGATCCTGGTCGAAGAAGAGGGCGAGCGGGAAAGCGTGGGTACGCACCCGCACGTCGCGTCGGTGGCGCTTGACCTGAAAATAAAATAGTTACAGCACTACACCTCATGTAGGAGGGGGTTATTCGGGTGGGGGTTAAGTTGTTTGCAACCAAAATTACCTCCACGTAGGGAGGGGCCTTCAGCCGGCCAAGCGAGGGGAGGGGAAAAGTCGATGCACCCGAATCTACCCGATGTGACCAGCCGGGATAGAGAGCCGGTGTTGAGCTACTGTGGGTGTCTCCCAGTGCTGCAGGAAGGTGGGACTGATGTTGAGTCAACTAGAGACGAGGTAGAGGCCGGCCGTAGGGGCTGGAAGTCATCCAGAGGCCGAGCCAAGGTGCTGTGTCATCGTCTTCACAAGTTGTCAGTGTCGGGACAGCCACGAGCTCGTTCGAAGGTTTCCAGAGGCGGGATCAGCTCTGAGATGATCAGGACCGACCAAGGAACAGACCGTAGGAGTTTGGCGCCACTTGGTGGATGATGGCGGTTGCTGTAGCTCGGAGTACATAGCTAGTCCAACTGAGCTCTAACTGTTGCAGAATCAAAGAGTACTAATGCCGAAGCTGCCACGGGCACTAATGAACGTCGATAGAGGTGAAATTAGCGACGACGTGACCGTGGACAAAGTAGCTTCGAATGACAACTAACGGCACCCCAAACAGAGGTCAGAGAAGAGAGTTACGAGCAGAAGAGTGGGGGTTTATCCAACCTGGAATAGACAGGACCAGACTGCGCACTCTAACGAAAGTGGCCGGAACCGGGTGCTCCTGCGGGCGATTAGCCTCCTCCTTTCTGGTACTGAAAGAGGACTGGACGTACTTTCTTCCCTCCGAAGATCGCACTCAGGGCCTCTCCAAACTGGTCGTGGGGGCCTCTTCACTCGGCCTCAGGTCGCCAGTAACGGATGGGTTGAGCAGTCTGGCGAGATTTGCTCCCCTGATCAGCTCCGAGCTTGGATTCAGGCGAGACCACCTTTGTTGCGAATATGACCCGACGAGGTTTCCACCGGTATAAGATATGCCACCAAAATCTCTGGGGGAGAGATCGTGGCTGCCACTGCAAGCTACTGATGCTCTACCACCTACGACCCTGGACTGTGATTGTTGGTGGATGGGGGTGTGGAGGTGGGAATGGGTGTTGGGTTGGAAGGTGGATGGGGAGGCTAATGGCTGTGGGGAGGGGAGGGGAGCTTCTGGAGGTCTCCCTAGGAAGTTGATGGGCTGTGGAGGGGTGGGGCTCTACTAGAGTTGCTGGAGATGGCAAGGTGGTGGCTGGGAGTGCAAAAGAGAGATGGAGCTCCGAGACTACCCCCCTTCACTGGTACGTATATAAATATGATGCATTCTATTCTTATTTCTTGCTATATGTGGTGACATGATAAGTTATATGCAGGTTGTGTGGAGGCCATATGAGGGGATGCCCAACGAGGGCCAGCCGTGGGTCGTAGCGGGCCGACCTCACTTTGGGCGTGACATTTGGGTTCACTGCCTAAACGAGATCGAGCCGCTATGACTTCGACTGGTGATGCGCACACTCGGCCTGCACTAGGAGTGGGTCGAAGCAGATGAGCCTCGGGGAGTTGGGCAGAAATCCCGAGGGCGGATGAGACTGACGGACTGGCAGCTGCGATTTCCCGAGCAGTTCACTGACTGGCAGAGAGGTAGGACCCCAGTCTTATCTCATGCCCCAGATAGCTTGGCCTACCTTCAGTGCTACTGGGAAACGTACGCAGGTCGGCCCTAGATGAGGCTGAGAGGGGTATGTATGAATGCTTCCTAAATTTAATTTATCTGCTTCTGAAACTTGCAACTAATGAATGGTTTATGTAGGATGCACGGGATGCAGCAGCAGCAGACCTACATGCCCGTCTCCATAGCCTGGAGGCCCAGATGGTGATCACGCGTGCGGATCTGGAGACTCTGGTGAGTATGCACTATCTACATGCAGTTAATTATCCCTTGAAATTTGGTGTTTAGCCACTGATAGTCTCGATAAATGCAGCATGCCCAGCAGGGAGCGGCTGCAGAGGGTGCAGGAGGTGCATCTAGTTTGAGAGGTTCGACTGCTGAGATTACTGCCCTGGAGGAGCGACTTGTAGGGGCAGTAGCGCGAGCTGAGGCGGCAGAGCACGACCTTACTGAGTGGGTAAGCATTTAAGTAATGTTCAAGCTTATTTAAACAATGATGGCCTTGGATCGTAAAATTGATAATGGTGAGTATTGCAGGTGGCAGAGCTACAGGAGGCGCTCGCTCGGGCTACTCGTGCTGATGCCGAGCTAGAGGCCCATGATCGATGGATCACAAAGTTGGAGGAGGAGGAGAGACTTCGGCAGACAGAGGTGAGTAACATTTGTGCTTCTCTCTTTTCCAAAAATGTCTTATACAATGATGCCTATAAGTCATGTTGAATGCTGCAAGATACCGAGTTATAGGACGCTCTCACTCGGGTTGCGTTAGCTGGCACTGAGCTTGTGATTCGTGACCAGTGAGTTACAGAGTTGGAAGAGGCTGAGAGGAGGCGCAGAGAGGCCGAGGCGCTTCCTTAGGACATGATAGAGCTGCGGATCCTACTCGAGGTGGAGAGGAGAGATCGACTAAGAGAGAGAGAGGAGCGGCTGGAGCGAGAGCTATCTGAGTTAAGACTCCATCTAGGGGCAGCCGAGGAGCATGCGAGAGCAGCGGAGGCGTGCTACCAAAGAGGCCGGGAGCGAGCGCGGGTCGAGGGGTGACCCAGTGCCTATTCTGACACAAGCTTCTTGGCGGGTTCCTCTACTCAATAGAGGAACAAGGTGGCAAAGCAAGCTCGGGCTGGGAGGTCGATAGCTTCTCAGGGGTCGATGGGACCCCCATGGGTTCCTCCTAGAGATAGGGGTGAGGCCGAGAGTAGCGAGCAGCCAGAGGAGAGTGGTGGTGAGAGCTAGAGAGATCATTGTACATCACCTCCTTTCCTTTGTACATAGATATTTATGCATATATATACATGTATGTGCTTTTGATGTTACCTGAGTCATTCCTTTTTGATTACTCTTGCGTCTCCGTACCTTTGCCTGTTCCTATCTTACACACTTAACTAAACAGATTAATTCATCTACCCAGCTTGGCCCCTTGCTCAATAAGTAAGGGGACGTACCATGGCACCATAAAGTTCCAGCCAATCCATACCAAGAATCGCGTCATAGTCGGCTAACTGTAATGCATAAAGCCTTGCTGGCAGTTTTCGACCACTGACCATAACCAGAGAATTTTTCAGGCACAGAGGAGTAGACATATAATCGCCAGATGGCAACTGCACGAGCATTTCACAGGAAACTTCATTCATCGACTTATCGATACGGGCAATAAAATCTTCGGAGATGAAAGAATGCATTGCACCTGAATCGAAAAGAACATGCACTGTGCGATCATAAATCAAAATCGTACCTTCAATCAGATTAGACGCCAATGCCTCCGCACGAGTGATGTGTGTGACTCTGGCTCTGGGCGGACGAGTAGCGACAGACGACTGTTGAGAAGGTGCAGGAACTGGCGGTTGAAACGGTTGAGATTGAGGCGGCGGCGAAAGACGGAACTGTGGCTGCTGCGACTGCGAAGTCTGTGAGAACTGCACCGTCTGCTGCCTCAACGGATAGTTTTGAGAAATGTGCCCCAGTTGATCACAATGATAACATACAACCGACAAGGAGCATGGCACACCCGGATGACTGCCATCACACCTGAAACATAACCTCGGCTGAAAAGTAACGAAATCTGGACGTGGTCGAACAAACGAACAAGACTGCTGACCTGGATCAGAAAACATCAGCTGGTCAAACCTCTTCCTCTTTTTCTTATGACGGAAATCTCTACCCTGAGATTGCTGGAAGGAAGTACTATCGGCAGGAGAGAAAGCGGGAGAAACTCCTGAAGCAGATGACTGGTGGGGTGGCTGATGCTGCACGGCCGACGGAACCATCCCAGTCTAAGCAAAACCTCGAGTCCTCGCCAACTCCAACTCCAACGCGACAGCGGCTTGATATGTAGAATCCAACTCAGACACACGTGTAGCGAACAGCGGCAGGCTCAATTCTGCTCTCAGTCCGTGCAAAAATTACTAAGTCCTCACAGTCTCATCAGTAAAGATATGAGGTGCATACCGGCCCAACTCAATGAATTTATCGTGATATTGCAGTACTGACATCTCGCCCTGTGTCAGCTCCAGAAATTGATACATCTTGCCTAACTTCAGGCAGGCTGGAGTATAGACACATTCAAATGCAGTAACAAACTCAGCCCATGAGATCTGTCGAAGCGGACGGGAACGGAAGGCAACTTCCCATTCTGAAGTCCACCGCGTGCATGCAGTACCTTGAACTTGATAAGAAGCCAGCATAACCTGTTAATCCTCGGCGCATTCCATGCATTGGAAGATGCGCTCGGTAGCATCCAACCACTCCCTCACTATCACGGAATCCGATTGACCCTCGAAAGTCGATGGATGGAACAACAAGAATTCTTTCAGTGCTTGTCCACAACTACCAGGTAGCTCCACAGGCGGAATAGGAACAGGTGCAGCCTGGGCAAGAACCGGTACAGCAGGAGAAAGTGAAACACTAGCATCATTCCGAGGAACTGGGGCTCTTCGCCTTCGAGGCGACATCTTGAAGCTAGGAAAACACGACAACAGAAAACACATTAGCATCGCAAGAAACACCCTAAGCCAGTAACGAACGACTCAAAAGGGACTTGCTCTAGACCAATGCGGATTTCAATTTCTGATACAATTCCCCAACTTCGCTCTGATACCAACTGTAACGACCCAGAGCCCATGGCACCGATAACCCGGTACAAGTATCGAATTATCGCTACCATGAACTGGGGATGCCACCCAGGAGGCTGATGACGCCCCCGAAGGGTTAGTGGGGTTTGTTGAGGGATTGCATTAGAAATTAAAATTCACAGCACGCATTGTTAATTTTTGGCAATGAGTACATTTGTAAATTCTGGACTATTGTATATTTTATCACGCTATTAGTTTAATTTGCTTCCGCACTTAATTATGAATTGTCGTTTAAAATATATTACGCGTTGTAATCCCAATTCATTATGCAACTCCTCGACAAACTCCCTAACCCTTCAGGGGCCTCATCAGCCTCTTGGGTGGCGTCCCCAGTTCTTGGTATCGGTACATCGATTTTATCGGTATATCGGTATCCCGAACTCTGGGTCGTTATAGTTGGTATCAGAGTGGAGTTGAGGATTTGTATAAGGAATTGAAATTGCATAGCGTCTGTCCAGAGCAAGTCCACTTGAGTCGTCTATTGCTGGCCTAGGATGTTTCCAGCGATAGTGATGTGTTTTCCATCGCTATGTGTTTCTTAGACTCGAGATGTCGTGTCCTGAGAGCACGTGGACCCAAGGAGGGAGGTGGTGCTTCTCCTTCTGTGGTCGTTATGTCAGTATTTTATGCTTATTCTGGTAATTCCGTTGGCGTGAATTCAGATTTTTCTCCTCTCCTATCCATTTCATTCTCCCGTTCTACTTTCTCCATCATTTCTCTTTTCCCTCTGTTCCCCTCGACGCGGGCGACCGACCATGACGAGACGACTGAGGTAGGGATGCGACAGAATGGGATAGAACGTGATGGAATGATGGATGAGGTGGACGTTGGCAGGATTCGTGGATGAATCTTGTGCTGACGTGATGCGACTGTGTGGTTGCTTGTAAATTGTTTTTATTGAGGCTACTTCCTTGTATGTGGCGTATTTAGCCTCCAAAAATGTTGTGTGGATATGTGCAATTGTTCTCCCCTGCGCTTTGGCGTGAATGGGGCGTGGAACAGGTCGATTTGGCCGTTCTGTTGTTTTTGCTGCTGTGCTGGTGTAACGGTCCCAGATGAGACCATCACCTATTGTAATGGTCCTATGGCAGACCGTTACCTCCATCTGTGAGTCGTTTTGTGTTCTTCAGGGCTAGTTCTGTGTAACGGACCAATGGTGGACTGTCACAGTGCCCTGGCGCTCCTACGCTGCTACGTTACAACATGGATGTGCATCGATGACCGAGTTGATTTGTCTTTGAGTTGTTGGTCCTGATGCACATGAGTTAATGCGTTAGGTGTTGTGACGCACTTAGCCTTGTGCGTTACGTTGGTTGTGTATTGTCTACCCTGACGCCCCTGCCTTGGTGCGTCAGAGGGGGTAACGCTCCTGTTCTGATGCGTTACGTTGGCTTTGGTCTGGTTGGCTCTGACGGCCCTGCGTTGGTGCGTTAGGCCTATGTAGCGCACCTATGTGGATGCGTTACAGCCCCGTGTGGCCGTGATAAGTGCTGTGCTGTTTGGTATTGGTTTGGTTGTCAGTTTGTCTTAGGTTTGTGTGCTAGAGTGGTGTCTGTGTATCGATGGTCTCTAGATCGGTTGGTGTAGGTGACCAAGTGCAGTCTTTCCCTGACTGTGAATGTTCCCTAACGACCTTATCTGGAATTGCCAGTGACCTTGTCTCTGGCGTAGCAGCTGTTTCCTTGACTGCCGAGTTTGCCTAGCGGTCTGGTGATGGTTCGCTTTGCCCAAAGTGTTGTCATTGTCCACCGCTCTCGTTTCTGCTTGTCTTGGCTGGACCTTGTGGTTTGCCCACGACCTATGGATGTCTGTTGGCATCCTATGAGGGCTGAGGCTACGTTATGAGGTGGCCAGGGGTGCTTGTGTTATTATGTGAGTTTGTGCGTATCTGTGTATGTTGTGTCTGGTTCCGGTCCCAATTGGTATCAGAGCAAGTTTAGACTTATCTCTATCAAGCCTAAGTCCTAGGACCTTGCATTGTGTGTTCTCACCCATCTTGAGGAAACAATCATAAGAAAGTACATCAGGGGCACTACCATTGTCAACTAAGATCCTGTCTACGTTACAATGGTTTATAGTAGTCGATACAACTAGGGCATCGTCGTGCGGGGTTGTTAACCCTTCCAGGTCTTGGTCGGAGAACACCAAGACCTGTTGTTCGCTCGCCTGCGGGGCCTTAGGGGGCTCGGAGGCCCGGCTCGCCCTCTCGGCGTGACGCTTCCTTCCTCGGCTGCTGTCTCCACTTGATGCCACGCCGCCAACAATGACGCTGATGTGGACTCTGCGGGGGATATTGTCAATCTCCTCGGGGGCGGCAACGTCCTTCTTGTGCTCAGACACGTACCGGGATAAGTGCCCCTGGCGGACGAGTCGCTCGATCTCATCTTGGAGATGATGACAATCGCTAGTGTGATGTCCGTGGTCACTGTGGAATAGACAGTGCTTGCGGCGGTTGCAGTGCTTTGCCTTCATGGGCTCGGGTTGGCGGAGAAGGCCCGAGTCCTTGATATCTTCGTAAATTTCGTAGACGGGGGTGGTCAGGGGGGTGTACCGCTCGTACTTCCGAGAGGGCTCTTTGTGGTCCCCGTCCCGGTTCTGCCTTTTTCCTTGTCCGGAGCCTTGCTCGGACTGTCGCTTCTTGTCCCCCTCCCGACCCGAGCTCGTCGTGCTGCGGCAGGCAGTGAGGACTTCCTCACACTCGGCGAGGGAGGTAGGGGGATGAAGAATCAGCTCGCGCCTTAGGTTCTCATCGCGGGTGCCTCCGGTCAGTGCGGTGATGGCCGAGGCAACATCCAGGCGGGGGATACGCAGGGCCTCCGATTTAAACCGGTTAATGTAAGCCCGGAGCTTCTCTCCTTGTTCCTGTTTGAGGGCCAATAGTCCCGCTACTGATCGGGGAGGACCGATGCCGGCGAAGCTTTCCTTGAACACTCGCCCGAACTGCCGGAAGTCACGGATGTTGCCGGGGCTGAGCGCTCAGAACCAAGCCTGGGCGCCCTGGACCAGGGTGGTCGCGAACGCTCAGCACTTGATGGCGTCAGACGTCCCATGCAGGGTCATTAGGGCGTCGAAGCTGTCGTGGTGGCCGGCCGGGTCTCCCTGGCCGTCGTATGCCTTGAAGGTTGGAAGTGAGATCCTGGGGGAGATCTCGGCCTTCAAGACATGATCGGAGAACGGGGATTGCTCCTCGTCCTCCACAGTAGAGGTCTTCTATAGAGTGCGGAGGGCGCGCTCTTGTTCTGCGAAACGCCTCTCGAAGTCTTGCAGCCGAAGGGACAGCTCCGGTTGTCGTTGGACCGAGGGGTTGTGGTGGCGCTCCTGCAGGCTGTCCCGGCGCCCCTTGGGGGCCTCGGTCTCCGGGAACGGCCGATGCGCTCTGGACTTCTCCCTCCTCAGAGTGGAGGAGGCTTCCTGCTCCGGGGGAGGGGCGTGCGATGGTCCTCCTGACCGGTTGCGGATGAGCCGCCACCCCCGGACGGTGAAACGTCTCCTGGCGATTTGCAGGGAGGCATCTCCACAGGGGGGGGCTCTCCCGAGGGAGTCGCGACTTCTCTTCTCTGGCCGCCTGGGTCCTCATTAGATCAATGAGGCTGTCTAGTTTAGCGTTGAGGGTTTGAAGAGCGTCCGCACTCCCGGTGGGGGGGGTTGCTCCCCCGTCGCGGATGGGGGCAGTTCGCCGGCTGGGTCGCTGGCGTGATAGGGGGTATGTCCCTGAGGATGGGAAGGTGCGCCTTCCTCTGTCGCCACGGCCTTTCCCTTGTCACAGACGGTCCTCCTACTAGAGCTTCTTCGCACCATGCTGGCTCTTTGCTCGTTTCCCATGATCGGCCACGATCATCCACTTCTCATATAATAGTTCAAGCTGGGCTAGCAAATTTTCCCGACGTTGCTCGGGATCGAGCTCGGGATCCATCTTCACTCTTAGTGAGGGAACAAATATTTCATATGGGAGTACTACTTCTGTCCCGAAAGTTAGTGCATACGGGGTTTGACCTGTAGGAGTTCGGACAGAAGTGCGATAAGCCTAGAGGGCCTCGACAAGGCAATCTAGTCATTCAGAGTAATGGTGAGACTTGCAAGTTTTCTTGATTATCCTTATAAGAGTTTTATTTGTGACTTCAACTTGTCTGTTTCCTTGTGGGTAATATGGAGATGAATGATGTAAATTAATGCCATACTTACCACGCATGTCGCAGAGCGCTTGAGATGTGAATTGTGGTCCATTATTGGTGATGATGTCACGAGGGACGTAGAACCTAGCGAGGATGTTACGCTTGATGAATTCCACCACCGTTGATGCCATGACTTTCGTGAATGCCTCAACTTTCGCCCACTTTGTGAAGTACTCCGTAGTGATGAGGATGAAGGATTTTCTTCGGACTTCTCCAGTTCTATCTTCCAAGGGACCGACTACGTCGAATGCCCACATGGCGAAAGGCCAAGGAGCTATGAGAGGGTGGAGTGAAGATGAAGGGGCATGAACCTTGTCCTCATGAAGTTGGCATTTGGCGCAATGACGAACATAACGGGCATAGTCCTCCTACATGGTAGGCCGTAGTATTGTCAAAGGAGTTTCTGAGCAAGCATGCGACTATTTACATGGCCACCACATTCACTAGAATGCGCAACCTCGATAACTATGTGAGGTTCTATTTCATCAAGACAGCAGAGGTATACTCCACTGAGGGACTTGCGATGTAGGAGACCACCTATGATAGCAAAGTGCTCTGCGGCCCGACGAATGGCTCATCGGTCAAGAGTGGTAGCATATTCGGGGAAGGATCCATCTCGGAGGTAGTTCTCAATACCGAAGAACCATGGATTGTCGTCATCGAGATTGATTTCTGACTCGTGAGATATGGCTTGGACTTGAAGGGATGGTTCTAAAAGTTGTTAGAACCAAGGATCTAAATGTGAAGGGATGTGCATCCTTTGCACCATGATAGTAACTGATGACTTTTTGCCTAGAATCAGAAGAGAAAATGCTAGAGAAGTTAAAGCATCAGCTAAAATGTTTTGGGCCCTAGGAGTGTTCACTAGGGTTAGCTTCCTAAACCGCCAGACTACCTTGCTAACTAAATCCTGATAGGGCTTCAGCTTCGGGTCCCGAGTTTGATACTTACTAAGGGACTACCAGAGTATAAGCTGAGAGTCTCTGATGATTCGGAGCTCTTTAACTCCGAGAGCCAGTGCCATTTTTAAGCTCGTAAGGAGCGCCTCATACTTGGTCATGTTGTTCATGGCGGGGAAGGTCAACTGACAAGCACATGGAATAATGACACCTTTTGGGGATCAGAGGACAGCTCTAATTCCACCACCCTTGGAATTGATTACACCGTTGAAGTAAAGAATCCATGAAGGTTCACCATCGACAATGGCTCCTTACTCTTCATCCAGGAAACTCTCATCAATAGGGGAAAATGTGGGAAGCAGGTGGTGAGCAAGGTGCTCGGCGATGGCGTACCCCTTGACCACCTTTTGACTAACATTGGTGATATCAAATTGGTTGAGGAAACTTTGCAATCTCAACAAACGATCAGTCAATGCAGGCTTTTCCAGCAAGTATTTAATGGGGCCCATTCGCATCAAGAGCTTTACCTCGTGTGCTAGAAAATAGTGTTTCAGCTTTTGGGCGACCCAGACGACGGCCGTGCAAAGACTAGTTATGGGCCGTAACATGACTGTGACGCCCCTATAGAGGTGCGTCACAGCCCCATTCATCGAGTTTTAGGTATGTTGGCCCTGACGCCCCAGTCCTGGTGCGTTAGAGTGTGTAACGCGCCTATAGTAGGCCGTTACAATTTTTTTGACCGAATTTGACTGGCTATGTCGGTTGGCTCTAACGGCCCAACCCCCATGCGCTAGGGTGTTGTAACGCGTCCATATTGGACTGTTATATGCCATTCGTCCAAGTTATGTTTTAGGCATGTTTGCCCTGACGCCCCAGTCCTGGTGCGTTAGAGTGTGTAACGCACCTATAGTAGGCTGTTACATCATTCAAGTATAGGTTTTAGGCCTGCTGATCCTAACGCCCCTACCTTGGTGCATCAGAGCTATGTAACGCACCTATAGAGGTGCATTACAGTCTTGTTGTTGGCCGAGATGGCTGTTGTTCTATTTTTTGTCTGTTCGTGAGTCGGTCTGTCTTAGGTTTGTGTTCTAGGGCGGTGTCTGTGTGTCGGTGGTTTCTAGATGGGTCGGTTTAGGTGACTGGATGTGGTCTCTTCCCTGAATGCGACAATTCCCTAACGACTCAATCTAGAACTGCCTGCGTCTGATCTCTTGTCGCATAGCGGTTGTGTCTTCACTGCCGGGTTCACCTAGCGGTTGAGTGGTGGTTCGCTTTGCCCAGAGTGTTGTCTTCTCTGCTTGTGTATTGCTGTGCATGTCTGTGTGTGTGTCGTGTCTGGTTTTGGTCAACCCGATAAGATCAGTGGTTGACAGGCGACTTTGTCTGTGTCTCGGTGGTTCTGTCCAGCTCGAGATAGTGTTCGGGATGCTTCGAGGTACTGTCCTACCTCGGTTGTGGGTCCAGGTGTGCTGAGGATTCTTGGTGTCCCCTCGGGTCTCCGTGAGTCATTTCCTGTAGAGTGCTCTTTCCTCTGGCTTAGGAGTAGACTGATTGGTGGCTTGATCCACTGTCCGTGACGATCTTGCCTCCGAGTCGTGAGACTTAAGGATCGTGTCGTGAGTAGGTCTAGCTGCCTTATCCTGAGTCTGTCGGTAGTTTTTTTTCTACTGCCATTGGTGCTTCGAAGTACATGTGATAGTGCTCTCTTGCCTATCAATACTTCCGCAGTCGTGTCTGGAGTCTATGTTTTGTAAGCCTCCACTAGTCGCAACCTTACGGTACGCTTCAGCATGACGGCTCTTGTAGCGGGGCACTTTCTCGGTTTACGATTTGTAAGCTAGTTCCATGGGCCCCCGGTCCAACCGTAGCGTCCTTCAGAGGGGGAATACTAGCTAGAGGCCTGGCTTATGCAGTGGGCCAGTGTGTGCACACGTGGTCAGGGGCTTTGGACTTGCGTCATTAGACGTGACCCTGACTTGTCACTCGCGTTATGGTATTGTTCTGGTTCTGACAGTGTCTTGATCTCAGCCTAGTCCTTGCGGTAAGGTATGCGGACAAGAAACTAGTAGGCAGAGTATAAGACGTCAGTGGACGCATCTGGCTATTCTTCTGGTGGTGAGGTACTCTAGTCACGTGGCACATGGCTCTTCGCGGTTCTCTTCACATTTCTTGTGTGTCGTGACCTCCCAGGTTAGCCCTCTCATGGCTACTGGTCATGTGTGGGATAGTGTGCATGACGTTCTAGTCATGTCGTCTGGGTCTGTGTCTGTCTAGGTTTGCTTGTTGTTCTTGCAGGTCTTCGCTTTAGGCCTGGCATCTTGTCGGCGGATCGGCAACTCCTGAGTTCGTCAGATCAGAGTCTGCCCTTCTGTCATTGCTTGGAGTAGTTCAGGGAGCCGAGGTTAGTTCGGCAGTCGCGCCCGCCTCCTCAACAACCCCCACTAACCCTTCAGGGGCCTCATCAGCCTCTTGGGTGGCGTCCCCAGTTCTTGGTAGTGATAATTCGATACTTGTATCGGGTTATCGGTACCCTGAGCTCTGGGTCGTTACATCTAGTATCCAAGTGTTGTTGGTCGCGTCTCCATCTAGAGTATAAGGTTCGCATCACCTAGAGCCGGTCCCTCATTCCATCCCACATCAATTTTAAATTCCTGGCTCAGTCCTGGGTCATAGATCTCTGAGCCATCTTTCCAACGCCGCTGACCTCGCGTCGACCCGACGTCGGGGCTGGACGCAGCAGCAGTTTTTGCCGGGTCGCGCGCCGTAAAATAGCAAGTGACAGCTCGTGGTCAGCAAATCCAACGCTTGGAGACCGGAGCCTCCTCACCTCCGACGAGGCGAACCAGCATGCCGCGGTCCGAGGGATTGTCCCTCTAGGGCCCCCCGTCACAGTAGTGTCACTCCGGGCCCACTTGGTCCCACTGAGCAGCACGTGGGGCCCACAACCAGTAGTAAGCGTCTTCCAGACGGCACCGATGGAGCGGACCAACGTGCTACTCGCCAACCCAAGAACGGTCCTCCCGGGCCCACTGTAGCCCTTTACCTCCCTGCGTGGAGTGGGCAAATAGTTCATTGCTTTAATATTGTGTAATTAATCTTCACCCAGAGTTACCGACTTGGCCGGGATCGTCTTCCCCACGCCCCGAGCATAGAGGTACACTCGGCACCCCCTCATAGTCATAGTTATTTATTTTCTTAGTATACGCTTTTACTGTGGCTGCATGTGAGTAGTTATTTCCTAGCTCGTATAATTCAACTCACCGCTGCGAGTGAGAGAGCGAGACCATCCTGTGACCCGACCCGAGCACGAGAGTTGTGAGTTGGCCACCCTTGACTCATTGCCGATTTCTCAACCGTGTAGGTCCGAACGTTTCCCTCGCTAGGGACGAGTGTGAGCTTGCTAGAGTCCCAGGTTGCATATCCAACTCGGCGTCGAGTCCGCGTCTTTGTCCCGCATCAGAAGCACTCAGGATAATAATTAGTAAAATATCATTATATCTTTTATCGATTTTACTGTGTGAGGGCGTGCGAGTCACTTGTGTCAGAATATGTTCAGGTTCAAATACTAAGATGGTCTGGACTAACACAACATGCGCTCCTTCTGATCACTAAGCAGACGATGGTGGGCATCAGGTCGGGACTGGAGAATCATCATGACTTAAAGGTCGATAACGGCGATAAGAGGGGAAAACATTTGATTAATCGCCAAGCAATGGGGCTGCATGGTCGATAAGTCGATTCCTATAAAATGGAAGAGATAGCGTATTGAACAATCTTGAAAGCCCCACATCGGGGTGGTGAAAGGTATTCAGGGCCGTATCGATCACATGTTGGCCATTTCTGATTATTATGTGCCCCCTCAAACTCATGTGTTGTGAAATAATTACCGACACATCTATAATGAGTTTGTCCGGAGCTAGGGCTCCTCGCAGGGAATGCCACGTAGAAGCACTCAGGATAATAATTAGTAAAATATCGTTGTATCTTTTATCGATTTTACTGTGTGAGGGCGTGCAAGTCACTTGTGTCAGAACGTGTTCAGGTTCAAATACTGGGATGGTCTAGACTAACACAACGTGCGCTCCTTCAGATCACTAAGTAGACGATGGTGGGCATCGGGTCGGGACTGGAGACTTGTCGTGCCATAAAGGTCGATAACGGCGATAAGAGGGAAAAATGTTTGATTAATCGCCAGGCAAGGGGGTTGCATGACCGATAAGTCGATTGCTATAAAATGGAAGAGAGAGCGTGTTGAACGCCTGCCGGCCTACAGAATGCTGGGGAGGGTTATGACGACCATAGCATTCTGGATGGAGTTATACGGCAGACTATTATCAGTTGGTACGGTCGCTGGGAAGTGATCCCTTCACACCTGTACCGTCAGGGGGCCATTGAGTTATTGATAGGGATTGTGCACCATTACCGGGTCCTACTGGACAGAGTAGGGATCAGGTAAGCGGTGACTACTGCGTTGTACGCGTACCCCTGCTACACTAGGCTATTGTAGGCACTGCTAGAGTGTTTTAACCATCGATGGAACACGGTGACGACAGCAAAGGGAGAGACCTCACTTGACTTATGGTCTATGTTCCGGATTTCTGGGTTGTCGATCAACGGTGAACGGTATGAGGAGGTGGTACTGGATGATCTCCACTGCAGTCATACCGACGGACAAGGGCGATACCAGGTTCCACATAGTTACCAGTATCTTCTGAAGACCTAGAGGGACCTAGCCCTAGTGGGGAGAGATAGGGCTGCATAGACTCCTAGGGTATCACTGAATGTGTAGGTCCGCCACTTCTACAACGGGCTCTTCTACTTCTATCAGGAGTTTGCCAGGGATCAGACTCCGTGGGAGGAGTACACCGAGGTGGAGCTGTGCCTCCGGACATACTCCAGATATATATATGCACCATAGGAGGGGTGGAATCCCCATGGATTGCTAGATGTGACACATCTTGCCGCATACTTAGCATACTGGTTAGCGACATTTGTGCTCCTGCACAGGGAGGATGGTCTACTGAGGGCTGAGCTGTTGTGGCCAGCGTGCCTGCTGGCAAAGGGGAGATAGTTGGCCTTATCTCCCACTACATTGGCCAATATGTATCAGGGGGTGGGAGTACTGGTGGCACACCCGGCGCCTAGAGAGAGGAGCCTACTTTTGCCAACTCACTACCTGAGTGCATAGGTTGGACTGCTATTTCATGGGTTGGTGACTCGGGGGACCGTAGCGAACCCGGTGGCACCTTTACTTTTCAGCTTCACTGGGCAGCCTGACGGAGATACCAAATCACAGTTGGAGGGGGCTAGGAGAGCCCTTTGCTACTTGCCCGGTCGGGGCAAGGAGGGACAGCCTTTTGACAGCGCCACGAGAGACTCTAGCCTATTTTTGGGGGTCTTGAGTGGAGGGGCGACCAGTGCCCACCCACATCAGAGGGAGCTGGAGGCTGGACTGCAGATAGAGTGGGTGGTGAGCACCCGACTGGTCGTGCTGATGCTACACTAGTCCGCGATGAGTTCTTTGGATCCGTACTACCCCCTTCAGTTTGCCCAGAACTTTGGCTATGACCATGGGATCCCACCGAATTGGGAGTTTCCTTTGACAGGTCGACAGTATAGAGGGAAGGACACCCACCTACTGGCGGCAGCGTGGTGGGACTTCTACTACCGTCGAGAGCCAGAGTAGTTTTTGACGTCGGGGCAGGGACACCGAGGGCGATTCGACGTCCATTAAGCTAGGTGGTGGTTCGAGCATAGTCATTTGTATCGGCAGAAGGCCTCCACGATCAGGAAGGTGGAGGAGAGTCATTTGCTGAGGGAGGATTTGCCTCCCATTCTGCTGGACGACGGGTACTTGAGGACCCGCGTCGCTCGGATTCGTCGGGAGGTCGAGCGACTTGTGGAGTAGCGGCCCCGGGTAGTCCGGGCTCATTGTCTGGAAGCTGAGGTAACGGCGGGGCGCTGAAGCCCTTGAGATAGGTACCGACAGCAATGGCGACGACTGGGGAGAAGGTGCCTCGACCGAGGGCATCGAGGAGCTGGTGGACCCAGTTCCTGGCCGATTGTGACTTCCGGAGCAAAGGTTCGTTGGACGTTGAAACGATCCTCGCGAAGAGTGGATCACTGCTGTATTGTCCGCGAGTTGATGAATTGAGGAATAAACTCACCGTAGGGTTCCGTAGCTTATACGGGAGAGAAACGCACACGGAAAGTAAAACTCAACTCGGGAGCTGCAAAAGCGAACCGAAACTCTTCTAAAAGGATCCGAACAACCTAATAAAGATCCGCCAAGACCCAATAAAGATTTGGCAAAGATTTGGGGTGTTACATCACATGTCAATCACTAGATCTTACCGAGTTGACCAGAAACCAATAATGACTCTGAAGCAGTACAGACAACTATTCGATATAAAGGCACTCCAGGCTGCCTTATAACATGGTCATAGCCCTCATAGGGCATCAAGGACATCCACGGGACAACTGAAAAATCACAAGGTTGAGCCAAGACAATTGGAAGCCAAAACATCGGGAAAACAACACTCTGGGAATAAGTAGTCGATCGCTTGATCGCTAGGTATGCCAAGCGGTCAGCTAAAGGGCCGCTAACCTCACACACAGGACACAGACACTTGGCGGTCATAGAATCGGCCGCGAGGTGACTGTAGTAGTCATACACTAGGCCACTAGACACAGTCAACCCTCGAACCGACTGAACTAGTCAAACCACCAAAAATGGTCTATAATAGAACCACTTCAGGAGCCTAGCAGACTATAAATAGACCGCTAAGGACACAACTTGAACCGAATATGAAACATTGACCGAAGTCAAATGGATCTTAGCGGTCTATCGAAGGGCCACTAAAGACTCCAAACGGTCGGCGCTAGATCGCTTGCCCGAATCGACTTAAAATCATTGACCCAATTCAACGATGCTTAGTGGTCACACATAGGGCTGCCAAAGCTAGCCTCGCTATCAATCATATGACCGCTTAGCCAAAGTGACATTCCTCATTAGTCTAGCGGTCTCTTAATGGGCCACTTGATAGGGCTTAGCAGTCCAATAATGGGTCGCTAGCCAGGGAAAATGGTCTATCACATGACCGCGAAGACCTGAACCGACATAACATCAAACGGTTGCCTCTGGACTACTTGAGGACACAAACGGTCTCTGGAAGGACCGCTAAGGTGTTACGGCGGGAAAAATAGAGGATTGGCCAAAACCCGGCCTTTCCATGCCCCGTTCACCCTAAAATGAAGGGGAAACAAACCTAATGACGATATAAGCCTTCCACAGTTTGGAAGGGATCAATCCAATGAAAAAATGGCTAGAAATGGGTGATTCCACCGAATCGACCCAACACGATTCACATGGGTTTTCGGGCTCATACTGGCCCCAAATGACAACCAATCGCAACGAAACTGGCGGCAATGGAATGATAACATGGCTGGGGTTCTAATGGTACCATCTAAACTAAAAGCCGTCGCTGGAAATGGCGAACCCGTCTCACACCCCCCGAAGCATGATTTCACCCAAACGAAGAAAAAACCACTCATACTCGCACCATTTGGCTCCAAATCGCAAGGGAAGGTAGAAGAGAAGCAGGTGATCCATATCCCTACCTCCACCGAAGTTCTCACGCACCGAAGTGACTAAACCACGTCAAAAATGACACGATGATCAAACCACGCGGACTTTGAATCCACCGAGGGATCGCACCAACGCCACGCTCCATCCTCCACACCAGCACGCTCCATGATCACTCCACAACGTTCCTGTCTCGCCCATCTCTCCACGGTTGCGCGTCCCACATAGAGAGGAGAAGAGAGGAGAGAGAATGAGAGGGAGTGAGTGAACGGCGGTGAGGAGAGAGAAAGGTTAAAAAGAAAAGAAATTACGAATTTTCCTAATTTTTGAAAAATCTAATTTTTCACGATCAGGCTCGAACCTCGCCCTGCTTTTGCTTCCCCTTCCTTTCTCCTGATGCAGGATATGGAGGTAGGATAGGTGGTAAGCGAGGGGAACCTGGGGCGACCACCGTCGTCTCGCCCACCAGAACGTCCTCTAGGGCTAGAAGGACTCGGAGTAGTCTCGCGATATCCTCTTTGGAGAATGGGAGAGACTCTAGCTCTTGCCAGGGCCGCCATTGCGTGGTCGAAGTGGAAGGGGTTGGCCGGCTAGTTGTCGATGTCTAGGAGTCTGGGGGAGCTAGGGTGGCAGGAGGATAGATGACATTGACTGAGAAATCGCTCAGCCCAATCTCCTGACTGGCGTCCCTCTCCTTGTGCCTTCGCAATCGCTCGAGAGCTTCTCAATTATCGGTTCGAAACTCGAGCCATTCTGGGGTATGTTGATAAGGCAGCCCATGCCCATTTCCTTGAGGAGGGTATGGTTGTTCTAGTGCATTCCTGGCGATGTTCATGGTTTCTTCAATGGCTTGTCGAAGTCTAGGAACCGCCATAAAGTTCCCCTCAGCATTGATTTGCTCCCACTGGATTTGTTCCTAGATTAGGTACTGAACTTCCTCCCAAGACTCAATCGCGTGGCAGATTCTGGCATGGAAATGGCAGTACTGGGGGTGACTAAAGTCCCATTAGGTGTAATCTACTAGCGGGACGTGGGGCATGATTTTTCCCCTCTTGATGAGGATATCGAAGAGCTACTGGGTCCTTTCTTTGGGAAAGGAGAGGGGTATGTAGTCATGCCAGGGTCTCCACCCCAGAGTGAATGCCCGCGTTGACTGGTACTGGGCTCCTCTATTTCGATGTCAGAGAGAGAGAATTCAGCCATCATGTGCATCACATTAGTCAAATAGTGAACCACACGCGTTGCCTTGGCTGGTCTGGACCACGTATGTGGCTGTGGGGGATCGACGAGACCACTCTTTATTTTGATAAGTTCATCTCTGATCAACTTCTGCGCCTGGGTGTTGAAAGAGTAGCAATCTTCAAGTGGGTGGCCTAGCATGCGATGATACAGGAAATGGCTAGGATCATCGATTTTCTGAGCCTCATCCAACTTGCAAACTTCTGGCAACTCGATAATTTTTTGGGCCATGCAGAGGTTGAAGAGCTTCTTCATGTGTTCCTTTTTGATGGAGAAGGGTGTCTTCATACGCTCTGAGAAGGAAGAAGCGGCCGGCTTCTTGTCAGAACCGCTTGGCTCAGCCTCCTTACTGGCTTTAGCGGTAGGGATGAACTCAATGACGTTCACCTCCTTACCGGGCGAGCGTTCTCGCATCTGTTTACCCTTTGCTAAAGTATAGCTCGGGTTGTCGACGAAGAACATCTCTTTCGGCGACTGCCGAGTTGAGCTGGTCGAAGCCATTGATATTGGTGCCGAGGAGCTTTTCGCTGACCTCGGCTGCTAAGCCTTGGCGGCATATGGTAATGGCGCCCTCTTGGACTATCGGGTTGATACACCTCATGCTGAGGTTTCGCCATTTCTTGATGAAGTCGAGGGAGCTCTCACCTTTCTTCTGCTAGAGTGAATAGAGCTCGGCCAGGGAGATCTTTCGCTCGGCCATTTGGAAACGATCAAGGAATTTCTTCTGGAGATCTGCCCAGTCAATGGCTGAGTTAGGCTTCAGGCGGGAATACCATTGGAAGGTCGTTCCCATAAGTGAAGTAGCGAAGTAGCAGAGGAGATATGACTCGTCCAACGCTAGCTCGTCCATGGCCGTGATGTAGTATGTTGAGTAGTGGATGGCGGATCTAGAGGGGAGGGGTGAATAGATCTGCCCCTCTTTTCGCAATGTAACCCTCTTTAAAATATAAAAGCTACATGACATGACTCAAAGATACATGACGAACACAATGGCACATGCCGATGAACAATCCAAGCCTTGAAAAATGTGGAGGGGCAAGGGATGCCCACATTAGGATTGAGCTGCTGCTTCCTCCACCCCTCTAGCCTCGGTCGGCTGGGGCTTCGTCACCTCTTCTCCCGACCCCCCGGCCTCGTTCAGCTCAGCCCCAGCATCTCCACCTTGAATGCCACCTGCCTCGCTCGGTGCTCCAGTCTCGGCCACAGTCTTAGAGCAGCTCGCTTCAGCCCCGACCTCCTCGGCCCCCTCTTGCCCAGCAAACGGAAGAGCCAGCCGAATAGGCTCAGCCCCTTCTAGCTCAGCAAAGGGGAGAGTCGAACCAGAGCTATCTTCGACTGCGGGGATGGCCCCCGCATTCTTAGCCCACTTTTTGGCCTTCACGGCATCCCGCAGCATCCTCTCCACTGGATCCTTGCGCTTGGACCCCCGCTGCTTGGAAGACCCTTCCCGGGCCACCCCCCTGCCCTTGTCTTGGGCTCGGGCAGAATCCTTGGGAACTCATGACTCAACGATGGCTTCAGTCGAAGGTGCCTCCTCCTCAGCCAACCGCTTGGTGTCTACGCATAGGATGATAGGGTTAGGGAAAGAAGAATGACTTCCTCATCCGAAGGGAAAGCTGATTCTTGGTGCCCATACCTGTCGGTCGTAGTCACTTGAGAAGGCACTGCTCGATATTCTCCGGGGTCACCAGCTCTTCCATAGACTGGCGATGCTTCAACAAGATCTCTGCGTACTTCTCCACCTCCAGGGTGAACTCATCCTGTCTCGGAGGGATGTTCAGGTGAAAGTTGGGCATCACGGGGCATCTCCATGACTCCTCCACTGAAAAAATTCCCACCCAGAAGAACTAAGTCTTTCACCCCTTACAGGAAGAGTCCTTCACGGCTAAGGACACACAGCTCCTGTTTCACCTTGCCTGAACATAATAGAAGCCCTTGCCAGCCGAAGAATGCTCCTTCAGATCAAAGAAGTAAAGGAAGAGATCCAAGGAGGGAGGAACCCTGCACTCAAGGCAAAGGATGCGGAAAGCAGAGATGAGGAGATAAAAGTTCGCTACCAACTGGATGGGAGCCAACAGGAAGAAATTGAGGAGGTTAATAACAAAAGGGTCGAAGGGGAGACAGAATCCACCCTTCCATGATAGAAGGAAACAACAAAAATGGCCAGTACGAGAATCTAGGCTCATCTCGTAAGGGGTAGCAATGGCGAAGTAATACCTCCAAGGCAGGCAGAACTGGTGCTCCAACCGCTTCACCTCCACCTCCCCCAGCTCGCTATAGTTCAGAGCCGGCTGTATCACCACCACACTCACCTCAGGCTCGCCCGAACACTAATCTGCCATGGAATCCGAAGAGGAAGCATGGGGAAGGATGCTCCAAAGACTCCGAAGATTCTGGGGGGAGAGGAAGTTGCTGGATCGCCACCGCGGTTATCTTCGCCAACTCTACGAATGCCGCTGCAAGTCCCTACTCTTCCGCCTTATCTCCACGGCATATGAAAGCAAAAACAAAGGAGAGCAAAATCCTAAAGCAGTGGGGGTCTGGAACGCCAACAGCGCACGACGCTTATATCCCCTCGTGGGCGGCGGCGCGACATTCTGACCTCCAAGACAAAGGGGGCCTCTTCATTTCAAATCCATCAGGATTATCATTATTACGGGCCCAGGTGACCATGACACGTGGCTTCTTAACACCGCCAGATTTCCACCCACCCGAGCCACGCCGGTCCAAAACCCAACGGCTACTCCTCCGAGCCTGACAAGGCTCGGGAGTAGGAGGGGTGACAAATGCAATGGTCCTAGGACTAGACTTAGTAGAGACAAGTCTAAAACTTGCTCTGATACCAATTGATGTGGCACCACCTTGGGGGTGGCAGCCACTCGACCGATGACCTTGGACCTACAAACCGCAAGCATGCAACTTGACGGCAGACTCACTCAGGAGAGCTTACTCGCATGACACACACAACTGCCCGTAGGCCAACCAGTGATGGTGGAGAGGGTCCGAGATGGGACCTTACTGTTTCGGGCATATGCTAGCTAGGGATGGACCCCTAAGAGCCTGGGATGCCCAATTCAGCAGGCGGCCAGCACGCCGAGGGCGTGAGACGAAGGGTCTCTCTCACAACTCACCCGCGGTAGCCACTTAAATATAAGCAAATTTGGAATGGGCACTCTCTCACCGTCCGACGGAGCTAAGAGGCAATACTAATTAAGCAAGATAACCAACAAAGAGAGGGGGGGTAGAAGCTCACCTGATCAGTGTGAAGATGCTGATCCCGACCGGAGACGATGTGAGCGGGGAAGCGTGGGCGATTCCCACACGTTGCGCCGGTGTAGCTTGGACTGCCAACCTACTAATACAAGCACTATGCCCCTTGCAAGGGGGTTGGACCAAGGGTGGGGGAAGTTATATTACACCAAACACTACCTCCCGCAGGGAGGGGCTGTAAGCTGGCCAGGCGGGGAGGGGAATAACTAAGTTAGAAACCCGTTGTGCCGAGCTCCATCAGTGCTGCCAGCTTCTGGAACTACCAGATAGACAGTCGAAGATGATGCCGCCATGGTCACTACTGAACTCCAAATGGTCTGCAACTGGTGCCCAAATTCTCTAACTTGATCCAGGAAGATGCCAAAATTTTCTTGGAATTTCTTGATGATGTCACTGGCCAGGGCAGGGTCTGGAACGGGGCCGGACTGCCCTGGCTTTGGCTGCTCACAGGGTGATGCTTTCTGGAAGATGGGGGCACCACGAATAGTCCCGAGCTCTGTTGAGGGTGAGACTAGTGTCGTCGCATTTGTGGTTGGGTCTTCTTCGAGCAGGGACCAACGGCACTGGCAACAGATGTTGGAGCTGATCACGAAGGCCAGAACACTGGGGGTAGTCGACTTAAGATCAGGGAGACTGACTTGGCGCACCTGGGAGGAGAAATTCAAAACTTTTGATGCTGAGGTCCAAAATTAGCTCCACTTCTTGGGGATGGGAGAGGACTTGAAGGAGAAGCCCTCAGCCAAGTTTCACGCCCAGAGCTGCAAGGGAGTGGCCTTGGTCGAGCTTATTCTGGGGCTCTGGTTCTCTGCCTGAGTGGTCCTGTGCGGTCGGGTAAGAATCACTTTCACGAGCATCTCGGTGCTTGGACGATGACAAAACCACCTCGCCTAGAAAGCTCTTTGGACGACCTTTCTAGAGGTATATGATTTGCCACAAGAAGGATCGGGGAAGGGCCAGAGATGATGCTGCTTCCAAGACCCTTGTTGTCCACCTGTGAACTGCTACTAGAGCTACAACCTTGTGATGGCAAATGGAGTAGGAGGGGGGTGAAATGGGGGTGGATGAGTGTGGGGCAAACCCTGGCTGTGAGGTGGTCTGGGAAGGGGTGATTCAAGGTGAGGGAGTGGCAGAATGGGGGCTAGAGAGAGGCCTAGCAGGTGGAGGGAGGGGAAGCTACGAATTTGGTGTTGGGAGGGAGATATGGAAGAAGTATTTGAAAATGGGTTTAAGGGTGGGATTAATTTCTAGTCTTGGGGATGGGAAGATGTGTGTGGGGAAGGGAAAGGGGGGCTTGGGAAGATGGGATTCTCCCCTTGGGAGATGAGAGGGGTGCTTGGGGAAGGGGGACACAAAGTTACTGTCCTCGAAAAAGAAAATCATCTTGGAGTAGATAGTTAACAAATGTGGTCGAGGACCCAGTGGACAAGACAGAGTAGGCAGGGCCAAAGTCTGGACACTCTCCATAGAGTTCCTTCATGCGGTCAAACCTGGTGACCTCTACCCGAACAGTGGAAAGAAGGGAGACCCTTCGACTCAAGGTGTCGGCCACCTTATTCTCTTTTCCAGTCTTATATTTTAGGACAAAGGTGAAGGATTAGAGAAATTCTACCCATCGACCATGCCTAGGATTTAAGCCCTTCTGAGAGGTAAGAAATTTCAAGGCTTCATGATCCGAGTATAAGACAAACTCTTGAGGTAAGAGATAATGTCTCTAGTGTTTGAGAGCTTGGACCATAACATAGAACTCCTTATCGTAGGTGGAGTAATGAAACTTTGCATCAGAAAGCTTCTCACTGAAATAAGTCACATGGTGACTTTCCTGGCTAAGCACTCCTCCTATACCTACGTCAGATGCATCACAGAATACCTCAAAGACTTTGGAAAAGTCTGGCAGGCGGAGGATAGGGGCTTTGGTCATGAGCTCCTTTATGATAAGAAAAGCCTGGGAGGCGGCTTTAGTCCACTCAAAAATTTTTCTTACAGATGCAATCCGTAATGGGTGCCATAATGGTGCTAAAATCCTGAATGAAGCGTCTGTAGAAAGTGACTAGCCCATGAAAACTGCGAACGTCATAGACATGTTGGCGCTCTGGCCAGTCTACTAAGGCTTGGATCTTGGATTGGTCCACAGACATTCCTTGACTCAAAACCACAAATCCAAGGAAAGTGACCCAGTCTGTCATGAATTCACACTTCTTGAGGTTGGCAAACAAGGTTTCTCTCCTCAAGGTCTCTCTGACTTTCCTCAAATGCTGGATGTGGTCCTGAGGGTTGTGACTATAGATGAGAATGTCATCAAAGTAGACGACAACAAAGCGACCAATGAGATGGCGAAGGACTTCCGTCATAAGCCTCATAAAAGTGCTGGACACATTGGATAGCTCAAATGGCATGACGAGCCATTCACACAGACCTTCTTTTATTTTGAAGGCTATCTTCCACTCATCATCTGGTCGGATTCGGACCTGGTGGTAGTCACTTTTCAAGTCAATCTTGGAAAAGATAATGGCTCCACTCATCATGTCAAGCATGTCATCAATGCGGGGAATTGAAAATCTATACTTGACAGTGATTTTGTTGATGGCGCAGCTGTCAACACACATCCGTCAGGTGCCATCTTTCTTGGGTGTGAGCAAGGCAGGAATAGCACAGAGGCTCTTGCTCACCTAAGGAAGCCCTTTTGAATAAGGTCCTCGACAATCCTTTGGAGCTCAGCATGCTCCTTGGGGTTCAGTCGGTAATGGGGAAGGTTGGGTAGGGTGGACCCGGGGACAAGGTCAATGGCGTGTTGTACATCACGCATGGGAGGGAGTCTAGAAGGCAAGTCCTCAGGGAAGATGTCTTGGAAGTCCTGCAGGATCGCCTGGACTTCAGGTGGGACTGAGACTTAGGACTCCTCAGATGTGATGGTGACGACAACAGCTCAAACTGGGGCACCCTCTGCAACCTCTATTCAGCTCACGGACACCTAAGAAGTTAAGGCGCCTAACTGGGTCAAGACCAACCTTAGGGGCCTTAGGAACGGGTGTGATAGGTGCAGGAGAAGAGGGAATGAGAAGTTTCCCTTCATTGGGAGTTCGGGGACTGTCCTGAACCTTGGGGGTTCCAGTGGGGGTGGAGGTGGAACTCTTTCCCGGGGTCACCTTTGGGGGTGTCGGGTACAACTGAATCTTCTTCCCGCCCGAAGACTCGGAAGGGCTAAAGGATAGGTGTGGTGTACATAGAAATAGAAAATAAAGCAGGACAACAGATATAAATAACTAATTACAACAGAGTCCAGTTTAACAAAAAGTACAGTCTAAAGTAGTAAAACGCACCACATGCCAAGTGAACACTCGGCTCGACGAGCTGGCAACTAAGAACCTCCACACAACGCCCTCGAACCTCAAGGAAGAACTGCCACACCTGAAAATCAGGGTGAGCCTCCTATCACTGGCTCAGTAGGGATCCCGCGGAATCCCAACCGAGAAAATAACGGTGGAAAGGAAAGCTACGCTAGCTAAGCAATTACAAAAGTAGGAAAGTAACTACGGTGGCCGGTATAATCTCGACTCTACGGCTACTCCTATTGTACCAGAAAACACGACCCGGTCTCCCATCGGGGGACAACCAAGTCACGCATCCGATGTCCCAATCCCATGGTCGGGGGAAAACCAGACACGAACCACCCTAGTCACGCTACTAGGAAAATGACACGACGCCTTGGTCGTAGAGGCCTACCCTCCCTGAAGGGTCCAAGCCAAAACCACACAGTCTAGAACACAGTCATGACCTCGCCATTGTAAACTCAACGCTGTCTAGGGAAAGCCCTTGGTGATGCTCACCGGAAATCCCAGACCTCGACTATGAGAACGCTCTCGAAAATAACACCCGAAACTCCATCTCGCAGATGAGAAATGAAAACCCAAGACACGACAACTCACGTCGCGTGACAGGAGCACCGCCAACTAGAATAATGACCGGATGCATCCCCTGATGTCTTACACCCCATCACAAGTGTCTAGCTACAACACCTAGGGTGCGAGACTCAGACATACCAAGTAACCAGAAGTACCACAAATAAGGACTAGCTGAGGTCACGCTCGTCAGCGCGGGTCCGAACCTTCAGCCTCGTGTGCACACTCAGACCATACGTCCTAGGCCTATCCTTTAGCTGGTAATTCCCCCTATGCCCGGACTCGGCTATACGTGGGGGCCCTACGGTAACCATCCTACTCACCGTCTAACTCGGGTCATGCTCTCCACCACTCCCAAGTGGGTCCGCATGTGCGTACACATGAAAGCTACGACTAGTGGGGGTTCACTAAATGTGAACACTGAAAACCACACACACACCCAATGTGAGTAACATGAAGTAACAAGTGGCTCGAGGCCACCATACTCTGGGTAGCCCACTAGACCTAATAACCCAACGGTCCTTAAGTCACAAGACTCGGGATCAAGACCGTTGTACCGGATGGCTCCATGTTGTCAATCTGCCCTAACCCTAGGGTCAGAAACCTCGGCACGATGACTCATGGCAGCTTGATCCAACAAGAACACAAAATCCTGGGACACACGGGGTCACCCAGACCCTCTAAGTCTATGGGCACGTTAATCGAGATAACATGGTATCTCCAGACATCCTTGAAACACATTCACGGAACTCACGGGATGTCCGAAACACTTACGAGACTGAAGGTCGACCTCTGGGTCACAACAGTGTAGGCCAGAGGCCTACATAACACAACCGGGGCACGAGAGGGTTGCTCGGACCCTCAAGCCCATAGGAACACTATTCAAGGTAAAATGACACCTTCGGACCCCCAAAAACATGGTCACGGTACTCACGGGGTGTCCCGGGATGCACACGGGCCAGGGAAGGCATGCCAGGCTGCCCTCCCACCCTCCTTTCCATAAAACTAGTCGCCGTCATGAACGCGCTGCCCGCTCTAGGCACGTTCATGAACGTGGCCTCCACCCCGAGCGCGATCAGAGAAGAACGCGCCCGTCACGAGGGGAGCGACCCTATAGAAACTCTCTCTCCCGTTCTCTCTCATTCTCTCATCCCCTCGGCTCCGGCTGCAGATGGAGGCGACCACGGGCGAGGTGACGACGTCGGGAGGCTGCTGAGACGCGTGATGGAGGCGTGACGTTGGCGCAATCCCGTTCGTGGATTCAAAGCCAACGTGGGCAGTTCGCGTTGTGATTTTCGGCGTGACTTAGTCGCTTCGGCGCTCAGTTTCTTCGATGGAGGTAGGGAGACGGATCGCCACTTCGTTCTGCACATTTTTCCTGTCTCTGTGCGCGATTTGGTACCCTATCGAGTGAGATCGGGCCAGTTTAGGGAAAACCGTTATTTTTGGGATTTGTAGGGTTCGCCAGAAAACGGTGACGGTTTGCAGTATAATTACTGTCAAAATGACCGTCGAGATGCCAAGATCTCGTACCCGCCAATTTCGTGTCGATCGACTGTCATTTGGGGCTGGTAGGAGTCCGGGAACCCCCGGTGACCCGATTTGGGTAGATTCGTCAGAATTGCCCCATTTTCGGGATCAAATGCGTGCATGTGCCGTTTTTAGCTTCCAGATGTCTTCTCTCGTCGTGCAGCTTTGTTTCCCCTACGCTTCGGCGTGAATGGGGCGTGGAACGGGCCGAATCGGCCATTCCACTATTTTGCTCGCCGGTTCAGTGTAACAGTCCTATCAGAGACCGCCACACTGTGTGATGGTCCTACGATAGACCACCACAACCGTTAGTCATTTCGGGTCCTTCGAGGCTGGGGTCGTGTGACGGACCAATATTGGACCGTCACATGACTGTAACACCCCTATGGTGGTGCGTTACGTTTCGGTGGTTTCTGAGGACTGTGGCTGTCAGTTCCCCGAAGACCGTGTCTGTCTCGAAGACCGTGTCGATCGGTTAGCCCTGACGGACCTCCCCTTGTGTGTCAGGTTGTGTAACGCCCCTGGACTGGTGCGTTACATTGTTCGTGTTAGGCTTTAGGCCCGTTGCCCCTGACGCCCCAGTCCTGGTGCGTCAGAGTGTGTAACGCGCCTATAGTAGGCCATTACAGTTGTTTTACCGATGTTTGGCTGGGTGGTGTTGCTGTAACGCACCAACCCCCATGCGCCAGGGTTCTGTAACGCGCCCCTACTGGGCCGTTACATGCCCTTTTGTCCGGGTCTTGGTCTGTTGGCCCTGACGCCCCTATTCTGGTGCGTCAGAGCAGTGTAACACCCCTATAGAGGTGTGTTACAGTCCTGTTGTGGCCGTGATGGCCGTTGTTCTCTTTTGTATCTGTTCGTGCGTTGGTCTATCTTAGGTTTGTGTTCTAGGGCAGTGTCTGTGTGTCGGTGGTTTCTGGATCGGTCAGTTCAGGTGACTGGGTGCGGTCTTTTCCCTAACTGCGACAATTTCCTAACGACTCAATCTAGAACTGCCAGCATCCTTGTCTCTGGTCGCATTGCGGCTATCCCTACTGTCGAGTTCACCTAGCGGTTGAGTGGTGGTTTGCTTTGCCCAGAGTGTTATCTTCTCTGCTTGTGTATTGCTATATGTGTCTCTGTGTGTGTGTCGTGTGTAGTTCCGGTCAACTCGGTGAGACCAGGGGTTGACAGGTGACCTTGTCTGTGTCTCGGCGATTCTGTCCAGCTCGAGAAAGTGTTCTAGATGTCTCAGGGTACTGTCCTGCCTCGGTTGTGTGTCTGATGCGCACAACCTGTCGTTGATAATGCCGTGCCACACAAATTTTAAATTTATAATACCGTACTCACTCACTTAACTGATTTTTCAATACGAGTATACTGGTAAATACGGGTCGATCCCACGGGGAGGAATATTTTTATTTTTGAGCATAGTTGGAAAATTCCAGATGGGTTGAAAAGCAATCAGACTAAAAATAGTGTGACAGAGATGCAAGAATGATATTCAGAACAGCTCCGACATAAAGATAGGAAATGGAGCTTTAATTAATAAGTTGACTTTCAGTGGGCATAAGTCGACTTGTAGAGGATGACAGCAACCATATCTGAAAGACAATAACATAAGTCGACTATCTTAGAATAAAGAGTCAACTTTTAGTTAAGGACAATGTAAGATCAGTGAAAGATGATGGTTTGAGCTCCCCCTCAGTCCAATCAGGTGACTCTATATGCATTCATGAAATGTAATGCACCTATTGGCCTATCTAAAGCTTTTATTTACATGAATTTTGGACCTTTGGTACTTGGCGGAGGTAAGTCCTCTACGCATAGTGTGACTTTCAGACAAGCTTAACCTACCCTTCCACCAATCACCATTTGATATACCACAAAAGTCCATGGTATGAATGCATGACAACTGCACAAGTAGACTCAAATATGAGAATGGATGCACGACTCATGCAGAATACCATAAGTGCAACTCCCCCTCACTGTGATATACAGTAAGCAACTGAATTCCCTCTGAACATGATATATAGAATACAGTTAAACTCCCCCTGAATGTATGCATGAATTATTTGAAATGAGTTAACTGATCCCAAATGTTGGGAAGAAAAATTCACAAACATGATTATTCTAATTCAGTCATAGATTCAGCAGCATTCAAATTTTCATCAGCAAATAATTTCAGCAGCAATAATCACAACTTCTTCAACCATATAGTTTTCAGTAGCATCACTTAAATTTTCAACAGTCAAATACAGCAAAACATAAATTTCAATTTGGAAGGATTACCTGATTTGATAACCTTATTCATGTTGTTCCTTCCAATTAAGAAAGTAAAGACTTAATGTTCAATCATAAGAAGAGTTTACATTTGTTCCCCTTTGACATGCCTTGGACAGCCATTATCGTGAAGTCACTTATTGTGTATGGCTGTAAGGCCTAGCTGCAAGTAAATTAAGCTGTAAATTTGGGAACCCAAGTAGCTTTGGGTCCCTTTTGAGTGTTTAACTCTTCAAGACATGACAGTATGTCTTTCGGTATCCACAGCTGCCTTGCTCATATTGGATTCTCATCAGGCCTACATGAATACTTCTTAGCAACAGTAGCAAAAACATTAGAGTGGTTCACAAATTTTTGCTTCTTTACAAAATTCTTGTTTCTATCTTTCCAGTAAGTAGAGGGTGATTGGGACTTACCGTTAACTCTATGTTTACCTACCCATTGAGATTTGTGATGATTGTATGATCCATGAGGCCCATGCGTCGACCTATGGAAGGGCATGCGTCGACCTGCAGGGACTTTGTACCTTCTGTTGTAGCCAAAAGTTGACTTTTGGTGATGCATAAGTCGACTTCCATGTTGCCAGAATTCTGGAGTGTTTTTGTTAGTGCCCGTGGTCGACTTAAAGGGGTGTGAAAGTCGACTCTTGAATTCCCAGAATTCATCCATGTTTCTGTTTCTATTCCAGGTCGACTCTTGAAGGAGTCTGGGTCGACTCTTGCTCTGTCGGGCTTTAGGGGAGCTTCTAATCCTACCCGTGGTCGACTCAGGATGGGGTCTGAGTCGACTCTTCTAACTCTAGAAATCTTATTTTCTCAATTGATGGTGGCTGGTTGACTTTAAAACCTTGCTTGGTGGTTTGTTCATGTTTGTTGAGGATTTTTGAAAGATTTGGACTTTGGATTTTAACTTTTGTGGGTCATCTTGATAAACCTCACTCTTCCTTGTATTCTTTTCATTTGTTTTGATGCATCCAGTTTGTTTCTTGGAATATTCACATCCAACAGACTGGCACATCCGATGGGACCTTTCCTGCCTTTCTTCTTTCCATCAAAGAAAATCTCCAAACCTTCTTCAAGATTCTGATTGCCCCTCTTCCTCTTACAGGACGAGAAGAGGAGGGCACACATCTCTCTGTTCGTTTGAGAGCTCTTCGTGCAGTTGCACGCTTCCACATTTGTGCTACGCACCACCACCACAACAACAGCAACAGCAGCGATGGCCGCCATCACCTACGGCTCCCAGATCATCGCCAACCACGTTAGGTTCGAATACCTAATGACCCCCATCATCTTCGGTGACTTCCCAACAGTCGTCGGCTCGCCCTTCTTCCTGGGCGTCGTACCGGTGGCTGAGGCCAGCTCAGTCACGCCTGCGATAGTAGCCTCTAAGGGCGTCAGGCCCTCCACTTCAACAATTGGCCGGGTCCGCTCGACCAACAAGCTAACTATCGGGGGTGTCAGACCCTCAGCTGCATCAATCGGTCAGGTTTGTCCGGTCAAGAAGACAACTGTCGGGGGTGTCAGGCCCTCGGCCCCAGCAGCTGGTCGGGTCAGCCCGGTCAACAAGGCCACCATTAGGGGTGTTAGGCCCTCAGCCTCAGCAATTGGTCAGGTTTGATCGATCATCTTTTCGCAGACCAGGGGTGTCAGGCCCTCTGTCCCAGCAACTGGCCGAGTTCGCTCGGCTCTCATAACGATGGCCAAAGATGTCAGGCCTTCTGCCATAACAAATGGTGAGTCTTCTCGGTCAATCAAGTCACTTTTGGCGTCACTCCTGCTAAATGGGGGCAGCGCCGTCGCCGCCACGGCACCAGTTCTACTACGGCAGCCCTCAGAGGTACTGCTCCTATTCAACGGGGGAAACATCATCGCCACAATGACGTCGCGCCTATGGTGGGTGTCACCAAGGTTGCTCCTGCTCAAAGGGGGCACCGTTGTAGCTGCCAGGGGACAAAGCCTGCGGCAACTACATCCCACTCCAGCAAGACTATAATCGTCAGAGATCTCTGCATTCGGCTCGATAGAGGTGAGTCGATTTTACCTCAGAATCGACATGTCCCGACCATCTCTACCTCCAATCACTTCAAGCTCTTTCGGCAAGTCCGGGAGGATGGAGTGAAGATGAAGAAGCCCACCGTACTGGCAGCAACTTAGGGTCCCGTGTAGCGACCCAAGCCACGAGTTCCTCATCAGCTCTAATTGAAGAAAATTTGGGTCACCAAGGAGGAGGCCCAAATTATAAGGCGAGCAAGGGCGGAAGCACCTTTCTGCATATCGGAGCTGCAACAAATGTGGAGCCCAGAAAGCATTGAAACCTCGGCATCCCCGAGACCTACACCTCAGCCCCCACATGGGCAAAAGTGCCAAGGAGTCAGTAAGAATGTACGGTCGACCTCTCTGTGGGCTAGTTCTACACATACGGACGAGGATTGCTCTACCTAGGCTTCCACATCCCTAGTATCTATTTTTGACAGAGTTGGGACGCCACTCAAGCCGAGTAGACAGCTGCCTAGGAAAAAGAAGGTGGTTCAGGTGACTGATGATTCCGTCAAAGTGTTCACCTGTTACACTACCTCTGTCGACAAGCAGTCGGAGGATACCTCAGGGGAGCTCAATCAGACTCTTCAATATTTGAGGAGGTCAAGGCCCATGTCTTGGATCTTGGCACAAATACAACAGGCGCCGACTGCTGGGACATCTCAGCCCGAGTCGGTACGGTAAGAATAGCACCAAGAAGACATCCATAGTGTCGATGGGGACAGCCACCCCATCATGAAAAAGATCTGGGGGAAGAAACACATATTTTTGTGTTGGAAGAGCTCCGACAGGAGAACCAAGAGCTTAAAAATCTCCTGCAATCACTTTTACGTGAAAAGGAGGCCTATGCTCAACCTCAAGCGGCGCCAGCTGGAGTAGAACAATAGCCTCCTCCCATTCCAGTCGCGGGCAATGCCTCCGTCACCGCGATAAATCGCCATTAGCGGTGGAATTTGAAGTGCCGCCACATGAAGCTAATGCACGATCGTCTGTCACTCCTGTTGTAGAAAGTCTTATGGTGCAGAGGCAGATGACCGTGCGCATCATGGAGGCGAAGTTTGCTTAGCATGGGGAGGGTGTGGCCACTGTTGATTTGTACAGCGTGCCCTATCCCCTCCACCATCAATTCAAAAAGCTTCCACTAGATTGTTCGAAGGCTCCGAAACTATAAAAGTTCAATGGGCAGGGCTCTCCACATGAACACCTGGCCTACTATATGATAGCCATGGGTGAATTGACACTGAAAGAAGCATATTTATTGTGGTACTTCACCATGTCCTTGACTGGTACCACCTTCCAGTGGTACTCCAGGTTAAAGCCCAATTTTGTTGCTGATTGGGCTGATATGCAGAAGAAGTTCGTCGACCATTTTCAGACGACTGAACGCAAAGTCTCCCTGGCAGAGCTCTGTTCCCTCTGGCAGAAGAAAGGTGAGACCGCGTTGGACTTCATCAAGCGATGGAGGGACGTTAGCATGCACTGTGATAATCCTCCAATGCCCGAGGACGCGATCGCCATCTGCCGTAGGGGCCTATCAGCGGAAGTTAGTGAAAAGCTTCAGGGCTCCAATATCAGGAGCTTTGACCAGCTGAATATAGTGGTGGAGGAGATTAAAATGTTCTTTGCCGATCACCCTGTACAAGCTTCTGTCAAAGGCAAATCCTCCAAGGACCGCCTGACTAGCGGCAAGGTGGTAAATGTTGTAGACTTCTCCCCGACGAATGGAGATATGGGGGAAGGAAAATCAAAAGGCAATGACAAAAAGCCTGATGCCAAGGTGAATACATCTCTCTTAGCAGAGCACATGAAGACGCCTTATTCCTTTAGGAAGGAGCACATTAAAATGCTCTTCGACCTATGCATGAAAGAGCAGCTCATCACTCTGTCAGATCCACGAAAGCCCTCAGAGGTGGACAAAACAGATGATCCTACCTATTGTGTGTACCACCAAAGGTTGGGTCACACCATCGGGGACTGCTACGTCTTCAAGAACATAGCAAATGAGCTTATTTAAAAGGGCCTGATAAATATGTTGGGCCATATAGTCGACCCACCATAGCCTCACTCTTGGAGTCGATCAAACCGGTCGGCTAATATGGCCTACATGATGGTGATGGCTTCGAGCTCCAATGCCTCTGAGGCCGGGCCTTCAAACTAACAGCCCAATGCTAGTCACAGAGTCGCTCCTCCTTCACTCACAGAATTCTTGGCATTGCGGATGACTATTTGGAAGATCTGATGGGAAATCTGACAATTACAACTGGAACAGAGATGTCTTCTGTAGTTCTTGGAGAGCATCGATCAGTAGTTGGCCACTTTACCCTTTGGCCAATTTGCTAGGGGGTTAACTCCAGCCCACATACAGGAGGCAGGTGTACCACCTACTGGTCGAGCTCTGCTCAGGGGTTGGCTCTCTAAGGACTCCTCAGATTCATCTAAAGGCGAGGAGCAAACACCCGAAGGTGAGCAACCAGAGAAATTACACTCCTTCCCTCTCAAGAAGACCCTGGACATCTTTTTCTCGTGCTGGCGAACGGGACTGATTAGCTCGTCACCCATTGAGCAGGCACCAGGGGATGCCTTTCATCAAGGCTATTGCCCATACCATGAGGTGGTAGGCCATATCATCCATAATTGTCAATCGTTCAAAGACTTCGCTGAGGACTTAATCATGCGAGGGAAGGTTAATATGGGTGAATTCTTGGTCAATCCACTGCAGCCGTACACACAAAAGAATCTTCACTTCTCCATCAATGTCATACATGCTGCAGCAGCTTTCCAACTCCCGGAGCCACAGGAGGAGGTAGTCAGTTCCCAGGGAGTCAGTTCCCAAACACCTAAATCCACACTGTGGTACCTAGGGTGGTGACCTTCTCATCAGTGTTCTTTCCCCAAGGAGGACACTGAAAAGATCTTTGACAAGCTTTTGGAAGATGGTCGGGTATTGATGTATGATCTGCTGTCCTATTACAATGAGACAGCCAAGAGTCACCCTCGCTATTGCAAATACCATGCTAGGCTGTCTCACCCTACCTGGGAATGCCCGGAAGTTCAAGACTGCATTGAAGTCCTTATTCAGAGAGGGGAGATCGATGCGTAGGGGAAACTCCATGACAATGCAACGTCTTAAAGAGACCGTCAAGAAGAGTCTCCAACAAGCTCGGTAAGAGGCTAAGACCTTTTCTCAATTAGCCCGACCGACTGAGTTTATGGGCAGCGACAAACTTCAACCACACCCTAAAAGTAAGGCTAGATGCGAGGGGCCTAAGGCCCAGAGCTCAAAAAGTCAAGCCATTGGAGAAGGCTCCAAACCTGTAACGCGCACGGTTGTGGGAATATATATGAATCATAAATAATTGCAGTGGTCCACTAGTCGACAATGATGATGTATAGTTAGCACTGGCTTAGGGCACCTTATGTTTTATTGACTTCACCGTTTCCCGTGTCTTCTATCTTTTACATCAGGGCGAGTATGGCGCCGAGGCAGAGGACTCGCTCCCAGCAGGGACAGTTGGCAGAGATTCAGGATGCGCAGGAGGAGCAGAGTAGAGTGCCACCAGTTGCATCTGAGGCAGGGGATGCAGCGAGAGCTCCTGGGGAAGAAGATTTTATTTGGGGCATGTTTCAGTTATGACTCAATAGATCGGCGGAGATGCTAGTGAGGTCTCATCGTCCAGGGGTGGGCCTAGTCGTGTAGTGAGGGACTTTTTGCAGTTCCATCCACCCTACTATGGCGGCCAACTAGATCCAGATGTGGCTAGAGATTGGCTTGATGAGATGGAGATAGTGTTCAGTTCTATGAACTGCGTCGAGGAGGACAAGGTGATGTTGGCTTGCAACTAGTTGCAGGGTACGGCTCGAGCCTGGTGGTCTTTGGAGTGGAAGACATCTTTTTAGTCTCGTCCACTTCAGCAGATTGTGTGGAAGGACTTCGTCAAGGTCTTCGAGTGTGCTTACTGCCCATCCTATGTCAGTACGCAGAAGATGGGTTAGTTTCTGGAGCTGGTTCAGGGTGAGATGTTAGTGTTGCAGTATAGGGCTCGGTTTGTGGAATTGGGACGTTATGCTCCCCATATCATGGAGAATGAGGAGCTAAAGATCGAGCAGTTCATCCAGGGTTTGAGGTAGGAGCTGAGGCACCTTCTGATAGCGAACGCTGCCACTGATTTAGAGACGGCTTCCCGTGTAGCGGTGTCATTGGAGCTAGATATGTAGAGGACCCGAGGACAGGTTGGCTAGGGGCAGTCCCAGTCAGGCCACAGCCAGCAGATGAATACCCAGCCGCAGAGCACCTTTCAGCACTCTACGGGTAGTTCAGGAGCGTCGGTGCCGGTGGTGTCAGCGGCAGGATCTGCGTCTTTTGCCTCCAAGGTTAAGAAGTTCTTTAGGAAGAACTTTGGTAAGAAGCATAAGGAGGGCAGAGATCGGGGGTAGGCATCTTCAGGTAGTGTTCAGCAGCTGATGCCTTATCAGCATCAAGGATCAGTTGATAGTTTGCGAGGGTCATGTCCCCGGTGTGGCGAATTGCATCCAGGCAGGCAGTGCACGACGCCAGTGATTTGTTTGAGATGTAACCAGGCAGGGCATATGTCACGTGACTGTCCTCAGAGGCCGCATCAGCCACCCCAGTATCCTCAACAGCAGCAGTAGTAGTACCCTCAGCAACAGCAGTAGTTTCAGCAGCAGGGGCAGTATCTGCCACTACCACGGTCAACGAGTGTGGGCAAGTAGAGATCTCGAGGCAAGATCACATACATGACCAGAGCAGAGGTAGAGTCATCGTAGCTTGTGGAAGGTACTATCATGATTTTAGGTTACACAGCTCGAGTTTTGTTCGATTCTGGTGCATCACATTCATTTATATCGGAGGACTTCACGCTGAGTGTTGAGGACCCAGTGTCCCAGATGTAGTGTGATTTGGCTGTGGAATTGCCATCTGGCGATTTCATGTTTACCCCATATTGCTTCGAGAAGGTTCCAGTGTGGATTGAGGGGCGGAACCTGCCAGGCAGGCTTTACGCGTTGCACCTTCGGGATTATGATGTGATTTTGGGCATGGATTGGCTCAAGGCCCATGGAGTGATGGTGGATTATGGAATGAAGAGGGTCTACTTTCAGCCTCCCCATAGACCAACGTTCTATTTCAAAGGTATCCGATCTCTCTCTCTCGTCATTTTTATACGTACATGCATGGCTAGACTTGCATTCATGGAACTTGTAAATACTTAAAGCATACTTGAACTTGAGATATAATTCCTACTGAGCTTTCACTCACCTAGTGTTTTCTCCTATTTTTCAGGTAATTTCGATGACGAAGCTCCTTTGGATGGAGATGGACAAGAGTGAAGAGCGTAGAGCCCGTCCAACTATCAACACAGTTATCTAGTCCTATCTTTTCTTATTTTCTTGAGACATTCATTGTAATTTCTTTTATTGAGTCAGGAGTATGCTTAAGTCCTGTTTGGGAAGTTTGTAATAGTAATACCTTGAAGTTATGTTGAATAAAGGACTTGGTTATCTCTACTTGTGCGCGCTCTATCTATGTGTCGAATACACTTATGCTCTGATTGCCATCATTGATATGAACTCGTCACCCATACCAGGTCCCTTCCGCACTCGGGACGTGACATAGCCAGCCATCTAGCCCCGATTCTCTTGCTACATTGCTCGAGCACTGCCGTTCGCAGTACTTCTCCGCTCGGGACTACTGCACTTGTAGTCTCTTGTCTTTGATTTCTTGTTATGTCTTTTGTTTTTCCTTGTAAGACTTCTTTCTCTTGTGCTTTGAGGACTTATCCTTGTGTATGGTTGTGTCTTGGGGCTAGTCCTTGTGTGTGTGTGGTTCCTTTGGCCAAGGAGTGGAAGTCTCACCAAGTTGGTGAGGGGTGGACATAGGTGTGCCATTTTACAGCCGAACCACCTTAAAATACATTGTCTTGTGGTTGGCTCTCCATTTCTTCTGTCCCCTCTTCGCAGGTGGTTTGTGTTATCTTAGTGCATCTCCTATTGCTTAGCTCCGTTAATATGTTGACTATCTTCACTTGAGCTAATCGTAGTTCCATCCCCTAATAGTTTATTGTTAGAAATTGAATATTTAGTATAGGATCTATTCACCCCCCTCTAGATCCTCTCATACCATCCAACATAGATTTGTGGAGTTGGGTCGCTATGCTCCCCATATCATGGCTGACGAGAAACTAAGGACTCGGCAGTTTGTTAGAGGATTGAGGCTAGAGCTTAGGCATCTAGTGGTCGCGACCCATGTGGCAGACATGGAGTTAGCCTATCAAGCCATAGCAGATGTATAGGAAGATTGGCTGAGGACCCAAGAGCAGGCCCGTGTAGGGCAGTCCCAGTCGAGTCAGTGTTAGCAGAGGACCCTTCAGCAACAGCGTGTTTCCCAGTAGTCTTGGAGGCAGATAGAATTGGCATCTCTTCCACCTCCTGGCTCGAGTTCTTCCCCTCCAAGATCGAGTCTTAATCGTGTATCGAGGTTGTTTAGAAGGAGCAGATCAAGCAGGAGGCGCCAGGAGCAGGAGGAGCAGGTTTTGACAGTGACAGGTCAGCAATTAGCGATTCAACCATCGTGGCATCGTGATATGATCGAGCAGCCAGGACAGTGTCCGAGATGTGGCGGGTTTCACGGGGGCAGGTTGTGCTCCGTGGATAAAGTTGAGCTGGAGTGCTTCAAGTGTGGTCAGGTCGAGCATATTGCTCGTGAGTGCCCGTGGCGGCCACCCCAGTCTCAATCATCTTTGCAACGTTCCACTAGCCTGGCGAGTCATAGATCCTGACGTGCATGAGGCACTTGATTGGGTGGAGTTGTCGTCCTTAGGGGTGTTCATAGTTCGGTTTGGTTCGGCTTGAGGGCTTTTTTTTTCCAAATCGAACCAAACTGAATCAACCATCAAACCGAACAAATTCGGTTTGGTTCGGTTCAAATCAAATTTCTTATATCTTATTACAATATATATGAATTTAATAAATTATATAAAATAAAGAGAGAGAAAAGAAGAAAAGGTTAAAAAAAGGGGGGAAAAGAAAAAAAGGGGAAAAAAAGAAAGGATGGCCCAAGCATCTCTCTCTATCCCATGCATATATCTCTCTCTCTCAATCACTCTCTCTCTCCCCCCCGAGGATCTCTCTCTCTCTCTCTCTCTCTCTCTCTCCCCCCCCTACCTCTCTTCTCTCTCTCTCTCCCTGAGCATCTCTCTCTCCCGAGCACTCTCCCCCGAGTATCTCTCTCTCTCCCGACTTCATCTCCACATCAACCTTTTTCCTCTCCCCCGCCTACCATGGCCACCGTCACCGCCGCTCGATGAGCGATCACCAACTAGCTGGCCTTACAAAAGGCAGCCACCATGAGGAGGGACCCACAGCCTTTGGTCGCCGCTGTCGCCACCCCGACGCCCAAGATCCAACCTGCTGACCCTTCCCTGGAGGGCACGAGGATCATGATGCAACACCATATCACCAACCTCTGATCGTACGGATCTGGGACCAGCCTCGATGCCATCGTCGTGGTTGCGCCCCCCTGGAGGGATGCTCCCGGAGGTGGTGGCGGCAGTGACCCCTTGCCATTCTTCGCCTCCCTCGCTGACTACATCAAGAGCTCCCATAGGAGCTAGGACATCGAGACCATCTTTGGCCGCCTTGTCATGTTGGCATTCATGGGGGCAGTGACAATGGAGGTGGTGACGGGTGGCTCAGTGTTCCACAAGATAGAGTTGGGGGAGATGGAGTAGGCGGCGTAGGCGTGCCTGGGGGTGGTGACGTGTAAGGCGGCGCTGGCATGGGCATCGAACATCGAGCATGAGGACTTTCATCGGGAGAATGTTCACGCTGGGGTGCAGCACCGTGGTGGACGCCCGTATTGACAGCCTTATCGACTTCCTCTTCTACGACTTTGATCCCTCCGACTGGACCGTCGACATTTGAACTACCACCACGGCTATGCTTTATTGACATGGGCTTGGCCCCTCTTACTCGACACGACTCCTGCACAGTTAAACGTCAATGCTTAGTCTCTCTTATCCGGTGCAAAATTATTTAACCGGTGGGAACCCAATTAAAGGGTAGGGAATCACTTAACCGGTGGGCTCTCAATTAAACAGTAGAACTTGTGGGAACCGGGACAGTAGAGGCCTCGCTGAGCATTAAAAGCTATGAGGCTTAGGCCCCCTTAAAATGACAACCACTGCACACTCCCTTCGATAGTGCATGAAATAGGTTGGCGTGATCTTCCCATTCTCGACAACAATTTGCACGGACTAGTGGCCTCAGCTTCAAGACGACCGCTCTATCTAATGTCCAACGGGAACTCCACGACAGCACTGCTTTACCCGGTGGAGGCTCGAAGCTTAAACCTTCGAAGGCAATGAAGAAGAATTCACATCCGCGCCTATAAATTGGCATGTGGCCAAAGAAAAAAAGTCTTGGATCTTCTACCTTCTGGGCCTCCTGGAGACTCTACACAGTACCATGTGTAAAGAAGAAGTGCGAAGAGAAGAAGAGTGAGAAAAGAAGAGAGGAAGAGAGGTGAGGCTTGGGGGGGGTCAATGCTCCGTTCCTCCCCCTCCTTGTATTCTTGTTTCTTCTTACTTTGTTTCCCTCCTTTCTCCGCTATGATGTAATTCCCTCCTGTGCTATCTATTCCTACAGAGAATAAAAAACAACTTCATGACTCTTGGGTTATGATGTATGCTTCTTCCCACCCCTTCTTCCACTAGAATCGTGTTTCACCGTATGCTCAACATGCTTTCGCCCTATTTGCCTAATAAAAAAAGAGAGGCACCCTCAACTGGCCTTCAACGGCACACCAAAGTGCCCATTCAATAAACTCAAACAATCCAAACTAATAAACCAAAAAAAGACCTCTTCACTTTATCTTAAACCTTCTGTCTGAACAAGGTTTGTTGATCCTGACATCTCCACGAGTCAACGTTCATATCCTATCCTGGCTTAAACCTCATGTCTTCGCCAAGTTGGTCAAGTTCAACATGGCATCGGGTTGACATCTTCATCTACACATTCTACCCTAGTTTTAGACCTTTCATCTGAGCGAGGTTAGTTGACTCCGACACATCGTTAGGTTGACATTGATATTTAGCCCTGGGTCTGGACCTCTTATACATCTGCATTCTAGTCAACCCTCGCCCCAAACCTTCTATCAGAGCAGGGCCCATTGACTTCGACGTTTCGTCGAGTCAACACCTATCTAATGTGCTACCATTGGCTTAGGCCTTGCGCCTCTGTCAAGTTTATTGACTTCGACAGGACGTCGAGTCAACACTTATCCCATATTTTACCCTTGGCATAGACCTCTCGCCTCTGTCAAGTTCGCTGGCTTTGATATTCCATCAAGTCAACACCTGTTCCATATTCTGCCCTTGGTTTAGGCCTCACGCCTCTGCCAAGTTCATTGACTTCGACATGACCTCGAGTCAACACCTATCCCATACTCTGCCCTTGGCTTAGGCCTCACGCCTCTGTCAAGTTCGTTGACTTTGACATGACTTCGAGTTAGCAACTATCCTACATTATACCTTTAGCTTAGGCCTCACGCCTTTGCCAAGTCTATTGGCTTCGACATGATGTCGAGTCAACACTTATCTCATATTCTTACCTTAGCTCAGGTATCATGGCTTTGTCGAGTTCGTTGACTCAACATGACATCAAGTCAACACTTATCTCATATTCTATCATTGGCTAAGGCCTCACGCCTTTGCTAAGTTCATTGACCTTGACAAGATGTCAGGTCAACACATATCTTATATTCTTTCCTTGGCTTAGACCTCATGTCTTTGCCAAGTTCGTTGGCTTCGACATGACGTCGAGTCGTCATATATCCTATATTCCTCTCTTGGCTTAGGCCCCACGTCTTAGCCAAGTTGGCTGACTTTGACTGTCTGTTAAGTCAACAACCATATTCTATCCTGGCCCAGACCCTATGTCTCTCCCAGGTTAGTTGGTTTCGACATGGTGTCGAGATGACAACATTGTTTATTTCTACCCTTGTTCTGGACATACCGTCTAAGTAAGATTTGTTGACTCTGACATCCCGTCGGGTCGACATCAATAATTCATCTATTATACGAACCTTCCTTTCGGTCAGAGAATGAAAAGATCCTCTCATTTTTGGCTTGGAGCTTTCGTCCAGTCAGTCAACAAAAAGACTCTTTTTACCTTTAGCTCAGACCTTCTGACCGACCAGAGAATAAAAAAATCCTTTGACATTTGGTTCAGACTTTTCATTCGACTAGAGAATGAAAAGACCCTTTTTACCCTTGGCTTGGACCTCATGTCTGACCAAAGAACAAAAAGACCATTTTTCCCTTGGGCTTAGACCTCTCGTCTAGCCAGACAACAAAAAGACCCCTTCACCTCTGGCTCGGTCCCTTCGTCTGGTCAGGGAACAGCAAGACCATTTTTACTTGTGGCTCTACCCTTCCATCCAGTTGAAGAGCAAAAAAAAAAAAACCCCTTCTATCATCGGCATCATGACTTGCCGTCTAGGCCGATGCACAAACCAATTGTTAGCATCATGACCTCTCATTTAGGCTGGCACGTGAACGAACAAAAAAATCTCATTCTTGTCTGACACCATGACTTTTCACCTAAGCCCGTAAATAGTCTATCTTGACATCATGGCCTTCCGCCTAAGTCGCGTATTTCGTTTCAAAGACAATGTCATCCTGACGCGTTTCTTTCCCAATCAGGTGATTCTAAATTTATTTCTCTTTTGTTGTTATAGTAGATTTATTTGATAATTGGTTTTATCTCCGGTTCATATCCAGTCTAGCATTGCCCTTATTATTTCTAACAATTTTGAAACGAAAGAAGATTGATATGTCTGGTTTTTCGCTGTCCAGTATGGAGGACCTGAGACCTGAGAAATTTTTGGGCACTAACTTTAAGAGATGGCAACAGAAGATGAAATTTCTTCTGACCTCTCTTGGTCTGTTTTCTGCTATCAACGAAACTAAGGATGTGCCATCTTCTTCTGATACAGATCACACTCATGATTCATCTAATCCTGCCAACAATGCATTTTTTGTAGTCGGTTGTCAAACCTGCATACACTCCTGATGAAATGTATTATCTGTGCCATGGTCGAATTGTAAGTAATCTGCATGATACACTGTATGATATCTATTGTTCAATTCCTACTGCATGAATTATGGAAAGCATTAGAAGATAAATATGATAAAGCAGATGCTGAAATTAAACGTTTTATTGCATCTAAATTTCTGCGTTTTACCATGTTTGATACCATGTCAGTTGTTTCTCAAACTCATGAATTTCTTAATATTGTATGTGAAATAAAATCAAGAGGTCAAAACATAGATGAAAATTTAGTTGTGTCATGCCTGATAGATAAACTCCCACCTTCCTGGCATAACTTTGCCAGATCTCTTCAGCATAAGCATTCTAAAATTTTACTGGATGAACTTCAATGTTCTATTTGAATTGAGGAAGAACCAAGAAAATTGATTGAATCCAAAAACTCCTCCAATGTCAACCTGACTGAAAACAACAATAGAAATAGAAATGGCATTAATCCTAGGTTCCAAAATCCTAATCCTAGATTCCATAACAAAAAAAAGACCAATTATCAAAGGAATCAAAACTATAAGGCTAAAGGAAAAAATTTTAAGAATCAGTCTAATCAGAAGTGTTGCTATGTGTGTGGAAGACCAGGTCATTTTGCCAAGAATTGCTATGAGAGAAAGGATGGTGGCAGACCTCGTCCCAAATTCCATCGCCATGATCATAACCAAACTCCAAATCCTCAAGTTAACATGATTACTTCTGGAGCTTCTACTTCTGAGCCTTCTAATGGGTTTGTAACTTTATTCTCTGAAATAAATTTAATTAATTTCTCTAATGATTGGTGGATAGATACGGGGGCTAACACTCATGTTTGTTTTGATCGACATGCTTTTGCCACCTATCAGGCCACCAACAAGAGTGTGACTTTGGGGAACTCCAGTGCTGCTCGAGTTGTGGGGGAAGGACGAGTTGATTTGAAGTTAACTTCAGGAAAGGTCCTATCTCTCCAAGGAGTCTAGCACGTACCATCAATTCGGAGGAACCTCATTAGCGGATTCTTGTTGAATAAGTGTAATTATAAGTTAGTTTTTGAATCTGGGAAAGTTGTAATCACTAAGTTTAGAAATTTTATCGAAAATGGTTATGTAAGTGAAGGATTGTTTTAGTTGAATGTACTTTGTCCTAATGTGATTAATAATATCAACATTTCTTCTGATTCCTCAACTTCTGTTGTTAGTTCGGATTCTAGTGACTTATGGCATTCTAGACTATGTCATGTAAATTTTAAGACAATGAGAAGGATGATGGGTTTAAATCTAATTCCTAGAATGGATATAAATAATAAAGTTAGATGTGAAACATGTGTTGAAGTAAAACTCCCTAGACATCCCTTTAAATCTGTTAAAAGGAGTAGTGATCTTCAAAATTTAATTCATACTGATGCATGTGATAAATGATACCCACAGCCAACTTCCAAAGGCGACGATCAGTCGAGAGCGCAAGGGGGAAGGCAGCAGCAGAATAATGCACAGTGTATAAGTGTTTGGCGTGAAAGAACTCAGCCCAAATGGACTGAGCAGTGATGGCCTTTCACATCAGTTTTGTTCTCAAGGCGATCTGCATATGAGGGAGGTTGAGGACTCCCATACCACCGCAGGCAGTGGGACGAGAGATGTCATCCCAGGACATCCAGTGTTTTTTAGGCGAACCTTCATATGAACCCTAGAAGAAGTTGGCTAAAAGTTTGTGGTACCCTTTGAAAATAGAGATGGGGATGGCTGCACTAGAGAGAATATAAATATGCACGGCGGAGACCACATGCCGAATAAGGACCAACCGGCCACCTGTAGACAAGAATTTACTCTTCCAACCTTGAAGCTTGGCCGCTGCCTTGGACAAAATGTATGAGAAGTGTGCCATCTTGGGCCGGCCAAAATACAGGGGAATGCCTAAATAGGTGAAGGGGAGGTTGGCCATCTTGAAACCAGTTACACTTGCAATGGATCTATCAAGAGAGGCGGTGGCATCCCAGCCAATAACAAAGGAGCTCTTTGAACTGTTGATGAGCTGCCCGGAAGCAGTCTCGTATTTCTTGAGGAACATCATGAGTTGACGTATATGCCGAGTCGCTCCATTAGAGAAGATGAGGGTGTCGTCGGCAAATAATAGGTGCGAAACCTTGGGGCATCTCCTAAGAGTTTGATAATAGCCCCAAGTGCTGCGAAGAAAAAGGCCAGACAGGCCGCGGCTCAACGCTTCCTCTGCCAAAATGAAAAGTGATGGTGCAATGGGATCACCTTACCGAAGACCACGAGATGACTTGAAGAACCAATGAGACTATCCATTAAGCAGGACAGAGAACCAGTAGTTGGTAAGTAGTGGCTCAATAAGGGAGATAATAGATAAACCAAAACCAAACTTTTGTAGGATAGCAAAGAGGATATTCCATTCCATACGATCATAAGCCTTGGCCATGATGACATTCCTTCCTCTACAGCGGGTATTAAGGTGCTGGACTTGCTTCCTAGCAAGGGAAATATTCTCCACAATATGACGTCCCTTAACAAATGCTCCTTGCTCCTCGGAGACCAATTGGGGGAGGACATGTGTAATCCGGTCGCTGAGAACACGTGAAATAATCTTGTACATGAAGTTGCATAAGTTGATCGGCCGGAAGTCCGCACAAGTCTTAGGAGTGTCGACCTTGGGGATAAGTACAATAAGAGATGAGGCGAGGCTGCAAGGGAGCGGATGGCCACAGAAGAAGGATTGCACTGCTGCCACAACATCAATCTCAATAAAGTCCCAGTAGGTTTGGAAGAAGTGGCCAGTGAAGTTGTCCGGTCCTGGTGCACTATCAGGAGACATACTGAAGACCACATCGTTGACTTCCTCAAGAGAGGGCATAGTGCTAAGCATAGCATTATCCTCATTAGTGAGGACAAGGGGAATGCCAGCTAGGATCTCTAGATGAATATGATGCGGAGTGGAAGAGAAGGCCGCAGCAAAGTGTGAAATCGGAAGGGCTCCCATAGCATCCTGTTGGTCATGAACAATGCCCTCATCACTACGCAATTCGGAGATGGATGACCGATTGTGATGGGAGGTAGCATAGGCGTGGAAGAATTTAGTGTTCTTGTCCCCTTCGCTAAGCCACTTGGTCCGTGACTTTTGACGCCAAAACATTTCTTCTTGAATATGAGCGCGGTCAAGATCCTCCTTGGCAGTGAGGAATGTCGCATGGTGAACATCAGAGGGCTGGCTGTCGAGAGCTTCTTGAGCGAGCGGGTGACAGTGCATGATTAGCCTGTCTGTACTTCAGCACTCATGTTTTGAGTCTCTGTGTCTTGTGAGCCTCCACTTGTCGTAGCCTTACGGCACGCTTTGGCGTAACGGCTCATGTAGCGAGGCAATTTCCTGGTTTACGGTTCTTAGGTTAGTTCCGTGGGCCCCCGGTCCAACTGTAGCATCCTTCGGATGGGGAAAACTAGCTAGAGGCCTGGCTTAGGCAGTGGGCCAGTGTGTGCACAGGTGGTCAGGGGCTTTGGACTTACGTCGTTAGACGTGACCCTGGCTAGTCACTCGCGTTATGGTAGTGTTCTGGTTCTTGCAGTGTCTTGGTCTCGACCTAATCCTTGCGGTAAGGTACGTGGACAAGATGCTATTAGGCGCAGCATAAGACATCAGTGGATGTAGCTGGCTGTTCTTCTAGTGAGGGGTACTCCAGTCACGTGGCACGTGGCTCTTTGCGGTTCTCTTCGCGTTTCCTGTGTGTCGTGACCTCTCGGGTTAGTCCTCTCGTGGTTGTACTCGAGGTCAGTGTCCTGTCGTAGGCATGACATTGTAGTCATGTGTGGGATAGTGTGCACGATGTTCTAGTCGTGTCATCTGTGTCTATGTCTGTCTAGGTTTTCCTAGGTTTTCTTGTTGTTCTTGTAGGTCTTCGCTTTAGGCCTGGTGTCTTATCGGCGGATCGGCAACTCCTGACTTCGTCAGATCAAAGTTTGCCCTTCTGTCATTGCTTGGAGTAGTTCAGGGAGCTGAGGTTAGTTCGATAGTCGCGCCTGTTCGGTACGGCTCTTTCCCTTTCCTTTTTAGCTCCCCCAGCTCTTAGCTTGCTCCCTACTCTTGCATCCCTTTTCTTTACAGCTTTGTAGTTTAGTTTCTTGCGTTACTGCTACTGTTGTTACATATTGCTTACTTATTGCTTACCTGTTATTTTAGCGTGTTACTGTGTGTTTTTCAGTGGGGATCTACGTGACCCATACTGAGCCAGTGACACGAGGCTCACCCTTACTTTTCAGGTGGGCTGTCGTTCGTCTTGCTTCCGCGGGCCCTGGCATAGTGTGTCGTAGTGGCCAGCTAGTACCTTCATCGGGCTTCCCCCGACTCTTTCGGTACGTCTTTTCTGTTTTGTCAGCTATACTGTTAGACTTGTCGTCTTTCCTTTGGACTGGACTCTGGTGTGTAATTGTTAAATGTAAAATGTTAATTAAAAAGTAATTTTATTTCTACTACTTTAGTAAACTGATCTAATGAAATTTAAATGCTTACTATTATATCTCTATGGCTTCAATGTACTATAGGATAATCCTTTTATCCCTTCAGGAGCTTTACTTGTCTTGGGAGGCCTCGCGGGTTCCAAGTGGTATCAGGTGTCTTCGATAGTCCTGTCGGGTATATCTGGGATCTGGGATCCAAGTCATCACAGTTGGTATCAGAGCTTTGTTGTGTGAAGTAAATGGGAATCTGACATATACAGTTTCCAGAGTCCTTAAGTCCAGTACAGTCTTCAGCTAGCATTAGGTTTCGCGATTCTCTACCGCTTGGTTTCCATCGTAGTGTCTGTCTAGATCATGATGTACTTGGCAGTGTTCATCGAAAGGCTCGAATCTGCTGTACATTATTCGAGGTTCCTCTGTAATTTGTTCTAGTTGCTGTTGACTTTTAGTGTTGGTGTGATGACCGTACATGTTCTTACGTTGTTCTGGTCATCCCAGCGTAAGTCTGCGCAGCTCCTGATGTGTCTCGCTTCTGTTGAAGTACTCGATTGGATTTCATGGTTGAGAAGATGCTCAGGCGACCTAGGATTTTCCCTTCCTGGTGAGCTTTTGTTGATCGTAATGAGAGAGTGCTCGGGCGAGCTAAGGATTTTCTTCCTGGTGAGCTATTATTAGCTGAGCTTGACTTTCTCATTCTATTTTGTGGCATTGTTTCAAGGTAAGGTTGAGAAGATCTATCTCGGTAAGTCCTTAGTCCTATGCGTCTACTTGTGAGTGGACTATGTTAGTTCTGAACCTGATTCGATCTCAATTGATGGTGGCTTGATTTTGGACTCAGATTGTGGATTTGGGGGCCATGATGCACTGTGTTTGTTGTGCCATGTATGGCAGCTATTGAGATGTGAAGGTTCAACATTAGATTTCAGGACTTGAGAATGAGTTGAGACTGGTGCTCTTTGTGATTTGTACTGTGGCTCTTGGCACGATAGTCTACACTATGGCAATTTGTGATCGGCTATTGGCAAGATCAGAACTTGAGGCGTGGGACATTGCAGTTTCATGGATTGAGATAGCGCCGAGAGGTGTGCTAAGATGCAGATGTCGAGTTATTCGTGATGCCTGTGTGTGTTGTGTTGAGTGTGCAGCAGAAGCATGTGGGCTTATAACCCACAAGTCGAGGATCGTTGGTTGGAAGATTCTGACTAGCTGAGAAGATTGCTTCCTTGATGTGAGATTGTCTTGGCTATGTATGCCTTGATGATGTTGGTTGTCATGTCGCTACTTAAGGCATTGTTGTTGTAGACATTGGCAGTTTTGAGAATTGAGGAAATGTCGGTGAATATGCTGGTTGAGTACCCTTTCTTTTTATGCATTTCTTGGAAGTTGTGCTCTCGGGACGTGAGTGTGGTCCTAGAGATACTTTTTCGAGAAATGTTGTGGGTCCTTACTGGCAAGCTACAAGCGACTAGTCCATTTTAGTTGTGTGGTCAGCTATAATTGTGCCTTGATGTGACCCAGTTTGTGGTTGTGTCCTGTGGTTCTATGTTGAAGACGGAGCTGGGAATCTACAGGTGTTGTTATGAGGTTGGGTGTTGGGTTGTGTTTATGGTCAGCATGGGAGGAGTTCCCTGTGAGTCTGAGTTTGGCATTGTGTGGACCATGATCTTGTCGGTTGGTTTTGCTGTACTCTCCTGAGATTGTAAAGTTGGCATGAAACTCGAATCAGATGTGGTGTCTGAGTAAGGACCGGCACGATTGTGTTTGTGGTCCAGTGCTATCATTGGCGTTCTACGTGCCAGTTTTGATTGTTGTTATGGCACGAAAGCCGATGGATGGAGCAGTCAGTTGAGATGATTATCTTCCTTGTGAAGAGCTGATGCTTGTGTTGTCTGTCGAGTATGAGTTTTTATCGGTGGTTGTTTTGTGACATGGGTCGTGTCTCCTTGATTTGTGAGATGATAGTAATGATGCCATGTCTGGAGGTGCCAGACTTGTGCTTCTTTGTGTGTCATGCTCGTTCTGTGGATCGGTGTGCCTTGCGATTCAGAGCATGATGATCTTGCTTGTGGTCAGGGTCTGGCAGTGTTCCTCTGACTCATGTTTTCGAGAATTGTGTTATCGTGTTATTGTGTTTTTGGTGTTTGAGGTTTGACTGGAGCTTGGAGAGCGTTGCCAGCTTTATGGGTTGTTTTTCCTATTCCCTGTTGGTGTCCTTAAATTTCGAGGATGAAAGTTCTTAAAGGAAGGGAGGATGTAATACTCTGGATCCTTCGGATCGGAATCGGAGAGCTTTCGGAGCGCTTTCGTGGGTCTCAGATCGTGTTTTATGATCCACTCGGGTTTTTCTGTTGTATAAGCTACGGAATCCCGTGGAGAGTGAACTGTTGAGTTCTGAGACTTTGGGACGTTGCACGTGCATTGTGCTCTTTTCGAGGATAGCGGAGGCTATTTTTTCGAAATAAAAAATATAACAAAATAAAAATTTAAAATCTTATTTTAACTCCTCTCTCTCCCCCTCCATCCTCTCATCTCTCTCGCATCTCACCCTCACCCGCACTCTCACGTCTCACTTTCCCTCTCCCTCTCTCACCTTGGATGGCCGATGGGCGGTGGGAACGTCCGAGGTGGAGCGACGACGGCGGTGTGCGACGAGGACGAAGGCAAGGAACGTGCAGAATGGCGAGGTGAGGCGAGGACAGTTGCGGTCGTGGGAGTCGACCGTGTGGGGAGGATCAGCGTTTCTTTGAGGTTCCGATGGTTTAAGGTTTCAAAAAGATAGGGAGACGGATCCCTGCTCTTCCCGTGTGTTTTCCCTGCGATTCTATGTCACGGTGAGGCCGAGAGTGAGAGTCTTCCATATTTTGGGAAATATTCATGTTCGGGGATGAGTGACAGATTCTGGCCGATTTAGGCCTCGATTTGTAGTTTGAATGCAGTTTTCCTAATGTAGGAATGCTCGGGGATTGATTCCCATGTTTTCCCCTTCGTCTTGTGACAAATGGGACATGCGATCGAACTCCACGTGGAGTTCGATAGTTTTTTGTGAAACTTGACAGGAGGCAGCCACAGAGGTGGCCGTTGTGTCCAGGGCTGGACAGCCAGTGGCCTGGTTGCCCAGGTTTGCTAGACGACCAAGGGTCTGGCCATCTAGGGTTGTAGGCTGCCAGGAGCCTAGTCGCCCTACCCTTTCCTTTTGTGTCTGTGTCCCATGGTCTGGGCAGCCCAAGGAGTGGCTGACCAGGTTTGTTGGGCAGCCAGGGCACTGGCCGGTCGCCCAACCCTCTGTTCCAACCTGACTGGGTGGCCAGACTGGTGACCGCCTAGGCCTCATAGTGCCAAGGGTGGGCGGCCAGGGGGTTGGCCGCCTAGCCCTCTAGGCGGCCAAGGATATGATGTGGCCGTCTAGGTAGCCAGACTGGTGACCGCCTAGGCCTTAGAGTGCCCAGGGTGGGCGGCTAGGGGGTTGGCCGCCCAACCCTCTGGGCGGCCAAGGATGCGGCCACCCAGCCTCTAGGCGGCCAAGGGTTTGGCTGCCCAATCCCCTTGAGCTCAGGGGTGTTGTGTTCCACCGTATTGTTTCCCGAGGTGTCCGTGTTAGACGTGACTTTGCGGAATGCATGTCCACGTGATTCTGTGTGTCCTGCCATTCCTGTATGATTAGAGTGGGCCATACTTATGTGATTTATGTATTGTGGGCAGTCATTCAGTGTAATTGGGCTATTAATGACGGCTGTTCTCGCGAGAGTTCTGTGACCGCAGAAAGTATTCTCGCGTGAGTGCTGTGATCGTGGCTAAGCATTCTCCTATGAGTTAGTGGGCCAATGTTCTCGAGTTTCCGTCATCCGCCCTTAGATGGTTCATCAGTAGATGGTAGCATTGTTCCGAGGTTCCCTATGGTTCCGGTGCCAGTGTATGCATATTCTCGGGGTTCTCGTGAGAACGTAGAAGATATGCTTTATAGTTTCACTATCTGGAGGGCATGTCGTGATTGGACCGTGCGAGAGCGCCTTGTGTGTACAACGCTCCTTGTAGAGGCGAGATCGTTTGAGCGTATATATCTTGGTTAGGACAAATGTACGTTGCTGTTCAGCACAATGACACGTATTCCATGTCCGGCTGTAGGACACGACAATACTGTTAGGTGAAGAGGTACGGATCCTAACCAGTCCCTGGGTGTGGTGTGTGTGAGTCTCTCCTCTTCTTCTCCCGATACCAGAGTGTGAGTAATGTGCGTGCATATGAGGTCTTGGCATGGTATAAGACGTCAGTTGATGCATCTAGTCATGCTATGTATACTCGAGTGGCGAACCCTACACCGTTAAGAATGACGTACCGACAGCGTTATCGATGGCCGTTACGACAAATGGGCTGGAGTCGCCCCATGTAGAGGGCATGGTTCTTTTCCTAGTTCTAGCTCAAGATTGAGAGCTAATAGTGTCTAGATGTCCTCTCGAGGGTGAAGGTTACGTGTTTGGCCGCATGGCCTTATTAAAGATTTCGTCAGTGAGGGTGGGTTATTCCGACCGCGTGGAGGCATTGTGATTCCTCCGTTTACCGTTCTCGTCCTGGCTGCTGTTGATATTTTATTATTGCGATTACTGTTGTAACTACTTACCGCTTTCGTTGTGGTGGGGATCTGTGGAACCCCTACTGAGCCAATGAGATGAGACTCACTCCCTATTTTTTCAGGTGCAACGCTTCTCCTCGAGATAGTGCATCTCGGTCGGAGGACCTTTAATAGCCAGCTCGCCAGTGTCGGGGTATGTCCAGAGGTAGTGTACGTTTATTTTCTTATTGATTGTACTTGTGGAGTGGACTTTGTAGTTATGTTATATTGTTATAAAATGTAATTTCATTTCTACTAGAATAGTGGATTAGTTCTGTAAATTTATTTCCTGCTATCAATACATAACCACAACACCTCAAATAACCCTTCCAAATTTTCTGGCTCGTGGGTGACGACGTAAGATCCGAATGATATCAAGTTTGACTCGATATCTAGATCTTGGGTCGTCTGTTGACTAGAGTAAGAGATAGGATTGGTAAAAACCCTTGTTTCGTAAGCTACAGTTGGATTTGTATGGATTGGGACCGACTAAGAAGCGAGAGAGATGGCTGGTTGCATTGGTTGTCTAGTTGAGTGATCATGGTGATCCCTAGGAGGGCATGCAGTACGCAGAGCTTGAGATCCAATCTTCTTGTACAAGGAAAGAAAATACTCAATGAGAGCTAGTGATCCCATGAAAACCCTCGCATGTTTAATTCGGTACAACAAGAAGGAATTCTTTTGAGAGGGAGGGAGAACGACCCTATTTCGATATTGTAGAGACAGGAAAGTGTTCCCTGGACCTCGTACCACACCTTTAAGATTTCTTTGTTGGGAAAGAGTAGCTGACCGCCCGAGAAAATATGTAATCACTAGACAATAACGTTAGAAGAAGTCCTGAGAGTGATCTTAGAAGACAACCCCCCAATGCTTAAGTCAGAACAATCCTGGGGAGTAAATTGAGAATAGGAGGAACATGGAATAGGAGAGGGGGAGAGTTGAGAACTTGTAGCCCGAAGAGGATGCTCGGAGATTACTAGGAGAAGTCCGAGAGTGCTCGGCGGGTCCGGAGGATGTTGGGAGAGGTAGGGAGAGAAGAACTATAGGGAGATCTCTCTAATCCTACTTCCCAGGTGGAGATTCCTTTGACTGCTATGCGGGGAGCTCTTCTCTCTGTGAGTGACTCTGTGTAAAAGTGTCTGGAGGGAGTCTCTGGCCGTATGTATGCGAATGTGTGTGCCCTCCCCCTCTAGGTCTCACAGGGTATCTATTTATACAGGGAGTGATTGCGTGCCTGACTTAACAATGGTGTCGTTCATGGAGTGGTGTCCTGCTTGATTGTGGAGATCTCCCATTGCTCATTCTCGGAGGGCGACTGCGTGGCGGGGATCTCAACAACATGGGTGCGACTCAGTCCATGCGGGGGGAAGCCCTGTGATGGCCGTGGCAACGTTCGTCCGTTATCGAGTTCTACGACATCCAGAATGCACGCTCGTGAAGATTTCGCTTGAAGATTGGAGAAGCTTTAATGAGTTGTAGGAGCTTTCATGGGCCTCAGCTGGGTGGCATTGGGTGGGTTAAAGGCTGGAGGAGCGGTCCACCACTAGCTCAGCTGATCTGGGCCGTAACAAGTTTGGCGATATTGGGCCGTACTTGGCCTGGAGAATATTTCCCTCCTCAGGTGCCACTGCTAAGGCTCTGTGTCTTACCTTATGTACCTTTGTTAGGTCATTGAGACCAATCTTATATAGACAACAAATCCGAGTTACTGCATTAGTTGTCTTTTTGTAGAGACTTCGGGTGATGGTGGGAGTATGACAAGTTGCGTATAGAGACCTACTTGTATGGTAGTTGGCCAGTGTGATTTGGGTAGGATGGGGGGATTATGAAAGTGTCAGTCTTGGTAATGTGTGCACGATCTGTCTAAGATGCGTACTCATGAAAGGGTTGCTTCGATAAGACACCCATGATCTCTTGACGTCAGGACTGGGTGATATGGCACTCTGCCATCATTACCTTTAAACTTTCAAATTAGGATGGGTAATATCCCAAGAAATAGAGATTTTGCCACGTGTCTAAGATGTAGGAATCCGCCCAACGTCACCTCTTAATAGTGTTGCCCATAAGTGAGCGAGGAAATTGTCCATGGGTTCGAAAATAAATAAATATCACATGAATATTCATGATCTTACAATTTTCCTAATGTGGTGTGAGCTTATGTGCTATGAAAAATTATCATGAATATTCTTGTTATCATAATTCCTCCGAGGCTGTGGGTAGCAGAGCTAGGGTGCTGATCTTGTGGGTAGCAAGATCAGGTTGAGGGATTTGTCTCCCTCGGTCCAAGTTGTTTGGCAGCGTCTGTTGCAGACTGAGTCTGCGGCTCTTACTTTTGCAAGGGAAGCCTCACTCCAGTTTGGGGTGAGGGGTGGACGTAGGTCTGGAGAACCGAACCACCTAAAAATTATTGTGCATCGTGGTTTGGATTCTTTCAGTTGTCATTCGCTAGATGTATGCATAGGCTCGTCGCCTCCGGTCTTTTCAGATCAATCTATTTGTTCGTTGTGCTTCACTTGTCTATAGTCTGACTCCTGCTAAGTGTCGGAGCTAGCTGGCTGGGTTTGCACATTATGTGTTCGAGTGAAATTCACATAAGTACAACAGACTAAGTGGCTTAGTGTAAATTTCATTAAAACTATCGATTATTGAACTATCGAGTTTAATTTCGCAAGTGTTTACAAGTTCAGAGTAAATTGGGCTTTAAGTTTAAATTGGGCAAAGTTTTAGAAGGGGATTTATTCACCCCCCCTCTGAATCCGGGCCTAGCACCCTAACACGGGGGTCTTCTTGCATCGTTTGGGGTTATCCTTTGATGGACTTTGGACCCCGGGAAACTGGAATGGGCCTGTGGGGGCTGCCGTTCTTTGAGTTGTCGTAGCTGCCCGCAAGGTGTTTGGGTAAATTCCCGACACATCCCCGGATCACTGAATGGCTTGAGTAGGTGGCCGAGGGGCCGCATGCCAGCCCTTGGGTTGACGACGGGAGCTCGCGGGAGCTAAAGGGGAGGCACTTCATGGCTGTGAGCCATGCCTCGGTCTGTGTGTCACGTTGTACAGCATGTTGGCTAGGTAGCCTCGGGTTGGCCCGAGTGCTAAGGTTAAATGGCTTGTTGCCATGTGTCCGAGTGCCAAGGTCAACCCTGACTTGTTAGGGGGTCGTTGTAGGACCCGGTTAAGGTGCTGGAACCACGGGTTGGCCCATGGTTTGGTGTAGAAGGGTTGGAATATATGCGCCCACGAGGTGTTCGACGAAATGCCGAACACACCCCTGTGAGCCGTATATGTGTGTGGCGGGCCTCCAAAGCCTGTGGTTGACTTAGTTAGGTCTCTCTCTGACCATGAAGGGTTGGCAGACATGTCTCTGGGCGAGCCCTTGGCCCCTTTTTCTGAGTGCGACGTGGCGTGTCTTGCCGTCGGGGTGCCCCTGGGTTGGCCCGGGTGGCGATGCAGGACACGGGCAAGGCCCGTATGTGAGTGGCCGGAGTTGATCCCGGACGATTGCTGGTGTCGCCACGTGTCGTGGCAAGCTGGTGAGGGCCCTTGTAGGGACCTGCGGGGCTATAGGGAGGGCCGGATGGCCTATGCCTGGAAGGTGTTTGGTAAAATGTCTGAACCCTTATTTCTCGTGATTTTGCTGGGGAATAGCCTGGGTACAACAACTGAAAGTAACCCTTCAAGTACCCCGCGAAGTAAATGATGAAATTAGATCACTACAGTGCATGGAATTTGGGTAAATTGGTATCAATGGATAGAGCTCAAAGAGACGATCAAGATGGCATAATTAGTTCTTATTTCAGGCTGAGAGACACCTACTTTTAATCGACGGAAAGAGGAAGAAGAAAGGGGGTCACCGGAACCCTAATAAGCCGCACCTAGAATGCCCAAATTCGCCCTCGTCCGGCCACGATTGATCACGCCACCAGCCGCTGGAGTAAATAGGGTTCCAGGGGATCGAAAGCCCTCTATTTATAGGGTTAATGGATGCTTCTAGTGATCGGATTTGGGTGGAGAGTCCAAAAGGGGGAAATCAGTGAAAAATCTAGGGAGTTAGCCAACTACCATGGCTAAATCAAGCAAGGGCAAAGAAGGCGAAGCGACACTTACTCAAGGCTATCTCTGCCTCATCCTGCCCTCCAATCTTGAGTCCCCCAGAGGACTCACCGGCCTCAGCTACTGCAGCCTCTACTCGAGGGTGTTTTCGCCTAGGCTGTAGACCTTCGTCCCCACTTCCCGAGGTTGACTTAGTGGAGGGGTGATCCCCCTCTGCCGTAGAACCTGTCAATAGACATAACATTATACAATGCCTCAGTTCCATACCCAGCAAAATACAAAAGCAAAAGGGAGGGGGCAGGCTAAAGAAAGAAGCCTTACCTGAAGCCCCAAAGGGGGTCGATGGCAAAGGCACTAGCTGCTCCGGTCTCAAGGCCAATGCCCTGGCCATCATTGCGATGGCCTCCTGAATGTCCCGTAGAGTGTGCGCACACTCGATCTAGGATGCAAACTCCACAGGCCCAGCTGACTCGATCGCATGAGAGATGTGCTGTCTCCAGTCATCGATTGTAGTGTCAGTAAAGCTCCCGTGCGGGAGCGCTCGGTCCAGTGACCATCTACTCCGGAGGCCGCAGTTAGCCAAGAACTGAGCCCACTAGGTCCTAGGTGCCCTTGGTAGAGACACCTTCGCTCCAGTCACTGTCGCAGATGCCTGTCTCAAGGGCTTCAATGCCCCTCTGTTGCTTCAACTCCCAGAAGCGAAGCCTGGCCACTCTGAGGCCACTGCTCCATAACTCGCTCGATCTCCTGGTGGATCCGAGCAATGCGGGTCATCAGGTACCCCTCATCGAGTGCAATCGGAGGCAGATTGATGCAGGATGAGATGCAGACTCGACGCCAATTTGAAATGCACACCTAGGGCTCTAGCAAGCTCATTTTCATCCCTTACCGTGGGAAGCATCGGACCTGCAGGGTTGAGGAACCGGCAGTGAGTCAGGGGTGGTCTACTCACTCTTGCGCCGGGATCAGGTCACGGGATGGGTCGCGCTCTCTCTCTCTCACAGTGGTGATTAATTTGATCGGAGCTAGGATCCTAATATGCTCTCTAGCAGCGACAGTAGGAACGTATACTAAGAAAGTAAAAATGACTACGAGAGGGGATGACGAGTGTACCTCCAGGCTCGGGGCATGGGGAAGACGTCACGGCCAAGATAGTAACTCCCGGTACACTAGTAATAATTAATTACAACAGTGAAAATGAGGGCCCACTCCACGCAGGGAGGTAACAGGCTACACATGACTCCGGGGGCACCGAGCTTGGGTTGGCGGGCAGCACTTTGACGGGTCCCGGGTGGCTACAGGCGGCGGCTCTGGCTCGGCAACGTACTGGTCAGTAGGACAGCACTGACGAGCGTACAAAGGAGCCACATCCTCCGGAAGGCTTCTGGAGGTGGCGGACCACCGGGACGACGGCCGCAGGTCCCTAGACGACCTCTTGGAGTGGCAGAGGCTGAAACCTGATAAGTGTCTATTTTTTATGATAATTCATCACATGTACACCATTTTATGTGTATACAATTTCGTAATTATGCAGGTTCTATCGTTAATCTCAACTTCGTATATAAATTAGACTTTTCATGTAAACTAATTAAATTGGTGATTTCATTTAATAAAATAGAGTTCAGGGTCGTAAACATTAATTCTCCATTGCATAATTATGAGCAATTGAGATTCATGTGCATACTATAGTAATTTTTATGGACTAAAGTGTAAATGTGTGTGTGCAGGACACTAAAGGTAATTGCAAGGAACTCCAGGGGTAAAACTGTCATCACCACTTTGACCAAGTCAAACACCGAAGTTTGTATTTTGGTTGGAGGGAAAAGAAATTTCGGTGGGGGGTGCTCCCACACACTCTCTCTCTCTCACTCTGATAAACAATAATACAAACACATGGTGAGCAGAGACCCCCCGCGTTACAGGTGGGTGAGAAAAGGTAAATGGGGCGTAGGAGAGATGGAGGTTGGGGTGCGCGGGGGAAGACGACGCGCGAAAGCGCGGGGGGCGGTCCCCCACCTCACCCGACACAACACGTGTGTCCTCTCGCCGCGGCCAATAGCGACACCCGCCCACTGCCCTGCCTCCCCCGTCCGCACACAGAGCGCGCAGTGATACTATTTTTTACTAATTCATACGTACACGGACGGACGGACGGATGGAATAATGGATAGGGGAGAGAGAGGGAAGAGGGGTGAGTACGTAGTAATAAGCAATAAAACAGTGGTAGCAGCCAGTGCGACTGGGGAAGAGCCTCATGCTCACCTCTTAACTTGTGGAGCCACCTCACTATCTCTCCTCCCTCATTTCTCTGATCTCGTTCTCTCTCTCTGTTCTCTCTCGCCGCTGGTCCGTTTGGCGCGGGGTGCACACCGTTGCAGAGCTAGCCGAGGTGGGGATGCGTTGGGAAAATCGGTTCGCGGGATGGAGCATCGATTTGAGCATGGCGTGGCGCGATCCCTCGGTGGATTTTGAGAAGGCGTTCATGTTCCGGGTAATTTTCGGTGTGGGTTAGTCACTTCGACGCACAATTTCTTTGGTGGAGGTAGGGAGATGGATCACCTACCTTTTCTGCACCTTTTCTCGTAGTTTCACGCTATACGGTGTGAGAACGAGCAAGTTTAGGCTCGTTGTAGATTTTCAGAGTTCGTAGGCTTCACCGTAAAATGGCGACAATTCTACGATCAGTTAGTGTCAATGGACTCCCTGGAACGTTGGTGTTCTATAGTCCCTAATTTTGTGTCGAATGGTGGTCTATCGGGGCCGGTAGGTATCCGGGAACCTCGTTAACCCCATTTGGGTGATTTCGTTAGAATCGCCTGTTTCTTGCGATTCGCGTGTCGTTTTGACACTGGTCGGAGTCTATGTGATTGCCAGGGTTATTGTAGTTGTATCCCCTTCGTTTCGACACGAACAGGGCGTGGAAACGCCACGATTGGACAAACCCCTTGGTTTGCTCGCCGTAACGCCTTCGCGGTTCAATGGCACCTGCTCAAGGTGCATGGGCGGCTGGTTTCAGACTATTTATCGTGCCTCGATTTTAGGTTGACTGGTCAGTCGATAGACCAGTCTGGGACTTGAGCGGCCAGGAGTGGTCCGCCCATCCCTCCGTGAGCAGTTGGTCCTCAGCCGTTTAGCTTTCTCGTTGGGTTGAGCGGCCAGGTCCTGCCCGCTTATCCCAGTTGACCAGTGGTCAGTAGTTTAGTGTCAGTTCAGACAGGTAGTTTGGTCAAAACGGTTCTAACCGACACTGTTGTAGGTTGGTTGGCTTGAGTGGCTATCCCTTAACCGCTCTAGCCTTTGGGCAGTTCAGCCCTAACCGTCCATCCCCTTTAGTGTTTAGGGGTCAGTTCTTTTGAGCGGTTGGCCCCCAACCATTCATCCCCCTTGAATGGTCTGTTCTTGACTGTTCATCCCTCTTTGAACGGCTTCCATCTAGACCGTTCATTTCACCGAGTGACCTTCTTCTGACCACCCAGTGAGTCTTGTCCGTTGTCTCGTTCGTTGGCCGTGATGGCCTGTCTCGTGTTTTTCTGTCTTAGGTACATGACCTAGGGCAGTGCTTGAGTGTCGTTCCCTGACGTTCCAATTTTTGTATATCTTGGCTTGACCTTATGGTTTGCCCATTGTCCCGTGGATGTCTCTTGATGTCCTATGAGGGCTATGACCATGTGTATAGTGTGTGGACTTGTATAAATTGTGGATCTGGACTATTGTACATATTTATCACTCTGATATTTAAATTACTTTCGTTTATAGTTCAAATTGTGGCTATAATTAATAATTCATGCGTGTAATTCCAATTCGTTATGCATTACCTCGACAAAACCCTCCAACCCTTACGGGACCTCATCAGCCTCTTGGGTGACTTCCCCGAGTTCTTGGTATCAGTTTAGTGGTATCCAGATCTCCAAGTTGTTACAGAAGACCCAGGGACGTGCAGTGATGACACACTGGCAGCTGCGCTTTCTAGAATAGTAGGCCGATTGGCAGAGGGCCGGTACCCCAGTCGTCTCCCAGGCGACATACAAAACGGTGTACCTCTGGGCCTACTGGAGGACCTACGCCAGCTGGCCTCAGATGAGGCCTCGAGGGGTACGTATGAATGCATGCTTTGATGTCTATAGGCTTTAGTCGCCATATGATGAATGTTTGACTAATATGCAATGAATGCAGGAGACGCAAGATGCTGTGGCGGTGGATATGCAGGTATAGCTTCACACCTTGGAAGCCCGCCTAGCAGTTACACGAGCTGAGCTATGCTGGTGAGTATGCTTTCTAAATGCTATGATGAGTCCTAAAGTTGAGTGATTAGTGACTGACAGTCTTAAATGATGCAGCGTGCCCAGCAGAGGGTAGCAGGGAGAGGAGAGGGAGGAGCCTCTAGCTCGAGCGCGGTGGATCAGAGTGCCGAGATCGCTTCATTAGAGGAGCGACTGGTGGGAGCGGTGTCACGAGCTGAGACAGCCGAACGTGACCTGGTAGCACGGGTAAGAAAGATCACTTAGGCAATGCATTTATTATCATCTTTCTTTCAATATGCTTATGACATGTTGCATGATAAAGCAGGTGGAGGAGCTATAGGATGTGTTGACTTGGGCTATGTTAGCAGGTACCGAGCTCACGATCCGTGACCAACGGGTTGCTGAGCTCGAGGAGGAGAGACGACAAGTTGCCGCAGAGTGAGAGGAGGAGAGATGACGAGTTGCAGAGGAGCGGTCTCACAGGGGGAGGAGCTACCCCGAGAGACACTAGAGCTGCAGCTACTTCTCAGGATGGAGAGGATGGAGCACGACCGAGAGAGGGCGGAGTTAGTTGAGCTGAGACTTCGCCTGGGTGTGGCTGAGGAGCGGGCGAGAGTGACAGAGGACCGCTACTGGAGGGGCCAGGAGCGGGCGCAATGAGAGGGACACCCGGGTGCTTATTCGAGCACGAGCTACTTGGTGGGTTCCTCCACGCAGCAAAGGAACGGGGCAGAGGAGTGTGCCCGAGCTGAGAGGTTAGCTGCCAGCCAGGGGTCGTTGAGGCCCCCACAAGTTCCTCCCAGAGACAGAGGTGAGGCAGAGAGTAGAGAGAGGAGAGAGGAGGGAGGTGGAGAGAGTTAGAGAGATATACCTTTGTACGCCTCCTCCAGTATTTTTTTTGTACACACATATATATGTGATTATGTACATGAGATGAGAGCATATCTATTACCTGAGCTTGTCTTTTGTTGCGTGCTTGTGTACTTGTATCCTTGCTCTTGTGTCCCTGCTCATTCAAACTTAGAGAAGATGATTAGTTAATCTGTCTGACTTAGCCCGTTGCTCAATAAGCAAGGAGATGTCCTTAGTGGGCCAAGCTTTTAATCAATTAACGTAAAAGAAATGAATAAATAGAAATGCAACATGCAAGCAAGCAGATGCAAACAGGAATTTAAAAGAATGACCAAGCACAATGCAATCAAGCAAATGACACATTTTTTATTTTTTTTATTTTTTTGTTTTATTTTGTTTGTTTATTTTTTTGGGACTATTGTTTATAACTATCACTCTGATATATTTTAATTACTTCCGCACTTCAGTTTAAATTACTGTCCCAATCAATATTACGCGTGGTGTAATTCCAATTATTTATACGCTCCCTCGGCAAACCCCTCCAACCCTTCAGGGGCCTCATCAACCTCTTGGGTGACTTCCCCAGTTCCTAGTAGTGGTAATTCGATATTATATCGGGTTATCAGTACCTGGAGCTATGGGTCATTACAGATGGTATCAGAGCAGCGTTGGAGAATCGTATAAGGAATTGAAATTGCATGTAACCGTCCAGAACAAGTCCACTCGAGTCGTCTGTTACTGGCTTAGGATGTTTTCCATGATTATTAATGTGTTTTTCGTTGTTGTATGTTTTAGATGCCACCCCGTAAAAGAAGAGCCCATGTTCCCCCATAAGAGAGTGGCAGCGTTTCTCCTCCTGTCGTGCCTGCTCCTCCTCCGATTGTGCCAATTCTTGCTCATGCCGTGCCTGTTCCAGTTCCGCAAGATGACTTACCTGGTGGCCATGGTAGAGCATTTAAGAAATTTCTACTATTCCACCCGCCGACTTATGAAGGTCAATCAGATCCGGATGCTGCTAGGATTTGGATTGAGGCGACTGAGCGTGTGTTTCGATTGATGGAATGCGCGGAGGATGAGAAGGTCATGCTTGCTACCTTTCAACTTCTGGGTGCAGCATTGATGTGGTGGAGTTTGGAGTGGGAAGTTACTTTCCGTTCTTGACCACTTCGTCCAATCACCTGGGCAGAGTTCGTGACTACCTTCGAGCGCACTTACAGTCTAGCCTATCTTCGTATGGATAAGATGCACCAATTCCTAGATTTGGTTCAAGGTGAGATGACCGTGTTGCAGTATCGGAACAAGTTCATTGAGTTGGGTCAGTATGTGCTGCATATTATCGCTGATTTAAAGACCGAATAATTTCTTTGTGGTTTAAAAGTCGAATTGAGAGTGTCACTACTTGCTACTCGTGTGAATGTCATGGATGATGCATGTCAGGTAGCTGTCGTGGTTGAGCTTGATTTGGCAAGGCCTGCAGGGTTTTCTCAGTCTAGTGTTGCTCAGTCGGTTGTATCGTTTCAGCAGTCTTTTCAGCTGTTTGCACCTGGAGTTCTGTCTATCGCGCCTACTTCTAGTGGCACTTCGAGGCAGATGTTTAGAAAGTCTAAGAAGCGATTTAACCGTCAAGCATCTTCAGGTTTTGTGCAGCAGCAATCGGCGTCTTCTGATTCTGTCCAGCAATCTGTTCCTCCTTTTTAGCAGTGCATAGAGTTTCCCGTGAGCCAGCTGAGACCGTGTCCGGGGTGTGGTGGCAGTCACCACGGTGTGCCATGCTCCTACCGGTAGTCTGCTATCGCTGTGATCAGTTGGGTCACGTTGTTCGAGATTGCCCGATGAAGTCTGTGCTGACGCAGTTCTCGCAGGTTACCCAGCCGCAGTAGTCTCAATTTCATCTTCCTGCACCACCTCTGCCTCAGCCATCTTATTTTCAAGTTCCAACTTCTTCCCAGCAATCTTCTGCAACCTCTAGCCAGAAGCCGAGGAGCCGAATTACTCACATCACTCGTGCAGAAGCCATTACATCCAATCTTGTAGAAGATACAGTTTCGATTTTTGGTCGTTCAGCCCGCGTTCTATTCGATTCAGGTACTACACATTTTTTTATTTCTGAGGATTTTCTTTCTCGTCTTGGGGAGCCGGTAACTAAGTCGCCCTGTGAGTTGCTCGTTGAGTTACCATCTGGAGATTTCATGTCCACTCCATTTCGCCTGGAAGATTCTCCTATTATCATCAGTGACCGACAGTTGCCCTCACCTCTGCACAGGAATCGCAGCTTCTAGAAGTCCTTAAGGAGCACAAGGGGGCAATAGGAAGCAGGTAATTTAAAATGTAATTAGAATAATTAAAATATAATTAAAGTATTTATTTAACAATTAAACAAGTAGATGCACTAATCCAACATGCTACTAGACTAGAATAGGAAAGTCTATCTAAGCAAGTAAATTGGCTAATGAGACGCCAATATAATTATATAATTAAAATAATTAAATAATGAGAGTAGCAGCTCGCAACGGGAACTAGCGGTAAAAACTACATCTACTAACAGAAATGAGTCAATCATTCCAGTGACAGGAGAAAGAACAGGCAACTCCACCAGAAGAGAGAGACCAGATGCGACTCCGGATGACTCACACTGCATCTCAGGCAACTCGCCAACTCTGAACGTGACCGACGAGAGGCGTAATCGAACTGTACCAATCGAGAACTAGTCAGAGTAACATTCGTCAGTGTCAACTCTCGCCTTTGACCACGTGTGCACACACTGACCCCTGCCTAGGGCCAGGCCTCCAATTAGATTTCTCTCCCCGTAGAGCGTTACGGTCGAGCCGAGGGCCGATGGTACAAGCTTAAATCGTTTGACGGGTCTGCCCTCCACCTCTCCCAGGTGGGTCGACCATCCATGAAGTCTTGGGCTACATCTAGTGGTTCCATCACATGGAAAGTCCAAGCACTCCATTGGGATTCTAGGAGTGAGCCAATAAACATAAAATAACGCGATTATAACATAGACGTAGCATGAAATGCATTAGATGGGAATTAAACATGCTTTCCCTAACTTACCAAAACAGTAGAGTGTAACGGACCAGGGACGGATCGTTATGCGACTATAACGCACCTCCCCCAGGCCGTTATGCTCACCCATGTGATCATTAAACTCAGACATGCAGACCATAATGCGCCATCGCTGGGGCGTTATGCATAGTATAGTGCATCTCAACCAGTGCGTTATACTCACCAAAAAACCATCCAAAACTACACAGCTCATAACGCGCCACGACTGGTGCGCCATAAGACTATAACGCACCTGGAGTGGTCCGTTAAAGTCATCCGAATGCATAAATCTCAGAAAAATCCACAGTTAAACACCTCATATAACGCGCTACGAGCAGTGCATTATATCGGTCATGGTGGACTGGGCCTAGTCCGTCATGCCCCACAACCTATAGACCTACAAAAACCACGATAACATGACAGTCCAAGCGTGGTCTGCCATGCATTGCATAACGCACCCCCAAGGGTCCGTTAAGCATATATCGGCCTCTGGCAGGCGCGTTATATCGACTGGGAAATGAGAGGGACGAGTTCGGAACCGAACTCCCCTCCGGTCAAGCCGGATCGGCGCGAAACAAAAGAAAATGGGTAGAAGAAGCTAAATATAACTTTCTACAACTACGGCATGCATCAAAATATAAATACAATGGCCTTAATAAATTTTACAAGTATTTTTAACCTAAAAATTTCAAAAATATAGGAAAATGATGTAAACGCCTACGCATGGGCATGCATGTGGTACCAAAATGATCTTAGCGAAGTAAGGAGTCTATCCCCCTACCTTGATCGCGATGATACCCTTGAAAAATGTGCATGCGGATGACGAAGCTCCGCGACCTTCCCTGACTCCTACCGGTCCCATGCCCCTCGAACCACGGAATGAAAGGCACTGGCGCGATCCTCACAATGAGCCGATTCCAACGGTACCTCCTGCGCCTCGATCCGGGGTCGACACAGTCCAGAACGGGCAAGAAGGGGGGCAGAGGAGAGAGAAAGAGTGAGAGAGGGGGAGAGAAACGAGGGAGAGAGAGTGACAAGTGGAGTCCCCGAAGCCCGACGGACAGAAGACTATCAAGGAGGCCGAAGCTTTGGAGGCTCGACGCTGTGCAGTCCCATTGTGGGGCCTAATTCCTGCCGCCAGTTGCATGGTGCGCCATATTACTCATGGGGCTCGCCCTGTCCACACCAAGAACCCTAGAAGACGTCAGTAGAGGAGCATTCGGAAGAATGTTGTCGCTACTATTACAAGGCGTCTTTCCGCGTCTGGTAAGTCTGTCTTACTCGGGGGTGTCTGTATCTTCAGAGATAGATGTGATGCTCAAGCAATCCCGGATCAGGTGGTCCCTGCGGTGCCAACATGCAACTCCTTCTAGGCCCTTTCTGGGAGGAGAGCTGAGAAAGAAGGAGAAGGTCACCAAGGCCAAAAGGAGCTGGCCCCAAGGCCAAAGAAGTTTAAACAAGTCTGGGTCCCTAAAAGGATCCAACCTGTTCACCAAGAGGCACATGTTCACTACCACTCTAAGCCCGCTGAGGAGGGGAAGAAGAATGAGAGGGGGCTGACCCCGAGAAAGGAAGAGATTATCGCGAATACTCCACGTCGCGCAAGTTGAAGAAGACGATTGTCCACTGATGACAGTTGAAGAAGAAGAAGAAAGAGGAATGACGTCGTCGGTCGATGACAATGGATACGAAGACAGCTTGGGGTTTGAAGCCGATGAAGCTGTCCCCTAGCAAAGGGAGATGAGAAGAGTTTCTGTGTTTGAGAGACTAACCTTCCCTTGTCATTTGAAAAGGAAGGTTTATAGACAAAGGAAATGCATGTGGGTTTTCACCTGCAACAGGGTCGGAGTGGCCGATAAATATGGAGGTTTGCCTGATGACCCCTAGGAGTTGACTCGATTAGCCGAAAGGCCATGGCCGAACACCAGAAGGGCCGAAGCCGCAAGGGAGATGCTGAGAACAGCAAAGGGAAAGCAGATATTGTTTGAAAAAGTCACTACCCTCACTGCAAATGTGGTGACGACCAAAGAGGAGGAGGTGTTGCTAAACATCTCGTCTGAAGGAGCTTCAGGGGAGATGACAGAAGTCATCCCCAGCACAGTGACTGTAGATCTGTCAGTGTTGATGCTGCTCTAGAGGTACTAGCAGGAGATAGAACTCCTAAAAATGTAGCTGATGGAGAGGACAAAGCAAGCTTCAGCCTCTAAACAACTGGAGGTGCAAGCCAAATCTTCGCGGGAAGGTGCCAACCCAAGCGACTTCCCACCGCTGTATACCTTGCCCTAGCTGGCAGAGCCCAGCATGGCAGCCACCCAGCAGCGTCTACCTCAGACGTTGATGCCACCAATTCTGCCACAAGTGCACCAGCCACCTCCATTGGTGCGGCCTCCTCCGCAGGCGACTACTCTGGTCACTCCTTACCTGTAACCGGCGCACTTCTACCTGGAATCGACCGATCTAACTGTTGTCAACAAGATGATGGTGGAAAGGATGATCGATCTGAAGCTTGCTGAGCGTAGTGAAGGCGACTATGTCACATTCGATGCCTACCAGGTGCCATACCTGCCACACCATGTAGTCAAGCGGCTCCCTCTTGGGATCAGCAAGCCGCCCAAGTTTGACAAGTTCAACTGGAAGGGATCTGTCACGCCCCGAGCCTTTATTTATAGTGGAAGACTCGCTCGGGAGACGCAAACAGCCGGCATGGTAAGCCTCTCGCAAGCAAGCATGATCAGAGCATGATACAATCACACATAAGATGCAATTACACAAGTATTTACTAAAATTCACTCCTATTCATTGATAATCAAAATATTCAATTACAACCACTAATTCATCCTTTAATCGGATCTACTAGACTCAATAAAATGACGGCTGAGACGGCTCACCTGCAAGAAGGAAGGGTGAGTCACAGCCAGACTCAGTAGGGGTCACACGGATCCCTACAACGAACTAAACAAGCAAGCAGGCAATTATGATGCAATTAGAGCATGCATTTAAACAATTAACCAAGCAGATGCACTAACTCAACATGCTACCAGACTAGAATAGAAATGTCTATCTAGGCAAGTAAATCGGCTAACAAGACGCCAATGCAAATAAATAACTAAATAGGAGCAATGGCTAGCAACAGGAATTAGCAGTAAAAACTACATCTACCAACAGAAATAACTCAATCATTCTAGTGACAGGAGAAAGAATAGGACAACTCCACCAGAAGAGAGAGACTAGATGCACCCCCTGACGACTTACACTGCATCTTAAGTAACTCGCGAGTTCTAAACGTGACCAGTGAGATGCGTAACCAAATCATATCAACCGAGAACTAGTCAGAGTAACACTCGTTAGTGTCACCTCTCACCTCTGACCACGTATGCACACACCGACCCCTGCCTAGGGCCAGGCCCCCAGCTAGATTTCCCTCCCCATAGAGCGCTACGATCGAGCGGAGGGCCTACGGTACTAGCTTAAACCATTTTGACGGGACTGCCCCTCCACCTCTCCCAGGTGGGTTGACCATCGGTGAAGTCTAGGGCTATGTCTAGTGGTTCCATCACATGGAAAGTCCAAGCACTCCATTGGGATTCTAGGAGCAAGTCATTAATCATAAATCAACACGAATATAACATAGACGTACCATGGAATACATTAAACGGGAATTAAATATGCTTTACCAAAATGCCCAAAATAGCAGAGTGTAACGGACCAAGGTCGGGGCGTTATGTAATCATAACGCGCCTCCCCCAGGCCGTTATGCTCACCCATGCAATTACCAAAACTCAGACATGCAGACTATAACGCACCATCGCTGGGGCGTTATGCTCAGTATGACGCACCTCCACCTGCGGGTTATACTACCCGAACAACCATCAAAACCACACGAAAGATAAGGCACCACGACTGGTGCATCATGAGACTATAATGCACCTGGATTGGTCTGTCAAAGTCACCCGAACGCATGAAATCTAGGAAAATCCGCAGTTTTAACACACCACATAACGCACTACGAGAAGGGCATTATGTTGGCCATGGCGGACGGGACTTGGTCCGTCATGCCAAATGACCTACAGACCTATAGAAATGACGGTCACGTAAAGGTCCAAGAGTGATTTATCATGTTGAACATAGTGCACCCCCAAGGGTCCGTTATGCATTTAATGGCCTCTGAAAGGCGCATTATATCAGCTGGGAAACAAGAGGGACGACTTCAAGACCGAACTCCCCTCTGGTCGAGCTGGATCGATGCGAAACAAAAGAAAAGGGGTAGGAGGAGCTAAATAACAACTTTTTACAACTACAACATGCATCAAAATGTAAATACAATAGCCGTGGTGAATTTTACAAGCATGTTAGCCTAAAAAACCCCAAAATGCACCTTGCATAGAAAATGATGGAAACGCCTACGCATGGACATCCATGTGGTACCAAAATGATCCTAGCGAAGTAAGGAGTCCATCCCCCTACCTCAATCGCGACGATGACCTCGAAAAATGTGCATGTAGACGACGGAGCTCCGCGACCTTCCCCGACCCGTCTCATTCCCACGCCCCACGAACTGCAGAATGGAAGGCACCAGTGTGATCCTCACGATGAGCCGAGTCCAACGGTACCTACTGCGTCACGATCCGGGGTCGGCACGGCCTAGAACGAGCAAGAAGGGGGCGGAGGAGAGAGAATGAGTAAGAGAGGGGGAGAGAAACGAGGGATTGCGCCGACCTCCAGCGAGCCCCTGATCTCTGGCAAGCTGAAGGACATCGAGGGCTTCGAGCTGTATGAGTCCAATCACACCGCCGCGCTGGCCAACACCGTTGGTGCTGCCGCCGTGACTGGTGAGGCCGTCTTCTTCGGTGCCGACGCTGCTGGTCTTCTGAGCATCATGGCTCCTGAGATCAGGCGCGGACAGCCCGAGAACCTCGGTACTTGGGTGGACGTGGGTTGGGTCGGAACCTGTGAGGCATTCCTGACCTGGGAAAAGGCTTCGCTGGCCCGCGTTGTTCACGTGACCGGCGCCTAATCCAGATAGGAAAGGACATATAAGATGGCTGATAGCAGAGAGTATGGGCAGAAGAAGCGCATTCAGGTGGGGACGATAGCGTCTCCCACCGCGCTCGACAGCGCGGCCGAGATTTTCACCGGCGGTGTCCTGAACCGGTTCGATATTTACCGGGTTGGGTTCCTGGTGACGACCTCGGCAACTGATCCTGCTTCCGGTGAGTTCACGTTGCTGCTTCGCAAGGAGACCCCGCTCGGGGCTTCGCCTGTGACGTTTGCCACGTTGACTTATACGGTGCCGGATGCTCCGGCAATTGGCGATGTCTATTGGGCAGACGTTATCGTTCCTGTGGCCCAGGCCTCCGGCGACGATACGTTGACCGGCGGCACAACGCCGCAGACTTCGCTTATTGACGTGGCTCCGTCTGGTCCGATGACTGTCGAGCCCGGCAATGCGTATGTGCTGGAGATCAGCAATCAGCTGGCCACCGGTGATGGTATCGTGATCGTGGAAGGCATCGAGTTCGACGAGCCTCGCCCGACCGGCACCTATGACCAGGGCGCCACTGGCGTGATCGTCCGCATCAACGTCTAATTTGCGGGGAGGCCAGGGCACGAGGTCGTTGAAAGCGGCGCGGTGTCCTGGACCTCCTCCAATAACAACAGAACCACACAGCAATAGGAGATTGGTCTATGGCAGTACTTGCAAGTTATTCTCGGCACAAGATGCTGGATGAGTTGAACGAGCCGCTCTATTCGGCGACGAAGGGCGGCAACACCTATTTTCTTACCCCACTTGAGCAGAAGACCGCAGTCAAAGTGAATGCGGGTCTTGAGTTGGCGAATGGTGCCCTCGTTAAGACTATGCCAGCGCCTCAGGCTACCGCGGGCGGCGCTACGATTACTTTGACGGCGGCTAATATCACCGGCGGCTTCTTGGTGATGACACCAACGGCGGCGCAGGCTGCGACCTTACCGCTTGCTGACGACTTGACGGCGGCGCTTCCCAACATGCTTATTGGAGAGGCGTTCGAACTTAACATCAGAAATGATGCCGGCACCGCTGATTTCCATGTTACGATGAATACCAATACCGGCTGGACACTTGACCCTACGACTGGAATTGGCCTGGTTATCCATGCTGCCCCTACCCCGGCGGCTGGTGAGAGCCAGTATGCCCGGTTCTGGGTCAGGAAGACGGCGGCGTCTGCATACACACTTCATCGCGTAGGCTAAAATGCCATAAGGAGGAGAAATGGCAACGGTTACCGAGAAGATCAACTTCGACGACGGGATTGAGTATGCTGTTCCTGCTGGACGTCGCCCGCCGGGCGGCGTTCAGATCAGGAAAGACCCACAGACAGGAGCCGACGTATTCATGTATAAGCGTCGGCCGGGCATCTATTACAGCGCGAATGGCCTCGAAGTATCTGTGACGATGGCAAAAAGGGCCGGTTTTGACACCGATTTTCTGGCCCTGGAGCGCAAACATCAGCAGGATTTGGCCCAGGATGAGGCCCTCAGAAGGGCCGCAATGAAGGGTAAAGTCCGGCGGGTTATCGCAGAATACGGTGGCTTTAGGCTGGACGAGATACCAGAAGTCGGCTATCATGTGGTCAAAGTGGACGATGAGTCCCAGGTGACCAGGACACCGGCGCCTTCTGAGCAGATGGGTCGCGATTGGCTTGCAGACTTTGCTGGCCCTCCGCCGGCGCCGGGCTTTGACGGCACCCCCGAGAGTGTGAAGGTGGTAGATGGCAACGTTCAGCGAGATAGTGAACCGGGTGTCAGCAGAGCTGATCGACGTCCCGGACCGGACGCAAAATCAGCTCGAAACGTTCGTTAAGCAGGCCATCCGGAAGCTCCAATTCCGGCACGATTTCAACGTCTGCAAGACCTCGACGGCGGTGACAACTACGTCACCGTCCGTCAATGTCTTGATGGCGGTGCCCTCTGACTTTCTGAGGTTCCGCAAAGAGCCGCCGCACGCCATCGACAACCACGGGAACGTGATTGAGCTGGGTGTTGCGCCATCTTTGCAGGCCGCCGAGCGCGAATTTGCGACTATCGCGGGCGGCGAATTCGTCGTTTCTGAGATCAATGGGCCGCCGCGGGTCATCGCTTTGAGCGAGCCATCCGACGTTTCTAATACCCGAAACTTCCTGGTTTATCCAATGTCGGACCAACTTTCGCTCTATACGACGGCGCCCGCCGGCGAGTATCGCATCCGTATCCCCTATATTAAGTTGTTGCCGGACCTGTCGGGCTCTCAATCGAACTGGTTTACAGTGAATGCCGAAGAGTATATCATTTATGGGGCCTGCTCGATTGGTTTCTACTTCAACCATGACGAGCCGCGCGGCGATACTTGGTTTAAGAGGGCCGCGCAGGAGGTCCAGGATGTGCTCGCGCGCGACAAAAATGAGAGTATCTCTGGCAATACCACGTTGAATGTGAGCTTTGATGCGCTCGGACCGAAGGTGCCCTTTGGTGATATGGGCGTCATGAGAGGGTTCAGATAATGGCAAGTCCTCCCTTTAATCCAAATGAGGCGGTGCCCGGCGACAACGATGTTGTGTCGCAGTTCCCTGCCGCCGAGCGTGAGTTCCGCGACATCATCGAGGATTGGATCAATTTCGAGCATGATCCGTCGGGGCACCATAAGTTTCAGGTGATCGACACGACGACCCGCGATGGCATCTCGGATTGGGTCGTTGGCTCGGTAATCTTCAATACCGATAATTCGCGCCTCGAGACGCTGACCTCGACCGGCCCCAATGTTTGGAGCCCGGCGGTCGCCTCAGTGATTTCGAGCGGTTCTTGGACACCCGCGATATCGGTCGGCGGCTCTACAACAGGCATTACCTATTCGACACAAACGGGCCGGTATTACCGCATCGGCAATATGGTGACCCTCTGGGGCAACATCGTGCTAACGAATGATGGCTTTGGGCTCAGCGGAGACGTTTTAGTCACAGGCATTCCATTTGATGCAGCGCCTTCGCCGGAGATTTCGGCCCACGGAGTCCTGGTTCCAACTGTCGATGAAGAGAGTAACACTGCGCATGATACTTGGTGCCGGATCAATGCCGATGGAACCAGCATTGTTCCAATGCTAAAGTTCTATGTAGACTCAGAAGGCTTCGATGTAATTGATCAGTGGAGCAATGAGACCATCAGTAACAATACTGGTTTCTCCTTCCAGATTACCTATGTAACGGACGCGGCATAATGCACAAAGAGCTGACCGTTAAAGAGCGCGTAATCGCGCGGCGCCTCCTCCGAATGATGCGGGCGGAGGCCCTGACCGAGGAGCGCAACTTCGTGGAGATGTTCGCGAAGAGGCTCGGCATTGTGCTTGACCCGCCGCGGCCCGATGCTGAGCAGCGTGAAGAGGCCCGTGCCACGAATAAGAGGGCCGGGCGGCAGGCTGGCTATCGAAGGGGCTTTGGTGGCTGATGGCAAGAGGCGGCAAGTCGAGCGCGGTGGTAGCCCCCAACTATGGGCTCTACCTTGACCAAAATCCATTCACGGTGCCCGCGAGGGCGGTCGTGGACGGCATGAATTTCCGCATCAAAAATGGCCGCCTTCAAAAGCGCAACCTGGGCTGGGCACCATTTTATCCGACCGGCGCCGAAAATAGCACTGCCACAAAGGTGCTCCTGCACTTCAATGGCACCGACACAAGTACGCTCATCTTTGATAGCGCGATGGGCAAAACTTCCAAGAAGGATTGGACCGCCGCCGGCAATGCGCAGCTCGATACAGCCCAGTTCAAGTTTGGGCCGACAAGCCTTCTGTGCGATGGCACCGGTGATTGGGTAACCTGCGCAGATAGTGCCGACTTTACGCTTGGCACAACATTTACGGTGGATCTATGGTTCAAGAGCGACGCGACAACTGGGACAGCGCAGCGAATTGCGGGCCAGGCGCCGAGCGGCCTCGCCGCAAACGCTTCGGCTTGGTATGCCGAGCGTCATACGGATGACACGATCCGGTTCCATCTGTCCAATGGTACTGCATTCACGACAGTGGCGAGCACGAGCACCTTTGTACAGGGACATGACATTGCACATTTGCGGGTCGTACTCAGCTCGGGCACCTTAAGGCTCTTTATCAATGGCGCCCTAGAGGCGAGCGCCGCGTTTGCCGATACGCCGAACAATAGCACTTCCGCGCTCCGGGTTGGCGCCGCCGGCGAAGAGACCACATCGCCGTGGCTCGGCTGGATCGACGAGTTCTCTATCTGGAACACGGCGCTCGCTACCGCAGCCTTTACGCCGCCGACCGGCCCATACAATGCGCCGCTGGAGGGCTCGCTCGGATATGGGCTTGGCCCGGCCATGTGCTCCGACCGCTTCATTACGCGCGACGCCGGGGAACACGTGCTATTCTTCACAGACAGGAATATCTATCGGCTGATCGAAGACCAGAACCGCGTCGTTTTCTTGAACCCGATCTACTCGACGGGCACCGTTACCGCCGCCGGTGCGGCGCTCACTGGTTCTGGAACCGATTGGAGCCCGCTAATCAAGGGCGGCGATATGATTGCGTTCGGGTCGGCCTCGCAGGTTGACCCAGATGCCCAATGGTATGAGATCGACACAGTAAATAGCGATACCTCGATTACGCTCACGGAGAGCGTCGCCGAAACCGTCAGTGGGTCGACCTACACCATACGGCGCACTTTTACGGGCGCTCTCGATGATACGTGGGACTTCGAGACTTTCGTGGCGCCGGACGATGGCACCGGCGACGATATGTATTTTGTCACGAACGGCGTTGATCCCGTGTGTACCTGGGATGGCACCGCCGCCTCGATGATTTCGCGGGAAGCGCTGGGCTTCACCTGTAAGTTCCTGGCGGTCTTCAAGAGCATGATGATCTATGCGAACATCACGGAGACAGGCGGCGACTTCTTGCCGACAGACTTCATCAATTCGGACATCGGCGTGCCGCTCGAAGTGGGGCTCGGCCTCGCTGGGCAGTTCCGCGTGCATGACGGGCCGGACCACATCCGGAATATTGAAGACCTCGGCGATAATATGGTCTTCTATTCAGAGCGTACTATCACTCATATGCAGTTCGTAGGCGACCCTCTGGTCTTCATATTCCGTGAGGCCGCCTCGGGCGTTGGCTTGATTGCCTCGCGTCTGCTGGCCGACTTCGGCGACTACCACGAATTTGTGGGACATGACTCCCTATACAAGTTCGACGGGGTCTCCGTGCAAGAGATCGGCAAGCAGTTGTGGCGGTCAATCCTGCGCCTGCGAGACCCAGTGCGTCACGAGATGGGCTTCTGCCATTTCGACGAGGAGCAAGGCGAACTACATTATGTGGTCGCCCTAACCTCTGACGCGGGAGTTGGTGTCCAAGGTGCGATGCCTGAAATCTCCTGGGTCGAGCATTACCTGGAGCAAATCCCCGAGCAAGTTCCGACGCCCTTTTCGAAGCGCTCTATGCCCTTTAACGGCGACGGCTATGGCTCGGTCTCCGGCGTGCTGACTTGGGCTGATCTCACTGAGGCATGGTCCACATATGGGTTCCGATGGAACGACTCCTTCCTGTTCACCGCTTTTCCGCTCAACCTGATGTGCGGCGCGGATGGCCGCATCTACACAATTAATATCGTCTCTACCGCGAATGGCGACGACCTGCCGAGCTTCGTGACTTTCCCGCGGCGCGTCGGCGCGCCCGGCAACTCATACGCGCAAGCCCTTGTGACCCGCATTTACGCCTTCCTGCTTCAGGCGACCGGCGACATGCAGGTAACATCTCACTACTATGACAACCCGGAAGGTCCTGTCTCCCGCACCCAAGTAGACGAATTCGACATGAGCCTCCCGCAAGAGGGCCATTTTGTGGCGCCCTACAGGAAGGGCCGCGCCTTCGATGTGGGCTTCTCCACCGATACCGAAGATTGGGAGATGTCCGGCTACGACTGCGAACTCAAACTGGAGGGCCGCCGGTGACAGCCAAACTCTCGAAAGCTGTAATGAGCGTCGAGAATGCGCGACGCATCGATGCCTACGGGAAGGGCTGTATCTGGTACACGAGATGCCGCCGCTGCAAGGCGCATCTGCGGGGCACTATAGACAAGATTATGGAGCACAGGTGTGGCCAAGCGAGTTAAGCGAACCCCGTCGCTGCCAAACGTTACCGCCGATGTGCGCGGCAGCGTGTCGCAGCTCAACCGCGTCCTATATCAGGACGGCGTCGAGCAAAACTATCGGCTAAATCTGGCCTTCCCAAAAGATGGCACCGAGCCATTCGAGGCGCCGATGCCTCTCCAATCTGTCGTTACTGGATCCCTGCCCAACCCGACCCTATTCGAGGGCAACATCATTTATGACACCACAACTAACACCCTAAAGTATTCGAATGGTGTCGCCTGGGTTTCACTCGCGGCGCCCGCCCTTACGGTTGGGCAGCAAACCTTTACGGCGAGTGGCACATACACACCGACCGCGGGCATGCAATACTGCAAAATACGCGTGCAGGCACCCGGCGGTGGTTCTGGCGGTGCCGATGGTGTTGGTGCTGTCGGCGAAGGTACGCAGTCGGCCGGTGGCGGAGGGGGTGAGTATGCAGAAGGTTTTTTTAGCGCGGCAACTATTGGCGCGAACCAAACTGTCACAATTGGCGCCGTTGGAACAGCCGGCAATGCCACTGGCGGTAATGGTGGCACAGGCGGCACTTCAAGTGTCGGCTCCCTAATCACCTGCATCGGTGGGGGCGGCGGTACAGGCACCGGCTCAAATGATACTACGCCCGATACATATGCGGGCGGCGATGGCGGTACTGGTGGCACAGGCGGGCATCTACGTATCCCTGGTGGCCGCGGCCGAAATGCATGGTACTTCACAGATGAGGCGACGTTCTCATTCGGGCTGCCTGGTAGTGGTGGCTGGTCTTTTTTGAGTTGTGGAACCGATTTTAACCAGGGGCTTGGCGATGAAGGCCCAGACCCTGGTGTTGTGGCTGGCCAAAATTACGGAGCAGGCGGCGCCGGCCGCTACGTGAACTCGACGACTGGTGTGGCAGGCGCGGCGGGCGGGCCTTCGATTATCATCATTGAAGAATTCATCCTGACTTGACGGCTGTGGACCGTTGTGATAGGCTATTGAAACGGAGAACTTCATGGCAAACTGGCCACTGCAAAGAAATTGCCCTGCTTTCTATGGCGACCCGCGCGTCAACAATGCCGCGTGGCAGAGCGCCAACCTGGTAGTTGTGCCTACGCCGTGGAAGCTGTTCTTCGACGGTAAGCCTGTTTCTGGTATCCGCATCCACCGCAAGGCCGCACCAAGTCTACAGAAAGTGCTGGCGGCCATCTGGAAGCGGGTTGGCCAGAGCCAGGCAGAGATCGATCGCATTGGGCTCTCCAAGTTTAGTGGCTCGTACAACCTGAGGTCGATGACGGGCTCCAAGGCCCTCTCGATGCACGCCTATGGATGTGCTATTGATTTTGATGCTGCTAACAATGGCTACGGTGACACTACCCCCGCCATGGACCGGCGCGTAGTCGAGGAGTTCGAGCGCGAAGGTTGGGAGTGGGGCGGCCACTGGAAGACGCCGGACGGAATGCATTTCCAGGCCGCGTGGACACGCCTGTCGCCGCCGCGGCTCGGCCCTATGACTGTCGTGGCGAAGACGACGCCGCGACAAATGGTCGCAGTCTCCAAGAAGGCTTCGTTCTTGTCAAGGCTGCGCAATTGGTTTACTGGCTTTGGCACGGCGGTCGGCACCACGGCGGCCTCGGTATTCTCGCTGGATAACCTGGGTGTCGTGCAGGGCTGGTCCGGCCTCATTACTGGGCTCGGTGTTGCGGCAATCGTGATTGTGCTGGGTGTCGTGGCCTTCTGGTTCGTGACGCGCATGCTGCTCAACATGATGGCCGACGACCACGACAACGGGCGTTGGACACCTTCTGGCGCGGCGAAGCCCGAAGCGGAGATGACCGATGCAGTGGATGCAGAACCTGTCCCAGTGGTTTAATGGGATGACGCCATGGTTTGCGCTATCGGCCGGGCTCGCCGGTCTGATTGCGTATGCCGTTGGGCTCAAGAGCGTCTTGGGCATCATGGAGAAGGTGCTCGATGTCGTGTCACCTATCCTGAAGTTTGTGTCCGAGGCTATCGTTTCTGCTGTGAGCTGGTCCTGGAACAACATCTTTTGGCCCGGCCTCAAAGATATCCTGGACTCCTGGGTCACTATTCTGACTGTTGTGGTCATGGGCCTAATGCTTTGGGGCTATATGGACCACAAAGTAGACAATATGGTAGATCAGCTTGAGTTCTGCCAGAGTGAGAACGTCCGACTGGAGAAGCTCGCGAAGAAGCAGGGCATTAGCACCACGCAGCCCGGCCCGCTCCAGTGGCTGTGGCCGTGGTAATCTGAGAGGAGCAACATGGAAATTCAAACACTACATAATCCGGCGGCTCTGGATATCCCGGAGGTGAGAGCCGCCCTTAATAAGTGGAGCATGGTGTCAGCTTGGCATGACGCATTGAAGCTCCAAATGAGCGTCGGCGCCGCCGCCGTTATTGTGGGGACGGACAAAGACGTATCAATCGACGCGGCCTCAATTGTCACGTTGCCGCAAGCCTTCACAGACACACTCCCTTGGGTTGTGCATTTTCACAACGACGGACCGCGCGAACTCACGCATGCGATGGTGAACGCGACACTTGCTTTTGTCAAGCAAGCAGGCTATACTGGCTTCAAAGCATTCAACCAGTCAGGCCGCCCAGATAAGGTCTGGCTGAAGATATTCAAAGGTGGCGGCACGCCGAGGTTTATTGGCTCCGCCTACATATTCGACTTGAACGAGGATATTACCGATGGAAGCAATTCCGCTCGTAGGCGCGGCAGTAGGGATCGGGTCAAGCCTGTTCGGCGGCAAGGGCAGCGGCGGCGGCAGCTCCAGCGGCAGCAGCAGCGGCAGCAGCATCTCGTCAGGGATGGCGCAACAAAGCAGCAGGCCCGTCGATCTAACGCTGCCGTGGTTCCAGCAGCTCGGTCAAACCGCCGCCGGAAGTCTCGGTAACTTCATTTCCGGCGGTCCGAACGCCGGTAACATCTACGGAGGGCCACTCACCGCCGATATGAGCGGCCGTGAGTGGCAAACCCTTCGTGGCCTCCAGAATGCCACGTTCGACCCGACCCGGCTCGGCCTGATCCAGTCTACGCTGGCCGGTGACTTCTTGCCGGGCGGGCCACAGGCCAACCCATTTCTGAACGCGGCCATCGAGGCGGCGCAGCGGCCAACCGCCGAAGCACTGAACTATGCGGTGGGCCGTCAAATCCCCGGCATGTTCGCCGCTGCTGGGCAGCAAGTAGGCCAGACAGTGGGCGGCGGCGGCTCTACGGCGAAAGACCTAAATCTCATTCGCGCCTCTGAAGTCGGAGGGCGAGCCTTGGGCGATATCGCCACGAATATGTCTAATGCCAACTACCAGTTTGAACGCGGCCTTCAACAGCAGGGCATTCAGCTGGGGCAGCAGGACATCCAAGCGATGTTGGCCAACCTGCAAGCACAGGGGCTTCCGAGAACCATTGAAGATCAAGGTATCCAACGTGCTATCGCGCTGGGCCAGCAGGCTCAGACGAATTGGCTACAGGGCCTCCAGCTGGCCGCCGGAATGCCGCTACAGACTGTTGGCAACGTATCGCAGGGCACTTCTACGTCCTCGTCCTCGTCCTCGCAAAGGTCCTCGCAATCGTCTTCGCAAAACGGCAACCTCCTCACCGGCCTGTTCGGTAACCAGGGTGTATTCGGCGGCCTCAACTCGGTGTATGGCCAGAATAGCATCTTTGGTACTGCTCCTCGGTTTGCTTAAGGGCTCCAACATGGCAACAGTACCCACACCATTTGATGCCCTCTTCAGCGAGGGCGGCGTTCCCGGCCTGGACCAGATCACCGGCCTCCTGGCGGCACCGGCGGCTCCACAACCGCTGATCCCGCCCGGCGAACCTACTGTGCCGCAAATCGATACCACTGGCCTCCCGAATGTGCCCGGCATCACTATTGACCGTCGGCCGCCTGTATCGTCAGAGGAACTCGGCATTCCGGCGATGATGACGCCCCCAGCGGCTCGTGCGCCCGGCAACTACGATTGGACTGCCATCGAGCGCTCGATTGACTCCATCGAGAGCGGTGGCACGCCGACCAGCATCGGGAGGTGGGGCCAAGTCGGGCCGACCATCACCAACCGGAACTCCCAGTATTTTGGCGACCGCGCCTACGGCAGGTTCCAGGTCATGGGCCGCGATATCCCGGAGCTGACGAGGCAGTACTATGGCACTGCTCTTACGCCGCAGCAGTTCCTCGAAAATCAGGAGGCGCAAACTGCGGTCTTTCGCGGGCGGTTTGGCGAGTATATTACTCGCTTTGGCAATCCTGTTGACGCTGCCCAAGCCTGGTTTGCAGGCCCAGGAAGTGTGGGTGACGCCGGATCCATGGATCGGAGCGATGCTCAGGCTGGGTTTCGAGGAACCACTGTGCGCGGCTACCGGAATATGTTTGCGTCGGCTCTCTCCCGATATACTTCTGGGCAACCAACCGGCGGCGAAGGCGGAAACTTCACAACCATGGAAGTGTCGCCTGATATGGCTGCCGCGCTCGGTTCTCCCACAACCACAATGCCGGTTCCAGGTGCATTTAGCCCGCGCGGGGCTGCCATGGCTCCAGGCCTTGCCGCCGCCGGTGGAGGTGCGCCCATTACGCCACCGGCGACCGCAGGTGTCGGCGGCCCTATGCAGCTTGCAAACGCGCCCGCACTGCCGGGTAATGTAGCACGGCCCGGTTGGCTCGGCATTCTCGACCAGCTCGGCCTGGCCACGCCTGGCCTCGCCGGCACTCGGCCAACGCCCGAAGGCGGTTTCACTCCTTACGGCGCGTGGTTCGACCAGATGCCCGTGGCTCAGCAACAGGCCGCCGCCGCCATTTATCGGCGCGGCCAAGAAATTCAGGCTGCCAACCCAGGCTGGGCTCCGCAGCAGGTCGCCCAGGCTCTCCTACGTGATCCCGTGTTTGGGCAGAACGCCGCATACGTTGGCACAAATGCGCCGGCCCTTTTGCAGGCCGCGTCGCAGCCCGCTATCCCGCCGACCATTATGGCGGGGCCGCCGGGCACACAATTCTATCAGCAGCAGGGCGGACAGATTAGCCCGACTGGCGTAGGCACACCGGCAACAGCACCGGCCGAAGTGCAGCTATTGGAGCGCTATATGCAGGCCCAGCCTGCTGAGCGCGCTGCCATTCTGGACTTCATGCAGCAGCGCCGCGCCTCCGACCGCGAACAGGCAATCGCGCGCATCCAAGCATCTGAGGCCGCTGGCCAAACGCCATCGCAGCATGACCTACAGCTCGCGGGCTACATTCGCGTGGTGCCGCGCATGAACCAATATGGCCAAGTTATTGGCCAAGATGTCATCAACACATATCGGCCCGGCCAACCGCCGCCGGCAGTTCCTTCCACCTCCTATGGGGGTGGCGCAGTTACGCCACCGGCGACCGTTGCTCCCGGCGGTGGCGTTGGGGCGCCAGAGACAGTACCGGTTACTCCTCCGGCTGGTGCTGTTGGCGCCCCATCTACTCCGACCGGCGCTCCGGGTCAACCACCGGCGCTCCGAACTGCGCCGCGCGTAATTGGCCGCCGAACCGACGGCCGCGACGTTGTGGACGTGCCCGATCTGGCGCTCAGCACGACGCTGATCCCTAATTCGGCCCACATGGTCCTTGGCGCTGGCCCAGTCGCTTCCTTCCTGGGGGCCTGGGGCCGCGTCGTCGGCAACGTCATTCCTGGCACCGAAGAGGAAGTACAGGCCCGGCAATCTCTGCTCGACCAGTTCCGCGCCGCCTATTCGACCTACATCAAAGGCTCCCGGCTCGCCGGAGAGCACGAAGTAGCAATGAGGGCTGTGCCACAGAGCGGCGAAATTTTCACCAACCCGCTGCGCGCCGTGAACCAGTTCATAGGCCTCCGCGAGGGTCTCGTCCGCGAACTCCAGCTCGCCACCCAGCAGGCCGGAGACCAATCGCTGGACGAGCGCACACGCAAGACCGCCTCGGACCGCGTCGCCGAAATCCAATCGCTCCTGCTCCGAATGCCGAACCAACAGTCTCTCTACGAGTTGTCGGACCAACTCAGGACAGGCGCCCGGATTGCTGGTATCAACGTCTCTGAGGCGGTTGGTCATGTTGGCGAGGCCGCCGACATTGCAGGCCGTGGCGTGGCCGCCGTTACTGGCGGCGCCGGCACTACATCGGCTATCCCGGCGGACCTTTCCGGGATGGACCTCGATGCCCTCCGCCGATTGAGCCAGCGCCCCAACTTGTCTAACCCGGACCGCCAGCGCATCATCGACGCTATCACGACCCTCCAAACAGGGCGGCCGCGGCCTCCCAGGAGCTACTAATGGCTGAAGAGAGCGCAGACGACATCGTTAAAAGGCTTGAGCAGGAAATCTCTGCTGAAGGCCAGCGCCAAAGGCGCGCAACAGCGGCGGCCAACGAACCCGCCGACGCTATTATTGCGCGCCTCCAGCGCGACCTGCGCGGTGCCGAAAACAGCGCCACCGTCAATCCGTGGTACAAAGAGCTACCGGCCCAATTCAACCAGTCGCTCGCCAGCGCTATTGGCCTTCTTGGCTCGCCGGCTATCGCCCCATTCCTCGATCAGCCGGCCGATACCGGCACACCATTGTCCACCTATGAGCGCCTCGACGAGCGCGTTGGCGCGTCGCGCGACGCAACCATCGGCCTATTCCGCCGGCTTGGCTTTATCCCTGAGAACCTTGGACCGCCGCAGTCAATCGCGGGCCATATCGGCGCCGAGTTGCCGGGTGCCATGCTCACGGCCGGCATGATGACCGCCGGTGCCCCGGCGGTGGCCGCCCGGCTCGCTGGTTCCGCCAGTCCCACCGGTGCCGCCATTGGCGACGTGGCGGCCCAAATCGCCGCACGTCCTGCCAGCACGGCCCGCGCCATCATTGGCTCCGAGCCCGGCATGGTGGCCGCCCGCGAAACAGCGCGCCCCGCCATCGAGGGTGCCTTTCCCGGCACCGAATATCCGACTGCCGCCGCGGCGGCCCGATCCGCCCTGTTCTTCGCCGTGGAGATGCTCGGCTCCGTGCCAAGCGAACGGCTGGCCCGTTCCATCATCCCGGTGCCACGCCACGAGCGCTTCATGCCCGCGGCGGCTCCAAACGAGCCAGTCCTGCACGACACCTCCGACCCGGACCTCGCGGGCCGCATCGCCCGCGTTCGCAGCGCCAACTTCGTAGACACCATGGATCGCGGCATAGCCAGAGCCCTTGAGCGCGCCGGTGAGCCCGGTCTCAGCGAGGCCGCCGCCTCTGTCAGACTGCGCGAAGGACTCCTTGTCGCTCGCGACTATGGCCGCCGCGTCGTTGACCGCGCTTACGAGGCCGTGCCCGACGACATCCGCGGCAGGCCCGGCAACTATGGCAACGCCCTTGAGGCGATGGCCGAGACAGCCGCCGACTACCCCGGCGAAGCCCATCGCATTCCGCTGGACACTATCCGCGCCCAAATCCGGCAGCTCGCCAAGCGCTATGATCCAGATGGCCGCGTCATCGAATGGCGCGACGATGTTCCCGTTTGGGAGCTGAACCGGCTGCGCTCCGACCTGATCCAGCAGGCCCGCGACGCCGCGGAGACCACGGTTACTGGATCGCAGGCCAACCGCTACTACAAAGAGAACCTGGACATTCTGACCGGCCTGCTCACGCGCGAGATTAGCGACATCGGCGCCGTGAACCCGCGGTTCCAACCGCTCCTCGACTATGCCAATGGGCTGTACCGGAGCTACAATGACCGCTTCCTCAGAGGCCCGGTCGGCGAGCTGCTGATTACCACGCGCCACGCACCACAAGCGCGGCCCGGTGTCCCGACGCCGCCCGGCGCCGCTCAGACGCCGCCCACCTTGGTTGCGCGCGAGATGCTCAATCCGCGCGAGACTGCCGACGCCGTTGCCGGTGCCCTCCAGTGGGTCCGCGACATCTCGCCGACGACCGGGCTCGGCCGCGCCATCGCTGACGGCACAGCGCGGCGCGCCGACGAAGCAATTCGCGTGATGTTCTCCGACGAAATACTGCGCCACTACGAGAATGCGCAAAACGCCGCCCTGAAGCCGGCGAACGCTCAGGACATCCCAACCGTCATGTCCATGCAGCGCGGCCCGGTCGCCGACGCCGTAACGAGGGCGCGCAACTGGATGGCCGACAACGCCCCGCTCCTCACGCGCTGGACTGACGCTACCACGCGCCTCTTCGAGACGACCGCGCGGATGAACCGGATGCTTCAGGCCCGCGACGCACATACGCAGAGCACGGTGAGCCTCTTCATGGGCAAGCCCGCTACCGAAGTAGTGGAGCAGACCCTCAGAACGCCGGATAGCGCCCAGCGCTTCGGCCAACTCTACCGGATGTTCCGGACCAATGACGACTTCCTTGAGGGCATTCAGCGAGCCCTCATTGACAGCGTCTTTGCTGGGCGCGGCGCCGACCCAAATATCGCGCTGGCCCGCATGCGCCAAGGCGCCTATAGTGACGCCCTCAAGGCCATGTTCACGAATGACCCGGACAAGCTGGACCGCCTCTACAAGATGGTCGAGAACGCCGCCCAGATTACTACGACCGCGGTCTCCTCGACCACGAGCGGCAATGCCCGCATCCTGCCAAATGTCCTGACGGACCAACTCCGGCTCCATGAGCGCTTCGCCAAGAGCCTCTGGGAGAACGTCTGGCGGATCGCCGGTCTCGCTTCCGGCAACGTCCTCGCAAGAACCATCCCGCTGATGGGCAGCGCCGGTTCGCTCTCCATTCCGATGCGCATGGGCCGTGCTGCCCGCGATCTCGCCGCGGCCTCCTGGATACAGAACCGCCGCGAAGCCCTGAGTATCATCCGGGATGCGGTCTTCAACCCGGAGCTTGAAGCATGGCTCAAAAACAACTCGGCGGGGAACTACACCGACATGCTGTCGGCGCACAACCAGCTCAACCGCTACTTGCGCCGCTTCTATGCCGCGACGAACCAAGACATCGACGAGATGATCCAGGGGCATGGGAGCCGCCTCTACTGGCAAGAGCGCCGGAAGGCCCGCGAAGAAATGGCCCGCCAACGAAGCGGGCCGTTTGGAGGCAACTAACAATGGACGGTCAGCAGAACATGGTCAAAGCGGGTCTTGACCTTGCGTCGGTGGCCGCTCTTCTCGGATGGGCGAACTCGATGCTTCCGGCGATTGCAACTCTCTTGACGATTGTTTGGACTGGCCTTCGATGTTGGGAGGCGGTGATTGCGATACGCCAGAAGAAAATTGATTTGGCACGAAGTCTTCGTACATCCGACGACGAACCTCGATAGCCTCCTCAAGGGTATGACACCACTTTTGTTTCCTGCCCAACCGCGCTATATATCCACCCCGACATTTGCTAACACCAACAACGCCAGTTGAGGCTATACGCTTCCTGGTAACGTTATACTGTTGTCCTGATTTTGTTGCTATTCTCAGATTACTTATTCGATTGTCTTGCTTGTTTTGGTTTATATGGTCAATCTCACCCTCATAGAATGACCCATGCACAGCCTCAAATATTAGCCTATGCTCCAGCCGAAGCCTGCCATTTATAGTTATCCCTCGATAGCCGCTCGGCATAATATATCCTGCTCGTTTCCCTACCAAAAATGGTTTACGATTTACCGACTTCCACTGTATCACCCCCTGGTGCGGAAATATCGATATTACCGTTCCGTTCGGAAACCGCACCGAGATTTCGTTCGGTATTTCCATTGTTCCTCTCCGTCAATATTCTTGGCAATTCGTCAGAAGAAGGCGGAGCTGACAAAGCCGCCTGAGTAATCCCGGCCTCACGAGCCCGCTCATACTCGTGGATCATCCCATTGATATTGAACAAGACGCCGCCCAGCGCTTCCTCGAAGTCGCGGACATTCTCGGGCGTCTGCCCCTCATACAAGGTGATCCTGTCCCACAACTCCGACAACTCCGTATAATGGCGGCTCAGGCTCTCCATATACCGGCCGAGAGGTTGCCCATACTTCCAGTTGTGCGCCTCCCGCTTTGAGCCGTCGGCGCAGGTCTGGTGCTTCAGCATATACCTCCCAAAGAACTTGGTGACCCAGGCGCTGACGTACCCTGAATAGTTAGGGCGGCCGTCATTCGACGAACGCTTGGCGCCCGTCGCATAGTCCACCATGTCAAAACTTGAAGGTGCTACCATTGTGCCACACTGCTCCTTTTTTCTCGTCCAGAACTGTGACAAGTTGGGGCGGAAGAACTTTACCAGCCCAGAACTGAAGTATCGCATAGCCTGACCTCCAATTCTTGGGTGCACCCTCCCCATAGTCAAATTGCGGGCCATCGACCGCGCCCAGCATTCCGGCGTCGCAAGCATAACGCGTGCCACCATAATCGCTGTAAGCCAGTACATTCTGGCAGTGGTGATGCCCGGTAACGATGGTCTTACCCGCGGCAATGAGATTGCTCTTGAGCGGATTGGCGCCTCCTTTAAGCTCATGTTTGATCACCGCGTCCCCAATTTCGACCCTCATGCAGAACTCCCAGTCCGGGAAATAGTCACTCAGTTTGGTCCCTGGAAGCTCCTTAAATTGCGGCGCCTTCGCCGCAAGCGTCTTATCGAAACGAGCATCATGGTTACCAACCGCCCAGATAAGCCTGGTTTTGGGGCTCCATGACGTCGCCGCCTTCTTGATCTCCGCGACCCTCGCCTGGACATTCTTGATCTCCTTCGCTACCGCCGGCAACTTCTGCCAACCCAGCGGCGGGTACTTGGAGATACGCGAGAAGTCAAACATATCACCATTGAGCACCACAACGTCTGGGCCATACATAGACATCATGCCACAGAAAGCCCTATGGCCGGTGCTCGGCTTTCCTGGCCAGTAGTGCGCGTCACTACCAACGTAGACCCGCTGTCCGGCCCCCTTGATCTTGATAACTTCCATCAGCAGTCCTCCATATCCTTGCGCCAATCCCTGTCTCGCTTCTTGCGGCGCTCCACCTTCGTTGGGTGGTGAGGCGCCCTGATTGGCGCCCCACCCCTTTCGACCGGCCCGTGCTCAACGCGCCGGTTCTTCCTACTCCTGGGCCTCCTCCGAGACTGCCCTTTTGCACTCATCAGTCCGATATCCTTATTCCGATATAAGCCAGACCACACACCACTACCCCGAAGCCAAGCATGCCCATGTAGATGATATCGATCATAGCTTTATCTCCTCAAGGCCGCGCGGATTGCTTTTTGTCCGCTTGCCCCAGTTGTAACCAACCGCAATCTCACACCCAATCACGCAGGTACGCGTCACGCCATAAATATCCTTAATTGGTGTCTCGACACGCATCGCATTGACGAGGGCCTCTATCGCTTGATCCTCCCTCGCCTCGTCCCACTCGGACAAGATCGCATCGTGGATTTGGGCCAGCAGCCAAATCAGATCGGGGTCGTGCTGCGCATATACTCGGAAGAGGGCCGTATTTAATACGTCCCCAACCGTGGATTGCGGCGTCAGCGCCAAGCCTTGCTTGTAGGTATGCTCGTCCCAGGGCCGTCCCAAAAGTGTCACTTCCCGAAAGAACGGAGTAACAATCGGTAACCCTTCCACAACCCGCGCATATATATACTTCTGCCATTCCCTCAAACGTGGGAACGCCGAGAAGAAAGCGCCCTGTGCACTTGACGCAACGCGGACAGGAATATGCATGAGCCGCGCTATGCCATGCGGGGATTGTCCATATGTGCTGCCATGGACTATCCGCTTCGCCTGGAAGCGATAATCGTGGCCCTCCGTCTGATCCCACTCCGGATAGTGGCTCTTCGCGATCTCTTTGTCCTTCTTGTCGTCCCCTGTCCATGGCAACTCCTCTGGCCAAAGCAACCGCGTCATCCTCGTATGGACATCGCCTTTGTGCGCCTCGATATATTTCTCGTCGCCGGCGAGATAGCCCGCAACCAAACTTTCCGCCGTCTTGAGGTCTGAATAGCCCATCCGCTTGCCAGCGTCAGCGACAAAAATGTTCCGATGCTGTTCGCCGATAAACCCTTAACCCCCCTCTCCCTCACTCACGTCTCTCACTCTCTCTCTCTCCCCACCGTGCTCTCTCCTCTCTTCCCCTCTACTCCGACTGTAGACAAAGGAGGCCTGGGGACGACGTGGAGACGCTGTGGTGACGACTAGGAGCATGGACGGAGCGTTGATCGAGGCGCGACGTAATCCCATTCGTGGATTCGAAGTTGGCATGGGTTCATGTGATGGTTTCAGCATTTTCGAAGTGGCAGATCGTCGGAGGAGGTAGGGGGATGGATTCTTTGTCTTCCATTCCGCGTTCCCCTTGAATTCCATGTCGATTAGCGCGAGTTTGAGTGGGTTTTTATTTTGGGAGAATTAAAAGCATGTTTTGGGACGTGTGACAAATCTGCCATTCTAAGCGATGTTTCTCACATTAAATGATAGATTTCGACTCCATGAGATGTCAGGATTTGATTCTCATCTGTTTGGCTACATTTGTGCGCGATTTGGGGCCGGTATGAGGCCGGATGCCCATGTGAGTCATTTTGGGTTGACTTGAGGACATCGCCTATTTCTCTGTCATTTTGTGGTTTGTTTGGCCCCTTCCGGTTTGTGGAAGGTTGGTATTATGGTTGTGATTGTTTCCCCATCATTCTGGGATGATTAGGGCATAGAATGACCGAGTTTCACGGGTTCCTATGGTTTTTGCACCGGAAGGAAGTAGTGGTGTACTAGAGACCGCTACTTGGTAAGGCGGCCCTGGGAGGACCGTCATCTTCAAGAGACGGTCCTTGGGAGACCGCCATCTAGCTTTTAATTCTTTTGAGGTCGATTTGTAGATGCGGTCGTCTGATAGATCGCGTTCATGATAAGGTGGTCGATGGAAGACCATTTTCTATTTTCTTAATTGAATTTATGTCAGTTCGCAAGTAGCGGTCTTGCAACTGACTGCCACCTGAGGCAGCAGTCAAGGGGAGGCCGCCACTTGCTTGGCTTAGCGTTTAAGGCAGACCCCCAGAACGCAGTCGTCTACCCAACCACGTTCTGGTAGTTGCGGTCGTTTGGGCGACCGTGTTCTGCCTGTTGGTTTTCAGGTAGCGGCCCTGCTGAGACCACCACCTATCTGGGCTGTCAGGTAGCAGCTAGGGGATGACTGCCACCTGCCCAGAGTGTTCCTTTTTCGACGGCTTGGCTTCCGATTGACTTGGGTTCGACCCCTTGGTTAGCCCTTGGTCCCGTTGATATCTTGGATGTCCCGAGGGGGCTGTGACCTTTTGTTTGGGTGTCTGGAAGTGCCGTGGACCTCGAATGGCGTGCCCGTATTGTTGAAGGCTTGGACGATCTTCGTGTTTTGAGCTTTCTGAAGAATTGTTATGGTCTCCGGTCAACCTAGTTATGACCCAGTGGTTGACACGTGACCTCGTGTGTGTCTCAATTATCCCATGAGGATCGAGGTTGTGTTTTGGATGATCAGAGGTATCATCTTATCTCGATTTGTGTGTTTGTGTAAGTTGAGAGCTCGAGTAACCCCTCATGTTTCATGTTTTCTCGTTATACAAAATTGTGAGTCTGATGAGCGGCCCAAGGGTCAAGGAGTTTCAATTGATGTGGATCTAGTTGTTATGTGCCACTTCCTTAATGATTAATTTTATTTCTGTTAATTTTATAGTCCTAATCACAGTTGTATAATTGTTGTTGCTACATTATATTGAAGTTCAATGTACTGACACATACCTTTCTTTCCCTTCGGAGCCTTACAGCTCTTGGGAGGCCTCTCAGGATCCAAGTGGTATCGGGTTTACCTAGTATCTAGGTTCTAGGTCATTACAGATGGTGTCAGAGCGAGAGATATGTGGAAGTACATGGGAATTTGAGATATTGCAGCGATTAGAGTCCATAAGGTCTAGTACAGTCGGCAACTAGCATAGGGTTTTGTGTTTCTTTACAGCTTTACTTCTCGTGTGAGAGCTTGTGTGGGCTGTGTTGGCACTGTGAGGCTATTTTATTTTTGCCTGAATGTTGGCGCAGGACCCAAGGAATGTGATGGAGAATCATTTTTCTTTGAAATGGTGGTCCCGGTTGTGCTACTTTGGGCAGAGTGTGCCGACAGGCATGAATCTATGGTGCAACATTCGAGGTATCTGTGGCGTAATCAGGCGGTTGATGGGAATTATTCGATGGTGTAATGGCCGTGCATGTTCTCCGATAGATATTCTTGTCGCTTTGGCCAGCCCAATTTGAGGTTTAGTCAGCCCCTGAGGTGTTAAGGTTGTTGTTTGAAGTGGCAGGATGGATGCCCTGTCTGAGAGAGTGCCCGGGTGAGCTAAGGATTTCCTTCCTGGTGAGCTGTTGTTAGTCGAGCTTCACTTTCTCATTCTGTCTGGTGGCATTGCTTTGAGGTGAGACTGAGAAGAGCTGACTCAGTGTCCTTAGCCCTGCGCATCTACTTTTGCGCAGACTGTGTTAGTTCTGAACCTGATTTGATCTCATTCGGCGGTGGCTTGGTTTTGGACCCAGATTGTGGAATTGGGGGCCATTATGCATCGTGTTTGCTGTGTCGTGCGTGGTGGCAGTTTAAATGTGAAGGTTTAGCATTAGATTTGGGACTTGAGGATAAGTTAAGGCAGGCACTCATTGTGAGTCGTGTTGTGTCTCATGGCATGATGACCTATGTGGTGGCAGTATTTAATGGACATTCCGAGGACTCAAGAGTGGAGAATGGTCCGTGTCTTGTGAGCTTGGTGTCCTTGTAGATTTTTCCTTGTTCCCTGGTGCTGGATGGTGTAGTTCCCAATGTGCACGAGGTTCATGGTCAGGTCCTGCATGGAGATCTCTCACCTTGTGGGAGGTATATTGGCTTCCCCTTGGTTAGTGAGAGTTGTGCTTGGGCTAAGTTCTGATGTTTTGTATCACGCATTTAGATTGGTTGGCCTTCTCTCATGTTCCATGAAGTCTGTGCATGGCATGCTCTATGTTTTGGTAGTATGGTTGCCTGTGCATGTCGTGTTGAGTGCGTAGTAGAAGTGTGGTGGGCTTTTAACCCACAGGCTGAGGATCGTAGGGTTGGAAGATTCTGACCAGCCGAGAGGATTGCTCCCTCGGTGTGAGATTGTCTTGGCTGTGGAAGCCTTGATGGTGTTGGTTTCCGTACTATTGTTTAAGGCATTGTGGTTGTTGGCACTGGCAGGTTGAGAATTGGGGAAATATGGCGGCGGATGTGCCGGTCGAGTACCCTCTATATTCGTTGGAAGTTGCGCTCTCGGGACGAAATCGTGGTCCTAGAGATGCTTTTCTGAGAGTTGTTTGTGGGTCCTTGTTGGCAAGCTGCTAGCGGCTAGTGAGATTAGCTGAGTGGTCCGCTGTGATTGTGCCAAGAAGTGACCCAGTCGTGGTTCTGTCCTGTGGTTCTGTGTTGAGAACGGAGCCTAGGCTTTGGCTGGTACCCATTATCTATTTATGCGATGGTCTGTGTTTGTGGTTCGGTGGTGTCATTGGTGTTCTGCTTGCTAGATTTGATAATGTTATGGCATAGAAGCCGATGGTGGTAGTAGTCAGCTAAGATGATTGTCTTCCTTTTGGCGAGCTGATGCATGTGTTGTTTGTCGAGCATGAGTTTTTGTCAGTGGCTGTTTCGTGGCATGGGTCGCGTCTCCTTGATATGTGAGACAGTTGCGATAATGCCTTGATTGGAGGTCTTGTGTCCCTTCTGTGTTATGTCCACTCTGTGAATCATTGTGCATTGGGATTCAGAGCGTGATGACTTTGCCTGTGACCATGGTCTGGCAATGTACCTCTGAATCATGTTTTTCGAGAATCATGTTTACGTGTTTTTGCTTATTGTGAGTTTTGAGGTTTGGTTGGAGCATTGAGATCGTTGCCAGTTGGCTGGGTTGTTCTTCCCTATTCCCTATTGGTGTTCTTAAATTTCGAGGATGAAATTTCTTGAAGGAGGGGAGCATTGTAAGACCCAGGATCATTCGGCTCAGAATCGGAGAGCTTTTGGAGCGCTTTCGTGGGTCCCGAATTTTATTTTATAGTTCACTCGGGTTTTCGAGTTGATTTATCTTCGGATCGCCGTGGAGGATGAACCGTTGATATTTTAGACTCCGAGACACTGTAGGTGCATTGTGCTCTTTCCGAGGATCGCAATGGCTATTTTTTCATATTTTTTGATTTTTTAAAATTTTGGGCCAAAATTAGATTTCACAAATATCATTAATATTTTTATTTTAGTTTCTTTTTTTATCAACCCTCACCTCACCTCTCTCTCTCCCAACATCACTCACTCTCTCTTCCTCCGTTCTCTCTCCTCTCTTCCCCTCTGCTCTGGCAACAGATGGAGGAGGCTCGAGGACGATGTGGAGGCGCTATGGAGACGACCAGGAGCAACCCTAGATCTGAGGGTAATTAGGTCTTTTGGTTAGAGTTATAAAACCCATGTATTTTCATATTTTGATGAATTAATGAGAAGAAAAATTACATTGTGCACAATTGTCCAAGGGCGCCCCTATCTCTCCTCCTCCCCTTGCAGCTGGATTGCTGTGAATTCCTAGGGTGGATGCCCTAAAACTTGGTGGATTCCAAGGTGTATCTCCTCCCCTGGGTGTGAAGCTCAGCCACCGTTGCCGCCGCCTCCGTTCGTGCCACCGTCGAGCCGCCACAATCGAATCTTCAACCTACTATCTAGGATTTCGAGATCCAAGGTAGAAGCTTAAAGAACAAATCTTTGAGTCTACTCTCCAATGGCGCTGATCTCGCCTCGATCTGACACTAGATCTGAGCGTGGCGATCATTTTCGTGGAGGCCCGCAAATCTTCTCCGTGAATAGGCTAGCAAGAGCAGTCCAAGGTTAATTCTCCCATTAATCTTCGGCTCCAAACCAGCGACCGCCACTCCTGGGGATCGACCAACAACCACCCCCCAGCAGCGTCCCAGCCAGCCACCATAGAAAGGAGATGCCCGGACGCCGCGGTCCCAGCAGCCGGACCTACCTGCTGTCCTGTGGACCCAGCAGAACCGAACCGGACCAGTAGCCCGTCTCTGGCCTGAAAGCCCTTCCGGCTTGCTACCCGTCAACCCGAGTTCTCTACTCATGGGTCCCACTATAGCCCTTTACCTCCCTGCGTGGAGTGGCCATAAAATTCACTACTGTACCTATTGTTTAATTACTATACTGGGAGTACGAGTCTCGGCCGGGGTCGTCTTCCCTACGCCTGGAGCGTGGAGGTACATTTGCCTCCGTTTTTGTCTCATTTGCTTAGTTCGTATGTGTTCTTTTTACGCTGCTGCTTAAGTGTTAGAATGATTAGCTCGTTCATATTAATTTAATTACCGCTGCGAGAGTGAGTGCGTGACCCATCCCGTGACTCGACCCGAGCATGGAAGAGCCAAATACCCTTGTCTCATTGCCAATTTCTCAACCGCGCACATCTGCATGTTTCCCTTGCTAGGGATGATTCACGAGTTTGCCTAGAGTCTCAGGATCGCATTCAATTGGTATCGAGTCACGCATCCCATCCCGCATCAAATTGGTATCAGAGCGAGTTTGAGTCTAGGGTAGTGTTTGCTTAAAAGAAAAAAAAAGTCTTGAGTCTAAGGTCATCTTGTCCTAGGTTTGCATTTCATCCCAATATCTGGTATATCAAAAGGCATTACTGGAAAGATAGGTTAAGCCTATTTGGAAGGTAGTCTCCTTGCATGAGATTGATCTTCGGATTAATATCTCCGCCACGTGCTGGATATTGGTTAGAGTCTAGGTTCGTATTCGAGTCTGCATTCCAACTTTGCATTGTTGTATAAGGTCATGTCTAGTCCATTAGAGTGTCACTCAGTTGTCTGCATGTCTAACTACCCACCAGCCCATGGCCGTTCCCGAGACCATGCATCCAAGTGGTCAGCCCTGGTGGCCCAATTCGAGACTCTCATGGCCCAACCCTAGGGGCTCGCCCCTACCATTCAGCCACTAGTTGACCTGATCCCTATGCGAACGATTGAGTCATTCCAACGCCCTATAGTGACCACTGCCATTCTACCTAATGGGTTGCATACAGAGGTCGACTTCATTAGTCGGGTGTCATCTAATTGTGTCTCTCAGGACATTGTCGAGTCACTCTCTAAGACCAGGGACATTGTTCTCAACGGTGGCTTAGCGTTCGTAGAGCTCCAATGGAGGTTTTGCCCCATCCTATATGACAACGGAGCATGGTGTAAGGTCGACACACTTGTTTCTTTTTCTTCTAACCCCCACCCTCTCTCTTTCTCTCATTCTCTCTTTCTCACTGTCTCACCTCTCTTTCTCCCCCTCTCACTCCGGGCGACTGACGGAAGTGACGAGCGCGAGGCGGCGAGGTTCGTGAGGTGAGGAACAATGAGGACAAGACGAGGATCGCGATGGTGGAGGCGATTCGTGGGTTCGCGAGCCGGCGAGGGTTTAACCGGTGTTTTCTTAACAGATCGACGTCCTCGGCACGCGGAATCTTCAGTGGAGGTAGGGGGAGGAATCCTTAACCTCTGTACTTTCTTTCTGACGAGTTTTGTAGGCCGTGGTGAGCCGAGCGGGTTTATTTCTGTGATTTGGGAGAAATGCATGATTTTGGGGTGTGAGCCAGGTTTCACGTTTCGATCGTATTTTTAGGATTTGAATGGGTCCTCTCGGTGCTAGAGAGGTTGGGGACTAGTTTCCCATTATTTTCCCCTTCACATGGGTGTGAACGAGGCGTGGAATGGGGTTTTCTATGTGATTCATCATTTTTGGGCTCGGGATGGCGTAGCGGCCCTTCCAGGGACCGCTAGCGGGTGAGGCGATCCTCTGGAGACCGCCAGGTGTCCCTTATGTCAGTTCGAGCCTTACGATCGCGCGATGGACCACTATTGAGCTTTGTGGTAGCTAGGAGACCGCTAGGGTGTGTCTAGCGATCAGGGCATGACCGTTTGTCTATTTCGTAGTCGTTTAAGGGTCTGGTTGGGTAGCGGCCTTGCGACTTACCGCCAGCCCACGGCTAGCGGTCAGGCCTAGGACTGCCACCCTACTTGGTGGTCTGTAGGCGACCGCTTGAGGTTTGAGTTTCTTCGGGGACTTGTCGTCTTGGCTGGACCGCTAGGCCAGGCCTTGCAGTCCTGAGGAGACCGCCAGGCACTGTGACGGCCCAAAGAGGACCGCCACGTGGGTTTTGTGTTCGTCGAGTCCATTTCGTGTTGTGTTGGCTTCCGGTTGACCCGGTTGTGATCCAGTGGTTGACCTTCGGCCTCTTCGATATCCCGGACACCGTGGGTTCTCTGCTCATGTTTTTTTTTGGGTGTCCAAAAGTGTCATGTTACCTTCGTTTGCGTGCCCATGGTCTTAAGGGTCCGGGGAGGCCCTTGTGTTCCGGACTTTCATCCTTTGCTAGATCGAGTCGTCATGAGTCGACGTAACTGCGGTGGGCCTTTCCCGCACGACGTGGGTTTCTCTGAGAAGTGTTTTTCGTATGGGTCATGTGTGCGGCCTTGGATCGTGAGTCCAGTTAACCAGCCTGGGGCTGGAGGTTTCCCGTGTGTCCCTTGAATGAGGGATTAACTCGGCGGCTAGTAAGCTACCTTGGAGATCGTGTCACCATGGTTTTTGACCTAGGGATTAGGCCAGATTGACGACACTATGCTGACGTGTGCGATGGTCTTGACCCGAGTCTTGTGAATCAAGGATCGTTGGGTTTATTAGGTGTAGTGGGCTGTCCAGAGTCGAGTGGCTCCAAGCCACCTGTTACTGTGTGTTACTCGCAATGGGTGCATGCGTGGTTTCAGTGTTCACATTTAGTGAGCCCCCACTAGTCGTAGCTTTTCTGCGCACGCCAGTGCGGACCCACTTGGGAGTGGTGGAGAGCGTGACCCGAGTGAGATGATTTTTAGGCTGGTTACCGTAGGGCCCCCACGCACAGCCTGAGTCTGGGTGTGATGTCCTGGATCCTTCCGGATCCCTATTTTCGAGTCTCGGATCTATTTTTTTCAGAGTATCTAACTCTGTCGTGTGCGGAATTTCATTTTGAACATCTTTCGTGTTTGGATCGGCGCGATCCGAGGTCGTTATATGTGTCTTCATATTTTTGGAACATGCATTTTTACATATTCCTTTGACAACTGCAGGTGGGGCTGCTAGGGTAGCTGGTGCCGGGCCATTGGAGGGTCCTCCTGATACTGAGACTGGGAGGGATACTACCGCCTCAAAGAGGCCCCGCACTGAGGATCCTAGAGAGGGAGACGTGAGGTCTTCGTCCCGTCCTCGACTTGAGCAGGAATCCCCCGCGATTGAGGCTGTGTCCAGTAAGTAATACATCCAGATACCTGCCGTCTCTGAGCATATATATGTAGTGTTATAAACACATTCTTTTGTTAAATGCAGCTCCCCCGGAAGCTAGGGCCGATGCGAGCTTCTCTCCCCCTCCAGCGGGAGAGGACATGCCTCTGGACGAGTCTACGCCGAATGTTAATTTCACCTTTGAAGAGCTGATCACTCCCACAGATGATTACACGTCGGTGACGGCTAATTCTCCCTCGCCCCTTGCAGCAGGGACCATAGGTGGTCAGGCTCCAGGTAACATACTCGACCTTGTCTCTTCATTGATATATGAAGAACTGAACATCACTAACTCTTTAGTGTTTTCTTGGCTATGCAAGAGTTCCTGATGTTATTCCTCCTAGATCGACAGTGGGAGGCGATGTTGGCTCTTCTTCCGGGGCCGGATCCACTTCTGGGAGTGGGAGTTCTACGGCCTCTGATCCTCCCTCTAAAAGGAGTTCAAGCTCTGCTTTGAGTGCCAGGACCTTGAGTTCTTCTCTAGGCGAGAGTGACTCTGGGAAGAGGGAGAGTTAGAAGATGCTTGTGGTGAGTGTGGCGGCATTCTTGCCTTCCTCAGTCGATTCTTTCTTATAAAGATTTGCTCGGCTCATATAGCTCTTTGTCAAGCAGGAGCGGACTTGGCCGGATCCATGGAGGAGTTCTCGCAGCTTATGGAGTCCGGCTCATTTATGGATCTTCTGACTAATGGCGATGCCATGATGGGCGCAAAGGCCATGGGGGCGACAGGTGTTGACACTGCGGCGCCGAGAGATCCTCCACCAGGGACTTCTTCTGATGTTGATATTGGCGAGGACAATACGGTTGATCCTTCAGGTAAGGGATCTTGGAGGCGAATAATAGACCTCTTTGCTATTTCGCAACTATCCTTGCCAAGCTGACTAATGCATCTGCTATGTGAACAGTGACAGGCCAGGCTGTTGAGGACGGTACATCCCGCCCTGGTGGGGTAGCCCCGATAGGAGAAATTTCCCAGGGCGCGCCAGAGAGCCTGCGCAGTCCAGGGCAAAGTACCCCGCTAGCGGACACCCAACCTATAGGTATTCTCGCATCTGCCAATGAATAGCCCAAGTTGTGTCTGTATTTCATTTATGGCACTGACCCTTCTTTCATATCTGCCATGCAGCTTCTCCCTCTGCGGAGCCGATGGCTGAGATCTCCATGCGGGAAGAGCTTCAGGAGGCGAAGCCAGTCTCCGCAGGTGAGCAATCTCGCCCGCAGAAGGCCCTCGATACAGAGTCCGCCCCTCCTAGCGTAGCTGAAAAAGGGGATGCCGCAGAGACAGGTACATAGCTATTCTCTAAAATTTGGCATTGCATGTGTGCCACTTCATAGATAGGCACTTAGATGCCGTTACTTGAACTGCAGGGGACCGGGCCACAGACACCCTGCCTAGCGGACCAGTATCAGCTTCTGTCAACGGTTCCTCCCCGGCTATTGAGGAAGGGCATGGGTATGCGGCAGCCTCAGGTATATCACCATATTGTGCTTTTCATGGTCTTTCGTGCATGTCTTTTTGATTGCGAACAAGCACTTATCCCACTTTTCCTTTGGTTACAGCTCCCGAGAAATCGTCTTTAGGACACGCACGGTTGAGGTCCCTGAAATCTATGCAAATTCTAACCTTTCCATCTTTCTTCATGATCGGGACGATGTTTGCCACCCAGTTAGGATAGAGGATGACTCTAACAAATCTAGACTTATGGAGCTTATCGACCTCTTCTTTCATTTTCAATGCCATGTGAGGGTGGAAGCGTCTCAACCGCTGTTTGATCGGAATGGACTCTGTCTTAAGCGTAAGGCGATGTTCGACGAGTGCAGGGTCTAGTCTAGACATGTCTTCATAACTCCATGCAAACATGTCCTTGTATTCTTGAAGAATCAAAACAAGCGCCTCTTCTTCGGAAGGCGGCAAATTCCTACTAATGAGGACAATCCTAGGTTTTCCTCAGTACCGAGATTTATTTCCTTGGTAGGCTCTTCTACGGAGGCTGACGGTTCATCGAATCTTCTTATGCCACTAGCAAAGGCATCAGCCTCGTCCTCATACTTTTCGTACTCTTCATCCCCCTCTTCAGTAAGGTCTTCATCATTCATGATCTCGTAGACACCAAAACCCTCATCAATGACAGATGTATCCTCATATTCCATTTCAGGCAGGATAATCGGGTTCTCCACAAATTTGGGGATGGCTAAACAAGCTTGGCACCTTACGACCAAATCTCTGAGAAACCTAAGGGGAATCTGCTTACCCTTGGACTTTCTAGCAAGTACCCTTAGACGCTTACTAGAAAAGGAACAACTAACCTGACTACTAGAGGAAGGAGGAGATGAATAAACGGGTACAGAAGGGGATACAGATAAAGACCCCTCGCTGGAGGGGTACGGAAGATTGATTAACGGGTGTTGGAAGAGCGGCCTCTGGGTCGGGACACACTCAGAAAGAAAATAGGAGGTCTCTTCAATAGAGATGGAGGATTGAAAAGTTGGAAAATTGGCATTTTTTTTTCATTTTCTAGAAGGAGACAGTGGTGAGGAGGGGTAGGGGGAGATGTTGAAATCGAGAGCTTGGAAAAAGAATTGATAAGAGGATACTCGCAGGGTTGCGTGATGGAAAGGTGAGAAAGTTGCTTGCGGAGCAAAGAGGGGAGGGTCAGATTCTGAACATAATCAGGGGAGAAGGAGATCATGACCGCGGGTGGTCTGGGAATGCTGAGAGTAAACATTTTGTCAAACCAATGGATGATAAATGTTGGATGGATGGAATTAAGGGAGAAAAGATCGGCCCACAGTCTGTCTATTGTAAACACTTCTTCATAGGGCACATCTGGCTCGTCGGTATCTGTGAAGTCACTGAGCAATTGCCTCTTATCGGTGATTACCGTCGGCTTCTCAATCAGCTCCTGTATCAATGGTGGCCACTCTGGATCGGTAGGCATGAACAACCGACTTAAAGATATAGCAATATTATCCATGTCAAACCATCGGTACCATTCACATTCTGGGTCATCAATTTTCCTTCTTTTGAGTGGCCTCAGGGATTCTAGGGCTTTATATGTAGCCAGGGGGGCCAGATGACGAGCAAACTGTTGGGCATGTACATCTTGATGATCTAACAAAGAAGTGATTATGGTAGTTTGCTCGGCTTCACTCTGTTGGACCGGACCTTTTACAAAGTGGGAGTATAAAGTCCATGTGAGTGGCCTCCTGTTTGTTTTGAGAGTGGAGGTCATAGCCACCCACGGCTGATTGCCGGTTTCATCAAGTGATTCTTCTTTCGACCCTTTATATCCCAAGCCACCTCGTGGGCTCATTTTGGCACTTCTGACGGGTTTTGTCCTACCTTGAAGGTTAACACCTAGCCCTTTGCCGGATTGATACCCCATCTTCATTAAAATGTTCCTTCAAAAATGATAAAAATTTCTAATTTTCTTTTTATTTAAACCTAACCCAACCCACCCTCTCTCTCTCATCTCTCACATTCTCTCACTCTCACTCCCGTTCTCCCTCATTCTCTCGATCGATCGGCTCCGGCTGCAGATGTAGGCGACCGTGGGTGAGGTAGCGACACCGAGAGGTTGTTGAGACGCGTGGTGGAGCGAGGAACAGCGTGGATTTGGCGCGATCCCGAACGGTAGATTCAAAGCTGACGGTTCGGTTCGCGTTGTGGTTTTCGGCACGGTTTAGTCGCCTCGGCGCTCAGTTTCATCGGTGGAGGTAGGGAGATGGACCGTCACTTCATCCTCTACGTTTTCCCTGTAATTTCGCATAGATTGGTGCTCGATCGGGGGAGATCGGGCCAGTTTAGTGAAAGTTGTTATTGTTAGGGTTTGCAGGGTTCACCAGAAAATGCTAATCATTCTCGTTGTAGTTAGTGTCTAACTGACCGCTGGGGTGTCAGGATCCCAACCCCACCAGTTTCGTGTCAATCGGTTGTCATTTGGGGCCGGTAGGAGTCCGGGAATCCCGGTGACTCGATTAGGGTCGATTCGTCGGAATCGCCCCGATCTCACGTTTTAATGCGTTTCGATGGATGCATGTGATGTTTTTGACCCCCTGAGGTCATTTCCCATTGTTTGGCATTGTTTCCCCTGTGCTACGGCGTGCATGGGGTGTGCAACGTGCCGATTCGGTCGTTTCACTGTTTTCACCATCAGATTGGCATAACGGTCCTACCAGAGGCCGTTATGTGCATAACGGTCTCCCGATAGACTGTTATGCTTTGTTCATCATTTTCTATCTTCAGAGGTCTTGGAGCATAACGGACCAAGACTGGTCTGTTATGTGGAGCGTAATGCCCCTGTCTAGGCGCGTTATGGTCGGGTTGTTCTCGAGGCCGACTGGTGTTGTCAGCCCTCGACGACTGTGTTCACCTCGAAGACCGTGTCAGTCGGTTAGCATAACGGACTCCTCCCCGTGCATTATGGTCAATATAACACCCAGGTGTAGATCCGTTATGGTCTATTGACCGATTTTTGCCTGGGTATGGTGGGTGATATAAGACGCCTCACCCTGTGCATTTTGTGGCTATGACGGATTGTTCTTGGTCCGTTATGGGCCTTTGGTCTGTGGTTAATGTCCTTTTTGTGTCTGTTGGGTATAACGCACCTACCATTGTGTGTTATACTAGTATAATGCGCCTCTTGTGGTCCGTTATACTTCGTTTCGTTCGTGTTTTGGTCTGTTGGACGTAACGCCCCTGTGAAGGTGCGTTATGTTAATATAACGCCCCTCCCTTGGTGCGTTATATCATTCACATGTGGTTTCGGGTCCGGTTGGCATAACGCCCCTCCCTTGGTGCGTTATGTGAGTATAACGCCCCTATGCTGGGGCATTATAGTCCTGTTTGCCGTGATGACCGTTGGTTGGTTTAGTGTTGTGTGTCTGTCTATCTTAGGTCCTTGTCTAGGGTGGTGCCTGTCTATCGATGGTTGTCTGGATTGGTCGATTTAGGTGACTGGCTGTGACGACCCGGATCCCGGTTACCAGATATACCCGATAGGACTACCGAATATACTTGATACCACTTGGAACCCGCGAGGCCACCCAAGGGTGGTAAAGCACCTAAAGGGAAAAAGGATTGTCATGGGGTACATTGAACTGACAGATATGGCAGTAAGCAATAATATTTCATTGGATTGGGTTGCTAAAGTAGCAGAAATAAAATTACTTTTTAATTAATAGTTTTAAGTTTAACAATTATAGCCCAGAGTCAAGTCTAAAGGAAAGACAACAAGTGGGTCTATCTGTACTGTTTACCACATGTATGTTGCAAGGGATTTCATTTTAGTACGGGCTTCAAACAATAATCTTGGGTGTGGTATCTTCGCTTTGGCAGCTTCTAATTGAAGCCTTCTGATCTGTCCACCCCAAACCCACGTCCAACTCACTTCCCATTCCACACAATTCTGAGGAAAAAAAGACAAAAAAGAGAGAGAGGAGAGAACAGCCGGGTGGGTTCTGTTATGTGTGCATGCAGATGCTAAAACATAAGATGTCAGCCTCCACTTAACCAGTGGCGAAAGGCCACCAGCTAGCAATCCACACCAGCTCCGCTGAAATAACAGCTCCCCAGCAGCTAGATTCGTTGCTACGTTATATTTACATAACCCAGATCCTGCTCTCGATAACTTCGAGAAATTTTCTTTCTGTCCAAATCGACAGCGAGAGATTTGGTCGCATGCACCAAGCACGACTTCCTTTCCGAAAGTGGTTTGCCACCGGTGCAGGGTCGTCGGCGTCCCGGAAATGACCGGGTGTTCGGTGCTGGCCACGTGGGATACGACGATGTGAAGGGAGGAACAGGGAACGAGAGAGAGAGAGAGAGAGAGAGAACGGGAAGGAAGGTGCGTATTGTCTATTGCATTCTCTATTTTTTGAAATGAGAATATTGTTTTGCCATTATATTTAAGTTATATAAATGTAAAGTCATAAATCTGTTCTCTAATCTTAGTATTATATTTTTCTATTTATTTATCGAAGAAGGTCGTCTGACAGTCGTGAAAGCCTGCAATCACCAGAAAGAGAGAGCGTCAGAAAGAGTCTAAGACGTTACCTCAGGAGATAACCCTCAACACTTGTGAATCAGACGTCCAATAAGGATTCTAAGAGAGAGAGGATTGTAGAAGGGTGGCGAAACAAGCCTGGAGAGTAAGACTGTCTTCGAAGGAAGGTTCTCGCCGTGGCCAGTGGGCGTTCAGAGAGTGTTCGCTGGGCGGTAAGGGTGCTCGGAGGATAGTCAGAGTTTGACGGAGGTTGGGTCACTCAATTCGTCGGACTCTCTCTTGCCTGGAGCAGGATGTAGCTTTCTTGGTGAAGTTCACCGTGTCCTTACTTACTATCGAGATCCCATTTATAGGGGGTTATCCTGACAGTGATGGCCCATCCCTTAACAGGAAGGGGCGTAAGTCGTGGAGTAACGTTTTCCTACGATCGTGAGGAGTTTACCGTCGAGGGTCTGTTCCCCCAGAGTCGGATGGCTCCTTGGCGAATCTTACAGTGCTGAGGAGACGTGCTCTTCCTTAGTGGGATTGGGGCCGTCATCGTGGGAGGTAACGTTCGGTCACCGGAGGGTCATCCGGCAGCCTTTGCGCCTAGGTCCATGCTCTTTATGCGCTGGCGAATTCAATGACGATCCGTCCTGGACAGACCGTTGTGGGCTTCGCGACTATCGGGGCCCGTTTACGGGCACCGGGGAGGTCTGGCCGAATTGGGCTTGTCATACTGAGCCTTATATCGGCCGAGCCGATTCTATCCTCCACACTAAGAATTTATTTTTTTGACCGCCAGGAACGACGAGTTAATTGATTTGTTGAATCTCTTATTTCAAGGAGGAATATTTTTTGCTACAATAAAAATGATTGGAATGATAATCAAATGTTCAAGTTAACAGGTGAACTTTAGCTAAACTCAAATTCATTGTCGATAACCCACAGAATTTAACCAGTGAATCTGTTTCGAGGACAGCAAAAGTTCATCTGATAATTAAGATTCTTGAACGTGATTAATGTTTCGAAGTCTGAAGACAGAAGACATACGAGAACAATGTTCCAAGTAACATAAACATAAATCTGGTCACCAAGCACCCTGATTTGGGCTTCTCAATAGAAGATTATTATGAAGCTGACGTTATATCAATTTCATCTCCGTTCAATGACAACTCCACCAAAGCTACAGATCCACGGGAAGCCCGCCGCAATAAACACCCCACACTTCCAGTTGAAGAGGTGCAAGATGAAGAAGTGTTCCTCTAGAACCCTCTCGACCGCAAGCGCACGGGGAAAGTCTCCCCCTCTTCTGAGGGGTCGACCTCAAAGGACCACAACATCAGGGTACCCTCGCCCCTGCCCGTTAGCAAAGCAAGGAGTGGTGGTACTGGCCATGTTTCAGGCCCTCCCCAATACGACCCTGTCATGTTTGCCCTATATCATAGGCAACAATAGGAGATCGAGATGCTGAAGGCACGACTGGCCGAACTGATGGCACTTGTGGTCGATCTGATTTGAGGCTCCCTCCACCCACGAGATGAAGGTGCCCCGTGGTCCCGAGACACCAGCTCTGATGCCTCCGTGTAGTCAAGGAGGGAAGCGAGGAATATGGCAAGCTCTTCAGCCAGACGTCTTGTCGGGCGAGGTCTTACGCTATAAGAAAAGCTACAGAAGCCTTATTCTTTCCCGAGGGAAAAGACTCGAGGTATCTTCGGCTGGGCATGTCACTACAGTAAAGTCTCCCTCCCGAGGTCCAAACGGCCGCAAGATGCCCGAAGAAGTGATGACCCCCTATTCTGCCCCTATCACCAGATACTGGGACATCCCATTGAAGATTGTTACGTCTTCAAAGACATTGCTCAAGACCTAATTGACAGGGACAAGCTCAGAATGGGAGATTACGTGGTGGCTCTGCCCCACCCTCATGTGACAGGTGACCCCAGAAGAGGAATCTACACAATATCAATCCAGTACCAGGTCCCTGAAGAAGTAGCGGGAAATGAACAACCTCGGCCGTCGGTGGCGGAATAGCCCCGGGCACTGCTGGAAACCTCTTCGGCCCCATTGAAGTTATTTATGATGATTACTTGGAAGACTTCGGAGCAACCCTATGCCTCTCCGTGCTCGGGAGCTCCGTAAGCCCGCTGACTGCAACTCAAGGGGGATGTGAGGTGAATGCAGCATCTGTATCCAGCTAGGAGGAACAAGAAGAGGCATATGGCGCCCTCGAAGCTGAAGAGGGAGAAGATCAAGATTTTGTCGACCTACTATCGACACCTCTGGAAATTGAAGATGGTGGCCAGGCTACCATCGATGAACTTGTTGAAATCAACCTTGGCACTGAGAGCGACCCCAGGCCCACCTTTCTGAATGTCCTTATACCTCGGCAGGAGAGGGAACAGTATGTGAAATTGCTGCAGGAGTTCTGGGACTACTTTGCCTGGAACTATAAAGAAATGTCTGATCTTAGTCCCGAAGTTACTCAACACATCCTGGATATTGATCCCAAGATGGAGCCGGTAAAACAGTGCCCCCGGCGCATGAGGCTGGAGCTGATAAACCAAATCTACAAAGAAGTCGACAAGCTCATAGATGCCGACTTTGTGGCTGAAAATTAATACACCACCTGGCTAGCCAACATTGTGCCGGTGAAGAAGAAGAATGCACAGATCAGGATCTGCGTGGACTTCTGCGACCCGAATAAAGCCTGCTCGAAAGATGACTTTTCGATGCCCATCACCGAGGTAATGATTGATGCAACTACTGGCCATGAGGCCCTATCTTTTATGGACAGATCATCTGGCTACAACCAAATCTGGATAGCTGAGAACGATCAGATCCACACAGCCTTCAGGTCACCCAAGGGTATATTCCATTACAAAAGGATGCCTTTCGGCCTTAAGAACGTCGACGCCACATATCAGGAAGGCACATCAGAGAAAAATACACATAAATATCTGATAAATATCTTTAAAAAAATCTGGGGCATTACAGCCCTCCCTCCTTAAAAGAATTTCATCCTCGAAATTCAAGACAAGCACCAAGCCATAAGGAGAGAACGCCAAGAACCGACTGATGACACCGTTTGGGCCCCAGCCAAACCTCGATACTCGCAAAAGCCACGAGCCTGAGGGACGCGGCCAGACAACGATCACGGACAACACCTCGCTCACAATCCAAGACACATCGATCATTATTGCAGGCACATGCAAAGAGTGCAAGTCTGGCATCACCTCAGCCAACACGAAAACCAACCACGACACCACTGCCACAATCTCGCTTACCGAGAAAATGTAACCCTCATCACAGAAACCAACACCGGTCAACACTCATGCTCGATGGACCATCCGAACGCCATCTTCACAACTCCCTGACTGCTCTCACACACTGCACCAGGGGCAACCAACATTAAACTTCCACCAGCTCACACCAGGCAAACCGAGCACCACCAGCATCACCGTACCAACTCTTGCCAGAAGACATCTTCTAAAAATCCCAGATCCAATTTTGGGAAAACACGTCTCATGGTCGGCCACCCAAGGTCTCGCTGGCATACGGCTCACGCCATTCTCGAGTCCCAATAACCAGCATCCTCTATCTGTGAAAGACAACCCACTGGTCACTAGATACACGTCAACAGGAAACCTTGACTTGCTCAGCTTCTTCCTTCTTTCCTGGTCTTGCACCAGATCTGAAGGGCACACTCCAAATCACTACAAGTCATCTGCTGACTCTCCCACAGACCAATGCCTCAACTCGAGCCAAATCTCTCTCAGACACCACATCTGATCTTGAACCTCATGCCAACTCTACCCTCTCAGGAGAGCACGGCGAAATCACATGACAAGAACCTGGTGCCTTCAGTCTTTACCTCACTCGACTCAGACTTATAGGGAAGCCACCCCATACTGGTCACAGATCGGGGATCACCATATCTAACGCCAACGTCTCTTCAGAGACCTCCACACACAGGCACCGTCCATTACCTAATCGAATCCTATCTCGTCTCAATCACTCTAAATAGACGGCTGCCAATCTCGGTTCCGCTCTCATCACAGAGCCTCGGGACGCAATCTCTCATGATCCACAGAACACTTCTCCAGAACCGACAAGTGCCGCCTACTACCACAGCAAGCTGGTCGACAACGCCGCGACCAATGCACGTGGGTCCCCAGACAATACACTTCTTACCATGGTCGACTGCTCGGACAACCTCACCAGCCGCTCACGGCCACCAATTGGGGCCCATAATCTACCAAAGATCACTTCTCCAAAGCACGATCTCATCCAAGGACACAGCTTCCAACACAGAAACAAGGTACTCATGCGACAACCTAGCCAGCACATTTCCCCAACTCTCAATCCTATAGCGCCCCCTTCTCGCGATCTCGTATCGTGTCCGGGGACGTCACAGCGGATGTACGGAATGTTGTGGGCTGAGATATTTACAAGGCGCTAAAGGCCAAATCATCACGTATTCCAAAACACAACCATACCATTTCCATAAACTTAAACGCTCATAATTTACATTGTATATAGAGTACTACATATCTCTAATCCAAGGTCATATTTACATTCATTATACAAAATAAAACTAAGTCTTCTTATTATATGCAGCGAAAATCTAAATTTCGTCCAGGATCACCCTCCGACTTCCTGCCCGTCGGAGTGAAAGTGCATGCTTGTCAATTTCTTGAAATGGTTAGGCAACAGATATGAGTCCAAAGACAGTAGGCATTAAAACCAATCACATACTTATCTCGAGTTTGAATAGTATTGTAAGTCCTTGAAGGATGTTTGTTGGAAATGTCAGATTATGAAATAAAGATTTGATCTTCTCTATTTGTTGTTCGTACTCATCATCTGAGTCTCTTGATCCACCCGCTTGTATAACTGTTCACGCCTTAATATTTTCGCCTTGTTCGGGACGTGACAAATATGGTGTTATCATTAAAGAGCATAGCATCTAATCTTGTGAACGGGATCTTCATGCAAATGCCGGAGATTGAGGCTGTCCGTATTCTCCAGGTTCGGATTGCCATTTTGGATCAGACCATTGTGAACTTGAGGCATGGGATCCGTGAGCTGGTGAGTCAAGAGAGTGATTTGAAGATTGCAATTGATTGTGAAATTGGCTGACCACCTGCCCCTTTCCTTGTAGTGGAGTGAGCTCATGTATGTTCGCGTAAGGGCGGGTGCCACTGGAGAGGCTGGGCCTTCAACCCTAGAGGGAGGAGTGGAGGAGTTGGAGGGTCGCGTGGAGGGGGCTCTCAAGCGAGCCGGGGTAAGGGAAGCCGAGCTGGTGGAGACGGTATGGCTTGGAAACTTTTGACTAGAATATCTCTTCATTTTCCTTGATTGATTTTCCCTTAATCTGTGCATTCTGTGTGTTGATTCCTGCAGCAGAGGGAGCTAGAGGCTAGCTTGGCCTCTCGACGCGAGTTGGAGGGACACGTTCAGGAGTTGACACATTGCCTTGGCGAGGTGGAGACCATCAGGAGATTATAGGGTCGCCTAGCTGAGGCGAAGGAGAGGGAGGCTGAGGCTCAATCTCAAGAGATGGCGATGGCGATTCGAGAGCGCCAAGTTCTCGACCAGCTAGAGGCTCTGCGCCGTCGGGTACTCCAGAAGTACCAAAGCACGACTGCTCCAGGTGACACCGCGGGTGGGCACACAACCCTTTCAGAGTCGATACCGACCAGAGGACCTTTAGAGATCACAGTGAGGGAGCTCTTGGAGCTGGTGTAGTCTCCCCAGGCAGAGCATAGACCAGTTCAGCCAGCAGCCTCGGAGGCTTCTCATCCTCCAAGGTGAGGAGAGCGACAAGAGTGAGATGAGGAGGAGGTGAGTAGTCGGCATAGCTTGCCATGCATCGAGGATGGTCAAAGAGAGAGGAGAGTAGACATGCGACTTGTGTACACTAGTGGTATGCCCCTGGAATTTTGTGTATTCAAAGACTGTAATGGGCATGTTCGGCAAATGAGGCTCATTTCTTCAGTGCACTTGTTTGGGCTTGATTGACGTTGTCATTCCCGTTTTACCTATTTCCAACCACACTTGAAAGGGAAAAAGGTTAGTGTAGTTTGATTTTAACTCCCTACCCGAGATAGACTGTACCTTTTTCGATGCAGGGTCAGGGGGCTCAATCTTATTAACAAGATTGTAGATGAAGAAATGCACATGCAAGCATGTAGGATGTAAAAAGGAAATGAAACATGATCATGCAACAGATAGGCAGATGCAATGCCCCTTTTCCCCCCCTTTTTTTCCTCTTTTTTTCAAGAAATAAAAGAAAGGAAGAAAGGAAACGCGATCTTGTACTTTGTTATACATTTTTTTATACGCATATTTTGGTTACCAACGCCTGGTGCCCGCCCATATGACATCTAGCCTATATGAGGGAAGGGATCCCCTAATAACCTCCCAGGTATCCTCAGCGCACATCTAGGTTGATTCGGGCCTCTAGACTTCTTAAATGATAGTCCCGCCCATTAAGACTTATCCTGATGACAATACTGCCACGCCCCGAGCGCGGAAGATAACTCGGAAGTGGCGTGACGATGTCTACAACGATCAAGTCAATCAGAGCGTAGTGCGTGGCTGCTAAGATATATTTGCATCCTGATGAAGATGCTAGCAAGGGACCCACCACGTCTGTGCCCCATTGAGCAAACGGCCAACTCGGTATGGTGGGGTGTAGCGGCGCTGGTGGCCTGCCTAACACGGCGGCATATTCTTGACATTTTTGACAAGATTGGGTGAACTTGTAGCAATCATCGAACATAGTGGGCCAATATTAGCCTAATTTTTTTATTTCAATTTTCATCTTCGGACTGGCTTGATGTGCCTTGGCTGACCCGGCATGAATTTCTTGCATCACCTGCCAAGCTTCCTTCGTGGACAAGCAATGGAGCAAGACCTTTTTTTTGGCATCTGCCATTATTCGGAACAATGTTTCATTCCTCATTTCATAAGAATCCTTGATTCTGATTAATCTCATCTTCTATTCTTTCTCCTTCGGGAGCTACCAGTGTTGGAACCAGAGTAGGAAATGCTCCCGCCAATTAGGCGACTGGATTTCCTCTACGGCCATGACTCCATCTTCTTCTCCCTGAGCTGGGATTTCTATCATGCTAGGGACTTGTCATCTGTTGATGACAGTTATGTTTAGGCTCTGATCTGGCGGGACTACCAAGGAACTAGTCAGCTATGCAAGGGCATCTACCTGAGCATTCTATCCTCAATTAGCATGCTTCATTCAGATGAGGTAAAACTTTACCATTAGGTACAGCACCAGTTGGTGATAGGGAAGGAGTTCCGATTTTCATACATCAAATTCTCCTCCAACTTGCTTCACGACTAGCTTGGAGTCCTCAAATACCTCGAGCATTTGGATTCCCATGGAGATGGCAACTGGCAGCCCAATAATTAAAGCCTCATATTCAACCACGTTGTTCGTACATGGCTTGTTTATTGAGCAGTAGGTATATATGACCTCCCCCTCGGGGGACTTTAGGACTATGCTTGCACCAGCTCTGACTCTAGCCGCTCTGAATGTTGGAGTGTCAATTCCAGAGGCACCATCAAAGTACAACTGCCAGAGTGTATGCTGCACTTGGTCTGCTTCCAAGGTCTCATCTTCAGGGAGTTCCACCGCTAGTGAGTAGTCTTCAGGCATTGGGTGCGTGACAAAGAAATCTGTGATAGCCTGCCCTTTGACAGCCTTCTACGGCACGTAGGAGACATCAAACTCCATAAGAATTACTACCCATTTGCCTATGAGGCCTTTGAGTGTCGGTTGGGATAGGACATATTTCAGTGGATCTGCTATGGATATCAATTTGATCTCATGCGATAACATGTAGTGTCAGAGCTTCTTAGCCGTGAAAACCAGAGCTAAGCAGATCTTCTCAATGTAGGTGTATTTTTCTTAAGTCCTCACCAACTTTTGGCTGAGATAGTAGAGGGCTTGTTCTTTTCCTTCTTCATTATGTTTGGCCAACATTCCCCCCAGAGAATAGTGTGTGGCTGCTATATACAGAATTAGCGGCCACCCTTTCATCAGTGCATCAAGCACTAGAGGAGTCCTCAGATAATCCTTCAGGTTGTCAAAAGCTGTCCGACATTCTTCATCCCAATAAAATGTAACATCCTTCCTCATCATCTTGTGAAAAGGGTGACACCACCCTGATAGGTTGGATATGAACCATCGAATATAGGCGAGCCGACCTTGGAGGGACCGAAGCTCGGAGAGGTTCCTTGGCGGATGCAGCTCTTGAATTACCTTGATCTTTGCAGGGTCTATCTCAATTCACCGATGCATGACAATGAAACCCAGGAATTTGTCATTGGACACCCCAAAGGAACACTTTAGCGCATTCATCTTCAGCTCATATTGCTTGAGCTGTTAAAATATAATTCGAAGATCTTGTGTGTTCGTCCCCTCAAGTCCCACAGCGCTATGCTAGGGAGTCCCATGCGACCGCAGATACAAGTCCTCTTAGTTTAATTATCCCTCTTCCCCTTTGCCAATGGCTTATCTTATCACTTAATGCTCATGCGGCCCTGCATGAAGCTTGTTTTCCACTCGAGAATCTCCTTGAGCGTGATGTCCTTATTAGGCTTGTTTCTTTTCCAAAACACCCATTTATTAGTCCGCCGGGCTCCCTTGCAAAACAGGCGTTCCAAAGGGGCATTTGTAGACGCCTAATTTCAGACATCCCGTAGACCCCCAATGGACCTTCATGTGGGTGACGCACAGTCATTGCACTTAGTTTCTCAATGTTCCATATTTTAAAGCCCAACCCGTAACACAATTGTTATTGGGTCAGACTCTCTGAGGGGCCCAAGTTCCATGGGTTGGGCGGCCAAAGTAGTGGCCACCCTCACTCCTGGGTGACCAAGGCGATGGCTGCCCTCCTCCGCTGGGTGGCCGCATCCTTGGTTGCCCACCCCTTGCAGAAGGCCAATAACCTAGTCATCCTCCTGGTTTTACTCGGTCAGAGAATGTGGGTCGTTCCTCAGCACGTTCTCTCCCTCGTCCAGCACGATTTCTCCCACGATCTTGAAGCTCCGAGAGTTCCCTCTAAAAGGAGAGAACTTCCCACTTCGGAGGAGCTTTCTTTGGGAGGGGAGTGGTGGAATTTTGTGGAGATTAGTGGAGAGTAGAGCAGAGGTGATCCGGGAGAGAAGGCAGAGTCTAGGCAGAGTTGGAGAATAGAGCAAGCACAGAACCCAGGAGGTTCTTCCTCTCCTTCACTCTCAGTCATTCCCTCTATTTTGAACTTCTAACCTTTGATCCCCTATTCATCGCGTCATGGTTCCCATTGCATGCACATTCATCACAGTATAGTCTCCTAGTTCCTATTCTAGAGGTTTTCACCCCCAAACAAATGGGAAGGTGTGTGGTCGAAAGTCTCAGCCATCTTCCCTTCCCACCACCCCAGGTAATCACGCTGTCATTTCCCATTGAGTCAAGTTTCTTTAGAGCAGATACTATACTTTTAGACACTAATGGCCTTCTATTTTCTCCTATTTTCGTGAGCTTCATTGTTTATAGGACTTCAGTGTTGTGGGACTTCACAGGGCTCCTTGCCCTTGGCCGGCCGAGGACGAGGAAGATGGGACCCCACATTTCTCCCTATTTGAAATCATCTCCCCACGATCTCTATACCCTGTGAGGTTCAGGTAAACACCTCTGGCGATCACATATATTTCTAATTCCTGAAACTGTGCACTGTAGGTACCCATGGCTTAGTTCGGAAGACCATCCACCAAACATTCACCACTGGAAACACTTCCGATGCCTACAAGGGAAGTGGCGATCACGGTGGGACCATCTACTGCCTACTGTGAGTTCCTGATGCCTAAAGTCCAAGATCTTTGATGCTTGTGTTTTTCTTTTAGTCAATACATTAGTTTAATTCCCGTTTAGTTATGTTTTTCAAAAAAATTACAGAAGAAGGCCAACCTACTGGCTGCCTTGGCCTCTGAGCATCCCACCCAGTGGCCGCCTAGGCTCTCTTCTGGGCGACTAGGAGTCTGGTTGCCCAAAACACCAGATGGCCCTCGGTCTGGCGGCCTTTCCCCCTTCCCAGAAGGCCCACCAGTTGGCCACCCTCATACTTGAGCGGCCGTTGACTTGGCCGCCCATGTCCTTGAACGGCCAGAGATCTGGTCATTTTATATATTCTACACTTTAAAGACATAAAGATAAATATTTATCATTTATTTTATTTTCATCTTTTATTATTATTTTTGCATATAAAACCATAGATACCGTCTAATTAAGTAAATTGTCTAACAGCAAGTGAATCACGATATGTCCAAATTACATTAGGAATAGGAGACCCATTCTGGAAAACAAGACTACTAGGTCCTAAAGTTTAGCATAAACTGATATATTACACATACTTCATTTATCCAATGAAAAGAAGCTCATTGTAAGTCCAACACATTTTATCTGACCCTTAATTAACGCAGAATATTAATATTGTAATAGCATGATCACAGCAGTTGAAACAATTATTTGAATGCACTTCAGCGCCGGGGAAGATGAGACTTCTCGTATGCTCCCCAAGGACCTGAACCCATGCCATATAGAGAAGCTTTGTCGGAAGCACCCTAAAAATTTTATAATGAGAAAAATAAGAGAGTGAAATGTCAGTTAACACAGGAGACACTGACTTGAAATCATATGCAACTACGGTTCTGAAATGCATTTGATTATTAATTATACCGAGCGAAAGCCATATCCATCCCCATATGAAGGAGGGAGCCCCCCTTCAGGACTGCTGAGTTTCATCCCATAAGCTCCACCTTCACAAAGAGGTCGACAGAATCAGTTTGATAAGAAAAAGTTTGTAGAAATACAACATATTGACCCTATTATAGGTGCCATATGTCTAAAATTTTAAAAAAAGCCAAAGATAATATACAAGTTATGTCCCATGCAATAACATGACTCTAGACCAAAACTACAGATGATAAGGCAAAATCCGGAGATCTGTCCACTATTGTCAAAACCAAATTTGCATAACAAATAAAACAAACCGCACGTACAAAAACCTCACAAAGTGGAACATGAAACGCATTAGGAGGGGTAAAAGAAACAAGTTACCTGCACCCCAATTTCTCGCTTCGCCACTTGCTAGATCTGCACGCAGCTTCTCGAGCTCGCGTGCCATGGAGACCAGGTTCTTTTCCATCGCCTGCCTCTGCTCCACCAGCTCCGCATTCCCCTTCTTCTCGTACTCGAGAGCAGTCCTGGGAAGAGGAAAATCGTATAAGAAAGCCATTTAAATTCGATGCCAACCAGAAGAAGCCGACGATTCAATCAGAAATAACACGTAATCATCACCTAACACGCATAAGCTCCTGCCTCAGGCCGTCTATCTCGCCCTTGAGCATGGGGAGCTGCTGGGCATCAGCCTGGGCCCTCGACAGCTCCTGCGTCAGCCCCTGCACCTGCTCTTGCCGGAGGGTGCTGAGCTTCTGCGCCTCGGCGCGAAGCTGCACGACCTCGTTCCGGAGGGGCTCCGTGGCGCGGAGGTCGGCCTCCATCTTCATGCCCTTCTCAATGAGCTCCCTCATCTGGACCTCCTTGTCCGCGCGCATGTCGTTGATGACCAGGTTGAGGCGGTGGATCTCCTCCTTGGCCATGCCCAGCTCCCGCTGCAGGACCATGCGGTCGTCGAGCAGCCTGCGGTTGTCCGCCACGAGCCGCCGGATCTCCGCCCTCTGGAGCTCGATCTCCTCCTCGTACACGGCCGGGGGGGGCGGGCGGGGTGGCGGCGCGCCGCGGGGGAAGGGGCGCCCGTCGGGGACGTCGGGGTAGGGAAGGCGACGGCCGCCGTCGGGGAAGGCGTGGCGAGTAGGCATACGGCCTCTGCCGGCCATCTGCGCGAAGTGGGGGAGGGCGGATCGAGGCGGACCTGCGCTTCGAGGGCGTGCTTTCTCGTGACGCAGAAGGGGCGCGGGCTGCGACTGCGAGGGCTAGACCGAAGTACCCGTTCTTAAGAGGGAAGATTAGGGAAACACGTTTTTTGGGGCAGGGATATTATGTTTAGGGATTTTTGCATATAAACAACGGTAGATCAAAAATTGAGATAAGTTCTTCGACATGGATGACACCACCTCTGGAACGGACATATCATGGTCATTGGGCAATAGAAGAGTCGTCTCGTTGCTTGTAGAGGAAGACATGGGCAGCTACAATGTTGAGATGGATGGGAAGAAGGGTAGGCGACTCCCTACACGAAGAACCAAAAGGAAGGGGCCGCTGCCAAGGTGAACAAGGGAACCACAGGAGAGGGCCAAACCTAACAAATCCGCAAAGACAAGAGAAACCAGCCAAGCCCCAGCAGTACCAAAGAGAAGGTCCCCCCGGACCTTGAGCCACCCAGAAGTCCTGATTCCACTGGCTGAAATCAGGCAAAGATTGCCTGCAACCTGAAGAACCGCCAAAACCTTAAAACAACCCACCGGTCAGAGAAGAGGAAATGCTAGGCAAAAAGGCACATGCCGGACTCCCTTTCACTGCATCGGCATGCCCCTTCACTCTGATACCATGTAGAATAGCTGACGACCAAAGGAGGGATGAAAGAAGGAAAGTGATGAGAACTGGTTGAAAGAGAAAGAGGCAGCCTGAATAGAGGGCTGATCTTCATCTTGACTACATTTATATGTAATTACACTAATTACAAGTATGCCATTAAGCCATTATAACCTAATTACGCTCAAACCTAAGAGGGCAACCAAATCATAAGGCTAAAACAATACGAGCATATATGGACAAAAAATGCCCCTGTACAACCACAATTAACCCTGTGGCCTATAGAAATGAAGGGAAACAAAGTGAAGTGAGACACTGCTGTGCTCAAAACTCTACACAAAAGAGAAACCCATGCCACAATGGTGTTTTACATTCTAAATCGTCAACGACGCAAACATTGAAGAGTTTAAAGTATCCACTTCACAAAGTAACATTTCCCACTCCCTCAAACTCTAGCAAACAAAAGAAGTTGCCCTCTCAAGGACCTTAGTTTCCCTCCTAAATAGATTACCATTCCTATCTCCCATATAGCCCACAAAGTTTCATGAAAAATCAGCCACCAGACTATCCAATCACCCTTTAGGTCCCATCTACAATTGCACTCAAGAAACAGCCTCTCCACATTACCTTGAGGCCAGAAAAAAACACAAATGAATATCGACAAGGACATTCTGCCACACTTCCTCAGAAAAATAATAGCCTGTAAGCAAGTGATCAAGGATTCAGTCCCCACTCTGGCACAGGCAACAGGAGTACATTACAGACAATAAGAAGCAATGATGTGCTCCAATAATTGTACAAGCCTGCCACACATTGTAGTCTCCAATGCAAAATTCTCCAGATGAGGATCTTCACTTTCAGAAGGCTATTCATCCAACCATGACAGGCCAAAAAAATGGTGGGTCGGGGTCCACCATCTGCAATTAAATTGCACCCTGATGTATGGTGTTGAGGATTGAGGGAGACTAAAAAGTTGATTTACTACCTTCGTGGATTAGTCTTTTTTTTTCCTTCCTTGTTCCTGACAGGGAAGGGCAAGAGTGATGAGAGCCTGACACCTTCGAGTTTATGTCTCTATTTTAGGTCTAATCTCATTATTTGAGTCTTTTATTTTTCGTCAGAATGTAAAAGAGAGTCCTTTTTCTCTTAATATGTAAGAGGAGTCAAGTTTGTAATTCGAATATTGAAATATCAATAAAGATTGTGTTTTGCCATATTAATAGGCCCAATAATCTAGTGTCTTATGATTGCTCTGATTATTTTCGACTGTTACACTGTCACATTCTGAACTACACATTCCGCTGCTATCAGTTCGGGGCGTGACAGTTTGTGGTATCAGAGCCTAGGCTTTCTAAATCCCTAGGTCATTAAGTCTAAGTCCTAGATTATGGCTTCTGGTGAGGGGGGAGGCCGCGTGCCTCCCCCCTCCCCCTCTACCGCCGTCGGATCTGTCAACACCGCTTCTGCTCGCTCCAACTCCGGTTCTGGCCCTGCAGCAGCAATCATTGCCCTTCCTCATGCTGCTGGTGCCTCTGGTTCCCACCTTTGTGGGGCTGCCTTCATCCCGCCGGTGGGCCACGCTGTTGATGTCCTAGCCGTGGCGGGTCCTCCCGCTGGTCATCAGACGCATGCGAAGGGCGCGGGTTGCCTTGTTCCCTCTGAGGGCGGCAATGGTCCCTGTGTGGTTGGCCCCCCTGCGGTCTTGGCATCGGTCGGTGGCTCTGCCTGGCCGGCTAAGGGAGCAGCCGCAGTCGTTGCTCCGGTGGTCTCTCATCGCCAAGGTGGCTCGGTAGACGGTGCTGCCTCTTCTACAGCCGGCGACGGCGTCTTATATCAAACCCGTTCTTCTCCTCTGCCGCCCCTGGCCTCGGCTTCACCACCCCACGGCGCTTCCTTTTCTCCCACTGCCCCGCCGTCTGCCAGTGTGGCTCCGGCGACCCCTGCGGCTGCGACCCTGCATTTGGCAGTCAGGGATGTACCTGCTCCGTCCTCTCCTCTCGGACGCTCCGCACCTGGTCCACCCTACGGAGGACACGTCTTTGGGTCTCCCCACACGCAAGTGGAGGTGACACGTCTGGATGGGGCTCCTCGCGTTGACCTTCCTACCCTACCATCCGATGCTCTTCACATGGGGCCCTCCCTCTCTCCCCGCGATGGGACCTTGGGCGGAAATGATCCTCTGTTTTCGCCCCAAGGTGCCCCTGCTTCGAGCGCTCCTCACGTCAGCCCGCTGTGGCCAGCTTCTGGGCAGCCGCCGTCCTCTCAACGCATCACCACTCCTGGCCTTTGCGTTCCTGCGCCTCCCCTACTCGATGCTGCTCCTCGCATCGCGGTTGTAGCCTCCCCTGTTGTTCGCCCTGGCCTTCCTTCTACGCGATTCCCGGTGGCACCGCCTTCGAAGACCTCTTGGCCTACTGCTGCCCGGCACCCAGCGCGCGTCATCGCCTCCCAGACCGGTGCTCTTGCCCCCTCCTTTGCAAAAGTCTTCTCGCAGTCTTTCTCTATGCCGACGCCCGGCCTGGAGGTTCACCCGCCCGCCTTCACGGATGGTGGAGAACCCGCGGCCTTCTTCTCACACGAAGAAGTCCACCTCTCATGCAAGCCCCTCCAGTTCACGGTCATTGCCAAGACTCCGCGAGGCCGTCCTCCGTTTCAGGACATCCGGACACACCTTGCCCAATGGTTTTCCCTCCGGGAAGATTTCCTGCTTTGCGCCTTGGACAACAGACATCTACTCATCCAGTTCCAGAACCGAGAGGATTTCTTGTAGGTACTTCTCAAGGGATCCCTGCTCTTCCACGGGAGGCCCTTCCGGTTCCATGCCTGGTCCATCGACTTCTCGCCAGACGTAGACTCACCCGTAGTACCCGTCTGGCTCGAGCTCCCTGCTCTCCCCGTCAACTTCTTCCACGATGCCTTACTGCGCTCCATTGCCGGGAGTCTGGGGCCGGTTCTGCAAGTAGACCGTAACACCTCCTGCCCGCTTCGTGGTCATGCTGCCAGAGTATGCATTTTGCTTGACATCTCCCGGCCTCTCCCACCTCGCGTTTGGGTCGGCATCGGTGGTGGTGGGTGGTGGCAGCCCATCACTTACCCCGACCCCCCCTATTCTGCAGTCGTTGCTCGCACCTTGGGCATCTTGCAGAGGTCTGCAAGCAGAAGATCGCTCCACCGCAGGGTGCGCCCAGACACGCCATTGTTCGTGGAAGGCCTCTGCCCCCCCATTCATCGCATGGAATATATGGAGAGTGTATTTTACTTACAATCAAATAGTTCTAGAATTATCTTGCACATAGCTTCCTCTATTTCCCATGTTCCTTCTTGGTCTGTGCTTTTATTCCACCCGACTTTAACCATGGGAATGGTTCTGTTCCGAAGCTGACGCACCTTGCGATCAAGTATTTTAATGGGTCGTTGTTCATATGTTAAATCCTTTTGTATTACAAGATCATCATGATGAATGACATGAAATGGGTCATAGACATAGTTTTTAAGCATCGACACATGGAACACATCATCAACTCCAGATAATTGCAGTGGTAAAGCCATCCGATAAGCGACCTCACCTACCCTTTCAAGGACTTCAAAAGGGCCAATAAATCTCAGAGTAAGCTTGCCCCTGATACCGAATCTTCTAATTTCACGACCTAGGGAAACATTAAGAAATACATGATCTCCGTCTTAGAATTCTAGATCTCTTCTTCTTGTATCAGTATATGTCTTTTGCCTCGATTGAGCCACATGGAGTCTTTCCTTGATCAATTTAATCTTCTCAGTTGTATCTCTGATAAGATCGGGGCCTAGAAGTTGTCTCTCCCCAACTTCATTCCAACAAATAGGTGATCGACAACTCCTCCTATATAGTCCCTCAAATGGTGCCATTTGAATACTAGCTTGATAACTATTGTTGTAGGCAAACTCAATTAGAGGCAAGTGGTCGTGTCAACTCTCACCAAAATCAATAGCATAATTCCTGAGCATATCTTCTATCGCCTGATTTATTCTTTCGATTTGGCCATCAGTTTGTGGGTCAAGAGTAGTGCTAAAATTTAGTCGAGTGCCCAATGAGTGTTGTAAACCCTTCCAAAATTGTGATGTGAAACAAGGGTCTCGATCAGAAAAAATCATGATAGGAACTCTATGTAAACAGATAATCTCCTTCATGTATAGTGCTGCTAGAATATCCACACACCATCAACTTTTAATTGGCAGAAAATCGACTGACTTTGTTAATCGGTCAATGATGACCCATATACCATCATGTCCACCTCTTGTTTTAGGTAAACTTAAGATGAAATCCACCCCCATACTCTCTCATTTTCACTTGGGAATTTCCAAGGGATGTAACTTTCCAGTGGGCTTTAGATGTTCCACCTTAACTTATTGGCAAGTGAGGCAGCGAGATACAAAGTCAGCCACTTCTCTCTTCATATCGAGCCACCAGAAATTTTAAGTCTTCGCACATCTTGGTAGCACCAGGGTGAATAGCATACCTTGATTTGTAAGTGAAAATGCCAACATGGCTATTTTAAAAGGCATGAAAACCAGGCTCAGCAAAGTCAAGGGCAGCTGGCTAGAGGAATTACCGAACGTACTATGGTCACACCAAACTACTCCAAGAACGGCCACCGGTGAAACCCCCTTTCAACTGGTGTATGACACTGAAGCTGTGATTCTGCTGGAGATCGGCAATACCTCTCTCCGAATCACCAACTTCTTGCCTGAGGTGAACTAGAAAAAATTACTGGAGAATCTTGATTTGGCAAGTGAGACCCGAGACATTGCAAGCATCCAAGCCGCGGAATACCAGCGATGCCTCATTCAATACTACAACGCCAGAGTGTGAGATAGGCGCTTCCAGCCAGGAGATTTCATCCTAAGAAAAGTCGAAGCCTCTCGACCACTGGAGGCAGTGGGCAAGCTGGCTCCTAACTGGGAAGGCCCCTACCGAGTGGTCGAGATGCTCGAAAAAAAAGCGTACCTGTCACGCCCCGAGCCAGCGGAAGATAGAACTCGGATGTGGCGTGACGATGTCTATAACGATCAAGTCAATCAGAGCACGAGGTGATGGCGTGGCGGCGACGGCGGCCGCGAGGTGATCGTGGCAGCGTATGGCTCGTGGGAGTTCGTGGGAGTTCAAGCATTCTTCGTGGTTTGGTGGCGATCTATCGCGTCTCGAGCGACCCCGAGGTAGGGTGACGGATCCTTAGCTCATTTACCCTCTTCTCCGCAATTTCTAGGCCGAGAGGGGTTCATTTGAGCTCGGGATGGGAAAACCATGATTTGGGGTTTGAGCGTCAATCTAGCATTTTAACGTGTTATTTGATGGTTTGTGGACACCATTAAGTGCCTAGGGGCTTGGGGAAGGGTTTTCCTATTGTTTCCCATCACCCGGGGGTGATTGGGGCGTGGAATGGCGAATTCTATGGTGGTTCACCGTTCTCGGGTTGTCGGAATAGAAATGGTCCTAACAGGAGCCGTTTCTATGATTGCGCGGCCCAGAGGGTGACCGCCTACCGCCCAGGAGGTGTCGGTGGAATACACGGTCTATCGTATGACCGTTTCACTCTTAGGCGGCCTATAGGCCGATCGTTTTTCCCGTGGAGCCAGCGTGACTCCCGAGGCACTTCTGACCGTTGAGTTTTGACCGTTGCACAGTTTTTGGGCTTCGCAGTCATGAGATGGCCGTTTAGTCCCATTGGGCGGTCCCAGGTTAGACCGTTTACGTATTCAATGGTCACAAAGTGATTGTTTGGCTTTCCATGCCGTTTGGTAGTTGAGCGGCCCCATGGGGGACCGCTTAGCATCTGGCGGGGCCTATCATTGGACCGTTTAGCCTTTGAACGGTCTGATGGTGACCATTTTTGGTTCTCGTTTAGTCCAGAGGTGCGGCGGCCCCAAGGGGGTCCGTTTCACTTTGAGGCGGCCCAGAGGTGGACCGCTTATGTCTTGAATGGTCTGAAGGAGACCATTTATCTCCTTTGAGCGACAGACGCTAGGCGACCGTTTGTCTTCCCCATGCGGTCTAGTGTGGATCGTCTCACTCCCTGAGGCGGCCCATCGACCGACTGTTTATCTAGGGACGGTCCAGGGTGGACCGCCTCCTGTGTGTTGTCCGACCGAAAGTCCGTTTCTTGCCGATTCAAGTCCCATGTGAGTGGACTTCAATTCACATGCTGACCTGTGGTCCGACTGATGCTAGGCATCATGTGAGGGCCATGTGTTAGGGTGTCGTGGGGTCCCGGGAGGTCGTGTTCTCGGCTGGTGTCACCGTGAGTCGGTGTCAGTACGAGGAGCGGTCCTTGTACTTTGTCTGGTTTAGGCACGGTTTTCTGTAGTTAGAGAGTCTACTCCTTCAGTGACCCTCCACTAGTCGTAGCCTTCCGACACGCGTGTGGTCCCACCAAGGAGTGGTGGCGAGGCTACCCGAGAGAGACGACTGTAGGTTGGTTGCCGTGAGCCTCCTACTATGGCTGCTCGAGTCCGGGCCGGGAGGAAGAACTAGCTAGAGGGCTTGACGTAGCGCAGCCAGTCAGTGTGTGCACATGTGGTCGGGGACTTTGGATGCGTGCTGACAAGTACGACCCCGACTAGACCCTTGTCAGTGTTACTTGTGTGTGTCTCAGTCTTTGCCTGGGGCGAGCAGGGAGACACTACGGCGTGGCGTAAAGTTGTCAGGGGGCGCATCCGGCTGTGCTTCTAGTGGGAGGTACTCCCGTCTTGTCAGGCAGTGACTCTTAGTTTTCACCATGACGTGCGTCTCGATTTTCTCACCATGAGACTAGTGTCAAACATAGTAGGACTTTTTTGTTTATTTATTCCTGTTGTACTCACCTTTAACTTCTTTGCGTTACGGTTTCTCGTTTTGCGAGGTAGGGGTCCGAGTGATCCCTACGTCCTACTCAGACTTTCATCCTACTGCTCTTTTCCCAGGTATGATAGCCCTTAGATGATCCCCTATAATATGCCAGGCAGAGGGAGCGATATGCTTTCATCAGGTAGGTATGAAAAGCCAAAGAAATACCGGCCCTCTTCGTCAGTCTCATCCTTAACAAAGTCATACAAGTAGATTTCCTCATATGGTTCTCCGTCAATCGGTAAACCTGAAAGCTATGACAAACTCTAGAGGTCCAAAGAAGTTTCACCCTCTGCTGTATAAAAGGTGTTAAACTATGGGCAGAAAACTTCGAACATGCCATAGCACAGGCCTTTGGAGATGGGATACCAAAAGCGGGATGCATGCACACTATGGTACACTCCGGCCCTGATAAGTAAAGGGGCATACTCTTTCAGCAAAAATTCTATAAATTTTATCACACCCACACGAAAAAGATGAGCATCGGTCACTTTAGTGTCCGTAAACTAGCTAGCAGCTAGCTGAAACTTGAATTGAACAGCCAAGCAATCCAGAACAAATGGCTCGTCTCTGTAGCCCCACTTTATGGGCGCCAGGAACAATCCGTAGTCAGGTTTCTCTCTATTAACCTGACCCGCAGCAATATCCCACCTGGCCGGGGTGAACTCAGGAGCTTGAGTCAGCATCTTCTATTCCAGCTCTAGTTCAGTCACTCCCAAGATGGCATCCCACTTGCACTGCTCTCTGGGAAGATATATGGCTTCGTCACGATATACGGAGCCTTTCAGGCTATCCCTCTCCAGCAACATGGCCCGTTCCACCATCTGGGCTAACATAATATCTCTCTTCCTAGCCACATTGAAGGTGCAGATGAATGGTACCAGATGACGGTCCTTTAGAAAATCCAGATGGTAATCGTCATCGCGATTAAAGCTCAACCCATCCTCAGTGGGCAAGACGCGAGATACAGATGTTGTGTCTGTCTCCAAGTCAGAGGACTCATCAACTATGACAATCTTCCCGTGGCCTCAATCAAGCTGGCCGACATTTAGCCAAGTTACCGAAGGGCCATGCACCTTACCGTGAGCAAAAACACTGGCATCAGCAGTTCCAGATGCAGCATGACTAGAAGTGGTGGCCATTTCAGCAACTGTAATCAAGAAAATCAAAGAGGATGAGACAAGACTGAAGTCATAATAAAAGAAGAAGTTCTGAGAAAATTTTGGCAGCATCTCCCCTTGATTGGGTATGCCCAAAAAAGTAATAGGAAGAACATCGACCAAGAGAGGATGCCTCCTCAATAAAAGAGGACATAGTCCCATTATGAAACAAGGGAAAAATCTCACAAAGGAGAAGTCTCTTCTCCTAGACCCTCACACCGAGCACCGTCATAGGATGAAAACCATGCCGAAGAGAAGAGAGAGGAAGCTCAGGTAAAAATGAGCCTCCCCAAGGCCTTGGCGGCTTAAATAGGTTGAAACCCTAAAGCGTGCCGAGACCACCGATCGCAAGCGCGCCGAGATAGGCGTACCGAGACCACTGCTCGCACCAACTTTAGGCGTGCCAAGAAGCCCTCTCAATCAAGATGAGATACTGGCCATCCATGTAAAATCAAGACTCAGCACGCTCATATTAGCCCAAAACACTTATTCCGGGAATGAGTGATGAGATTGTACAAACAGAATAAAGATATCAAGCTATAAATAGACAAAGTCAATAGACGATGTGCACAAAGTACATTGAAGGATACACCCACAGGCCCCGTGCTGCTCATCTTTCACTCATGCCACCTGCTGGTGGGGGGCATTTGTTGACATCAAAAATTTACAATCAACTGAAATCACAGAAAGTTGAAAGTAGATGGCTAGTCCACTGTAACGACCCGAGAATCTGATTACCGGGAAGGCCCGATAACCCGAGACTCGAACCGCCACCCACGAGCCCGAAGACTCTGAAGGGTTAAAAGGATGGTGTGGAGACTACACAAGTATCACAAATAATTATAGAAATTAAAGTAGTTTATATAATAAGTAGAAAATTAAATTAACATTTTACATGATACATGGTCCACAAGATATAACAAAATAAATAACATTAGTAGTCCACAACTAGTACAGAGACAAGAAAGAAAAGTACAGCTACAAGGGGCATACCCTGACTCTGACCTCTGGCACTAATGCTGGGCACCCAAACCACGCTGAGCCTCAGACGCGCTCCCCTAAAGCCGCGCCTTGCCTGAAACATGGTAAAAACACGCAGGGAATGAGTCTCGGAATAGGACTCAGTAGGGATCACCCGAACCCTACCTCGCAAAATGAAAAATCGCTACGCTAGTAGCAAAGCGAGTACCTCAGAAGTAGAAGCCCTGCACTACAAGTACCGATCTCATGGCGTGAAAACCCACATATACACGCCTCGGCAAAACAGTCAGAACTCACCAGTCAACACGACCAAAACTCGAAGGTTGAAGCAACTGACACTGATAGTCTGTCACTCCCTGTCTAGAATAGAAGTGCCTCCTACTAGAAGAACAATCGGATGCGTCCACTGACGTCTTATACCACGTCACAAGTGTCTAGCTACCACGCCCTGGGCGCGAGACTCAGACACACACAAGTAACTACAAAGTGAGTGACTAGCTGGGGTCACGCCCATCGACGCGTGTCCAACTACCCCCAACCACGTGTGCATACACAGACCATGCGGCCTAGGTCTGGCCTCTAATTAGTTTTCCCCTCAGCCAGACTCTGGCCGATGACGTGGGACCTAACAGAAACTAGTCTAAAAATCATCCTGAGGGTAGCCGTCCCACCAGTCCCAGGTGGATACCAGCACACGCGTACTGGCGGGCTACGACTAGTGGAGTGTCATTGAAGGAGTAGACTCTCAAGTCATAGAAAATAACGTCTGAACCTGACAAAGTATGGGGACCATCCCACGTACTAGCACCATCGCACGGTGACCACAATCGGAGAAGAAATAGGACTGCAAACCACCCAGTGCAGTCCAGAGCCTGGCGGACCTACCTAGATGCGCCACAAGCTCTGACGGTCTACCGCTGGGCCGTCACAGCGGTCTGACGGCCTAACATAGGGGCGTCGGGCCAACGGTGCAAAGCGCACTGTGACGTGCCAACCCTGGTGCGTCACAGTCCCTGACATGCCTAACAAAGGGCGTCAGGAGACGAGTAGAAACAAGCTGTGACGCGCACCGCTCGGGGCGTCACAGCCTCTGATGGACCACCCTGGGTGAGTCAGGAGGCACGATGAAATCAGCTGTGACGCGCACCCCTCCGGGCGTCACATCCTCTAACAGTCCTACATAGGAGAGTTAGGGTGATGGGTAGCGTTAGCTGTGATGCTCCCTCACTGGGGCGTCACAAGGCTCTAACGTCCCACCCTGGGCATGTCACAGGCCTTAACCCCCCAACGGTCAGAAACTCCACGGTCAGAGAACCACAACGGTCAAATTCCAACGATCAGATCGTCACTCTGATGGTCCAACCTAGGCGCGTCACACGCCCTGGTGGTCTATTGTGGGACCGTCAGGCCCACGAGCCGCTCAGTTGGCAAAACAGCGTCCTGTGACGTGCCACCCTTGGGGCGTCACAGTCTGTGACGCGCCCACCTTGGGGCATTACACGCTGTGATAGTCACTGGAAGGACTGTCACATCATTCCGACGGTGAACCGGCGAGAAATGGCCAAAAACAGATCAAAACCCCTTTATACCACCTAGTCACCATGATAATGATCACATATGGGCCAGCCCGGCCCATCCTATAGGTGGTTGCCCAAACCCAGTCTCATCTCTCACCCAAAATAGCCCAGCCTATAATAAAAGTCCATACTCTTGGTCGGCCTAAAATGAGATCTCGTCACCTATGATGGCTCAGTTTTCGTCATTTACCCAAGACCAGGCTCCAACCACTCAGTGCTTCCAAGGGGGCCATGATCTACCTTTCACCCCGGAGCAAGCCCAATATTTCCAACGGTTCTCTCAGCCCGATTACACATCATCTTCAGATACTTATAACTCTAGCTGGGAAGATCAACCAACAATCTCTTGGATGGACCAAATAAGACAACCCCAAATGTCTCAAGATCTCTCCACACCTAAATATAACCCATGTCCACACAACTTTAATTCTGGTTGGAGAGATCAACATGAGTCTTCTTGGGAGTCTTATCAAGATCAAGCCCAAAGTCCTCCAGAACAAGATTTTCAAAATTGGGCTCAATACTCAAATGATTCTTATGATCAATCTCATTATGGAGGACATCCCACACACTTTCCATCACCTCATTCTCAGATAGATTACTCTCCAAATTTCTGTCCATCGTAGTCTGATTCTTTGCTCACTTCTCAATCTCCTTCATCCATAGATCACAAGGAAGAAATGATTAATCAAATGGAACAACTCATCTTGGCTAATGATCAATCCATTTCCAGGCTAAAGGCTCTGATGAGCCAGCTCACTGAAAACATGACACAAATAGAAATGGACCAAATTTCTTCCTACCCCATTGAAAGTCCAGCCTGCCAACTTCCGGGATTTCAAAGTCCATATGATCCATCTATGATTCCCCAATCCAACACTCATATCACTTTTGATCTTGAGGGGAGCATAGAAGTGCCTTATGAGAAGGACCTAGAGGGAGTTAGTGAAGAGCACCCTAACATACCTAAATCCAACTCCATTTGGGACGAAGGTAAAGATGAGTCTATTGACTTTAAGTTGGAGGGAGAAGAGGGGGGAGTAGATGCACTGGTCAATGATCAAATTTCTTATCTTTCCCTTCCTGAAATTGATACGTCCTTGTTCCAAGTAAAGGATGGTGAAAATGTGAGCTTGGAGAGTGAATTAAGTGTAGCCGTAAATCACTCTTCTTGGGTAATTGAGGAACCAGCTACTCCACTTGAAATTCACTCTGATTGGGCATCTCCTGATTTAGGAGAGGATGTGAAAATTTTACCCATCCCTGACCTTGGTGAATCCAAAATCATCCTGAACATTGTACAACTAGCCAACTGGTTAGACCCACCTAAACCTTATAAGAATCCTTGTGTTGAGGAGCACACTTATTTAATTCCCGAGCGTCTATGTCTCCTTGACACTGGCCATGTGGTGAACTCCCCAACAATCCCAAATACCCTCATCCTTTCTCACCTGGCCAATACACAAGTAAATCCTAAAAGTGAGAATGAAGAAGAAAACTTGGTGGAAATTAAGGTCCATATTGATGAGTGTAACACTTATAAAGACCTAAACAATACAGAGGACTATTTTGTAATTGAAGATAGGATAATTCCTCCATCATTTTTTGACCGAGGGGGTCCGTCCGGATTGCTATACCCACCTTGGCATGATTCTAGCCCACATTTGTTGAGGTTTAATCTTTTCCTCCAATGGTACAAGGGCTGGAATTTATCGAAGGATAAGATCACTTGGTGGCTCATTCTGAATGCCACCCGTTGGTTAGTGAGCTACATTGCGTCTGACTGAAGACGTAAAATTTAGCACTTTTTAGGAGTAAATCCAAAGTTTCCCCTAGAAGCTCCACTCCTGCTACCGCGAGCTCTCCTCTCGACGTCCTCCCTCCTCTGGTGCTCGGAAGAAGTAACTAGGTAATCATTGCTCGAGAAAACCCTGGAGTATCCCTCACGCTGGGCTCGCTCTCGACCCCACCGGTAGCGGTCCTCCGCGTCCTTCGCTCGCTGCTCTGCGATCCCCAGTCGGGTGCTCAGCTATACCCTCTCCATCTCCCACTCTAGTCTCTCTCTCTCCCTATCCTTCTCCCATCTCTCCCTGTCCTTCTCCCATCTGTCTCTCTCTGTTTCTCGCTCCGTACACTCCCTCTGTCGCTCGCTCTTTATCTCCTAAATTCGTGGGAGAACTTTCTGGGTTTCCTACACTTCTATAAATACTTGCCCAGTTCGCATGCGCGATGGGGGGCTCTTCTTCGGTTAGGGGCAAAGCCATGCTGCATCTCCGACTCATCTCTTCGACCCTATCTTGCAGAGGGAAGTATTAGCTTTGATTTTCATGCTCAAGGGCTCTTTTTTATTCATTCTACTAGTTATTTGTCCTCTAATTCTCAAAATCATCACAGTTTACACAGTTTTCTACTACACCTGCACTTTTCTCTATTTTGCATGCACGATTCCCGCAGTTATATTGTGTGTTTTTTCTCCCTCTTTGTTTCATCGTCATCACAACACACACACACCTATCTTTTGCACCCTTCCACAGGGGTTAAACATTTCTCCCCAATGCATTCTCCCTCAATTTCTCACCCTATTTTACACATCTGGGATTTGCTATTGCATGCATAGATCTAATGGGTTTTTATCCCTTGTTGTTTGGCTTTGTTTTGCAGGAAGGCATGAATAGCACGTGACACCCTCTTCTTCTAGTCTAATGGATGGAGAGGAGGTTTGATCCCACAAGTTCCCCGTACCCTATTTGTCAAGCGTGATCATGTTGTAGTGGCCTTCTTTGGTCATGTCTTTTTTTCATCCTTTTCCAAGGTACGTGGCGTCGTTCCATCTCCTTCCTACTCCTTTTGGCATTGTCAACCCTTGGTGGTGATCACAGTCAGTTCTTCTATCTCTTATCACATTTTCTTTTGATCATACTTCATGCGTATCATATGTTTGCTTGTTTAGAAGTCACCCGAAGAACCACGAAGAAATAATATCGTGTGATAGGAGTACTACCCACTAAAAGTAAGGCTCGATGCATCCACTAACGACTTAGTCTATAGCCCCAAGTGTCTCCCTAGTCGCCCCAGGTGAAAATGGAGACACTGAACAGAAGTAACCAAAGAACAAGGACTAGTTAGGGTTGCGCTCATCAGCACGGGTCTATCGCCCCCAACCATGTCTGCACACACAGACTATGTGCTCTAAGTTGTGTCCTCTAGCTAGTTTTCCCCCCAGTCCAGACTCAGGCTATAAAGACGAGGGGCCCTACGATAACCAACCTATAAACTATCTCACCGGGTCAAGTTCTCCACCACTCCCAAGTAGGTCTGCACACACGTGTGCAAGAAAGGTATGACTGGTGGGAAAGGTCACTCGAGGTAAGACTCTCGGAAGAAACCATCAGAGTGCTAACAAGCTACGCACAAGCCCATCACAACTAACTTGGAACATGGGTGGCACGATGCCAACAGACTCTGGGCAGTCCACTAGACTAACTAATCCAACGGTCCATGAGTCACACGACTTGGGTCCAGACCATTGTACAACACGGCTCCATGCCATCAATCTATCCTACTCCGAGGGTTAGAAACCACGGTTAAAATAAAACTTAAGAGCCACTTTGGTAATGGGTTAGGTTAGGGTGGGGTGGCTTACCGTAATTATCCCACCCCACCCCTTCAATAAAATTAAAACTCTTTGGTCTATTATCCACCTAATTATCCTTTTAAAGTGTATTTATCCCTAAAATCCGTGAATAAGTTAAATAACCTTCTACAATATGGGTTAAACTTATTGGGTTTGGTCTTTGATTCATTTGAGCTTTATTTATTAAGGCTAGGGTGTTAATCAACCTTAGTTGGGCCTTACAAATTAATATTAAGTTATTAATTCAATTTAAGCCTTGTAATTGCCAAATAAATTCTAGAAAATACCTAAATAAATTATAAAAATTCTGGGTCACTACAGCAGGTCGCTCCTGTTTCACCCCGGGGGGGTCTGGCTGGGTGTTGGGTGCAGTCCACCGCAAACAGGTGGAGGTCCTTGCAGTGCAGTCCATCGGGTGAGTTGCTGTTTCACCCCGGGAAGGTCTCTGCTACAGTGGGGAGGTCCTGGATGCAACTAGCAGATCAACACTCCGGGCAAGTCTTCACCACCCCTGTTGGGCTGCTATTTCACCTACTGTGGGGTTTCGCTGCTGCACCTACTGGTGTCCCTGCTGTAGGGTTTCAACCTGGGGAGGTCATGGGCTGTTGCTGCTGGAGGGGTGAGGTTATGGGCTGTGTCCCTACTGCGGGGTTTGTTGTCCCTGCTGTAGGGTTTCACCCTGGGGAGTTCATGGGCTGCTACTACTAGAGGTTTCACCTTGGGGATGTGTGGTGTATCACCCCGGACAGGTCTGCTGTTGCTCACCCCGGGGAGGTCCATCTGTTGTTGCTGCTGGAGGTTTCACTCCGGAGAGATCATCTGCCTGGAGCAGTACTGAGATGGGTGGTCTAGTCACCCCCTTCAAAGCCCCCCCGGAGAGTTCTGGTCATCCCTTTCTACAGTGGTGAGCTTAAGCAATATCTCACCCCCACATATTGTGACTCCCTATGGGGGATTATCTCGGGCTAATTTGCCTTCATTTTTTGTAGGTGAAAATTATTGCCAACACCATACAACTGTAATATGTGCCAGACATTGTAAAAAAGTTACAATTTCATTTGGTTACCAATTTGCCTGGAACACCAATTCTCATTTGCAGAAGGATATCGTCGCCCGTGCCGCATTTAAAATTTTACCCAAATTACTATATACACCTTTTCACGTTCTCGACCGTGTTCTCAGCGGGGAATGTGAAAAAGGCAAATGATTAGGGATGCAAATGTCTTTACACCCTAAAATCTGCACACACCACTGGAGAAGCTGGCCCAGTGCGGCTTTTTGAGATTTTTCTCTCACCACATGTGATGTGTCTGCTTTCACTAAGCCAATGACATTTTGTGACATTTGTTTGGGCTTGAGATTTTGCAGGGGATTCCAATGATTGGAATCCCCCCATCATCCCAACCTAACAGTGCCTAAGACAAGGGGACCCATTGTCACCCTTGTTGTTTTTTCTATTTGGCCAGGTGTTGAGTGGTATGTGGAAGAGGGTAGCATCTACACGACTCATAGAAGGTATCAAGGTAGGTAGGGCAGCGGAAGAGGTAACACATTTGCTATATGCAGATGATACAATCCTCTTTACACCAATGGTGGAGGACAGGTTAATCGATTTAAGAATTTTACTCAGCCTGTTGGAGGTTGTCACTAGTCTAAAAATTAATTTCTCTAAGAGTGAGGTGATAGGTGTTAATGTAAATGAGGACAGAAAGGGCCTAATTGAACAGATTTTGGGTGCTAATGGCTAAGTGGGCATCTTTCCCCATCAAGTACCTTGGGCTGCCTCTATCAGATGGAGCTATCAGAGCTAAGGAATGGAATGGTATCATCCAGTGTGACCGGACCGGCCGGTCGGATCGGTTCGACCAAGGGAGATCATGGAAGAAATAGAGGAGGGCCTCCACTCGAGTGCTGCTGCAAGGAAGAAGAAGAGGGGAGCAAGTCTTTGAGAATCACATCAAACGCTCATCTTTGCCTCCTCTTTCTTAGCTAGCCCACCCCCGCGCAAGGCAGAAAGGAGCCCAATTTAAAGGAGAAGAAACCTGGTTTAGAAAGGATTTAAACCAAAGAAGGTTTCTACCTCCGCAGATATACTTCCCCAAGGAGAAGAAAGACCAAGATCAGCGGTGAACAATTAGGGAAGGAGGCCAGGCCAAGGCGGAGAAAGAAGAAAATAGGCGTCCACAATAAATGCTGCCAAATTAATGGGCAACCACCAGGCCGGACACTCATTCCTGGGCTTAATTTAGAAATATTAGACTTACTAAAAGAATAGGCATCTTTATTAGTAGACGTCAATAAATGGGCATCCATTTACATGGACGTAGATTCTTTGCTCAAAATTTGGAAATAATTATGAATGATCAAAGAATGGGCATCTACAAAGGAAGTCACCCTTTTCAGAAAGTCACCGGATGGCCCAAGAATTGGCGTCTCAGTTGGCGGCCGCCCATAAAATTGGTATCCAACATAATAGACGTGAATTCTAAAAAATACCCAAAAAATAGAAGAACCTACCTATTAAGTTCACAATGAAATCCACATTGGGGCATTATACTGTGACATGAGATCTACTCATCTTAGCGCCGATTTTGGCGTGTCTACACTGTGTCCAACGCAGTACCCTAACTGGGTGGCTAACATAGTCTTGGTCCCCAAGAGTAACGGGAAGTGGTGGATGTGCGTAAACTACACCGACCTTGACAAAGCTACACCGAAGGATAGCTTTCTTATGCCACGGATTGACCAACTGGTCGACACCATGGCCGGGCACGAGATGCTGAGCTTCCTGGATGCATACTTCGGGTACCACAAGATAAGCATGTACAGTCCTGACCAAGATAAGATGACCTTCATCACCGACCACAGCCTCTACTGCTACACATGCATGCCCTTTGGGCTCAAGAATGCTTGAGCCACCTACCAGCACTTGGTCAACCATATGTTCGACGCTCAAATCAGCTATAACATGGAGGTCTACATCGACGACATGCTCATTAAAAGCCTCCAAGCTACCGAGCACCTCCAAGATCTGGCAGAAACATTCGCGACACTCAGAAGGTACAACATGAAGCTCAGCCCAAGCAAGCGCGTGTTCAGAGTAAAGTCAAAAAAGTTTCTTGGATTCTTCATTACCGACAGAGGAATAAAGGTGAATCCCAACCAGATTTGAGCAGTACTGGAAATGAAGTGACTGGTGCTGGTGAGGGACGTACAGTGCCTCACCGGTCACATCGCCACCCTAACTCGGTTCCTGTCCCGAGCGGTAGAAAGATGCCTCCCCTTCTTCTGACTAATCAAGCAAGCCAATGGAGCGTCGGAGAAGAAAGGGCAGATCGAATGAGATCAAGAATGCGAGAAGGCATTCAAGGTGCTGAAGCGATACCTAGCATCCCCTCCCATACTTTCCAAGCCGCAGAAAGGAGAACAGTTGCTCCTATACTTATCGGTGACACCGAGCACGATGCGTGCAGTGTTCGCGAGGGAGGAAGGCAACGTCATGAAACCTGTCTACTATGTAAGTCGGGCACTACAGGGGCTAGAGTTTTGGTACTTGCAGACAGAGAAGTTCGCTTGGGCCCTGATCACGACTGCCCGCAAATTACGATAGTACTTTTTGGCTCACCCAATCATCATCCTCACCAATCAACCTCTATGACAAATCCTATAGAATCTCAACGCATCAGGAAGGTTGGTCAAGTGGACTTTGTGACTGGTACGTCCACGCACTTAATAAACCAATAAATGAATAACAATAATTAATCGATAAAAAGTGCGTCCACAAGTCTGGCACGTCCAGTGGGACCAAAACCACCCTTCATCTCTTCGCCGTGATTCAGGGCCTCATGGCCCCCTAATAAACGATGTTTCCCTGCTTTGATGAATTGCAGGTGCTGTCTTCGCCTGCCCTATGGGGAGAGAAGTCGGACTAGGCGCAACTGTCTTCGTGGCCTCGAAGATGCTACTCCGAGACACTTGCAGCTTCTAGGAGTTATGAAGACCGCTAAAAAAAAGAAGGAAGAAAAGAAGAAGAGAAGAAAAGAAAGAAACAAAAAAGAAGAGAAGGAATTGACGAGAGAGGGTTGTGCGGCCATATCCGTCGAGACCCGTGCTGAACAAAGATTACCACTGTGGGATTGATGCGGTGGAGCGAACCACTCATCCCCTCCCTGAGGGGGTGAGCGCTCTTCTGCGCACCCACCTTGGTCTATTACAAGAGAAAAGAAGAGAAGTAAAGAAAGGACAAAAAGAAAAGTTGGCAAGTATTGCCGACTAAGAGAGCAAGAAGAAGGCCGACATCCCGCCCGGCTCTAGGAGAGTCCGAGTCCGTGGTGCAATGCCCTGGTCTGTTCCACCTTCCTGCTGCCTCTATCTAGTATAAAACGGCCCCTCGAGTGGCTGTCAGAAGACCCAACAAGCCACAACTGTAGCTTGATAAATTCTTGCCCGTTGTGTGGAATGTTTTATAGCAATGAGGCCAAGTACGGCCGCAACTCCAGAAGGGAGAGCACGCATCCACCCCACCTGGGGGCATAGAAACCATAAAGAAACATGCCCCGCCTGGGGGCACAGAAGCAAAGAAGCAGAATCCACCCCGGCTTAGGGGCATTAGAAGCAAAATGCACCCCGCTCTAGGGGCATAAGAAACGAAGAATACACCCCTGCTCTAGGGGCATTTGAAGAGGGAACATACACCCCGTCACTGGGGCATAGAAGACATAAAAGAACATACCCCGCCATGGGTGCTTATGGAGAAGAGAATACACCCTTCTGCTTGGGGGTAAAATAGGCAGAGGACATCCTGCCTTCCGGACATCTGAAACCAAGAGCTACGCCTCGACCTGGGGGGGGGCATACAAAGAAAGAAACACGCCCGGTATGAGAGCATATGAAACAAAAAGAATACAGCCCGACTTAGGGGAATACGAAAGAAAATATACCCCACTCTGGGGCACAACAAGCGGAAGAATCTACCCCGTCCTGGGGGCACAACAAGCAGTAGAGTTACACCCTGATCTAGGGGCACGTGAAGAAAAGACACATCCTACCTTGGGTGCACAAGAAGTGAAACACACCCCTCACAGGGGGCACATCAAATAAAGCTACAGCCCCCTCTGGGGGGCATAAGAAGCAGAAGAATCTACCCCGACCCGGGGACATAGGAAGCAGAAGAATCCACCCCGCTCTAGGGGCATGTGAAGAGAAGCACACCCCGCTCTGGGGGCATACAAAGAAAGAAACACGCCCGCTCTGGGGGCGCGTGAAGAAAGAAACACACTCCGCCATTGGCGCATAAGAAGCAGAAGAATCTACCCCAGCCCGGGGGCATAATGTAATGCCCTAGATTTTTCAGGTGTTATTTGGATCCTTTTTGTGAGTCCTTGAGTGTGTTTTGTGATTTACGTATATTTTTCTCTGATGATCCTTCAGAACACTCTGCAGGGTGAACCGTTGCGTTCTCTGACTCCAGAACGATACCGCTGCGTTGTGCGTCTTCCAAGGATCGTAGAGGTAATTTTTTTATATATTTTTTTAATTTTAGTAGAGAAGAACAGTTCTGCTAAAACTCCTCCCTGTGACATAATGCATCTGCGATAGACCGCCATGTGAACATAACACGCCATCGTCAGCCCGTCATGTGATCTTATCCAACAGAAGATAGGAACAACAGGCGAAACGTTTAGACTTAGGACTCTGGCGAGCATAACGGATATGAACAAGCGCGTTATAGAGAAAATATAATGGATGGAAGACAGTCCGTCAGGGACATGAAGACGTCAAGGCAGATGGGGCTGGGACGACAAGGAGGTCGGTGGAGGTGGTGGTAGACTCGACCTTAGGGGGTATATAACGGACTAGGGTACGTGCGTTATGTGATGATATGACGGATGCACATAGGTCCGTTAAATAACCGAGATGCCAAATCAGACGGAAGAAGAGATAGTGGGTGAGACGGTGGGTGAGACGGTGACTTCTACTCCGAGAGAAGGTAACAGACTACTCTGAGGGCGTTATATGATGAATAACGGATTGGTATAAGCCCGTTAAACTATAGAGATGCTACATGAGATGCTGAGAAAGACGATGAGAGGAACGATGAGAGGACTATAACGGACCTTATGAGGTGCGTTATATTGTTATAACGTGCCATTGAGGATGTGTTATACACAAGAGGGCGATGAATGAACCGGAAGTGCTTGCCTAGCAATCAAACAAGGATAAGACTCAACCAAGGAAGGCAATGACCCATGAAAGAGACTTCCAACATGCCCAAGAAGACTCGATGAGGGTGAACAACTCAGAGCATCATTAAAAAATGAGTAAGGAGACGACCCGACTAATTGGTCATGAAACATGTGTCAACATTGACACCATCAATCTTGTGGTAGTTGGGACTCTCCACCGGATACTCCTTTCGTCAAACTAGGACTACTATCATGAGACCTTTTTAAGACCCCGCGAGCTTGGCATTCCCATTAGGACACCGGGCGGGTTGTACCCTGAAAGCCTGAACCCACCGACTCGATTATTTCACTTTTTGGGTAGTCCGAGTTCCTGACTGTTCTGCCTGTCTCGACCAGAAGATGACCCTCTCTAGACTGCTACCTTGAGGTAGTGGCCATGGCATGACCGCCTCCTTCTTTCTGATCTGGCGTGCATGCCAGTCTGTCAAGTCAACTTAATCTTGTCTCAAGTCGACTTAGCTTGGATTAGGTCGACCAATGTTGCCTCAATTGACCATGGTTGGTAGATTGAGCATTGTTTCAGTCCCGCCTTGATCCTAGGTCTACTGAGGACCTTGAACTGGTCGATTGAACTTTCTATCTTGCCTCCCATGGTAGCGATTTCTCTTGGACCGCCACCATCAGTTAGCGGTTCTCATCGGACCACTTTATTCTTCCCTGCCTGGGCGCGTCGACCTGTTGATCCCTTTGCGTCGACGCCAGCATGATAGCAGTTCAGTCCTGACCGTTTTATCCTGGTAGCAATCCAGGACTGACTGCCTCTTCATTCAACAATATGAAATTTCCTATTTTTCGTGATTATTGTGTGTTAAGCCAACCTAGGCCCTTTAGGCTACCATATTTTGAAATATTGACCCTTATGTAACCTTGTTATGAAATTCTATTCCAGACCTTCCGGTCCTTTCTTAAAAGTCATTGTTATGACTTCTTCCTTTGGTTAGCTTGTTGATTGGAATCTCTCAAGAAATTCATATTCCTTTGCATCTTGCCTTGACTACATAGCTTAAACCTTGGAACTCTTGGCCATTAAATATTACAGGTGTCTAGACTTCGTGGGATCTCTGATCCAACCTCCAATGCCAACGCACCATAAGAGCCTGGTCTGGTCCTAGGGAGAGCGCCTGAAAAGTCCACAAAGTGCTAATGATAGACACACAAAATCATAGAGAAATAGCACTTACAAAAATAACAATAACGGCAGCACTCGTAGGATTTTGGCTCCGTACAGGACAGAGAACCACGGAACACAACTACAAGCTGGGTCACAATCAAGGCACAATAGCAGCTGAACACACGACTACCAGGATGAGTCATGCATCGAGTAGCTAACCAAGAAAGACCCACAACAACAAGAAATGACAATCTCGGGAAATGCATCTCGAGGACTATGATCACGCCCTGAGAGCACAACACCCATGAGAGAAAATACAGAGCAAAGGGTACTCAATCAGCAGGAATTCCGATCAATTCCCCAACACTCGCAAAGGCCGATGCCAACACCAGAAAAATTACCAGCAACAACACGACAATGGACGCCATCGAGGCATAGGAAGCCAAGATGAAGTCACATCGAGAAGAAGCAATTATCTCGACTGGCCAGAACCTTATGAAAAGATCCTCGACCTGTGGGTTATCAGCCCACACGCTTTCGCTGCGCACCCATCCAACTGACATAGGCATCAGAAAATAGCTCGATATCCACATCTCAGCACACGCTAGGCACCATCGCAATCTATGAAATTCACAACGTAGTATGCCACGAGTGTTGATCCTGCGACCAATCGATCAGAAAAAGCCTAAATGCAACGGAAAAAGAGTACTAGCTTCAGCACAAAGCCCGAGAAAAAGTGCTAATCTCAATCTACCTTTACGTCTTGAAATGGTTAATGAGCCTTCACAACACATCGGCCGTTGGACACGGTACACAATAGCTCTCGACACAGTGATTATGTAAGATCCGTGTCTTAGTGGATCCTTAGTGGTTCGGATCTAGGTTTTATTCTGAGAATTTCAGCTATTTTTGTGGATTTTTAGGCCTTGGTTCGGCATTTAAATGAATTACTTAAAGATTTATTGAAATTGAATGGGCATATTTATTGTCACGCCTTGTACTCTATACCGTCGAGGTATTGTCCGCTTTAACCTACCGGCCTCACGATTTTGTCCCTTTCTAATAGTGATCGGCTCTAGAATGGGAGACTTCCCGGGTAAGTCACCCATCCCAATACTACTCCCCATTAAGCACACTTAACTTCAGAGTTCTTTTCAAGAACTAAGTCGATACTTCAAATGACACATCGATGATATAGAGTACAACTTAGCTATATTTGAAGGTGTTACAATCTACCCCTCTTATATAGGCGACGTCCTTGTCGCTTGGGACATATAGCATGCAATCACGTAATCAAACCCCCAGACAGGTAGGACTCTAGAGGTGGCCCCTACAGACTCAGGAGGTGGCTCCCACTATGTAGCACTTTGTCCCATTGCGGGTTCAAGAGGTGGCTCCCATAGCGTAGCACTTTGCCTTGCATGGCACTTAGTTCCCACACTTTCGGCTAGGGTATAGCTCTGATACTATTCTGTCACGCCCCGTACTCTATACTGTCGAGGTATTGACCGCTTTGGCGTACCGACCTCACGATTTTATCCTTTCTAACAGTGATCGGCTCCAGAATGGGGGACTTCCCGGGTAAGGTCACCCATCCCAGTACTACTCCCCATTAAGCACACTTAACTTCGGAGTTTTTTACAAGAATTGAGCCGATACTTCAAAAGGCGCCTTGATGATATAGAGTACGACTTAGCTATATTTGAGGGTGTTATAATTGTTATCAGAAAAGAATCATGGATTCAGGAACTTGGTCATGTGGAGAAAAATCATAGGATTTAAGGACTGTACTCATGTAAGAATTACACTATCATGGATTCAAGTTATTAAAGTTTAATCATGCATTGATTTATTAAGCCTTGAATCGACAGCAGCGATACGACAAGCTGTTGAATCGACAGCCTTGATACGACAAGCTGTTGAATCGACAGCCTTGATATGGCAGGGTGTTGAATCGGTAGCCCTGATATGGTAGGGTGTTGAATCGACAGCCTTGAATCAACAGTAGTGATATGACAAGCTGTTGAATCGGCAGCCTCGATATGGCAAGCTGTTGAATTGGCAACAATGATACGGCAGGGTGTTAAATCGACAGCCCTAATATGGCAGCCCTAGTACGACAGTCATGGATCGACAGTAATGATACAACAGGATGTTGAATCGACAGTCTTGATATGGCAGCATTGAAACGGTAGGGGCAATACAGTAGCATCGGTATGCCAATAAAAGGGCCTTCAGCCCGTGGCAGAAGGGGATCTTTGGAGAGGCTAAAAAGAGGAGGAGTGGGGAGAATCCCAGTCTGAATTTCTTCTCTAGGAGCCTGTAGACACACCAATTTCGACATTACAATGAGCAAATCACATATTATACTATGATGCCCCAGACTGACTTTCACATTTTAGTTGCTTGAATGATTTCCTAATTTTTTAGATTTATCATGTATTTTTTCAGCATCTTGGGGAAGAAATTTTGATGCGTCTGGAGGCCAGGACGCGTTCTTTAAATGCGTCGAAGTTGTCAGACTTGTACACAAAAAAACATAAGAAAGGAAAAAAAGAGAAAAGGAAAAATAAATCAATTTAACACGTCTAAATGGTTGGACACGTTTAATGGACGCGTCCCAGAGGAGGGACGCCTTCATGAAAGCCTCGTACAGCATGCGGGCGACGCTGCTCCCGCCGCTCAATTTGACATTTCAAATAAATCCAAACACAAAGACGTCTTGCTGACCAGATGTGTCCTTCAAAAGTCGTCATTAGGTGCCGAAATCAATCACTTTCTCCGTTGTCGATGACTTTCAGCACCGCTTTGTTGGAAAATGTTGGACGCATCTTATATCTGGGACGCGTTCATTGAATGCGTCCCACGTATGAGACGCGCCCTTTGATTTAAATATAATAAAATAATATCAAAAAATATTTTTAAATTAATTGAAGCGTCTGGGAACGGGGACGTGTCAATATGAACCTGTCCCAGACCCAAGACGCGTCAATCAAAATTTTGCCTATAAATAGAGGCCTCCCTCCTTCGAAATGAGAGAGCTTCAGATCCGAAAGAGGAGGGGGAGATTCTGCCAAATCCGGTTCCCGACCCGAGGCGTCTTTAGGGGAGGTTCTACCGAACTTTTGGGTGCCCGGTGCTAGTGAAGGGAAGGTTCCTTCATCCTCCACACTTCCACGCCATCCTCACCCTGCCAAAGTGCTACCGAAGTTCTGCCAAAGTGCTACCGAAGCTCTGTCGAATCCCTACCTTCGGCATCCCCAATAAGCTTTTCTTCCTCTTTGCTCTCCTCTTTTCTTAGTGACATGCATCATCTTCTACATTCATTCTCATAGTCTCTCTCTACTCGAGAGAATTTCTTCATTTCATGCGTCCCCGCATGTTGTCTCTTCCATCATAGCATTATCCCACCCTTTGCACCAAAAGGGGTTTAAATAACACCAACCAGGTGTGTGTTTGTTCATGTTTTTATCATCATCATTACAAGGGATTAATACTACACTACCTTCCTTCTAATTCATTTGGTGTTTGTTTCATTTTTTTAAGGGTAACCAAGGAGAGCCCTCTTCATCGACTAGCCGAAGGAAGAGGAAGAGAAGATCCATGTAATCTCCAGCTTCTCTCATTTCAGGGTCCCGTCACCCCTGGCGATCACATATTTCATACACGCGCACTGCGCATGATTTTTCATTCTACGAAAACACCCAGGCAGACTAAAGCTGATCAAACAAGTCATCAATCTGGGGCAATAGATACTTGTTCTTAACAGTCGCCTAGTTCAACTGCCGGTAGTCGATGCACAACCTCAAACTACCATCCTTCTTCTTCACGAACAGCACTGGCGCACCCCACAGAGAAAAACTAGGACGAATATACCCCTTGGCAAGCAACTCCTGCAGTTGCGCCTTCAGCTCTCTCAACTCAGCAGGCGCCATACGATAAGGGGCCTTCGACATAGGCGTCGTACTCAAAACTACCTCAATCACGAAATCGATCTCCCGCTGCGGTGATAACCCTGGCAACTCCTCGGGAAAAATATCGAAAAACTCGCACACGACAGAAATATCCTCCACTTCCTGACGTTACTGGTCGACCACAACCACCGAAGCAAGAAAACATTGACAACCCGCGTCAAACAATCGACGAGCCCTAATAGCCGAAATAAGAAAGTGGGAAGAGGAAGACCGGATACCTTAGAAGTACAAGGTGGACCGACGAGGATGTTGGAAGTAAACCCTCTTCCAGCTGCAATCCACCATGGCACCATGGGCCTCGAGCCAATCTATGCCCAACATCACATCAAAATCCTAAAACGGGAATACATAAAGCCTAGCTGGCAAGTTCCGCCCTTCCACCCACACAGGCACCTTCTCAAAACAATACGAAGTGTGTAAGAAATCGTCGGTAGGTAACTCCACTACCAAATCACAGGACTTCTCGGCCACTGGGTCCTCAACACTCTGAGCAAAATCCTCCGATATGAACAAATGAGATGCACCAGAATCGAACAAAACTCGAGCCGTACAACCCAAAATTAAAATAGTACCTTCTACCAACAGCGATGCCTCAGCCTCTGCACTGGTCATGTGAGTCACTCTGCCTCGGGATCTCTGCCTCCCTACAATAGCTGACTAAGTCAACTGAGGAAACTATCCCCACTATTGGTACTGCTGCGACTATGATGGTGTCTGCTAGGGCTGAAACTGCTCCTGCCGTTGAAGCTCATGCGGCTGACGCGGTCTTTGAGGGCAGTCACGTGCCATATGCCCCGGCTGATCACACCGAAAATAAATCACTAGCACCGAACACTACTTGCTTGGATGAAAATCATCGCACCAGGGACACCCGTCCCGAGAACCACTCCCCAAGCCCTGACGCTGGTAGGGTGTAGGCTGCTAAATGCTGCTCACTCACTACTGCCTTGACTCCTTGCACTCTTGACGCTTCTTACCAAAATCGGCATCCCTAAACAACTTCTTGAGCTTCAAACTGAAGTATGACGATTCTACCGCTGACACCACGGATGGAGATGCCCCTAAACCGCCTGTTGAGAGCTGGACAGTACTCTACTGTTGCACAACCATCGGCTGACTAAGACCCGTCTACGTCTGACCTGCACTGCCTTACCCCCCGAGTCCTCTGTAAATCTCCCTCCAGCACCGCTGCTGCTCTACAAGCCGCATCTAGGTTGGCCAAACCTGATGCAAGCAAGGGCTGCCTCAACTCTGATCTCAACCCCATAACAAACTACTTGGTCTTCAGCTCCTCATCTGACAAGATATGAGGCGCATAACAGCCTAACTCAATGAATCTGGATCAATACTACATCACTGTCATATCCTCCTAAGTCAGCTTTAGGAATTGGCACATCTTCTGTAACTTGATGAAAGGCGGACAAAAGGCACGCTCAAACGCTGCGATGAACTCTCGCCACGCAATCTGCCAAAGGGGACAAGACTAAAACGCTACTCTCCACTCTGCCGTCCACCAGGACCGGGCTGACCCCTGCAACCGGTGGCTAGCCAACTAATTCCCCACCCCTAGTCCAACCCTCCTGCGTGGGGTGTAGTGCATGTAATTGTTGATCACAAGGTGAAGCTTCATCGGCGCAGCGTGCGGGTAACCCACGCTTCCCCGCTCGCCCACGTCTCCGAATCGGGGTCGATTTCTTCAAACCGGTCAGGTGAGCTCACTGCCCTTGCTCCTAATAGTGCTTGTTTATTCAATATTCCTCAATTACGTCACCGGATAAGGGAGAGAGCGCCCGGTCCCAAGGCTCCACCACCTCCGAGTGACCGCCGTGGGTGTGAGTGAGTGGATCCATGCCCTTGGCACCTACCGACCTATTGAGGTGGGCAACCATATCCAAGGGGAGACTTACTAAATCACTACAGGCCCTCTACCAGCAGGGGACCCACCCCACATCCCTGACTCGGCATCCCCGAGTCACTCCCGGGTTGAGTGTATGTGTCAAAGAGTGTTCGCTTACGTAGGCCTCTTGGCCTTGTGGTTGTGCTTACATTCCTAGGTCCAAGGGGTTGTGTAGCATCAGAGATGGATACAAACACGTGCAAATGTATGCCGAATGGCCGGTGTTGTACCGGGACTATTCCATGGCAAAATCACAAGAAATAAGGGTTCGAGCATTTCACTAAACACCCTCCAGGCACAGGCTAGCCAGCCCTTTCTACAATCCCATGGGTCTCTATAAGGGCCCTGACCGGCTTGCCGTGATGCACGGTGACGCAAGCAACTCCCCGAAGTCAACTCTAGCCACTCACATACGGGCCTTGCCCGTATCCTGCATTGTCACCCCGGCCAACCCGGGGGCGTCCTGACGTCGAGCCTCGCCACGTGGAACCCAGTAAATAGGGCCAAGGGGCCCGCCCAGAAGCACGACTTTCAACCCTCCGAGATCCAAGGGAGACTTAACTAAGTCAACCATGGGCTTTGGAGGCCCGCCACACGCATATACAGCTCACATGAGTATGTTCGGCATTTCATCGAACACCTTGTGGGCGCATATGTTCCAGCCCATCTACACGAAACCACAGGACACCCCATGGTTCCAGCCCCTCAGTTGGGTCCTACAATGACCCCATAGCAAGTCAGGGCCAACCCCGACACTTAGACACGTGGTAATAAGCCACCTAACTCTAGCACTCGGGCCAACCCGAGACTACCATGAAAACCCATTGTATAACATGGCACATAGCCTGAGGCGTGGCTCACAGTCACAAAGTGCCTCCCCTTAGCTCCCACGATCTCTCGTCGTCAACCCAAGGCCCGCCGTGCGGCACCCTAGCAATCTACTCAAGACGTTCGGCAATCCGGGGTGTGTCGGGTATTTACCCAGACACCTTACGGGCGGCTACGACAACTCAAAGAACGGCAGCACCCACGGGCCCATTCCAGCCTTCTGGAGATCAAAGTCCAGCGAAGGACAACCCCAGATGGCACAAGAAGACCCCCGGGGGCCATCCCCTAGGGTTACGACCTCCCCCGGGGCCAGTTCACCCCAGGGGCGGCCGCGCACCCCACAGAGGGTGACCTCCCTAGGGGCCGCACCCCTCCCTCCATCCCGGTGGTCCCATGGCCACCACTCCATCCCAGTCTGTTCGATTTATGATCTTACGGTGCAGTTCCAGTGCCATACGAGTTCGAGAAGCTGACACGTGGGTGTAAGAGCACAAAGCGACAGCCTAGGGGAGTTCCTCAAGTCTGACACGCTTGCAAGCTTCCCCGTACCCTCCCAGTCAATTAGTTCTTTTCTTCTTAGTCAATTTAGGAAGAAAATAAACTAAAAAGATAATTTTATAGAGTGGGGACCGCTCCCCCTCTCTCTCCATGCGCCCAACCTGCCGACCTGAAACCAAATAAAATATTATTTTTTACCAACTGAAGGAGTTTCGGTTTCGTCCAGTTTCGGCCGGTAGGTTTCGGATCGTTCGATACGTTTCGGCCTAAACGTTTCGGTTTTGGCAGAAACTGCCATCCCTGGGAAGAATGAGCTGATTCCCTACCATACAACCGTCATGAGGCTAAAAGAAAATTTTTACCTATTTGAAGTAAGCCATGTCCCGAGGGGCAATAACTCCCAAACAGACACTTTGACAAAATTGGCAACAGCCTTAAAACTCCCACATGAAGGGCAGTTGAATGTTACCATCAGACACCGAAGGCTCATGCCAAGTGTGCTTGACGAAGAATCTACCCTCACTATCTATGAGGTCAACAACATTCAAGAGGACGCTCCAAAAGAAGATTGACGTGAGCCGATTATAAAGATAAAAAACAGGTGGCTTCCTCCCGATCGGACTCAAAGAGTGCAACTGCTACGCAGGACAACATCTTATCAGCTAATTGACGGCTTGCTTTTCCGGCTCATCCATGAGAAAGACCGATCAGTCCTCCTACGGTGCCTTTCCCCTAAGGAAGCAAAAATCGTGATGCACGAGGTCCATTCTAGGTTGTGCGGAGCCCATCAAGTAGGAGCCAAAAATGAAAAGCAACATTAAGCTCAAAAGATTTTACTAGCCCACTATGTACGAAGATTGCAACCAATATGCTCGTACATGTCACCAATGCCAAGCATTTGAGCCAGTGCCTCGGAGGCCGCCTAATCCGCTCCATCCAACTCCTCGGAGGCGACAGTAGCAGCTCAAGGATCTCCTACTGCACCCATAGTCACAAGACCACCACAACATCGGCGAGGGTCACGGACGCCACCACCAGGATAACTGACAACGACGCCACCTAAAGAGTAACAGCCACCGCATTCTAGAACCCGACGGGAAGAAATGCAGCGAGTCCGATTTGACCTGGCCAAAACTGTTAACAATGTAGCCCACCCCTTTCTCATTGCACGGGAAGATGGGGAGGCCTTCTATAATCACCTGAAACCTCCTCCTCGACGGGTTGGGGAAGGTTTCCCTCGCCCGCAACCACCGTTGGAGGCGCAGGATAGCGCCACCTGCCGCAAGAAGGCCAACCTTCAACAACCGATCCACGGCGTCCTCCATCCCCACCGCTAGGAAAAAGAGGGTGACACCCAAGAGACCTCCCAATCTCTCCCAGAAACCTCTGTCAACCTCTGTCGGACATCCGAGGCCTCAACCAACCCTTCCACTAAGGAGGCACATAGGCATCTCTACAGCCACCCTAGAAGAACCTCCTCCAAGAGCTCCCCTACCTCAATACACCTCTTACTCTGTAGACCTCGGACAACGTCGGCAAACGAACGGCCTCTATAGCATACCACCTGCAGCACCCCGGCTCTCGGAACCGCCGAACTGCAAAAACGCCTGATATGGCCCCTCTGGCCACACCAATAGCACGTCGGAGGCCCCCGATCACCTACCCCTGGCCCAAACCAATCCCCACCATGTTGCTGGCCCACTGTCGGGCCCTCAGGACTCCAACGAGCCGTCACACTCCCACCCAAACCACCACCACCCATTATCCCTGCCAGCGACAGGAAGACAGGCGAGGGTCTGCGAGAGCCACCGCTCCCCGACGGGAAGTGGTTAGGAGAGGACAGCCACATCAGACCACCGGAAACCCCATAGCTTCTCACTCTAGATGAAGCTAGAAAGAGAAGCTCGCATAAACCTTAACTGAAATTCAGTTCCAGTTCCTTATTGAGACTCTTTATTACTATATACATTATAATTTAATCTTTGAAGATTAGAAACCTTAAGTCCCGAGGATCACGAAAACGTGATTTTCTATTTTTTGATACTTTTTTAAAAAATTCAGATTTTCTATAAATATCTCATTTCTTTATTCTTTTTCCGTCTTCTTCTTCTTCTCCTTCCTCCCGTGACCGCGCCCCCTGTCCCTCTCTCTCTCTCTCTCTCTCTCTCTCTCATTCGACCGCGGCGAGCTCCCTTCTGACTGCAGACGGCGGCGGGGCGACGGCGCGACAATGTGGGTGACAGCGAGGCGATTGCGTGGGCGTGCGGCGTGCGTGGGAAGCGTGAAGGCTCGAGGTTCTTAACGGCATTCTTCGTGGATTAAGCTCGGATCGGCGTACCTTGACGCGGAACGAAGGTAGGGTGACGTTCCCTAACTCATTGCCTTCCATTCCCGTGGTTTGGAGGCCGAGGCGAGGTCGAGCGTGGGTGATTTTGCGCCGAGAACGGGAAACCATGTTGCGAGGAGAGTTCGCCCGATCCACCGTTTTACGCCACGAATCCGTATTTTAGGGGCGTAGAAGCATGCTAGGGGGCTTGGGGGTCGTTTTCCCTTCATTTCCCCATCCGTGGGGCTTGTATGGGGGTGGAATGGGTGAAATCCGGCGAGCTCGCCATTTTTGCTCCGGTGAGGGTTATGCGGTCGAACCAAGGCCCACACATCCCCATGTACGTCTCAGTGGGGACCGCACAATGGCTCGGAGCGCAGTGGGGGTTGCGTGGCCTATCGTGGGACCACACATCCCTATGTGCGGCCCCGTGTCAACCACCCATCCCTGAGTTTTTGACCGTTGCACAGTGCACTGGGGTGTGCGGCCATGGGCTGGCCGCATGTCACCTGGCGCTGTTGGCTCGGCGCGCAGTGGGACATGTGCGGCCTGTCCTGCGACCGTGCATCCCATGCGCGACCCAAGACCAACCGCGCATCCTGTGAGTTTCTGACCGTTGTTTGTTACCGTTACGCAGTATTTGGGGTGAGCGGCTAGGGTTTAGCCGCATGTCCCCATGAGCGGCCATGGGCTGGATGTTCATCTTCTGGTACCGTTGGTGGATAAGCGGCCCAGGTGGGACTGCCCATGCCTTGGAACGGCGAGATCCTAGCCGCCCTCCCCCTGAGTGGTTAGTGTCCGACCGTTCATGTTTCTTACCGTTGGGATTAATGGACGGTCAGGTTGGACCGTCCTTCTCCCACGCGCGGCTACGACTTAGCCGTGCATCCTTGAGCAGCTGATGATGGACTGTTCATCGTCTGAGGCCTAGCCGGTGGTTTCTTTCGTGCCGATTCGAGCCCCAGGTGAGCAGACCTTGATCCACGTGCTGACCCGTGGTCTGACTAATGCTAGGCATCATGTGGGGACCATGTGTGGGGGTGCCGTGGGGGGTCCCGGGATGTGGCCTCTTCGGCTTACGTCATCATGAATCGGTGTTGTACAAGGAGTGATCCTTATACTTGTCTACCTCCGGAGTCATTTTTCGTAAATTGTGAGTCCGTTCTTTCGGTGACATGTCCACTAGTCGTAGCCTCCTTACAGCACGCGTATGCTGACCCACCCGGGAGTGGTGGAGCGGCTGACCCGAGTGACACGGTGAGTAGGTTGGTTACCGTAGGGCCCCCACGTACAGCCAAGTTCGGGCTTAGGGGGAATTACCAGGTAGAGGACAGGCCTAGGGCGTATGGTCTAAGTATGCACATGAGGCTGAGGGTGTCGGACCCGCGCTGATGAGCGTGACCTCAGCTAGTCCTTATTTTGGTGGTACTTCTGGTTACTGTGTGTGTCTGAGTCTCGCGCCCAGGGCGTTGTAGCTAGACACCTGTGACGCGGTGTAAGACGTCAGAGGGCAGAGATCTTATCTCAAACTCAACAATGTCCCACAATTAGAGAACTTGGGAGCCATCGTCATAGAGGAGATGATGACAGTGATGAGGATCAGAATCCAAAATTTAGAGATGGAGTTTTTGAGAGTTTGAGACAAATACATGAAGATGAGGCACGCAGATTCGGACATGGCACGTCAGCTTCTGAATTGCAACATCGTAGGAGTACAATAGGAGGACTAAGGCAGCCAGCATTTAGTAGAACAAATACCATGTCTGTTGCTCAGAAATCATCTTTACTTGGTGTTGGAGATGATCTAACTTCTCCTTTAGATCCATCTGTTGGTCCAATAAATTATTGTGTACAAAAAAGATGATGCTCAGCAACAAATTATCAAGACTAGTTTGATGGCATGGAAACATGCCAGGAAGGTTGCATCTCAACAATGAAAGCACATCTCCAAATGGTTCTTCTATGCAAATATTCCTGCCAATGCTGCTCGTAATCCCTATTCCAAACAATGGTTGGAATTTTATTTGTTCTTCATAGGTTCTCAAATGCATTTGGTGAATTATCTGTGCATACTTTAAGCTGAGAGTGAATTGAATGACATTTTCTGATAGTTTGAGCTACATGTGACTGATATCTGATACATCAATTGCTGTGATTAATGGTTGCATATGTCATGATGCATAATTTGTCAAACATACTGCATTCTGTCATTGCACATGTTGCATTTAGAATCCTCATATATTGTACAAAGTCAGGGGGAGCTGGTCAAAGCATCTCTAGTATATCATGCATACTTATCTAGCCCATTTCCCTGTATGGTCTTCATGACTCTCATGACCATGTAATGATCCTAGGAAAATCACTGCAGATGCATACATGTTGACTATTGCATGGCATGTCAGTCATTTTAGAAAATCCCAAAAAGATTTGATTCAACGCATTTGGTCAGGGGGAGCATTTATCTTGATTCCGAATGTTGGCTATTCATTTGGTTACACACTATCCACTTCAGTAGACCTGAATCATTCATTCTGTCAGCTAGCATTTCAATTGTCTAGCCATATCCTCACTCACTCTGTTGTCTCTGCTCGTCCTACCAGTTCTGAGTTCACTTGATTTGATGCTCTACTTGAGACTGAAAATTCTTTGATTACTGCTCATATTGTTGTTGAAAGGGAACTTCACTTGAAAGCGTCTTGAGTTACTGGTTGTCTGAAACTACTTAAATGCTGAAACATCTTGGTCCGACTAGAAACTAAGTCTCCTACTCTATTAACAAAATTTCCTACTATTTCCATGAACTGTTTGCTACTGAATATATTGATCTATCTGAAATTGGAAACATTTCAATTTGTGCACCTTTTTCCTAAATCTGAAAACATCTCTAATGAAGAATCTTCTATCGTACTGGCTTAAGAATGTCTGACGAATCAAATTGATTTAAGACTAATATGTGCATTAAGTTTTATCTAAGAGACTTGAAAATATCTGAATCATCTATTTTAATAAATCTTAATAGACTGTCTCATGTAAATTCATGCAAGACCCTTTTGAAATCTAAAAAGTTAAAATCATGGTTATTTTGGTTGATACATGTTGTTAGTACAATTCTTAAACACTAAATCTGTATGAAGTTCACTAATCAAGAAATCTTGGACAGAGCAATGACTTTGGTCACTAAGAAACTGGGTTCTCTATCAAAGAAATGGAGTAAACCCACGTCATGTAGTGCCTTAGTTACCTCTACTATAAAAAAATGATTATTTTTCTGACAGAGCTAGGGCATGGTTGTGTTGAGTAACTGAGGATTCCGGCCTCTGATCAAAGTGTTTCCTCATGAAAAAAGACACGGATGAGGGGGAAAATAAGAGGGAAGCTCCCCCGACACCCCTAGCATGCATCTATGCCCTCGAATGGGTCCGAAACGTGACGAAATGGCGGATCGACACACAAGTCCTAAAACATAGATTTTTTCCAAAACGTCCAAATAAGCCCACTCGGCTCACCACGGCCTATGAAACTCGCGGGAAAGGAACTACACGAGTCAAGGTTCCGTCCCCCTACCTCCACTGAAGATTTGACGCACCGTGGACGCCATTCCACGAAGAAACGCCCCACGGAATCTCACCGGCGCCCTACGCTCGCGAACCAGCTTCATCGCGCCCTCGTGCCTCGATCCTTGACCCATCCTCGCTGTCCTCGTCGCCCACACCGCCCCGCCTCACCCCCGCCCTGGTCCGTCGGCCGCCAGAGAGGTGAGAGAGAGAGGAGAGTGTGAGAGAAGAGAGAGAGGGTGAGAGTGAGAAATGAGAGAAGAGAGAGAGGGAGGGGTTAATATATAGAAAATCTGAAAGTTTAAGAAATTTAGAAAAATATGAAAAAATTACCTCTGCGATCCTCGGAAGATGCACAATGTAGCGGTACCGTCCCGGAGTCGGAGAACGCAACGGTTCACCTTGCACAGTGTTCCGAAGGATCATCAGAGAAAAATACATGTAAATCACAAAACACACTCTGGGATCCACAAAAAGGATCCGAATAATACCTGAAAAATCTGGTGCATTACACATATGGTGCGTGACTCTCCTCAGAGGTCGCGACAGCCACCCCAGTACCCTCAGCAGCAGCAGGGGTAGTATCTGTCACTACCACGGTCAGTGAGTGTGGGCAGACAGAGGTCTCGAGGCAAGATTACCCATATGACCAGGGCAGAGGCCGAGTCATCGCAGCTTGTAGAAGGTATTGTTGTGATTTTGGGTTGTGCAGCTCGAGTTTTATTTAATTTGGGCATGTCACATTCGTATATATCAGAGGATTTTACGCTGAGTGTCAAGGACCCGATGTCCCAGATGTCGTGTGATTTGGCTGTGGAATTACCTTCTGGCGATTTTATGTTTATCCCGTATTGCTTCAAGAAGGTTCCAGTGTGGATTGAGGGGCGGAACATGCCAAGCTGGCTTTATGCATTGTACCTTCAGGATTATGATGTGATTTTGGGTATGGATTAGCTCGAGGCCCATGGAGCGATGGTGGATTGCGGTTCGAAGAGGGTCTACTTTTAGCCTTCCCATAGACCCGCGTTCTATTTCCAGGGTATCCGATCCACCTCGCCGGGTTTTCTCATTTCTGCTATTAAGGTTCATAGGTTTCTTGATACCGGATGTCAGGGTTTCCTTGCATCTGTGGTCGTGGTAGACCAGTCGGAACCGGATGTGGAGGACATTTTGATGTTTTCCCCGAGGATTTGCCTGGACTACCTCCTCAGCGAGAGATTGATTTTGTTGTCAAGGTTGTGCCTAGTACGGGGCCTTTATTGAAGGCTCCTTATCACATGGCTCCCGCTAAGTTGAGGGAATTGAGGGCGCAGTTGCAGGAGTTACTCGTCAAGGGGTATATTCTTCCTAGTTTTTTTCCTTAGGATGCGCTGGTATTATTTGTGAAGTAGAAGGATGGTAGTCTGAGGTTGTGTATTGACTACCGGCAGCTGAATGAGGTGCCCATTAAGAACAAGTATCTGCTGTCGTAGATTGATGATTTGTTCGATTAGCTTCAGTCTGCTCGAGTGTTCTCGCGGATTGATCTTCGGTCCGATTATTATCAGCTGCGGATTCGTGAGTCTGATGTGGAGAAGACTGCGTTTAGTATGAGGTATGGGCATTATGAGTTCTTGGTGATGCCGTTTGGCGCGCAGCAGGAAATCTTTGGCCCCGTGCTCGCCGCCATGACGTTCCGTACGCCCCGCGAGGCCGTCGAGCTTGCGAACAACACCGTGTACGGACTCGCGTCTTGCGTTTGGAGCGAAAACATCAACGTCGCACTTCACGTCGCAGCGCAAATCAAGGCAGGCGTTGTCTGGGTGAATTGCACCAACTTATTTGACGCCGCTTGCGGCTTTGGCGGATACCGCGAAAGCGGGTTCGGGCGCGAAGGCGGCAAAGAAGGCTGTTCCAGCAAAGAAGACTACGGCCAAACCTGTAAAGAAGGCACCTGCGAAGAAGGCGGCGAACCGGAACAGTACCCACGGTGCGGGGATTGATCCGACGAGTACCTACGGGCAGAGGCTGGCACGCCGGACAGAGGAGAACCTGACGCCTGCGATGAAACATCGCCGGGACGTCTTTATTCGCGAGTACATCCGCGACTTCAACGGCGCACAGGCATGGCTCCGCATGAAGGCGGAGGTGGACCCGGAAGACGCGCACAAGCACTACAGCCCGGCGCAGGCAGCCGAGCACGCATACCAGCTGAAGAACGAGCCATACGTCGCCAAGCGCATTGCGGAGCTGGTGGATAGCCTCGAGGCTGCCAACATGATCAGCCAGCAGCGCGTCCTCGCCATGCTCATCCGCGACGCGGAGCTACAGGGCATCGGGGCCAAGCACGCCGCCCGCGTATCGGCGCAGAAGGTGCTCGTTGACGTGCTGGGCATGAGCAGCCAAGCCAAGGCGGCCGCAGCGCGCACAGAGGGCGCAGGCGGTGCGGGTGGGCCGCGTGGGGGCGTCATGGTGGTGCCCGAGGTGGCAGGCACGGCGGACGAGTGGGAGGCCGCAGCGGCGCAGGCACAGGCCAAGCTGAAAGAGGAGGTCCGCAAGTGACCGCCTATGTCGACTTCGACCAACACTTCAAGACCGGGTTGGCCCGCGACCTTGCCGGCATGATCCTCGGCGACTACGACGGGCACGGCACCTACCGCAGCATCTTCCAGCACGCCAGCGACCCCGGCCTCATCGTCAAAGTGGAAAACGGCCGCCAGTCGTTCAGCAACGTGCATGAGTGGGAAATCTGGAAGGCGGTGCGTGAGACCAAGCTGGCGCAGTGGTTCGCCCCCTGTGTGGACATCAGCCCGGCCGGCATGGTGCTCATCATGCGCAAGTGCGAGCCGAGCAACGTGCAGAGCCTGCCGGACAAGGTGCCGGCGTTCTTCACCGACCTGAAGGCCGAGAATTGGGGGTTCTACGAGGGCCGCCCGGTGTGCTTCGACTACGGCAACCACCTGATGCTGGAGCGTGGGATGACCACGAAGATGCGCAAGGCGCGGTGGACTGCTCATGGCTGACGGCGGCTACTACCGGACGCCCGGCGGCGTGTTGGCCCCCGCGCACATGCGCGAGCAGGGGCCGAAGATCGTGTGGACGCCGCTGCCCGGCTCGCAGGCGTTGGCGATGTCGTGCCCCTGCAACCACATCCTCCTGGAAGGCACACGCGGCCCCGGCAAGACCGACGCGCAGTTGATGAAGTTCCGCCGGTACGTGGGCCTCGGGTATGGTCCGTTCTGGCGCGGCGTCATCTTTGACCGCGAGTACAAGAACCTCGACGACTTGATCAGCAAGAGCCGGCGTTGGTTCCCCGAGTTCGGCGACGGGTGCAAGTTCATCAGCGGCGGCAGTCAGCTGAAGTGGGTCTGGCCCACGGGCGAGGAGCTGCTGTTCCGTGTTGCGAACAAGACCGTCGATTACTGGAAGTACCACGGCCAGGAGTTCCCCTTCATTGGCTGGAACGAGCTGACCAAGTACCCGACCCGCGACCTGTACGACATGATGATGTCGTGCAACCGCTCGTCCTTCCTGCCGCAACTCCACCCGGTGTACGAGTGGAACGCGGAGACCGAGGAGTGGGACGAGTTCTACCTGCCCGACATCCCGCTGATCGTTGCCAGCACCACCAACCCGTTCGGCGCGGGCCACCATTGGGTGAAGAAGGAGTTCATTGACCCGGCCCCGCCCGGCGTGGTGGTGAAGAAGACCACCAATGTGTTCAACCCCCGCACCGGCAAGCGCGAGGACATCACCAAGACCCAAGTCCGCATCTTCTGCTCGTACAAGGAAAACAAGTTCCTGTCCCCCGAGGCAGTGGCCGAGCTGGAGAACATGAAGGACCCCAACCGCCGCCGCGCATGGCTGTGGGGCGATTGGGACATCAGCGCAGGTGGTGCCATCGGCGACCTGTGGTCCAGCGACGTGCATGTGCTGCCTCGGTTCGCCGTGCCCCGGCACTGGCGCATCGACCGCTCGCTGGACTGGGGCAGCGCGCGCCCGACGTCTGTGGGCTGGTGGGCAGAGGCCAACGGCGAGGAGGTTGAGGTCCCCATGCCGGGGCGCAAGCCCATCCGCTGGGCACCGCCAGCCGGCACGCTCATTCGCATCTACGAGATGTATCTCACCCCGGAGATCGGCAGCAACAAGGGCCTCATGTGGGGGCCGCGCAAGGTGGCACGCGAAGTGAAGCGCATCGACGAGATGCTGAAGGAAGACGGGTGGATCGGTAGCCGCGTGCGCCCCGGCCCGGCGGACGGCATGATCTTCGACGTGAAGCCTACCGACTACGAGGAAGAGGCGGAGAGCATCGCGGCAGCCATGGAAGACGAGGGTGTGCTGTGGGAACGTGCCGACAAGAGCCCCGGCAGCCGCAAGAACGGCCTCACACTTATCCGGGATAGGTTGCAAGCGTCGATAGACGGACAGGAGCCGGGACTCTACGTTATGCGCAACTGCGCCGCCACGCTGGCGCTGCTGCCCAACATTCAGCGCGACGAGGACGACCTCGAAGACGTTGATACCGAGCAAGAAGATCACCTTTACGATGATCTGCGTTACCGGGTGCTGAAAGGCGGTGTCCGATCGGCCACTAAAGACCAAATCAAAATCCGCCAAGCGCGATAGGAGCACACCATGCCTCAGATTGACTACACCCGCGACGAAGTCAAGCGCCAGCTCCCCCGCTGGACCCTTATCCGCGACTGCCTGTCCGGGCAGGAGAAGATCAAGGAGAAGGGCACCGAATATCTGCCCATGCCCAACGCTGCGGACAAGAGCGACGAGAATAAGGAACGGTACAAAGCGTACAAGCTGCGCGCCGTGTTCCTCAACGCCGTCGCCAATACAGTGGAGGGCCTCATCGGGCAGGTGTTCGCAGCCGACCCGGTGGTAGAGCTGCCCCCGGCCATGGACATCATGATGGAAGACGCCGACGGCGAGGGCATGACGCTGACCCAGCGCGCGAAGAAGGTGTTGGCCGAGGACTTGGCGCTGGGGCGCTCTGCGCTGCTGGTGGACTTCCCCAAGGCCATGATTGACCCGGCCACCAACCTCGAGCGCGACTTCACCCGGTCGGAGATGCAGGACGGCACCGCCCGCGCCAACATCTTGCAGTTCGACCCCGAGAACGTCATCAACTGGCGCACGAAGCTGATCGGCGGCAAGCGCGTCCTGTCCCTTGTGGTCATCGCCATGAAGTACATCAGCTACGACGACGGCTTCGAGATCAAGGAAGACGACGAGTGGCGCGTGCTGAAGCTGGACGACGCGAACGAGTACGTGTGCGAGGTGTGGCGGCTGACCAGCACGGTGAGCGCGCCGGGCACTACCAATGCGCGCCCTGCGAACCAGTTCGTCATCTACGACACGTACAAGCCGCGCGACGCCACCGGCAAGCCGTTGGGTTACATCCCCTTCACCTTCGTCGGTAGCCTCAACAACAACGAGTCCCCCGACAAGCCGCCCATGTACGACATCGCGGTGCTCAATATCGCCCATTACCGCAACTCGGCCGATTACGAGGACAGCGTCTACATGGTGGGCCAGCCCACGCCGGTCGCTACGGGCCTCACCAGTTCGTGGATCAAGGAGCAGTGGGGCGACAAGCCGCTCCAGCTGGGCAGCCGGGGCATCGTGCCGTTGCCGGTGAATGGCGACTTCAAGCTGGTGGGTGCTGACGAGAACAAGATGGTTATCGAGGCCATGAACCAGAAGGAGCGCCAGATGGCGATGCTCGGCGCTCAGCTGGTCGAGAAGAAGGAGGTCCAGCGCACCCTCGGCGAAGCGCAGATGGAGCGTGCCGTGGTGGAGTCCACGCTGGTGCAGTGCGCGAAGAACACTGCGGCGGCGATTCAGAAGTGCCTGCGCTGGGCTGCCGCGTTCTACGGCGAAAACCCGGATACCATCACCTACGACCTCAGCACCGACTTCGCGATCAACAAGATGACCCCGGAGGAGAAGGGAACACGGGGGGTTGGGGTTGAACCAAGGCAACAGAGCCCCGTTCTTCCCAGAAGGGTGAGCACCCGATGGGAGTCTTGTAGACCATTTGGTATGCCCAAAGAGCTTTATGTATTTTCTTGCCTCAATCTCTTTTGCGATTGCCAACTATTTTGGTCAGGTATTTTGAATGCTTCAGTCAATCCATTAGCTCGAGGATTGTAGACCATTGTTGTCCACCAGTTGATGTGGAATTTTGCCGCTAACTAGTAGATGGTTTTATTCTTGAACAGAGTGCCATTATCCGACATGATCTACCTCTGGGTGCCGAATTTGCATATGATATGGTGTTTGACAAATCAGGCAACGACCTCTCCCATAACCTCCCAAAGGGGAATGGCTTCGATTCATCTGGAGAAGCAAACTGTTGCAACTGAGATAAACTTGTAGCCTTTGGAAGATGGCGAGAAAGGTCCCACAATATCCATCTTCCATTCTGCAAAGGGCCATGCAGGGGTCGTGAGGTGTAGTTAGTTAGGAGGTCTTCTCGGCACCAGGTCAAAGGCTTGGCATTGATGACATGTGCAGGTGTATTGGTTACAGTCCGCATACCTGGTGGGCCAATAGAAGCCTTTAAGCTTAATGTTGTTTTTCATTTTATCTCTTGCCTGATGGGCACCGCAGAGTCCCGAGTGGACCTCACGCATGATCGATCTGGCTTCTCTTGCTGAGAGACAGCGCAGGAGAACAGACTTGTCCTTTTCATGGACGAGTCTATACAGTTGGTCTCCTATCAGCAGATATGTTGAAGTCTTTGAGCCCGACTTGAAGGGAGACAACCATTCTTTATTTTGATAATTGGCTTGCGCCAATCTTCCTCTTTGGTGGCATGCCTTCTTCAATTACGTTGACCTCAGAAGTTGTGGGGCCAGATTCCTCGTCTAGGACACTTTGGCATAAGCTTTCCGTGTCTAACAGTTATGTCTAATTCTCTTTCGGGTGGAAGTTTTATGGCGGAGGTTAGCTTGGTCAGGGCATCTGCTTGAGAATTTTTGCTTCTGGGGACATGATCTATTTCAAATAGGTAAAAGTTCTTCTTAAGCCTCATCACAGTGGCATGGTAAGGAATTAGTCCCTACTTTCGGACATCATTGTCGCCTGTGACTTGTCGGACGACCAACTGTGAGTCCCTGCAGGCTTTGATGCATTTGATGTCCATTTCCAGAGCTAACTGGAGCTCGATAATTAATGCTTCGCATTTCGCTTCGTTGTTTGTCAGCAGCTTCATGAGGGCGCAGGAATTATGTAGAATTCCTTTTTGAGGAGTCACAAAGACGATGCCCGCCCCTGATGTGAGGCTTATAGTACCATCAACCTTCTTGACTGTTTAGGAAGCGCCATCAAAATAGAGCTCCCAGCATGGCATGTCAATTGCGTGAGTGTCCTCCTTTTATAGTGGGGTATCCTCCACTTGATCTGCTCGTTGTTTAGGCAAGAGTGTTTCTTCCTCGGGGAGTTCGATATTGAGAGGAGAGTCTGTCGGGACGGGGTGTGTTGCCAGAAACTCCACCATTCTTTCTCCCTTGATTGTTTTTTGCGGGACAAAGGTTATGTCAAACTTTTTGAGGAGTAACATCCATTTTCTCAGTCTTCCTGACATTACGGGCTGTTTGAGGAGAAATTTGAGTAGGTCAAACTTTGATATTAAGTCCATCCGTGAGACAAGAGATAATGTCTCAATTTCTTTATGGTGAACACCAGTGCTATACACACTTTCTCCATCGGAGGATAACGGTGTTCAAGGCCCACTAGCTTCCTACTGAGGTAATATAATGGCTGCTCTTTGCTCTCTTCATTTATTTGTGCCAGCAGGACTCCCAAAGAAGCTTCCATGACAGCAATGTAGAGAAATACCCACTTAACAAAATCTGTGGCCCAGTTGGTATGGACAGAGGGTTTTAAGAAGAAAACCATACCAGTTTTGGTGGGCTGGGTTTATGGGCTTTCTGTGAACTGCGTCTGCCACTGCAGCATAGGCCTTCTAAAAAACCGCTTACAGAACAAAAGAATACAGTAAACTTGTTGGCATATTAAGGCAAGTATTTAGGTAAATTTCTCAAAAATGCCTGAAGCCATGTGTCTAGCCAATTGGTCAAATAAGACCTACAATGCCCAAATTTGCTTCTCCAGGCAACCATACTGCCTTCACAAGGATTCATTAGACAGCATATCATAAAAAATTGGCTTATAATTTGATTCTCCACGGCTGAGATCGCTAGGTGAGACTGCATAGATGTATGTGCAGACAAAAAAGATCCAGGACCATTTCCCCTTCCATACCTTTTTGGTTTTAGCACAAACATGTAATGCAGAGATAATTATTGTTGTAAGAAAAGAAGACTGGAAGCAGATGGACCCTGCACAACATCCAGAATGACATAATGCACATTTCAGTCCACTGAATGAATCAACCGATAGAAGAGGAATTGGATCGATGAAAAAGGCCACAAATCACAATTAGTCAGAATATTCATATGCCCCAGGAGGGCACACAGGAATGCTTCATCACCTTACGGAAAAGCCATGTCGGGATTAGAATTTCAAACAAACACCCCAAAACGGCAAAGCCCACAGCATCCCTCGGATCCAAAACCCTCCCCTCCCTAGGAAGTAGAAACCAAAACAAGGAAGAAAAGATGAAACTTTAATAAGAGGAGGATTATCCAGCGCACATACCAGAAATTTTATAAGAGACGAACATTAGGATAGGATAGGAATTCACCCTACATGACGATGACGATGATGACGACGACATTCTGATTTGTCTCAATAGATTGTGATGTACCAGGAAAGAAAAAGCAAAGGCAGAAGAGAGGCATGCACTGCACAATGGGCCACCACTAAGTGTTAGTTTTCACTTGGCGACCATTCGGAGGATGAAGTCATCGTAGCGGATGTTGCCGTTGGGGTCGACGTTGACCTCGCGGATCCACTCATCGAACTCCGTGGGCTCGAGCTTCTCGCCGATGCTGGTGAGGATGTGGCGGAGGTCGGAGACAGTGACGTAGTCGGCGCCATCCTTGTCGAGGATGTGGAAGGCATCACAGAGCTGGCGGTCGAAGGGCTCGGGCTTGAGGTGCCTGCGCATCAGCTCCAGGAAGCGGGGGAAGTTGAAGGGGTCGGACAGGCCCTCCCGTGCCACGATGTCCTTGAGCTGCGCCTGGGTGGGGTTGCCCCCCAGCGACCGGATCAGGATCCCCAGCTCCGACACCGCGATCCGGTCGTCCTCGTTCGTGTCGAATAGCGGGAACGCCTCCCACATCGGCGCCACCTGCTCGTCCGATGGCTCCTTCCCACCACCCATCGCCTCCCCCCTCCCCTTCTCCTCTCCGCTCACGATGCCCCACCAGGGGCCTGGTGGCGGCGGTGACGGCCATGGGGCCTGGAGGTGGGGGGAAGGGCCCGACAGCTAGCAGGCCACCGCGAAGGAGGGAGCGGGGTTGGGAAGAGAAGCAGGGAGAGGATTGGTGTGATATGAGGAAAATCGGATGTTAAATCGAGAATAAATGAAAAACATCGAGCGGCAATTTTGCCGCCATCCACGTCGCCCTCAATTCCTATGTTTTTAGATTTTTTTATTTTTTTAAAGTGATCTATTCTTACATTTTATTAAAAATGAAATAATATCTAAGATCTATTCACATCACTCACAAAATCGTAGGAATACCTTACAATTTATGACGCGTATCTCTTGTGAGGTGACCTGAGGCTTCAGCGGTCCGAGTGGACCCATCTTTGACTTTTGGTTGACCATTTCGGGTATGCAATTACTACCCGTTCATATTTTAGGTGTCAACAAATGCCCCGCAGCCACTGATGTCACGAGTGAGGGATGAACAGAGCGGGGTCCGCGGATGTGCTTGCTTTATTGGCCTTGCAGGTGCGGCCCACCTCACTTGATCTTTGAGTCAGTGACATGTCTCAAAACTTGTTGATTCGGTGGGAGCAATAGTCTTGAATCAGTGGCACTCTCGATTCAGTGCTTCTTTTGAATAGATGGGGCTCCAAGTCGGTGGCAATCCGAGTCGGCGCTGACTTTGATTCGGTGGCGGCACATCCGCTGCCGATTCGGTGGCGAGCCCAGCCAAAAGGCAGGCGGTGAGTCGGTGGCACCTCCACCGACTTACCCTCCCCCTTTTCTTTCCGACGAGGGTTTTCATAGGGTTTTTCAAACCCTTTAAGCTTCCTTTTCCTCCCGATCCACCCCACTGGCGGCTAGGGCTTCTTCTCCGGCGGTGAGGCTCCTCTTTTCCCCCTTCCTTTGACGGTGAGGGCTCGATCAGCGAGGGCTTTCTTATTTTCTTCTTATTTGGGCATGACGCTAATTCGCCCAGCCTGGGGTATGTAAATTTGTAAGAGTAGGAAAGCGCTCACACCTTCAAGGAAGGTATGAGGAGTTCGCTCCACCGCGGCACAAATTTCCCCGATGCTAGGGCTATGTTAGCTTGAGTAGGGGACTTTCAAGGATGGGTGTTTGAAAGGCTATTGTATTCATCAGCGCTGAAAGGTATGCCGAGGCAGTGAGAGGGGTTGTATTTGCTAAGAGGGGTGAAAGGCCCAGATTAACCAGAGGTTCACTAGTCTTGCCGATGATGACAAGGGTCAATGGTAGCTCATTTGTCGACATTGGTTAAATGCCAAAGCCAAGACATGTTTGTTCGTTAATAAGGATGGAAGGTCCAAATTAATGGCTACTAACCGGTCTTGCTGATGGTGACAAGGGTCAATGGTAGCTCGTTCGTCGACATTGGTCAAATGTCGAAGCCAAGACATATTTGTTCATTAACGAGGACGAAAGGTACAAGTTCAGGGGTACTGACCGGTCTTGTCGATGGTGACAAGGGTCAGACATAGTTTGTTCATCGACATTATTAAATGTCGAAGCAAAAGGGTTTGTTCATTAACGAGGATGAAAGGTCCAAGTTAAGGGATACTGACCGGTCTTGTCGATGATGACAAGGGTCAGCGATGATTTGTTCATCGACATGGGTCAAATGTCGAGGCAAAGGGTTTGTTCATTAACGAGGACGAAAGGTCCAAGTTAAGGGGGTATTGACCGGTCTTGCCGATGATGACAAGGGTCAGCGACAGTTTGTTCATCGACATTGGTTAAATGTCAAAGCAAAGGGTTTGTTCATTAACGAGGATGAAAGGTCCAAGTTAAGGGGTACTGATCGGTCTTGCCGATGATGACAAGGGTCAGCGATAGTTTGTTCATCGACATTGGTTAAATGTCGAAGTAAAAGGTTTGGTTTGTTGCAGCATAGGCATAAGGCTCATGCCGGTGGGACGTTACTTGCCAGTTGCGTGCAGGAATCCTTGCGAGACCAGAGTGGTGAATGAGACAACTGATGTCATCATGATTTCAATCATTCATCATTTTTTTATCACATTATCGACTCAAGCACCTTTTCGGGTTTTCACCGAAGCCAGCCCCCTATTGCTTTTGCCCACACGCCCTTTCGGGTTTTCACGTGACGGGGTACCCGATTTTGCCTGCAGTGTCCTTGCGGGTTTCCCCATCCAACTTCATCTTAGGGCTGTGCCACATCACGGGCGCTATATTTGAATCACGTCCATTATTGTGGACGCTAATTCAGTTGGGTTATTTATTTTTGGCTGTTTATTATGATACGTGTGTCAAGGCTCATTATAATTATTTCGATGCAAAAGTTTTAATTTATTTAGGAATTTCATTCCTTAAATTTCTAGGGGTGCTACAGATGCCCCTTGCCATCAAGCCAGGGTTCATAATGGAGCAAAGAGGGAAGAATCATGAGATGGTGTCTTCTTCATCTAATCCATCTGGGAGTAGAGAGCTTACTGTCCTCTTCGACATGTAGGGACACTTGAGTGTGTTGGTGAAGAATGGTTAGGTAATGCCATGGCCTATGTGTGTGTGTTAGCTTTGATTTAAAAATGGATTTTTTTTGATTGATTGTTTCCTTCTTCTAATGTTTCAACCAACCCTAGCCTTCCCAGGGGCAAGACATGCCCGCCACTATGGCTGGCTCCATGATCTGTTGGCGGCCGTGACACCCGTCATGAGGGTATTTATGCACCAGTGGCACCTCACGTGCCTGGTCGTCATGGGGAAGTGTCTCCATGGCATGAGGTGGAATTGGGAGGCCCTAGGCGCACTAATCGAGTTGTGCCACCTGGACACTCACACCTTCATGTTTCCTGAGTTTGAAGCCTCAATGCTAGTGGAAGAAGTCAACTTCCAATTCCAATAGAGCGACCTAGAAGTAGGTGACCTGATCGATCTCCCCCCTTGGGAGGAAGTCCTGGCAGAGATAGTGCGAGACAAGCACGAGATCCGACCGATGACAGATCAGCGAGGGATACTAGTCGACTGATTGGCCTGGTGGATACTGAGCCAGGTGAAGGATAAATCAATGGAGGCAGATCGGCTGATGCGCGGAGTGACATTATGCCTTGGCGAGGGATTGCTCTTCCCCAAGACAAGAGATGTACTGAGGTGAGATTATGTGGAACCACTCACTCTCCTATGGATGGGGTGCTCCCTCTCCCATGCGGTGTTTGCTCACTTGTACTACGGACTCACTCAGATGAGTTTAGGCGAGATCACCTTGGGGAGCCTCTACCTACTACAGGTGTGCATGGAGATCCACCTGAGCTTCGATTTTGATGACACAGTGACTATAGCCTCCCAAATCTTCAAGGAAAGCAAGCTCTACCCAGCTAGGGCCATCTTTGGTCCTGAAGATCAGGTGATATGTAAGACTGCATTCTTGAAGACCAGAGACGAATGGTTAGATTATTTAAACTTCTTACCTGAGGATTGGTTTGTGTTTGTGTCGATGATGTACCAACGCAAGGAATTCAAGAAACGAGGGATGTAGGAGTAGGAGTTGTGGTTAGTAGGAGCTCAAGACTTGGTGCTATACCAGGCCCATTACTGTCATCGCCAAGTGGGGCTACCTAGATAGATCCCATGGGCCTCCTCGAGGGGAGCTTTAATTGGGAGGCACCTTCTGGGAACCGAGGAGGATAGACAATAGCTTCAGAAGAGTGGGAAGGCATGGAGGTGCCATGCCACCGTGACCAAAGCTCAGATCGATATGGAAGAGGACAAAGATGAGTTGAAGAGGTATATTTACTACCTGCGGGGTTTTAGGCCAAGAGTGAATGAATTTTATATAAGGCGACACACCTGACTGTTAGTGCCTATTCAAAATTTCTCATATTTTGATTTTGTAAGAGAATAATCAAATAAAACTATCTATATTTTTGGATTTTGTGGGTTGTGTGATTAAATGCCAAATATGTTATTGAACTGAATGTAAGGATGTATGCATTTTTTTCTTTCTTTCCTTTTCCCTTCTTTTTCTCGGCGTCCCCAGTTCTTGGTAGCGGTAATTCGGTACTTGTATCGGGTTATCGGTGCCCTGAGCTCTGGGATGTTACAGCTACCTTAGGGCAGTGGCCTGAAGGCGAGTAGGTCTAGTAGTGGCGAGCTAGCGTGGATGCACTGCAGATAGTCTAAAGTGAAGTCGAAGGAGGGCATGGACATGAGGGAGCCAAAGGTAGCCTGAGTGGGTGCCGAAGGAGGCTTGGGTGGTCCAGAGAGGCTAGGGATGAGGCGGATCTGGAGGAGTTGTCGGAGGCAGCTAGAGCTGAGTAAGCGGGCTATAGTCACCTGAGTGCGGAGCAAGGCGAGCTGGCCAAGAGGGTCGCAGGGCAGGGAGGGCACTACAGATTAGGTGGTCAGAGGGTGACCAAAGCGAGCAGGTTGTTGTCGTCCTGATCTACAGGAGGAAGATAGGGCGATACTGGTGAGGTGATTAGAGGGTGACCAAGGTGAGCGGGGAACAACCCTAAGGGCGAGCAAAGCTCCCACCTGGCGAGGTGACAGGAGAGGATGACCATAATGAGGCAGCAGAGGGCAACTAGTGCAGGCTACTGTGAGGAGGTCACATAGTGACCATAGCGAGGTAGATATGGCGTGAGGGAGCCAGCGGCGGCTGTGACTTGGCATTGTAAGTGACCTATGCATGGAGGATGGAGGTGGCTAGGGTGGAGTAGATTTGGGCCTAGAGCCCAAAGGTAGACAGAGTGGAGTAGATCTAGGCATAGAGAAGGCCAAAGAGCAGCTTGAGCAGGTTGGCCGATGGTGACCATGGGCGACCAGGGTCACCAGAAGCTTGCTGGGGAGCCAAAGTGGGCTAAGGGCAAGCAGGGTCGCTGGAGGCAAGCACGGAGGGCCATGGCAAGGAGGTCTTGCAGGGCAACCATGGAGAGGGAATGGCCATGACGTGAGCCTAGAGGCGACCTAGGCGGGCCAGATCTATAGCCGGTGAGGTCAAAAGATCACAGGTGTACGATGCCAGGACAGCCAGTAAGGTTAGAGGATGACCTTGGTGCTGTACGGGAGCCGAAGAAGTCAAAAGGCCGCAGAGGTGTTGTCGAGGCATGAGGATTGAGGTGGTCAGGGTGGAGACTAGAGGGGACTAGGGTGAGCTACCACTAGGAGGTTTAAAGGAGGAGCATATTAGAGGGTCGCCAGGAGGGAGCTGCCACAAGAAGTAGAAGTCTAGGGGCCGCCATGGGGTGAGCGGAGCGGAGGTGCCACCAGGGTGCGAGCATGGCTAGAAGGTTGCAAAGCGCCTGCTGTGATGTGGCCGAAGGGCTGCTGAGCTAGGAGAGGATGCCACAAGGCTGCACTAGCAAGGAGGCCGCAGGGAGGAGTCACCATAGGAAGCTGCCACGAGGGAGAGAAAAAAAAGGCATGGTGGCTAGGATCTGGAAGGCTCCAGCCAGGAGGGTCCCAGTGGACAATAGCGACGATGGTGCAGCAAGGAGGCCGTGTGCAGGCGGTAGCAGTGTTGTGAGGGAGGCCTACCCATGAGGAGCCAACGGTAGCAGTAGGGAGGCTACGGATAGGTGGCCAATTCACTGCAAGAGAGGCCGTAGGTGCCTTGCACAAGAGGAGTCGACAGAGGTAGCAGGGAGGTCGTGGATGGGCAGAGGCTACACTATGAGAGAAGTCGCGAGTAGCTTGCACCAGTTGGAGGCTCTGATACTATGATATGTTGTGAGAAATTGGAGAGCTTCACCTCTCCCATCACATTTATGTAATATGTATATAAGACCCCTAAAGGAGGGCAAGGCCAATGACCAATGTCCTATTCATGTTCCTAATAAGATACAAAGAAAGGAGAAACAGAGCAGAACACCTGAATTCAGGTGTCGACACCAGGTGTCGACACCTGGTCAAGCAGTTCCGGAACGAGTTTTCAGATTTGGTTTCGAACCTTAATGAATCCAATCTATTTTGTCCCAAACTTTACCCCAATACCCTTAGGGCCGCTTTGATAACGGAATAAACCTGGATAGGATGCGTTATTCCGGCATTTTATCCTTGTTCGAGTTTGATAGTAGGAACAAGTTATCGGGGGTCGGTTAGGATAAAAGGTCTTATTCTAGGAGCAACTCATTCTACCATTTCTTAGGAATGAGTCATTCCTGGGGTTAGAACAAGTTATCAAACTGAAAAAGTAAAATGTCTAAGAATAACTCATCCTAACTGACCCCGGGTGAGTTATCCTAACCTATTATCAAAGTGGGCCTTAAGGTTTAGATGCATATATGAGTGATGTTTTGAAGGGGTTTTAGCATGGGTCCAATGGTCTTTTGTTCACTCTTTCGGGGCTGAATATATATGATGCGAATTCATTCGACGAAAGAGTGTTGGTTTTCTAATATTTTTATCTATCTTGTAGGAGGAGAACAAACGGGAGGAAGGAGAGGAGCTGAGGAAGATTCAAGGGATTCATCTACCTCCAGTCATTTCTGGAGATCCTGACTGAAGAAAGAAAGGTGCAGATCGAGAAGAGGAATGCATGGACGTCCTCAACGTCAACATCCCGCTACCCTCCGACCCAAGCAACAGAGAAAATCATCTACACTTCATTTCTTCTCATGGGGATTTATTTCTACACCTTGTTTACATTTATCTCAGTCATTTGCTTCTGGCTATTGAGCTTGTATTGATCATATCCTGTATTTCCGAACTCTGAATATATATTTGTTGAGAACCGTCTGTGGATGGCTGTGAGTGTGGACGGAGCTGCGAGCTGTGCAGCGTCCGGGTGGTCAAGATCCATTAGTGGATCATGTTGGAGACGTTGTCTCTGTGTTCTTGGAGTGTGAACTCCATGTGCTTCGCGTTGAAGCGAGTGAAGCCTCACCGATTGGTGAGGGGTGGACGTAGGGAGCCCGTGAGGTCCCGAACCACCTAAAAAATCTCTCTCGCACTATGTCTATTTGTGGTTTGCTTGCTCATTTTATCTATTGATCGTGTGAGCCGGTGAGTTTGAGAGTAGATATTTACATGCGATCTATTCCCTGCCTTGATTTTCGTTAGATCTAATTTTTCCACATCATTTTTAAAGGGGATAATTCAACCCCCCTTCTTATCCTAGCACACACTTAGGGTCAACACCTATGTACGCCCACAACCACGCTCTGATACCAGTTGTAACGACCCAAGATCTGGATACCAGGAGGAGCCCGATACCATTCGAATCCTGACCCGCCGCCCATGAGCCAGAGGGTTCAGAAGGGGCTAAAAAGGAGTGTAGAGGTAAAAAGAAATAGGAAATAAAATAGGACAATTCAATAATTAATAGAAAATAAATAAACAACTATAACAACAAAGTCTAGTCCAACAAAAGTACAGTCTAGGGCAAGAAACGTACCCAACACCGAGTGAACACTCGACCCGGCAAGCTAGCAACTAAGAACCTCCACATAGCACCCTTGAACCTCGAGGAAGAACCGCCACACCTGAAAAGCAGGGGTAAGCCTCGTGTCACTAGCTCAGTAGGGGTCCTGTGGAACCCCAATCAAGAATAATGGCGGAAAGGAAAGTAGCACTAGCTAAGCAACTATAGCAGGAACAGCGAACCGGTGGCCGGTCAAAACTCGGCACTATAGCTACTCCTATTGGTAACAGAAAGTGAAAATTTCGATCTCACAATCGGGAACCGGACCACTCTAACACCAGGCCTACCAAGGAAACACTCACAGCAGCCCCGTCGGGGAAGCTTGCCCACACAAGCATGACCAACTGGGACCACACAGTCCCACATTGGCACGGCGAGGCCTCGGTAATCCCTACCAAGCACCCCTGGCCACCACCTCAGGAAAGCACGTGGGAACGGTCCAGAAGCTACGTCTCGCAGATGGAAAATGGAACCCAAAAATAGGAGAGACATGTCTCACGTAACAGGAGTACCTGTCCACTAGAAGCAAGGCAGGATGCGTCCACTAACGACTTAGTCCACAGCCTCAGGTATCTCACTGTGACGCCCAAGGCGGAGACAGAGACACTATACAACAACTACTACCACGAACATGAACTAGCTGGAGTCACGCTCGTCAGCACGGGTCCAACTACCCCCAACCACATGTGCACACACTGACCATGCATCCTAGGTCGGGCCCTCTGACTGGTTTTCCCTTTTGTCAGACTCTGGCTTTAAGACGTGGGGCCCTACGGGAACCAGCCTAAAAATCATCTCTCTCGGGTAAAGTCTCTCCACCACATCCTGGTAGGATGACACGCATGTCGGAAGGCTACGATTAGTGGGGAGTCACTGATGCGACCACTATCCGAGGAGAAACTCCAAGAATCGCGCATGCACCCTGTGCGAAAGTCGTGAAGAACCAACTGGCGTTAAGCCACTGGACTCTGGATAGTCCACTAGACTCACTAAATCCAATGGTCCTTGAGTCACAAGACTCAAGGTCAAGACTGTTGCACCAAATAGTGCCATGCCGTCAATCTGCCCTAACCTTAGGGTCAGAAACCTCGGCACGATGACTCACGGCCCAGTTCATAACTGCCGAGAGCATTCCCTCGAAAAGGGAACTAAGAAAACCTCCAGCCCCAAGCTGGGTAATTGGACTCATAGTCCATAGGCCACACACACGGCCCACATAGAAAATACTAAAGCACGGTTCCCAAGGTACCCCATAAGCCCCCAAGTTGATTCTCCATCCCAAGAAAAAGTGGGAAACCTCCAGCCCCAGCCTGGGTGACTTGACTCGCAGTCCAAGGCCTTATGCATGGCCCACTCGAAAACCACCTTTTGGAGAAACCCATGACGTGCGGGTGAAACCCCACCACACTCACACCGATACACGATGACTCGATCAAGCGTAACAGAAAAGCTTAGAACATATGGAGTCACTTGAACTCTCAAACCCATGGGCACATAAATCGAGGTAGCACGGTACCTCCAAACACCCCAAAACACAGACATAGAACCCCCGGGGGTGTCCGGGACATCCATGAGACTGAAGGTCGACCACTGGGTCACAACTGGGTCGACCGGGGGTTAAGACAACGCAATCAGAACACGATTAGCACAGAAAATGGGGTGGCAGTCCTCTCTAGACCGTCAAATCAATTGGCGGCTCTCTCAAGATAACAACCCAAGCCTAGCGGTCTACCCCAGGATCGCTAAGCCCTACCTAGTGATCCAGTCGGACCGCTACGTTGCAGAAACACCTAGGACCTAGGCGATCATCACCCAGGCCACTTGGCCGCATGGTGGTTCACTATGGGCCGTAACCAAAAGTTAAGCGGTCCCCTTTGGGTCGCAAGGCACCTAAGGCGGTCACGAAAAGGCTGCTACTACCCGGAAAGCACAGACGAGGGATGATCACCTCCCAGACCATCACTAATAGAAACGGCCAGCACTTGGCCTGCTAACCCCCAAGTGGCGGCCCTGGCCTGATCGCAAGCCTCTGCGGCAGTCAGCCTCAAGGCAGTTACTGTGCGGGGTTACAAACAAAAGGGTGGCGGTCGGCCCCTGGCCGCACCAGCAATGAAATGGTCATGCTTGGACCGCTATGCCAATATAGCAGTCCATCGTGAGACCGCTACCCAAAACACAGTAAAACGGGAGAGTGGTGGCCTCCCTGAGGACCGCCTCGCCCAGTCGCGATTTCTGGTAGGACCGCCTCTATTCTGGAAACCCAAAAATAGTGAAAATCATGGAAAACTCCATTCCACACCCCGTTCACGCCCATGTGAAGGGAAAAATAAAGGGAAACTAGTCCCCAACCTCTCTAGCACCGAGAGGACCCATTTAAATCTCAAAAACACGGTTAAAATGCTAGATCTGACTTACTCCCAAAAAACATGCATTTTTTCCAAAATGCTCAAATAAGCCTACTCGGCTCACCACGGCATACCAAAATCGCAGGAATGAAAGTACGCGAGCTGGAGATCCATCTCCCTACCTCCACCGAAGATTCCGCACACCGAGGGTGTCGATCCGCCAAGAAAATGCCATTTAACCCTCGTCAGCTCACGATCCCACGAACTGCCTCCACCATCGCAATCCTTGTCGCGTGCCGGTCACTCGTCACCCCACGAGCATCGCTGCATTGCCCCCGTCCACCTCCGTCGGCCGTTGGAGAAGAGAGGGAGAGAAGAGAATGCGGGAGAGAAGAGAGAGAGAAGACGGAGAGAAATGAGAGATGGGGAGAGAGAGAGAAAAGAGGTGGGGGGTTTCAATATGAACTGAAGATGAACCTGATGAAATGCTCCTTTGGTATTTCCACCTGAAAATTCCTAGGTTTCATTGTCCGATATCGGGCGATTGAAATAGACCCCGCCCAGATTAAAGCTATTTAGGAGCTACCTCCTCCGAGAAATTTAGCAGAATTACAGTCATTGCAGGGCCAATTGGCATATATCCGCAAATTCATCTCTAATCTGGCCAGGCGATGTCAGCTATTCCACAAGATGATGATGAAAGATACACCATTCAACTGGAATTAAGAATGTCAAAGGGCTTTTGACCAGCTAAAGTAGTATTTGGAGACCCCACCGGTGTTGGGGGCACCTATCAAAGGGAGGTCGTTGATTCTCTATATAGTCGCTGCTGAATATTCACTTAGGGCAATGCTAGCCCAGAATAATGACGAATGAAAAGAATAGGCTCTTTACTACCTCATCGAAGGTTGGTTGGGGCAGAAGAAAAATACACCCTGATTGAGAAAGTTTGCCTTGCATTGATCTTTGCGTCCAAGAAAATGAGGCACTACATATTATCACATGAAGTAGAGCTAATATCAAGAGCTGATCCAGTCAAATATGCACTTTCCCAGCTCGTGCTGAAGGGATGGCTTGGTAAATAGGCCGTCATCCTGATGGAGTTGATATCACTTATGTGCTGCAAAAGGCCATCAAGGGCTAGGCCATTACGGATTTCTTTGCAGCGCACTCGGTGCCTAAAAATTCTCCGTTAATCACGGAGCTTCCTGAATATGAAACTTTAGAAGTGGACCAGGTCCGTAAGGCCATATGGCAGCTATACTTTGACGGGGCATCCAGAACTGAAACATCCTAGTTAGGGCAGATAAGGATAAGAGCAGGAGCAGGCGTTGTCCCCAAGTCCCCGGAAGGAGAAGTGTTGCATACATCATGCTTGATCAACAAGTCCTGCACAAACAACGAAGCAGAATATGAAGTCTTAATTATCGGCCTACAGTTTGCCCTCCACATGGAGATCCAAATGTTGTAGGTATTTGGAGATTCAATGCTAATTGTCAAACAGATACTTGGATAGTTTGATGTCTGAATGCCCAAACTACTCCCCTACCATGCCAAGGCGAAGTGACTTATGGGACAATTCTACTTTATTGAAAAATAAACCATGTTGGCCGAGGCCAAAATGCACAAGCTGATACGCTAGCAAACCTAGTAAGCTCCCGACAATCTTGCCAGATGAATCCCTCAATATACTTGTGATAAACAGGCATTAAATTCCTAGTATGATAGAGGAGCTAGGTGAAGAAGAATATGAAGTTGCGACAGCAACAGTCGTCGGCTCACCCGACTGGAGAGAGCCCTTGTGTAGCGACCTTGGAAAATTGAAGGAATAGAAATCCTAAATAAAGTAAAAAGAACCATTAATCAAGGCCCAGACCCTATATACAACACCACTTGTACACTAATGGGCCTTACACTTAAACCAAATAGACCCTACCCTTAAACCCAAATGGGTCAAGGAAAGGGCGCCCCTATACAGGGCGCTAATTCATGATGTAGTGCCCCTTTACAAGGGCGCTATTTCTTCAATGAAATGAAGACCCTTGCTTGGCCACTATTTAACTGAGGATGAATATGGGACCTTGCCGACTATGGTTCGTTTAAAGTAGGATACTGGGTGATGTTCGAGAAGGTCTTAATCTAGGAAAGGATTGATACGTGGAAAGTCTAGTTCCCACAGGATTCTACGTAGGAAAGTTTTTTTTTTCTCCAATCGAACTCTAATCCTCTAGTAGGATTTTATCTCTATAAATACCTTGACCCATCGATCGAGCGCCGGCTACTGCTTCCTCTGTCTCTTGACCACCCAAGATGTATAAATACATCTCATTGGGGTCAAAACCCTAAGGATTCAAGAAAGCTAAAGGGAGACTATCAAGGGAGAAAGAAGGGTTTACTGTAGCTCCATGAACAGTGCTACATCTAGGAGTTCTTCATCCAAGAGCAAGCTTCTCAAGTTCATCTACAGGCCAATCAAGTGGAGATCAAGCCAGGGAGATAGCTTCATCCAAGATTATCTTCATCCACTAAGGGGGAGCTTGAATCTTAGTTTTATTTTCTGTTTTCTTCCTCCATTCTTATTGGGCTTTAATCGTGTGTTCTTATAATATCAAACACTCGTGTGTGTGTGGATCTACGCAGATCCATGTGTGTGTGTGTGTGTGTGTGATTTCTTCATTTCTTCACATCTTTGTGTGATTCGGTGCTTGTGCACCTTCGTGGGAGTTCCGAACTCCTCACGTGTGTGTGTGTTTTGATCTTATAATCCTTTACAAGATAGTGTGGGAAGCCTCACAGATCATGAGGGGTGGACATAGGTTACCGTTGTTGCATCCGAACCACCTAAAAATCATTGTCTATTGTGTGGTTTGATCCTTTTCTTCTATTCCCATTCTGTGCAAGCACACACATAGATTAAATTGATTGAATCTCTTGAAGTAAATCTAGCATAATTTATCATTCTCACATTATATCTCAGGTATATTAAAAGGTGGGTTCGGATCGACAAGGGAAACCTTATCAAGAAGATAACATCTTGCGTGAGTAGAATCTTTAGATTTTCACCTCCGCCACCGTACCCAAAATCGATTGTGTGTGGTAGATTTTATTAGATCTGATAGTTTGCATATAGATCTAGAATTCATTATGACTATTTCTCACATTCGTTTAAATTGGCTAAGATTTCCATAAAAATTTGAAAACACACTATTCGCCCCCCTCTTGGGTGACATTGATCGTGGGACTTTAGGATCAACTCCACTTTCAATGTGTCAGATCTGGTTGCCTATAGGGACCCAGCGGTAATTCCTAGTGAGCCCTTTGAGCCCTCTCCTCCCCTTGTGAGTGACCCCACCCCTCAGTGTCCGCCACCAGCCTCATTCCCTCAGTAGCATGAGCAAATAGAACACATACTAGATGAGCAGGTGACCATTACTAGAAGTGGAACATACCCACGCTATCTGGTGGGATGGGGAGGACGGCCCGCATCCGACGACACATGGATCACCCAGGCAGAGCAAGAGAGAATAGATCTAGATCTACTGGAGCGGTACCAGAGTGATCAAGACCCTTACTCTATAGGGTCGAGTTCTTGCCACCCGGGGAGAATTGGTGCGAACACCAGAGTTTCCAAATGGCACGACTCAGTGGACCGACACTACAGGACACGCAGTACCACTCGAGCTATGCAGACATCTCTTTGGCTTGGAGACAGTCTAGAGTCTCCATCTTGAGTCTTGATATTTTCAGTATTTATTTGGTGTGTAGTGTGTAATTATATTTTATCTCGGGTTATTTTTGGGTCAAGGGAGTGTTAGTTGGGCCATTGGAGTTAATGTAAATCAATAAGGTCCATTAGGGGGTTGGTTCTCAAATTGGGCTTCCTAGCTTAAAGCCCATTAGGGCTGGTTCATGGTCCACTTGGACCAAGGTGAACAAGTCCAACTTGTCCTCTCCCCATTACTAGTGGATCCCCTCCCCATTACGAGTGGCGTTACAAAAATAGGTGCGAGAAAAAGATAAAATAATTTTATAATGGGTGGAAGGGAACAGTTCTCCTTTCACCACCACACTTATACATCCATTTATAGAAATGGGTCAAAGACCCTTCCTTAGGATTCTCCTGGACCATTCCCATCAATTTGGATCGATTGGGAGGGGATTCCATTATGATACCCCCATTTTCGGCCCTCTGGTAGGCAAACGGTCCTACCAGAGACCATTTTTAAAGGCGGTGGACCTTTGCGGTCTTACGCTAGACCATTTCTTGTATTTAGCGGTCCACCGATGGACCATCTATGGACCTTAGCGACTGACATTACGACTACGTACGACCTTTGACCCTGTAAGGTGGTTGAGCCTCGCGGCCCATACTTGGACCGTTTACCCCAATCTGGCGACCAATCGTGTGACCACTTATAGACCTTTAGCGGCCTAGAGTTCGACCGCATGAGTGTTTCAACCTTGTAAGATGGTTTGAGCCAAACGGCCCTAATATGGACCATTTATAGGCGTTTAGCGGTCAGTCGTTCAACTGTTTGTGACTATAATGGCCCTATAGTAGACCGTTTGTTACTTGCAGATTTTAAATTCAATCATGTTCATTTAATTATGTGTTTAATGATGCATGTTTGTCATGTTTAAATATTTTTACAAACTATGGCACATTTTTATATCCCAATAGAAATATTTTCTCTTTCCTTGTGATGCAACCACTAGTCGTAGCCCGATGACCTTTAGTGTCGGCCCACTTGGGAGAGGTGGCGGGGTAGTCCCGATGTACGATTTTTGGTTTTCATGGGCCCCCATGCTTGGCAGTAGCATCCTACTGACGGAGAAAACTAGCTAGAGACCTGGCTCAAGGCATTGAGCCTGTGCGTGCACACGTGGTCAGGGACGTGGACTAACACTGACGAGTGTGACCCTGACTAGTTCTTGATCTTGGTTACTGTTACGTATCTCACTTGCTGCATTCCAGGCTAGTGGAGAAACTTGAGACACAATATAAGTCGTCAGTGGGCACATCTGGTTTCTTCTTTCTAGTGGTCCTTTTCTCTCTCCTATCACTTGGAAATGTTGAATTTTAATCTATTGGTAGATTTAGATTCTGACTCTCGCATATAATTCTTATAGTAATTGGCATCTTATTTAGCTGTCTTTAATTATTCAGATAATTGTACAGCTTTATTAATTGTTGTTTCTTCTGCCATTGCATGCTTAATTATTTTCATATGTTTAGTTGCAAGGTAGGATTCCGCGTGAACCCTACTGAGTCTATGTTGTGAGACTCACCCCTTCCTTTTCCAGGTGTATAGTAGCAGCTGTCTGCCGGTGCTTCTCGTGCTTTTGACAGCAGGTCGTAGGTGCCAACAGTGGTCTATTAGTTGGTCTGTCCTTTCTTTTGCCTTTTGGCCGGGGTATGCCCCGTGTAGTTGTTTATTTGACTTGTGTACAGTGAATGGACTTGTAATTGTGGATCTGGACTATTGTATAAACATATCACTCTGATATTGTAAATTACTTCCGCTTAAAGTTTAAAATTATTGCTTTAATGTATATTACACTTGTAATTCCAATTCATTATACGTCTCCTCAACCAACCCTCCCAACCCTTATGGGGCCTCATCAGCCTCTTGGGTGGCATCTTTAAGTTCTTGATATCGGTTTACCAGTATCTGGATCTCCGGGTCGTTACAGTTGGTATCAGAGCAGTGTTGTGGTGATGAATAAGGAATTACAATTGCACTAGTCTAGAACAAGTTCATGTGTACTTCTACTGCTGGCTTAGGTCATTTTTCGTGATTACTTATAGTCTTTGTGTCGTTGTGTGTCTTCTTAGATTAAAATGCCGCCTAGATAGAGAGCTCATGTCCCAAGGGAAGTGAGCGGTACTTCGCCTCCTCCAGCGAATGTTCAAGGGCAAGGCCGTATTGATCCTACTCTTGGTGAACATTTGCCTCAAGGTGGCTGCCTTGTCTATTGCTTCTGTGCCCCGTTCTTTTGCAGAACTGTGAAGGTTTTAAGGTGGCAGCAAGCAATGGAAGTAGAGGTGCAAGCCCTCATCAAGGATCAAACCTGGGAACTAGTTGCTCCTCCTGTCAGAAAGTAGCAAGTGGGTGTTTGCTGTTAAATATCAACCTGATGGGTCTGTTAAGAGGTACAAGGCACGACTGGTTGCAAAAGGGCTCACATAGACACATAGAGTGGACTATAAGGAGACATTTGCCCCAGTAGCAAAGTTAAAGTCAATTCGGGTCATTATTGCATTGGCTGTCCAGCACCCCTGGACATTGTTTCAGCTTAATGTCAAAAATATCTTCTTAAATGGGTATTTACAGGAGGAAGTGTACATGCATCCTCCCTCGAGCCTTAATTGTGCAAGCTTTGGAAAGCTTTATATGGCCTAAAGCAGTCTCCTCGAACTTGGTTTGACCATCTCTGATTGGCTATGTTGTGCTTTGGTTATACACAGAGTAATGCTGATCATATTCTGTTTGTAAAATGGATAGATGGGCGTGTTGCTCTTATTGTCTATATTGATGATATGGTTATCACAGGATATCATAAAGAGGAAATTCAACTGCTCATGTACAATCTAAGAGTTTAAGATCAAAAATATGGGGCAGTTTCGATACTTTCTGAGGTTAGAATTTGCAAACTCTAATGGTAATGTTTATGTGTGTCAACTGACATATGTGTTCGACTTGCTAACAGAAATAGGAAGGTTGTTGCCCGGCTATTACTCTCATTGAGGCCACTCTTCAGTTGACAAATCAATATGGTGATCTTCTTTTTAAGGATGATAGAGGACATTGTCAGAGAATGGTCGGGAGACTTGTTCTTGACTCTTACTCTGTCGGGCATTACATATGCTATGAGTGTTGTCAACCAGTTTATGCATGCTCCTCGAGTCCCACACTTCAAGTATTGGACCATATTTTGAGGTATCTTAAAACATTCCCAGGCAAAGGTCTTCTCTTTACCAAATCTGATTCTCTGACACTTAACTGTTTTACTAATGCTGAATGGGCAAGGAGGATAGATGGTCTACTTTTGATTATTGTATGTTCTTTGGGAAGAACTTGATTACCTTTGTAGTAAAAAGCAAACTGTGGTTGCTAGATCCAGTGCTTAGGCTGAGTATCAGCATGGTCTAACTGAGCTTCTTTGGTTGAAGTTACTCCTCAAAGACATTGGTGTTCTGGTTTCCCTTATGTTGAAGTTCTATCGTGACAACTAAGCTGCCATAAATAATACTAACAATCCTATACAACATGAGCGGACCAAGCATATTGAGATTGATCGACATTTCATCCGAGAGTGCCTTGACTCGGGTGATGCGTGTCTTCCTTATGTTCGGTTTGCCAAACAAGTACCCAATGTGTTTACCAAAGGTCTCCCTTGTGACAAGATGTTATCTATGTTGGGCAAGCTATGCATGTGGGACTTCTATGCTCAACTTGAGGGGGAGTGTAGTGAGGACAGGCCGATTGGTTCAGGGCTAGTTCAGGTCAGCTCTTAAGGCCTGACTGGGCCACCTTAAGAGGTGCTGGTTCATTACCGGACTCATTAAGGTGGATCCAATTAACTTATGTCCAATGTCTTATTACTAAAAGTACCCCTGCTTTAGTATATTGCAACAGGGGTATTTAGGTCCTTGTGTATGGTGTTTTTACCCTAATAAAAAATTAGGGTTTGGGGATTGTGCGAAAATACACAGCAACCATCCCTCTCTCTCACCCCCCCTTGTGATCTATCTTCTCTTTTCCTCTCTTTCTTCTTCTTCCTCCCTGGTTCGCCCCTATTGCATTCTTTCTTCTACTGGGCCCTAGGTCATTTTCTCTTGTTTACATTGCAAGGGTAATACTTTTGTTCGAAAAATGTTTTTCTTGTAACTGCCTTGTCAATGCGCCGTTCCAGTTTTGGATTGGTTTACTGAAGTGCATGTTGTTCATGACATTCCTCATTCAGTATGCCTAATCCAATTCCAAATTGGATCTGCATATGCTTAATCCCGAGTTATGTGATTATCCATCGCTTTCTTGTTCAGCCAGATCCCATAGTATGACTTAAAAAACTGAATGTTTGCATAACATTTTGGGATTCATGCCGTCCTTTTTCATATTTGGTTAGCATTGAGGGAAACACAACTCAACTCTCAGTGGTCTGTTAATACACGGGAGCAGACGCCATCTGACAGACTGACAATACAGCTTTTGTTGGTATTAACATTTATGGTGACCTTAGGATTACCCTCTCATTTGCAATACAATCTTCATCAAGGTTCTTGCAGGAGGAAGTCTATTGTAGTGTCTTGTTGCTTTGCTTGTCTTGGTCATTCCCTTTTAGACTCACATATCTCCTTTACGTTGTTTTTTTTTTTTGAAAAGTGGGTAGTACCACTAATGTATAAAATGTAAAGAGAAAGTACAAGTATAGGCTGTGAAAACTCCCAAAAAATGGCACCCCAAAAAAATCTATACACTAAAACGCCACACAAAGACAGTGTGGAACAAACTAGTCCCCCAAATAGCCAAAAAGAGGTGAATGAAGGGAATTTACATCTCCAAGAATAACACCCCATTCCTTTACTCTGTTACAAACAAAAGAAACAACTGTGTTCTTAGCACGAGACTGTCTCCTGAAGATCCGATTGTTCCACTCCCCCCCACATTGTCCAAAGGGTGGCGTGAAGGATAAGCCACCAAATAGTCCTGTCACTCTTGATGGGCCAAGGCCTGTCCTAATGTGCCAACAGGTGGTGAACCTCACTATGCTGGCCGATATCGTAGCCGGTCCTCCTAGTAAGCTCTCTCCACACTCTCTATGAGTAGGAACAACTTACAAACAGATGGTCAAGTGTCTCGATATCCTCACCACAAAGACAACTAGTCGGCTGGATGTTCGGAAGGAAACTACACAACCTGTCACGGGTCAGTATTCTCCCATGTGAGATCCTCCATACTAGAAGCTTCACCTTCAGCGAGCTCTTCGGTCTTCACACCTGATCATGAAGGCTGTGTCGAACACCTCCATCGGAAATGACTCCATAGGCAGATCTAATTGTGAAGAATCCGTCCTCCTTCCACCTTCAGACCCATTCATCCTTTAAGTCAGGCTGAGGGTGGAGGGGTAGGAGGGAGAGAAGGTCCTCAAGCAGTACCATCTCCTCCTGTGTAAGGCCCCTCCTGAATGTCGGTCCTGGGCCCCTCCAGGTAGGAGGGAGTCAAAAGTCTGGGACATTGATCCTAGGGGGTCCGCAGCAACTGCAAAGAGGTTAGGGAACAAAGCCTTTGGAGAAGACTCTCCGCACCACCTATCCTTCCAGAAAAGCCTCTTGTCTCCTTTTCCCAGTCGGACACGAACGCCAGAGCCAAGAACATCCCTACAAGAGAAGATATTCCTTCAAAGTGGAGTCCTATATAGTGGCGTCGGAGTCAAGTCCCAGAATCTCCTTCTATCAAAGTATCACTGGCTGATCACTTGTGCCCACAACCCCTCCTATCCATACCCCAACCTCCACAAGCACTTGTACAAGAAGGCCATGTTGAAGTATCTAATATTCCTGATCTCAAGACTTCCCTACTCCTTGCTAGTCACTAGTCTGCCCCATGCTATGTCATGTCAACCCTTGTATCCAAAAATCTCAATCTTAAAAATTCTCTTGATAAAAAAAATGATAAAATTATCCTGAATGAGTTGAGAGATGAGAATGAGAATCTAAAAAACATCACTGATGAGCTCAAACACCTCGCTCATCACCCTCTTCCTTGATTTGATCCTATTCGCTCAGAGTTTCCAGACAAGGAACTAATGTCCGTCAATCAGCCCGATTTGATGTGGACGTTATATTTTGATGGAGCTCTAAATTCGCAAGGTAAGGGCATCAACATTGTTCTCCTATCACCTAAGGGAGTCACCATTTCACAAGCCTTCCAGCTTACCTTTTCTGTTACAAATAATATAGCTGAATATGAGGTTCTTTTGGTCAGACTGAAGGCCGCTCACCTATATGGTGTCACCTAATTGCGGATTGTAGGTGATAGTCAGCTTATTCTACGCCAAGTGCTCACCAAATAGCGCACGCTCGATCCCAAGCTTAAACCCTATCAAGAACTTACATCAACTTATGCTAAGCTCTTCTCTAAGCTGATCTTTGTCCACATTCCTCGCAACCAAAACATCTTAGCTGATGCTCTTGCTTCCCTAGCTTCTTCCTTGGCTTTCCCTCTCAAGAGAAATTTTTATGCTGTTATCATTCATAGGCACCTTACTCCTGCCATTAAGGATCCCGCTTTCCTTAGGGTAAAGGAGGAATTGCTTAAGAAGGTTAAGGATGCAGAGGTCATTCGAAATAAGGAGGTCATGCTATTGGATTTAGAAGAAGAATTGGGCAATGAGAAAAAGTTGTGGTATTATGAGATTGCCAAATATTGTCAAGATCAGTCTTATCCCGAAGAGGCCATGGCGGAAGAAAAGAGAGCTATCAGGAGAGTCGCCCAAAGATACACTCTGGTTGGAGGCGTACTCTATAGAAGAGGTCTCACTGGTGTTCTTCTCAGGTGCTTTGATGATGACGAAGCTTGGAAGGTTGTGGAAGAGGCACATTCAAGAGTTTGTGGTGGCCATGTCAATAGTCAGATGTTAGCTAAGAAAATCCTTAGGCTAGGCTTCTATTGGCCCACTCTAGAAGAAGATTGCTTCATCTATGTTCGAAGGTGTGTTAAGTGCCAAATGCACACCGATAAAATTCATTCCCCTGCTTCTTCACTCCATCCTATGTCCTCGCCATTGCCTTTCTCCATGTGGGCTTTTGATATCATTGGACCTCTTGGTGATGGGAACCTCCTCACGAAATCTAAATCCTTCATACTCGCGACCACAGAGTACTTCACCAAGTGGGTGGAAGCAGAAGCTTACGTGAAAATTAAAGCACCAACCGTCTGTAAATTCTTTATGAAGAACATCATTGCAAGATTTGGCATTCTAAGCTCCATCGTCACTGACAACGGGCCACACTTTATCTCCCAAGAACTTCAAGACCTCTACAACAGGTATAACATTGCATTGCATCATTCGTCTCCTTATTATCCACAGGGTGATGGGCAAGCAGAGGCTACAAATAAAATTCTGATCAAGATAATCAAGAAAACAAGTGAGGCTAACAAATTTTTGGATTGGCCAAAAAAGCTTGTTGAAGCTCTATGGGCCTACCGCACCTCCATCCGTACGCCTACTGGACAAACCCTTTTCTCCCTTACTTATGGGATGGAGGTGGTAGTCTCTTATGAGATCCTTATTCCCTCTCTCAGAGTGCAATTGGACAAGGAGCTATCTATTGATGAACGTCACGAATCACTACTTGCGTAGTTCGAACTCTTGGATGAGAAGCGTCTGGCCACCGCTGAGCATGCACAAATCTATCAAAATAGGCTCTCACATTTTTATCAAAAGAAAGAAATTGAGAGAAAATTTAAGAAAGTTAAACTCACAAACTTAACAAGAAGGGCAACGAATTGAGTTCTTGTCAAAATCATATGCATAACATGTGAAATAAGTTATTAAAAACGGGTGCGAATCGGGTACAAATTCGAGTGCACTAAATTCATACCCTATCTAAATATGAAACGGATATTCCAAACGTATCCAAATCTAAATCTGAATCCATATCTATTTATTCAGATATTATCCACTCCGTCACGGGTCGGATAATATTGATAATCAAATTTACAAATATTTTTAACATCTCTAGATCCGACGTTCTGTTCCGCTGCATTTTGCACGAGATGAAGGTCAACAGGGCACATTCATGCATCAATCACACTGTGGAAGTAACTACTTATAGATAGCTTCCCACAGGGCAATCATTCTCACATGCTTCATTCATTTCGAGGTGAGTGTTCCCGCAAATGAGGAGTACCAGCGAGTTAAGGTTCCGTTGTTTTCAAAGGAGCCGTTCGTCGACGTGGTCCTCGGAGGAGTCATGTGTTGACAAATACACATGATGTTCCGCCGTTAATAAGTGTTGTTATTTATAGTTAATTAAGATAACTTTGAACATAGTGCATGCCGGCACTCTTTTGTCTTTGAAAAGATGACCCAGCAGTGTGTTAAGCGCCAGTAGTTAAATGGGTGCTTAGTGGATAGCGACAGGCTCCTGTGGGGGGTTTGGTGAAAATCCATCTTACTGTAGTTAGGGAGCCGGTTCAGATGAAACCAGATGTCAGGATCGGCGACACTACCGAGTGAGGCCACAGAGCAAGCTTCCTGAAAGGAAACAAGAACTGACATCACCATCTACGTTTAGCAGTATCTTATGGGCCGTAGATGATTTACGTCGAAGTTTCTCTTTTATTTCCTAGGCAACACTTTGGTAGCAGCGCGTAGGCTGAAAACGAGTTAACTCAAGTGGGTCAACTTACACTTGATTGAACTCATTTTTGTTTTGAAAGAGGGGGGGGGGGGTTAAATAATTCAGATTAATTACTTATTCTTTTGGGTGTGTGAAATTACGGAGACCTATTGGTTACTGTTCATTGCATGGTATTTTGCGACATGAATATTAAATTTTAGGAGTGCACATTATCTCTTTCAAAATGATACAGTGTTTTGAGTGAGAGAGAGAGGGGTTCGTCTGTGGGGCGACAAGGCAACAGCACGTCATTGGGCGGCAGGGCGATAGCTCATCGTCATGCGGTAGGGCGACATCGTGTTGTCGGGCATTGGCAGTTGGGGGTGTTGCAGGGCAAGAAGGCGTCAGGAGTCCGCAGGCAAGGGTGTCATGGGGCAGGCAACGATCTTGCGTCGACGAACTGGGATAGTAGGGTGAGCGGGCGTTGGGAGTCGACAGGGTAAGGGCGGCAAGGCCCGCTGCTGCTGCTCCCAAGGGGGAGTCATTAGCAAGGGTTACTCTCATTACTTCTTAGAGGAGGATGAGGAAGACGAAGGGATGACACGCAAAGACAAAGAGAGAGATTTTGGCATTCATTGGAGCGGATAACTCCCAGGTTAACTTAAACCCATCTCCGGAGTTGGGCTCCGGAAACCAGAGCTAATTCACATTTATTCTGAATAAACTCATTCTGCCTATCAATTCGTCAACAGGGTTAATTCTGGGTTAGAAGTGGGTTAATCCAAAATTAACCCTCTATCAAAGTGCTACTTGAGAGTTTGAAGCACGCAGATGACCCCGAGTGGACGATTGATAAAGACACTACCTCGTAATAGAGAGGTCGTAAGTTTGACTTTTACGAGATCTTTTTTTGACTCATATTTAATCTTCAAAGAATGTAAACTTGAGATTATTTGTTTATTATTGAATCATCCTGCTTTATTTTCTATTTCTGTGTACACCACACCTATCCTTTTAGCCCTTCTGAGTCCTTTGGCTCATGGGCGGGGGTCGAGGGTTCGAATGGTATCAGACTATTCCCAGTATTCGGATCTTGGGTCCTTACAGTTGGTGTCAGAGTTGCGGTTGTGAAGTACATGAAAATTTGAGATATTATAGCGATCAGTGTCCGTAAAGTCCAGCACAGTCGACAGCTGTCATAGGGTTTTGTATTTATTTTCTGCTTCCTTTTCGTGTAAGAGTTTGAGTGCGTTGAGCTGGAGCTGTGAACGTGGTTGCTGCTCTGTTGGAGTGCCGCGTGGGGTCTAAGGATCGAGGTCGAGAGCTTTCTCCCTCATCGATAGTGGCCCCGGTTATGCTGCATTGGGCATAGTTGCCGGTAGGTGCGTTGCTGCGGTGCAGCGTTCGAGGAACTTGCAGCGAGGTCAGGCGGCTAGTGCTGATTGCTCGTGGTTAAGTGGCCATGAGTGTGCTTTGAGAGAGCTGTTATCGGGTCGGCCACCCTAGCTTGAGGTTTATCCTGCCCCTAAGGCGTCGAGATCATGGTTTGAGATGGCAGAGCTGGTGCTCTGATCGAGAGATGTGCTTAGCTGAGCGGAGGATCTTCCTGATGAGCTGCTGATTATTGAGCCTGATTTTCCTTGTCATGCTCTATGGCGTCAGAAATGACATGTCGATCCCCTTTATTTTTTGCGAATTTCCAGACAAGATTGGGCAGAGTTGTTTCAATAAGCTCTTTGTCCTGTGCTTCTGCGTGCGAGCGAGTTGTGTTAGCTCTGGATGTGGTTCGAGGTCGTATGGCAGTGGCAAGTTCAGGACTTGAGGATGAGTGTTGGCAGTCGTTAGTTATGGTTCGTGTTGTGACTTTTGGCGTGGTGGTCCGCGCGCTGGCTGCTCGGGAATGGATTGGTGTTGGCACGGACAAATTCAAGAGAATGATGTCCGGTGGCTAGAGGTGTTACAGCCTTCGAGCCTGATGTTTTGGTAGATTTTCATCGCTCCTTGATTAGTGTTTGACGTGTTATTCGTTTCGAGGTCAGAGGCAGGCATAAGTGAGGAGCGCATGGTAGCGGCTAGCTTGACCACTGTGGCAAGTGTATGGCTGTGTGCTAGAAGCATTGCCCATCCCCTGATGTGAAAGGATGTTGGCGCTGCTCCAGAAGGATGTGTGCCAGTTGGGCAGTGTTCGTGAGAATTCGTGACTAGTGTTGTGTTTTTTGAGGTGTTGTGAATCGGAGCTTGCGGAGTTATAGAGGATGTGTAGAGCGTCGGAGGATTGGTTCGTCGGTGTGAGATTATCTCGGGTTACGTGACACGTGTTTTTGTCGTACCATTGCTTAAGACATTGTGGTTTGTGGCAGTAGCTAGATGGAGAGTTTGGGAAATGTGCTGGCGATGTTGCCCCATGAGTACCATGTTCTTGTGTTGGAAGCTGTTTCCTCAGACGAGATTGTGTTTGGGAGGAGTGATCTCTAGCAGATTATGGGGTCCTTGTTGGTTGCTGTGAGCGACTGGTAGGGTTGACCGAGTGGTCGACCATGGTAAGATGTGTATTATCTGGGGACCCGTGTGCATTGGTCGCGGCGTTATCGACCAGCTTATTGTGGCAGCAGGCGACACTTGTCAGTTTTGGAGATGTGTACCGTAGATTGTAAGAGGTTGTGCCATGTGGCTCTGTAGTAAGAGCTGAGTCGAGATTTGATGGGCGTCCATTTGGAATGGTCGAGATAAGTTGTGATTGGATAGCAATTGGACGATGCCTATGTGTGGAGGTCTTTGATGAGACGTCGACGTTACCAGGCAATTTAAAATTCCCAAGAAAGTTAGTTGTCCTATTGCCCCCCCCTTTCACGTGGAGTGATCTGTTGGGAGTTGTGGAGGGCGGGAGCATATCTTCTAGCAAAGAGACTTGCAGCTTCATTGTTCGGTGGTTGGCCTCGGCATTAGGTGACTTCACTTCTCTTCTTCTTTTTTGTCAGCTTTGTCTCTATTTGTTTCAACATTTTCCCCCAGGACAGGGCATCATTTGTACTTTCCCTCTCTTTCGGCGCCCTGCCGTAATTCAAGGGGCTTGAGACGCCCTTCAAAGCACATTGTCCTTCTGCTGACGTGATGAGGCCGTATCAATCGTCTTCTTGAGGTTGGGCATTCGGTGAGGATGTGGTGGGTCCACATTATACTCGCCTATGTGTAGTTCGCCCTTCCGAATTAAGCTCTTAATGATGTCTTTGGACACATAACAATCCTCAATTGAGTGCCCCCGGTATTGGTGATAAGGGCAAAATTGAGGGTCATCTTTCCATCTGGCGTCGCTTGACCTTTTGGGCTCCGGGAGGACAACCTTGCCACATGCACGGGCCCATTCGAATAGCATTCGAGTTTTCTCCTGAGGAAAAGAATAAGGCTTCTTCAGCCTGTCCCTCAGCGAGGGCGCTTGTTCACCAAGCCGAATGGGAGGAACCCTGGTTGCCTCTCTTGTTTGCTTTTGTTGCAGCTCGAAAGCCCCAAAATTTGAGATGCATATCCCCTTTTGCGCCAAATGCTCACTGGTTGGTTTGTTCTCCTGGCTTGGGGCAGTGGCAACCGGGCAATACCTTGCCAAGAAGGCCTCAGCATCCGCTGCCAGTTTAGTTAGTTGTTCAAAGGTCCTGACTTCGATGTCCAACACCCTTTGTATGATTTCCTCTTTTAGATTTCTTTCACATCTTCGAATGATATCTTAATAGTTCGGAGGGCTCTCGCGCCTTTCATGGGGGTCTCTCACTCTTCTTGTATAGCATAGGGCGGGCCCATCATCTCTTTGCCCAGTTTCATATAATTTTGCCTCGGTGAATTCTCCCTCGGCTGGCTTTATTTCAGTTGTTTGCTCCTCATTTGGCTTATTCACTACCACCGGAGCCGTCAGATCCTGGTGTAGGCTGAGTGGGTTTAAATCTATTTCTCCCATTTTTCTCTTCATTATCTCGAGTTCTTGGCGTAGCTCCATTATCAGAGTGAGCTCAAGCTGGCGGGAGCGGGGGATGTTGCCCCCCGTCTCGAATTCAGGCAGGGCCATCATTCCCCTGGAGTCGTGATCAAACATGTTCAGTCTTGGAGAGCTTGATATTCTTGCCCCCACACCCGTACACGAGGGAGTATGATGGCATACTTCTTCATCAGGTAGCAAAGAGTGCTCCCCCTCCTCCCGGGGCCGACTGGCATGGCGGGAGGTAGAAGCTTCGGGTTGATTCGTCTGGGATGGCACAAAGCATATCTCTTCATCTTCTACTTCTTCAGTCGTTCGGCTTGTGCCTGTCACGGTCGATAATGTGTTGCAAGAGAGGGCGGTGCCTCCCCTTTTATCTTTTGACTTTTCCTTCTTCTTCCCCTCGGCGGCTGGCATATGCCCCCACACTGAGTCGTCTTGCAGCTGTCGGCGTATGGACACCATGTTGACAGCCCTTTTGAAGTCAGGAAGCTCATGAGGGCATGAAGGATCCACTCTGGATTCGCCCATCTGGAGCTCTCCTCTCTTGATCAGGTCTTCGACATTATCTTTGAATACATAGTAGTCTTCAATAGAGTGCCCAAGCATTTGATGATACGGGCAAAAGTGGGGGTCATCTTTTCTTCTAAGATCACCTGGCCTCTTCATATACGTATCTATGAACATTCACGCCCCAATGCGGGTTTGTTAAAACACGATCTGAGATTTCTCTCTCGCATTCATTATTATGAATTTTAGGCCATAGGGTCCCTTTTCTTGGCAATCAATCAAGGGTTTTTCCCTCTCCGAGGGGATGTAATTAACATCATAAATTTTATGGTACGACGGGTTCTCAGTCCTGACATGATACACACAATCGTTTGACTAGTCAGATTGAGCACACTATGGGCTTCCTCGAAGCTCGAATAAATGGTCACCTAGGTGACTGGCACGCCCTCGCACTAATAAATCGAATGAATGAATAAACAAACGAATGGATAAACCAACGAATAGACAAATGAAGTGCCACTGAAAGTGCATCCACAAGTCTGGCACGCCCGGTGGGACTGAACCTCCCTTCATCTCCTTGCCAGGATTAGGGGCCTGATGGCCTCTTCTTAAAATTCTAACTATGTGATCTGAACTCGTAGATTACTTTTTGACAACTACGACGGCCATGTCATTCGGACCCCTTGTTGTCGCTAGTCTTGCCACCCATGGCTATTTGGTGGTGCCGATCCAGTTCGGTAGTTTCCTGCCAGTCATCGGCTTCCCTAACTTCTTGGGGGTCGCATTCATGGAGCTCCTGTATATCTAGGAGATGGAATCTGTCGTTGTTGCCAAGGCTACCCTGACTGATGCTGTTGTGGTGGGCTGTAACATCTACCACGTTGATTCCCGTGCATCCGCCAACCGGAAGCACACACCGGCCACCAGGAGGGTAGCCAAGAAGAACCCCAGCACATTGCAAAGTCGGCTATCTACTTCAGGCAAATCCATACTCATCAGAAGCATCTGAGTATTTCTGATTGGTCCACAGGTCATGATTACACCCAGCAAAGTGATTTCAATGGTCCCAGTATGCAATACCTTCCAGGTGCTGGCCCAGTGCAAGATGGATCACTCTGAGTCCAAGATGAGGGGCGGGTTGGCTCCAAAGCCAGCCAAATGTAAGCAAACATGGGTGCCCAAGCAACCACAGGCCCTGATTTCAACTACACTAAGGTCTGCCTTGATCGACAGACTCATAAGAAGAAGAGAAGAACAAGAAGAGAAGACCAAGATGCCGGCCCCGCCGCGTCCTAAGCGAACACCCGCTGGTTGAATTCGACGGGCGAATAACTACTCTTATGATAAGAAGCACGGTGGGGGTAACCTTACAAGGCTGCTGCACTTACAAGTCTCTGGCACCAGCTAAAGTGCTGCAATATATGATACGCCCCATCAAAGGGCAAAATGATACTACGCAAGTCATCTGGGGGCACTCCCGCGGCCTTCGAGACACCTCTCTCGTGACGTGGTGATCCTTGAAATCCATGATAATTTAGAGAAGCGGGCATCTATAGATATTCACTTGTACCCAGCTGAAGTGATAGGCTACTACGGGAATTCATCTATGGAGGCTACAGCTGAGATAACACAAGCTCGTGCTGAAGAAATTGGTGCAGATCTGATCACGATGACTGCAAATGTGATCACCGTCGAAGATGACGGTGAGAGACTAGTGCCCGCTTTAGATATGCCATCGGAAGGGCAAGTTCATGCCTCTGGCTCCTCTTTGACCGACCCAGCTACTATGATGATGATGATGCAAAGATATCTGTAAGAAGTCGAGATGCTGAGAAGGCAGCTCAGCGAGTTGAGCACAAATCCCACAGCCTCGAGACAGACCGAAGCTCCACATGAAACCTCGCAACGAGGTGCTGATGAATTCGAAGCTTCTCCTCTGATGATGGCCTCTCAACTGGCACCTAATTACACTGGGGGCATGACCCCACTACCGGTTCTTCAATCTATATGGAACTTGGCAGTCAAAGCGTATATTGTTCTATTCTTGAATGGGGTGTCATTGTCCGACATGATCCGACTGGGAGTGCCAAATCTATATATGATATACTGTTTAACAAATTGGGCGACTGCTTCTCCCGTGACCTCCCGTAAAGGAATAGCCTCGGCCCCCCCAGAGAAGTAGTCCGTTGCAGCTAGTATGAATTTGTGGCCTTTAGAGGATGGTGGGAAGGGTCCCACGATATCCATTCCCCATTCTGCAAATGGCCAGCTACGGGTCGTCAGATGTAGTGAATTGGGAGGTCTTTTGGGTACTGTACCATAGGCCTAACACTGGTGACACGTATGGGCGTACATGTTGCAATCTGCATACATTGTTGGCCAGTAAAATCCTTTAAGTTTAATATTGGCCTTCATCTTATCCCTGACTTGGTGAGCTCCACACAATCCTGAATGAACTTCACACATGATAACTCTGGATTCAGCCAAGGATACACATCTGAGTAAAATAGACTCATCCTTTTCATGGACAAGCCTATAAAGGGAGTCGCCAATCAACTCATATGATGTTTCCCTACAAAGGAGTCGAATCCTCTGGGCACAATCTGGAGGGAGGCATCCCTATTAATTTTGACGATTGGCTCTTGCCAATCTTCTTCCTCGGGAGGGGCATCCACATCAAGATAATGAGCTTCGTAGGTGGTAAGACTCGACTCATCATCAAGTGTGCCTGGCATAAGTCTTCGGTGTCTGACAGTGATGTCAATCTCGCCTTCACGGGGTAACTTAATAGCCGAAGCTAACTTAGCAAGGGCGTCTGCTTGTGAGTTACTTTTTCTTGGGACATGATCTATCTCGAAGAAATAGAACTTCTAGATGAGCCTGGCGATCGCAGCATGTTACGGGACCAGCCCTTCCTTTCGGACATCATAAATGCCAAGGACTTGTCAGATTACCAGCTGTGAGTCTCCATAGACCTTGAGACATTTAATGTCCATGTCGAGGGCCATTTGAAGTCCGATGATCAGAGATTCATATTTAGCCTCATTATTAGTCATGGGCTTCATGAGGGCGCATGAATTGTACAAAATCACGCCCTGAGGTGTAAGAAAGACGACGCCAACACCGGCGGCGATGCCCCCCCAACTGTCAGGTTCGTCAACCTTCCGGGAGGCGCCGTCGAAATATAACTCCCAACAAGGGAGGTTGATAGTGAGAACATCTGGTGTCGGGCCACATGGGGTATCTTGCAGAGCACCATCTGTAACTGGCGACAGCGTGGTTAAGGCTTCCTCGTCAGGAAGTTCCGTATTGAGAGGCGAGTCCTCTCGTACCGGATGGGCAGCTAAAAACTCCAACATACCCTGCCCCTTGACAGCCCTTCGAGGGACATAGGTAATATCATGCTCCATTAAGAGAAGGGCCCATTTGCCCAGCCTACCAGATAGGGCAGACTGTCTAGAGAAGGGCCCATTTGCCCAGCCTACCGGATGGGGCAGGCTGTCTAAGCAGAAACTTGAGTGGGTCATACTTGAATATAAGCTCGACCCGATGTGCCAAGAGATAATGTCATAATTTCTTGACAACGAAGATCAGGGCCAAGCACACTTTTTCCATGGGGGAGTAATAGTGCTCAGGGCCAACTAGCTTCCGACTGAGGTAATACAACGGCTGCTCTTTGCCTTCCTCGTTAATTTGCACGAGCAAAGCTCCTAAGGAGACGTCCATGGCAGCGATAAAAAGTATAAGGGGCTTGCCTTTGACTGGGGCCCCAAAGACTGGAGACATAAGTAAATATTCCTTAATACGCTCAAAGGCCTCTTGACAGTCTGTGAAAGACTCAAAGCCTACAAACACTTGCAAGTGTACCAAGCCCGCATGACACGTGCCTATGATAAGCTGGTCAAGTAAAGGGCGTTCAAGAAAGGCGACCTCGTCATGATTAAGGAAAATGAGGTTCTAGCAGGAAGATCCAGCGGCAAACTCCAGCCCAATTGGCGGGGACCTTACGTTATTTAGAAAGTCTATGAAGGAGGGGCCTATACGGTCGTCGACCACAAGGGAAATAATCTCTTCCTTCCTCTCAATGGCAAGTACATGAAGTTCTACCATGCTCCACCGCAAGAGTTTCTCCAGCCGTCCTCACAAGGCATACCTATCCCCAGTGAAGGTTCCAGTTAAAAAAAAGGGGGGGGGGGTTAAAAATAGTGATATCCCGGCGGACTCAGTCGACCTATAAGGGTTGGCTGAGGGCAAAAAGGCCACAGATCCGGTTAAGGTGAAAATCCGAAAGGACGCCTCAGGTAAAAATGGGCAACCCCTCGATGTGAAAACCCGCAAGGGCGCATCGAAAAAAGGGGGCCAGTCTCAGCGAAAACCCGAAAGGGCGGTGAGGTTGGAAATATGAAAAAAAAAATCCTCTCAGCTTGTTTTCTGGGTGGCTCTAAGTCAATGACTCCACCCCATCACGACAAAAACATCATATTGATGCCATGGCTACGCCTCTCATGTCATTTTGTAACACCTAGTCCCACCGGGACATCCCGACGTTGCTATACTTTGTCCCACCGGGATCACCAGCATTCTTCACCTTTTGATCTGCTTCATATGCCCCACCCGGGCTATCAGATGTGCCCTTTTTCTCCGAGGGTTGACTCATATGTCTTTTGGGTAGTCAACCCCACTTACATTGTTAAAATTCCAGATTTAGCTTTCATGTCCCTTCGAACTGTCAAATCCGTCCATTCCTTTTCAGGAGCTGACTTATACATCCCTTGGCATGTCAGCTCCACCTATATTTTGGATTTCCCAAGTTTGGATCTCGTGCCTCTCCAGGCTTTCCAATCCATCCTTCCAGTTCTACCGGGTTCAGCCTACGGACGTCCCTCTCGGGATGCTAACCCATATCTTGCCTATCGACTTTCGAGTTTGACTCTCACGTCCCACTAGGGTTGTCAAATCCATCCTTTTCTTGTTTTTGAGTTTGGCCTATGTATGTCCCCCCCGGGACTGCCAACTCATCCCTTGCCTATCGACTTTCTGATTTGACTTTGACATCCCACTAGGGATGCCAAATCCATCTCTTTTCTTTTTGGGTTCGGCCTATGTATGTCCCTCTCAGGCTGCCAACCCACCCTTTGCCTATCGGCTTTCGGATTTGACTTTCACGTCCCACTAGGGCTGTCAAATCCATCCTTCACTTCCTTTAGGTCTGGCCTATGCATGTCCCTTTCGGACTGCCAACTCGCCTTGCCTATCGGCTTTCAGATTTAACTGTCACATCCTACTAAGGCTGTCAAATCCATCCTTTCCTTCTTTTGGGTTTGGCCTATCCATGCCCCTTTCGGGCTGCAAACTCATCTCGCCTCTTGGCCTCAGACTTGACTCACACGTCTCACCGGGATTGTCAAGTTCACTCTTTTATCCCCCACAGGCTTGGCCTATGCATGTCCTTCTCAGGCTGCCAACCCTATTTGCCTATCGGCTTCCAGATTTGATTCATATGTCCCACCCGAGGTGTCAAATCCATCTTTTCATCCTTTTAGGTTTGGTCTATGCATGTCCCTTCCGGGCTGCCAACCCATCTTGCCTATCGACTCCTAAGTTTAAGTCACATGTCCCTTCAGACCCTTAAACCTATCCCTTTGCTAGCCCAATCGGGCTTGGCGTGTATCCTTTGAAGCCATGTTACCACATCGCTTTGCCCTCAGCTACCATTGCACAGCTTTCTCAAGGCCAGAGAGGGGGAGGGGATTGGGACCTCATTTTCAGAAGGAATCTGAAGGACATGGAGATCAACCAATTTGTAGATCATTTTAGTCTCCTACTTCCACTTAGCTGGAACCAGGTTGACTCTTGGCAGTGGAAGCCGCTTATAATGAGAGGTTCTCCATCAAGTCAGCATACAATTTCATCCATGATGGGGCACCCGCTTTCCCTTAGCTAATCATGTTTGGAGACCTAACAGCCTGCTGAAGGTAAGGGTCCTCACTTTGAGAGTGGCTTTGGGTAGATTCTGGCGTGCGATCAGCCGGCATCCTATGTTTGTTCCAATCTGTTGCTTATGGAGGAAGGAAGGGTAAAACATAGATCACCTATTTGTCGGATGCTTTTTTGTGCAGGAGGCATAGAAGCAGGTGTTTGGCAGAATTCAATGTGAGCAGTGCATCCTGCATTCGGTGGGGGGCTTCTTGCTGAGAGCCTTGCGGCAGACCACAACATTTGGCAGATAATCCTTCATGTGATTCTGTGCGCCATTTGGGTTGAAAGAAATGCTAGAATCTTCAGCACGGAAGCCAGTATGACAGATAGGGTTACCTCCTCCATCTGTACTAGGGCTTGGGAGTGGGTAAAATATATTTGTAAATTCTTCTAAATTTTTGGGCCTTCTTGAGGAATGTTTTTAGTGACACCATGCAAGTGTGCTCTCATACAGAGGGAGTTTTGGGTTATGTCCCCCTTCTACACTTGTGCATTCTTCCTATCTTTTAGTTTAATGCAATATGTGTTACCACCACCCCACCACCACAGAAAAAGGAAAAAAGAGATTCTAATGATGGTGATGATGATGATGATGACAACTTCTATAGCCATCTGATCACACAAAGTTACGATAAATGGCTGAAAGAATGCAAGCAAATTACAGTGGGCCTGCCTATGCTGCAGTTCCACAAATTCACAGGTGGGCCAGGTTGACTGGGGGAATTCCCACCCAACCATTGCGGAAGGTTTCAATGATGGATGCTTGTGATCCCCAGCTGCATGGGATTTCTCCCAACACAGCATGGATGGGAAAGCCTCATCCACACTGGGCAGATGTTCTTCTGCCAAATATGGGCGTTGGGCTGTCAGGTTATGATGTATGTCCGTGACCCCCAGCTGGATGGGATTTCTCTCACAGCATGGATGGGAGAAAGCCCTGTCCACACAAGGCAGGAGTTCTTCTGCCGAACATGGGAGTTGAGCGGTCAGATCTAATCTGACAGCCCAGTCTGAGTGGGTTCTTTCTTGCCTGATGCTTCGCTGGCTGTCCAACATGGAAATGGCCTGTCACAAAATCTGACAGCCCAGTCTGAGTGGGTTCTTTCTTGCCTGATGCTTCGCTGGTTGCCCAACATGGGAATGGCCCATCACAAAATATGTGCAGGGCAGATGCCGCTGTCCTCTGGAGGTTCAGAGGCTATTGGATTAAAATCCAAAAGCCCAAAAACTTTCATTAACAGACATCCTTAATATTACTCTCTTGTCTCATGCTTATAGACACATGTTACATGTGTCTATATGTGCATCTGATTGTTCCCGTACATATAGACATATATGCTAAGGTGCTAAGCGAAAGGCAGTATGAGAACCATACATGACTTTCATGAGCTTAAACCCGTATAACAAAACTTTGTTTACTAAAAGGTTGCTAATTTGTAACAGCACTTTCACTCAGAATCAGATACACCTATTTTCAAAAGTGTCACACAGTTGATGTCTCACTATTAATTCAGAGTGGGATGGATTCAGCTAGCATGAGGCTGGATAGATGTTTTCATTACAGCAAAGAATTTGCTTTTGTCTAATAGCAGGTGGTTCTGCCAGCAAGGCGACTCTGAGTTTTCTGAAGGATATTTGGTTTGGACATCAGCCTTTATCAGATTTTTGCTCAGGCTCCACGTTGGACATTGATTTCTTTGTTCGGGAAGCTGTCTCCAACCGCAATCCTGCAGCGTGGAATCTTATTGACTTGGCACCTGCACAGCTATTGGATGGCCTTCGCCGGCTAACCCTCAAGGGGGGAAAGGATGTTCATATCTGGACGCCTACGTCGACTGGTATGTTTTCCTCCAAGTCAGCTTATGAATTGGTTCGCCCTTATGGCCTTAGACAGCCAGCCCTCAAAAACTCTGGTAGAATTACATCAATCCAAGAGCAGCTCTGATCAGATGGCACATTTTGAAAAAAGCCGTTGCAGTTGATAGCGCTGTGGCTCAATGAGGCATTAGGATGGCATCTAAGTGTTCCTGCTGCACCCATGGATCAATTGAGGATTTTAATCATCTGTTCATTTATAGAGACATTGCGGTTTCGCTGTGGACTCATTTTGCAGATATTTTTGAGCCCCATGTTGTTATGGCTAGCTCGATTACAACCCGTGTCTGGAACATCCTTTCTTGCTCTAATGACAAACAATCCTCATGGGTTCCGCTCTATATATATAGCCCTGCTTATCACTTGGGAAATAGGGAAAACTCATTGTTCTATCAGAATTGAAGGCATTACCTTTAATAGGAAGCAAGTTATTGACTCTGTTTTGTTCATGGTTCAGACAGCTTTGGATCAACAGCGTTTTGCCACTACGCCATCACCTCATCACCTGCAGTTATTGGAAAGGTTTGGTTTTACACCTAAATGGAAATCTCTCTCTCCCACTATTTGCAGGTGGTAGCCATCCCTCAATTCCTTAACATTGAATGTGGATGGTGCCTCCAAAGGAAATCCTGACCCATGTGGTGGTGGCAGCTGTATAAGAGACAATTGTTGAAAAACATATAAAGCCTTTGCATTTAATTATGGTTGGGGTAGCAACATGGCTGCTGAAGCAAGAGCTATTTTGGATGGCATGCATTTGGCAGCTGAAAACCATATGGTGATTGGTCGTATCCTATCTGATTTTCAGGTTCTTGTCAATCTCATTTCTAAGCAGGGGAAACCACCTTGGTGCGTCCTGCCATGGTGGCACTCCATTCTCCAATTATTTCATGCGATGGGATGATGTATTCTTCGTACATTTAGAGAATGCAACCAAGTGGCCGATGCCATAGCTACATATGCATGTGCCGATTCTTCCAATGTGGTGTTTAGCGATTGGAAATCCATGCCTCCTCAAGCGCATGGGTGTAAGGTGGTGGACGCAGCTGGGTTGCCTGCCATAGTGGCAGTATCGGCTGAAACTGATATGTTTCGACCAAAACGTATCGATTTCGACCCACACCGATACGAAATCGGGCCTGCTCAATGTAGTAGGTCGGAAACTTTAAAAAAAATATGTTTTTAACGGTTTCGGTCGAAATCGATACCGGTTTCGCCCAAAACTTACCCGTTTCAGCCCAAAACCGGACGGTTTCGGCCAAAACGGACGTGACCTATTCTCCCTCAAATTCTCAGATATGTGGAAGAAGGGAGGCAGGGAGAGCTACTGCCTGCTGCTATAGGAACGAAGGGTTTGCTGCCATCACCGATTCTTCGAGTTTGCAACGTGTAGCTACCTTTTCTTGGCTCTCATTCCTAATAGATCTTGTAAGTTTTTATTTTTTTGGTTGGCTTGATAGATTTTTTGTTGTAGGAAAGATTCTTAATATTAAGAAAAATCACTCGATTGTTACACAATTGTTTTATTAATTAAATTCGGGGTGCTACAACCTCCCCCACTTTAAGGAATTTGGTCCTCCAAATTCTCTGAACTTATCAAATGGGGGACAACAAGGTTACTGACCTTAGAACAGATCCGGGTACTGCTTCTGGATTGTTTCTTCCGATTCCCATGTGGCTTCTTCTGTTCCATGCCTACTCCATTGGATTTTGACCATCGGTATGGACCGATTTCTGAGTTGCTATTGCTTCCGATCCAGAATTTTAATAGGCTTCTCTTCATAGGATAGATCTTCCTTCAACTCGAGGTCTGCATGCTGAATAATGTGTGAGGGGTCGTATACGTACTTTCGTAACATGGACACATGAAAGACATTGTGCATGCCTGACAACTGAGGTGGCAACGCCAATCTGTAGACAACTTACCCAACTCTTTCTAGGACTTCAAATAGACCAACAAATCTTAGACTTAGCTTGCCAGGAATGCCAAATCTTCGTACTCCTCTCCTGGGTGAGATTTTCAAGAATACATGCTCGCCAACCTAAAATTTCAGATCTCTTCTTCTGTTGTTAGCATAGCTCTTTTACCTGGATTGTGCAACTTGCAGATGATCTCTAATAATCTGAATGCTCTTGGTTGATTCTGAAATAAGATCTGATCCAAGCCATTTCTTCTAGCCTACCTCATCCCAGCACAAAGGCAATCTATAGCTTCTTCCATATAAAGCTTCAAACGGTGCCATCTGAATACTAGACTGGTAAATGTTGTTGTAGGTGAATTCTATTAGGGCCAAACGTTCATGCCAGCTACCACCAAAACCAATCATGCAAGTCCTTAACATATCTTCTATAATTTGGTTCACCCTCTAAGTCTGCCTGTCAGTCTGAGGATGAAAGGCAGTGTTGAAATTCAGACGGGTTCCCCAGGATTCCTACAATCCTTTCCAAAAATGAGATGTGAACCTCGGGTCTCTGTCAGACACAATATTCACCGGTACTCCATGTAACCTCACAACCTCCTTTAGGCAGCTAACACATCCACTGTCCACTTCGACTTGATGGGCAAGAAATGCCCAGACTTAGTCAATCGATCCACGATTACCCAAATTGCATTGAAAGCACCACGAGTTCTAGGTAAACCCATTATAAAGTCCACGCCAATGTTATCCCACTTCCAATGTGGTATCTCAAGGGGTTTCAACTTCCCAATAGGTCTAAAGTGTTCTGCTCTTACTTGCTGACATACTAAGCATCTGTTCACGAATCCAGCCACTTCCCTCTTTATATTCGGCCACCAAAAGGTCATTTTCAAGTCCCCGTACATCTTAGTAGCTCCAGGATGGATAGTATACTTGGACCTATGGGCTTCTTCAAGGATCTTGTTCTTCATTTCGACTGAATCAGGGATGCAAGTTCTTCCTCAGAACAAGAATATGCTATCCTCGGCCAGCAGGAAATCTGGTCGACTATTCAAACTTTCCTTGATCTCTACTCGAAAAGGGTCACTTTCCAACAAGGTCTTAATTTCAACCATCAGCTCTGGACGAAGCTAAATGTGGGCGATCATAATCTAATCCTTCTTATCAATGTTGAGATCTAGTCTTGCTAGCTGCTCTAGCATCCTCCAGTCTTGCAACATAAGGCTCGACAACTTAGCTATCGGCCTACGACTTAAGGCATCTACCACTACATTGTCTTTCCCAGGGTGGTACTCTATGGAAAAGTTAAAATCCTTTAAATATTCAAGCCATCTCCTCTGTCTCATATTAAGTTCTTTCTGGGAGAACAAATATTTCAAGCTCTTATGATCAGAAAATACTATCACTCTGATATATTTCTTTTAATTACTTCCGCACTTTAATTTAATTTCCTATTCAAATAAATTTTAGTATGCACGTTGTAATTCCAATTGTTTATACGCCTCCTCAACAATCCTCACTAACCCTTCAGGGGCCTGATCAGCCTCTTAGATTGCGTCCCCAGTTTATGGTGGTGATAATTCGATACTTGTATCGAGTTATCGGTACCCTGAGCTCTGGGTCATTACAGCAGGCGTCGAGACAGTAGTAGCAGGCACCGCAACCACAGCCACCACAACAGCAACAGTGGCAACCTGCTTAGGATCTAGGGATCCATCAAAATCTGATGCCGAATCATGCGCCTACTCTGAATCCCCAGCCACCAGTACTGGCTCAAGTCAATATTGTTCACCACCCAACCTCCAATGTCGGGTGGTCTTATGATGATGAGTTATCTATCTAGCAGCTCATGTCCCTCTACCACACCTATCGTAACACACTCTCTCCGTTTGCTCCACCTCTACCTTCCACCCCTATTATCCTTCTGCCAAACCATCAAGCCATCATCATTACGCCCTTCGCACCTGCCGTCTTTCCCAAACCCCTCGTCCTACTGCCAACTTCCCCCATTGTGGCACCTAGCCTTACTCCGCTGCAAACGCACATTCCATCCATCATTACCACACCGTTACCCAAACCTCCATCCATCATCCTCCCAGCAGGACCCATTAAGACCTCCACTACCCCCATTACCCCCATCGTCACCATGAAACCTACTCACACACCTCTTATCCACCCCATTGGGCCAATTAAGCCACTGTTGGCACTCAAAATATACTCGATGGTGATCAAGCCTAAATGACAAGAATGATGTGGCCCACTGAAGCAAAGAAGCCGAAGGAAATCAATACACCAAAGCCTTCTCGATTTGCCAGAGCCTCAGGTCACCCAGTATGAACACCAGGGACTTCACCTCAGGAGAATCGAGAAGAATTCACAACAAATCGGTAGTGTCGTCAGGCCTGCCCAATGAATCGGTATTGACTCGGTCGTGCCGCATAACAATATCCATTATCCAACCAAGGACAAAGATATACCTAGTGGTCCACCACCTGAAAGAAAAGTCCTCCTGAGGTGATAGAACATCTTTGGCCCTTCAGAATAGGGGACCAAAGGCTCCGTCAGTAGAAAACCCGGATGACATGGCACGGGTACGGCTTCTCGGCAAATTAGGTCCGTTAGTGACTGAATGATTGCTCAGTTAAGGCAAAAGCACCCCGGGTAGTATCCCACTCCCCGAGAAAGCCACAAACGGAAGCCAAGCCAAGCCAGCAGCACGTACTGTAGTGCCGAAGGCCGTGTTAGTGAAAAACCCGTGTGTCTGGATTAGAGGTGCACGAGGCTCCGAAAGCGGCCGCCTGGCAACTTGAAAGCTTTATAAAGACTTCCGACCATGGTCTTACAAGATCGTGGTGAGATGAAGGATCACAATAACTCTCGGAGCCAGTCCGGGGCCCACTTTCTGGCCCGTGTCCAATGGACGCGATAGACGGAGTTAACCCAACGCGACCCCTAAACTGGCGCGCCCACTTCTCTGACGCCATCTTTCCCGACGTGCAAAACCAGCTTGACTCATCTTTGGCGCGGCTACTCCATGCCGGGCAGAGTCACACCAATGAGTGGTTATTTAAACCAGTCATCTCCGAAGAAGAGAAGGGGGGAGTCAAGGCAAGAATCAAAAAGAAAGAGAGAAGAGAAAAAGGCTTGGGGAAGAAGAAGGGTTTTTGAGAGTGAGCCCAAGCTCCGCTGTCCTTCCCAGGTCCACCCTGTCTGTCTGCAAAGAGCACCCCAAAGTCTTCTTCCTCTGCCCCCGAGGTCGGGGGGGGGGGGTATGCTTCTTTGCTTCTGTGCCTCCAGGCGGGGTGTATTCTTGATGGCATTCTATGCCCCCAAGCAGGGTGTAACTTCTTGCTTCTTATGCCCTGAAGTGGGGTATATTTCACTCTAAATGCCCCTAAGCCGGGGCGTATCTTTGGCTACTTATGCCCCTAGGTCGAGGTGTATTCGGCTTCTTCTACCCCCCCCCCAAACTGGGGCATGTTTGCTTCTTGTGCACTCGAGGTGGGCTGTGTTTCTTTCTTTTGTGTCCCCAGGCCGGGGTGAATTCTTCCGCTTCTTATGCCCCAGAGCAGGGTACATTTCTCTTCATGAGCCCCTAAGTCGGGATGTAGCTTTGTTACATGCGCCCCCATGCGGGGTGTATTTCTCCTCAAATGCCCCTAAGCCAGGGTGTAGCTTTGTCCCATAGGCCCCTATAGGGGGGTATGTTTTATTTTTTGTGCACTCAAGGTAGGATGTGTTCTTTTCTTCACGTGCCCCTAGGTCAGGGTGTAACTTCTTGCTTCTTATGCCCTTGGGCGGGGTGGAGTTCTTTATGTCTTCTATGCCCCAAGGCAGAGTGCGTTTTACTTCTTTATGCCCCTACGGGAGGGGGTTCAATTCTTGACTTCATATGCCCCCAAGGCGGGATATGTTTTGCTTCTTGTGCCCCCAAGGTGGGGTGAGTGAATGATGAAGCTGCCCAAGGCCTGTCCTTATATAGGGTGGCTTGTCCTCTTCATGAAAGTCATGTGGATAGGTAGCAGAGGGAGCTCACGGAGCTTGAAGCGTCGTCTAGTGCTTGTGTTGTTCCGGTCGATACAGAGAGGCCTTAGTAGCCGCCGTCTTAAAGACAGGCATCTGATGAGGGGCGACGATTCCACCTTATACTGGTCCATTTGTAATTCACTCATGCTGATCAGGCCTTCTATGATGTCCTTGAATACGTAGCAGTCCTCAATAGGATGCCCCAACCCTTGATGGTATAGGCAAAAATTGAGGATCATCTTTTCATTCTGCTTCATTTGGTCCTTTGGGTGGCGGGAGCACCACTTTGCCATATTCGCGGGCCCATTCAAAGAGACTCGAGTCTTATCTTTTGAGAAGGAGTAAGGCTTCAACGTCTTACCCCTTAATGAGGAGTGCCACTAGAGGGGCTTGGTGGAGGAAGGGCGAGCTGCCTCCTTTGATTTGTCGATTCGTTACACGAAGGCCCCAAAATCAGCCGCATGCACTTCTTCTTACGCCGGTCGCCTGCCGGCTAGTTTATTCTTTCAAGTCAGGGTAGCGGTCGCCGGGCAATGTTTTGCCAAGAGGGCTTCAAGATCTATTACAAGATCATCCAGTTGTTGGAAGGTTTTGATGTCGACGCCCATCACACTCAACAGGTGGTGCGTCATCATGCCGTGTCTGCATATTCAGACAGTGTCTTGGTAGCTGGGTAGGTGTCTGCATCTCACACTGAGATCCCTCCACTACCGAATGTAACCCGAAGCAGATTCATCATTCCTTTGTTTGGTGACGTGTAGCATCGCCTGGGTGATTTCTTCCTTGGCTAGCCTTAGTTCAGTAGTACGTTCCACCCTTGGCATTCTTGCCCCCATGTTCTTACGTGGAGAAGGGGTACGATGGTGCGCCTTTTTGACAGGCGGTGGACAACATGATTCTTCATCTTTTTCCTCAATAGCTCGGCTCGTGCCGGGCGGGGTAGATAATATATCACAGGAGAGGGCTGCCCCCTTCCCCTCATCCTTCAGCTTCTTCTTTTCATTTTCCCTTGCAGCGGGTGTCAGCCCTTCAGATGGTAGTAGGTATGAAGATACCATATTAACTACCCTCTTAAGATCAGCCAGCCCAAGAGGTAGTGGGGGGTTGACCTTCTAGTCATCCATTTGCAATTCTCCTCTTCAGATTAGCCGTTCAATGGCGCCCTTGAATGGGTAGCGATCTCTGATAGAGTGCCTGATCATCCTTGAAGTGGGCGCTAGGTCTTTGCCGTCGCCTTCAGTGGTGATTACATTCACCTTTATTGTGATCAGGTTTGCACCAGGTTCTTCAATGTGGGCTTGGGCCATATCAGCCGCCACCCCTGGTTTCACAGTAGCGGGTTCTGCCCCTTGAGCGAGCCGAGCGGCTTCATCATAATTTGGGGGTGAAGCCTCATAGCAGCTGACCACTCCAACCGTGTTGCAAGCGAAGGCTCGAATGCCCCCATTCTTCTTCATCTTTCTAATGGATGGTCTTCAGAAGGTAGCCGGCTCCTTGAAGATCAGGATGCTTGCCCCCAGCTTGATGTGGTGGGACATTTTCCCCAGCTGGGCCTAAATAGCTGATGCCGGCGAGGGACAAATTGGGGCTGCCATCTCAGCCCGTGCATCTTCCTTCGGTCCTATTTGACGGACCCTCACAAGTTCTTCCCAGATGGCGGGGACAGCATGGGCCCTCTTGGGCACCCAGATCTGCTTGAGCTTGGTTGGCTTTAGGGGCAACCGACCCCTTATCTCAGACCCAGCACGGTCCGTCTTGACATGGGCCAATGCTCCAAAAGGATTGTGCACCGACACCATTGCAATCATTCTTCGAGATGTGATTCTAGCCTGACGGCCATTCCGAAACACTCGGACTCCTCCGATAAGAACGACCTTGCCCGAAATGGATAGCCGGCCTCGCAGCATGCTGGTGCTCTTCTTGGCTGCCCGCCTGGCAGCCGGTGTACACTTCCGATTTACGGGGATGGAAGGAGCAGCTTGATGGACGTGGCAGCCCACCACCTTGGTCTTGTCAGATGTCGCCATTGCAGCGGCGACGAAGTCCACCTCCTGGGTCTCCAGGAGTTCCATGAACGCAACCCCCCAAGAAGTTGGGGAAGTCGACGACGGGCGGGAAGTTGCCGAACTGGATCGGCACGGCCAAGTAGCCATGGGTAACATGGCAAGCCACAACGAGTGGTCCGAAGGAGACGGCCATCACAATCACAGGAATGCAATCCCTTCGATTAAAGATTAAACAATTAGTAATTCGAGAAGGGGCCGCAGGGCCCTTAATCCTGGCGAGGAGATGAAAGGTGATTTCGGTCCCACCGGGCGTGCCAGACTTGTGGACGCACTAAAATTCTCATGATATTATTATTTCGTTTGTTAGCTTTATTTATTCGTCTATTTAGTGCGAGGGCGTGCCAGTCACATGTGACGATTTATTCGGACTTCGTGGAAGCCCTTGATGCGCGCCGTCTAACTGACCAGACGAAAGTGGGGTTCGTATCGGGACCAAAACCTGCCATGCCATAAAGGCCACGACGTCATTTACATCTCCCCGGGGGGGAGAATACCCTTGATTAATCGCCAAGAATAAGGGCCCTACGGCCTAAAGAGTTGTAGATGAAACGAGACTGGGAAAGTCTACGGTTGCACTAAAAGAGTCTCGCGCCACTGGGGTGAATGTTGAAATCATGTCGGTCACTCATAGACCGTTTCATGTTCGGACAGAGGTCCGTATTGAAAGCACGACGAAAACAGAAATAAACCCATGCGAATGTATGCCGGGACACTGTAAGTTTAATATTTAATAGGAGAGTGGGTCAAGTGCCAAGGGGATATCGGCCCAACGCGAGGCTGGCTCATGACCATGCCGGGGAATGATTCCCGGGGCTCATGATCGGCCTACAGGGCGGCATTGATATTCCCTCAATAGGGTCACAGGGGAGAGGAGATCTCCGAGGTATTCGCCAATACGTAAGCGTCTTTTAGTCTTGTTAGTTTAATTCCACTTATGTGTGAGTTTTATTCCATTTGTATTGTGTTTATCATTTAATTTATCTATTGCTCCTTTAGGTTGAGTGTTCAAGACGTCTCTCTTCTTTATTACCATTCCCTTCTTTTGAAACAGGGAAGAGTTCGGTTGATTTCTATCTTCGGGTTCTTCTTTTAGTTTCTCTTAGATTTTTACTCGAAAAATCACGCATAGATTCAAGCATGCACGTGGTGAAATTAAGTTCGGGAATCAATCCCCGGTACGAGGCGGAGGAATGTCCTCACGCATAGGGATGGCTTCCAATCGGACGTAATCCAATCTTCCACACATCGCCATTTTATATACCGCAAGGTCATGACACGCAGGCACACATGGAATGTGATGATGCAATTGGTAATTAAATAAATGAGAAGCGTTTCTTTTATTCATGAAGTGCATGTGTAAAGCTTCTAGTTAATTTGATTTTTTTTTTCATATAGATCGTGTTCGTGGTCCACTCGGCGGTGCTCGGTTCAGCTCTTCATGTCTTCCACAATCCTTTCGTCTTACTATAGCGTTTTATTATTGTTTATTTTATTTATTTATTTACCATTTAGCAGGTTAATGGGTGTGAAGTCCCGAAACTCGAGAGTACCCTACTTCTTAGAGATAAGCACAATAAGGATTTTGTTGATACCCCCAAAATGTGTCCTCCCCTCCTGAAACTCCCTCACGGTAACCAAAAAGTCATCTTTAATGACTTCCCAACATTTCTGGAAGAAAGCTAAAGTGAAGCCATCCAGCCCAGAAGCTCTGTCCCTTGCAAGAGAGAAATGCCCGATGAACCTTCTCCTCTAAGAAATAGTATCCCTCTCCTCTAAGGAGTGGCAAGGAAGTAAGTCATCTACAATCTTCGGCCGACAAAAGTCATCCTCAATGAATAGCCTGGAATAAAAGCCACTCACATGTTTCCTGATATCCTCCTCTGAAAAGTAGGAGTGGTCACACACCCTAATACAAGTGATGGTGTTGACCCTCCTCCTCCCCGAAGTAATACGCTGGAAATAAGCGATGTTCTTATCACCTTCTTTGATCCATCTATCCCTCGATCTCTGACTCTAATCGATAGAGGAGATCTCATCAAACTGGACTCTCAGGGAGTCCCTAAGACTCCTATCCTCCTCATCCATAAGGCCTGCCTCGTCTAGACAATCCAAACCCTCAATCTGCTGAAGAATTATGTCCTTTGTTGTCCTCCCTGCAAGAGTCTTATCTGCCCCCCAAGCCTTGAAAACCTAAGCAGTATGTTGCAACTTCCTGACAAGACACAAGAGTAGCCATAGCAGAGGTGGCCCTAACCTGAACGTTCCAAGCCCCAATAACAACCTCCATAAAATTAGCCTCCTTGAACCAGTACTTCTCAAGCCTGAAATTGTGACACCTGTCATGCAGTCGACTAGTCTTCAGAAGGATAGGCTTGTGATCCAAAGAAGACCTCGCCAAAGGAAGTTGCTGCATATCAGGGAAGTGGTCCACCTAATCCATAGACACCAGGAATCTATCCAACCTCAAGCAAGAAGCATTTGTACGCAAATTGGACCAAGTGAACCGACCATGAGCCATACCAACATCAACTAGAGTTGTCTCTTGAATGAAATTTGAGAAGTCCTCCATATCACCAAAGTATGAGCTATCCCTCGTCCTCTCCTAAGGAGCAGCCACTGCATTGAAGTGCCCACCAACACACCAGGGCCGTCGGGAGGAGAGGTAATGGTGCAGCAGATCATCCTACAAAAGATGCTTCTCCCCCCTTGACTGAGGGCCATACACCCCGCTGAAATCCCAGGAGAAGCCATCTCTCAACTGCCTTAAGTATAAGGAAGTGGCCCACCTGTTGACCTGTCTATCCAACCCCACCTCCTCCACTTCAAAAGGGTTCCACATAATCATAATCCTGCCAGACCAGCCCACCACTGGGGAAGCAACACCCAAAGGGAGCCTCGCGCCACCAATCTCCCTCATAAGGGCAACCTCATCCCCTTCACACTTGGTTTCTTGGATGCAGAGAATATCAATTTTGCACCTCCTAATCAGCTCTCTCACTACCCTCCTCTCCTCCACCCCCCAATCTCCCTTACATTCTAGGAGACAATCCTCGTTAATAACTTAGGGTGTCTCTTTCCTCCCCACCCTCCTCTCCTTCCATGTCCGCCTTCACTTGGGCTTTGATACTTACTCTCCATCTCTTTCTGATTTTAGAGAAGGCCCCACTCACATCTTTCTCCGCAGCCGCATACAAGATGACCACCGTATTCATCACCTCCCGCACCTGTTCCTCTACCATTTTTTCCACAGTCCCCAACATCTCCCTTACTACCTCCATCCTCCAAGAGTCTGTGCCTCTCAGCCCATCCCAACTGGAATCGATCATGCTTCCCCTCCGACCTCACAATATTCAGTTGATCCGTGAAAAGTTAAAAATTACTCAATCACAGTAAAAGAATTATGTTGATAATCGAAGAAGGGACCTTAAATTTCAAGTGGGGGAGCATGTCTTCTTAAAGGTATCACCCACACGAGGAATTAAAAGGTATGGTATCAACGAAAAATTGAGTCCAAGATTTATTGGCTCTTTTGAGATTTTAGAGAGAATCGGTGAAGTTACGTACAAGCTGAATTTGCCTCCACAATTGACTTATGTCTATGACGTATTTCATGTATCCATACTGTAGAAATACGTGTCTGATCCATCGCATGTGATTCAATTTGATGACTTAAAGCTACGGAATGATCTGTCTTATGAAGAAAGACTGATCAAGATATTAGATCGAAAATTACACCAACTAAAGAATAGGGCTATACCGATGGTAAAAGTCCAATGGAGTAAATGTGGATTCGAGGAAGCTACCAGGGAATTGGAGGAGTCAATCAAGAAGAAATATCAAATAATAACCAAGCATATAGGCCCACTCAAACCAGGCCCATAGACCTAAATCCAAGTCTTTTAGGCCCTAGCCCAATTGTAGAAATGTAATTTAGATAATTTACGGATTTAAAATTGATAACTAGGCCAATTAAAGGGATAATAGTAGATAGATAAGAAACTCTGAATTTTTCAGATCCAAAGCCTGAAAACGGTCTATCGTGAGACAGCCAAGCTCACCCTAGCGGTCCGGCTATGACGGCTAAGCGACCCAGTTTCGTGAGATGATGAAACGTGAGAAAGGTTGGATCTTTGGCATCCTAATCTTCATGAATCGAAGTGTGTAGATCTGTAAGTATGTTTAGGACTCTTGGGGATCGATCCTACCCTCAAATTAGGACTCTAAGTCATTCTAATCCTTCAAACCCTAGGTGAATCCTATAAATAGAGTTCAGATTTGACCTATACATTTTGGCTCACGTTGTTCTACGGTAAGGAGACCTTACTTTAGGTTGGTTCTTTAGAACTTTATGTTCTCCTTAGTATTAACTAACATCCCTCCAAATTTCATGGTAGGAGATCAAGTATCCAGAGAGTTAGAAGCCTCACAAGTTGTTGTTCCGCTGCAGGCTGCAGAGGGAACAATGCATCGGCCCAGTGAAGATCAGGAGATTTGAAGCCCTAAATGTTGTTAGTTTACATTGTGTCTTAAGAACTGTTTATTCCCCTTTACGTCTTCTACCTACCCTCCATTTTTCATGTCTTTAAGTCAGGAGAATCAGAAGATAGAGGGGCGAGAAATTACTAATTTGACCCAGGATGTGTAGAAGTCAGGGTCATCTGCCAGCTAGAAATTCGATTCATAGGAATATCTTCAGAGGTAGGTTATCTCGTGGATGGCTAAAACAACAAGATAAGAGTGAAAGCCCTCTTGTTTCAGAAAATTTCATGTATTGTACACGGCGTATTTGATGTTTGAGTTTCACTATCTATCTAGGTCATTCTGCATGCATAATTCCTAACCTTAATTACAAAGATAATGATCTTAGCTTAATTCGTTAAACCCAAGCATCTCCATGACGTAGTTTTCATTGTAGCATGTTTTACATCCCTGTCTAGCATATTTTCATACATTTATTTCCTTAGTACAAGCCTTGCATGCCCCATCCTATTTTCTGTCTACACAAGAGCCAAACGGTCTCCATGAGACCGCTAGAATTTCTTAGCGGCCTCGTGACAGACCGCTAAGCTTTCGTAAGTGGCCATCACATGACCACTACCAATTCCTGTAATCTACTTCCTGTTAACTATAAACAGATTGTAGATTGACCCTATTAACTATATGAAAAGCCTAGTTAATGGTCAAGAACCTTCAAAGGTTTTTGCTCATATGCGAGATCCTTTTGTCATGTTCGATGACGTGGAATGGATCATGCACATACTTCTTGATCATAGAGGCATGAAATACGTTATGTACTTCATATAACCATGGTGGCAATGTGATCCGGTAGGCAACATTGCCAACTCTTTCCAGAACTTCAAAGGGACTGATATATCTCAGTGTAAGTTTACCCTTAACACCAAATCTTCTAATACCTTGTCCAAGGGAAACCTTAAGGAATACATGGTCTCCAACTTGAAATATGAGGTCTCTTCTTCTAGTATCGGCATAGGTCTTTTGTCTAGACTGAGCTGTCTGGAGTCTTTCTCTGATGATCTGAACCTTCTCAGTTGTATCTCTTACCATCTCTGGGCCTTGAAGTTGTCTTTCTCCAACTTTGTCCCAACATATAGGTGAGCGGCAACTCCTTCTGTAAAGTGCCTCAAACGGTGCCATTTGAATGCTTGCCTGATAGTTATTATTGTAGGTAAATTCCACTAGAGGCAAATGATCGTGCCAGTTTTCACCAAAATCAATAACGCAGGCCCTGAGCATGTCTTCTACTACTTGATTTGTTCTCTCTGTCTGACCATCCGTTTGGGGATGAAATACAGTGCTGAAGTTGAATCTCGTCCCCAATGAGTGTTGTAGACCTTTCCAGAAGTGTGAAGTGAAGCTAGGGTCTCGATCAGATACGATTGAGACAGGAACTCCATGTAGTCTGACAATCTCCTTGATATATAAAGTTGATAGCACGTTGACTGACGACTTACTCTTGATGGGCAAAAAATGTGCAGACATGGTTAACCGATCTATAATCACCCATATTTTGTCATGTCCACCCTTAGTTTTAGGCAAACCGATGACAAAATCCATCCCTATATTCTCCCACTTCCACTTAGGAATGTCTAAGAGATGTAATTTACCTGCGTGCTTATGATGCTCAACCTTGATCATTTGACAAGTAAGGCGGCGAGAGACAAATTTCGCTACCTCTCTCTTCATGTTGGTTGCCCAAAAATTTCTCTTTAAGTCTTGGTACATCTTGGTGATACCAGGGTGAATGGTATATTTTGATCGATGTGCTTCTTCTAAAATCTTGTTCTTCAACTCCAAACAATCCGGAACACAAGTCTTTTCATGGAATAATAATTTTCCATCAGATGCTAGCTTGAAGTCAGGTCGTTCATCTAACTTGCCTTTAAGTTCTACTAGTACCGGGTCATCATCTTGTAGTACCTTAATCTCGGAGAGTAGATCTAGATGTAAACTCATGTGGAATATTGTGACACACCCTTTTTCCTCATCCATATTTATATCTAGCTTGGAGAATTATTCTAGCATTCTCCACTCTTGAATTATGCAGTTAGCCAATAATGCTCTCGGCTTCCGACTAAGGGCATCAGCTACGGAATTACCTTTTCTTGGATGATATTGTATAGTGAAGTCGAAGTCCTTGAGGTACTCTAGTCAGCACATTTGTCTCATATTCAATTCTTTTTGAGAGAATAGATACTTGAGACTTTTGTGATCGGAGTACACGATGAATTGCTGGTGAGGACACACGCCGGGATACGTGGAAGAAGCAGGTCTCCCTTTGGCTCGGGGAGGACGTGGATGCCTAGATCGAGCCATCTATCGTTATTTCATGCTTTCAGGCCTTGTTGGGCCCATTGTAGTCCCTGTGTGGACAATTAGATAGCTATTTATGTTTATTGGACCATTATTAGTAGGGAGTTAATGGGCTTGGAACAAGTCAAGAAAGGGGGGAGATTTAAATAGATTTGAATTATTTTTTTTAATGGGTCAAAAGAGCGACCAAGAAGACCAATGGCCAAGTATGGCAGCCCAAGTTGCTGCTTTATGGGATATCACACTTAGCATCTGTCTTTGTGGAGAGTGCATATCATAACCTGTCACAGGCTCACAGCAAGAACTGCATTTTGCACCGTTCCCTCCTCTACAAAAAAATAAAACAAAACAAAATTATGCATAAGCCCTTCTCTTGTCTAGATTCCTGAAACCAATATGGCTTTTTACCCATGTACAAGGAAAACAAGTACAAGTCAGAGATATCTCTGCCAATCCACACACAAAGACCAAGGAAAATATGTATTTGTGTCTTAAAACTCCATTTCAAGCACCAATATATCCTTTTACATTAGACATTCTCAGAGTGGCAGCCTAACGTGTACTCTGTTAATAGAAAATGATATTTAAGCCTAACAGCTAACCCTGTAAAGTCACTTGGTTCCACCCTCAAATGAAGCAGTAAAGACCGCCAGTATATTTAGCACCTTCAGCAGCCCATATCAGCGTTCTGCAACTTCTCCTATTAGGGTCCCCAGATTCTGAGGGAACCTTCACTGAGTGATGTTAGGAGACATTAAGCCGCATCATGCAAATTGTAACAGCATGACCCACAAATTGTGTGCTAACAGGCTTTCGTAACAGCATGGACAGATGAGACCACCATAATTTGAGTATTAATTGTTGTTATGCAAATGGCTCCATCCTACAGAAAATAACTACAGATCCTGGGCAAACCCCCATAGATTCCAAGTCTTATGCCTCCTACATGCAGCATTCCCAGGTTCTTTAAATAAAAAACTCATGCACCTCTAGTGATATTGCATAGCCAAAGCAATGTCCTGCAGTTGTCACACCTGATGCAAACCAGAAGAGATGCACACCCACAACATTCTGTGACCAACCATCCTCAGTTGGGTATGTCCTGTTTGGGCACTGCATGTCTCCCCAACACAGAAGAATGAATGAGAGGCTATAAACCTCATGGCAATAAACCTATGGCAACACAATCCTAAGAAGGTTTGCTCCAGACATCCGCATATGCTAAAAGTTCCCAGCTGTGATCCACAAGCATAGCACAAACGAGACACACAGAAGCTCAGGGTACATCTATGACAAGACTTCACAAGGTCTCTCAAAATGTCAGCCAAGGGGCAGCACATGAGGAGCAAAACAGTATCTGTACCGACAGCAGCATTCCTTGGACTCCACATGGCCCATCCACATCCAGTGAACTTTGAAAGAAAAACAGAACAAATCTGGATAGATATGGCATACTATCCAGATCAGTGGTGCTCGAGGATATGATTAAGCCACAAATGAGGGATGATAGAATACTGTTATCCAGATGGAATGGTGGAATTTTCCAACTTTGGAAGATCAGTCCAGGTTGGCAACAATGAAAAAAAGACTTTGGAGACAAGAAAGCAAGGGCTGCTCCTCTGTGACGTACTTCGTAAAGGTTTTTCTGCAGATAACAAAGGGTTAGACAATTCATGGGAGAGAGACTGCCTGCACAAAGTTTAACGAAAGAGATTATCCACTAACGATGGGTTCAGAGAGTACAAACAAACCTAATCTGAAAACCAGCAGTATGTTCTGTAGCATTAGAAGACACGATGTATCACTTTTTTGTTTCTTTTTCTTTTTTTAGTGGTGTGTCACTTACTGAGTGTGGAATTATTACAGTAATTTAGGGGGTGATTAGATCTGCAGATATTAAAAATGGCAAAAACTTTTTGGAATTCATGCATAATGGGCTGGTGGAGAAGTCTTGTACCATTAACTCTGAAAGAGGCTGGTGTATATTACTGGATGATGATTTTACAAGATCTCCCATGGGAAGGAAGTCGACCCACAATCTCCTGCATATTTTGAGGTAACCTCTCTAGCGATTACTCTCCTTATTAGCACCACATGCTTACTTTTTTTATTATTATTATTAAGTGGATTTTTAATTAGATCTATAGCCCTCGGGCTTGAATGGTGTCGAAGGTGGTAGAACTAGCACTAGGACCCCCGTGGCGTCAGTAGTCACCTGAAGGGCTGCCACCTAGCCATCCTTGAAGCAAGCGTCCCTCCCTAGACCATAGACCTCGATGGCGGCGATGTTTAGTTTGGCCTTGTATTCCGAGGACTCTCGAAAGCCACCTCAGCCATGGGTGTGGCGATTGTTGCCTCAAGATCCATGATCTTGGCCGTCGTCGCCTCTGCCTCTCATCTAGCCTTGGTGGCCACGACCTCCAGCTCAACCATGTGCTTCTCCGCCACCTCAACTCTCCCCTTCATCCTCCGCCAAGAGTCCTCGGGCGACTGGACTTGCACTTGGAAGGCATCCCGGTCACGCTCAACTTCTGCCAGCCTGCGGTCCTGGGACTCCAGGAGCTATTGGAGGTCGATGTGCTCGATTACCATTGCCCGTATCTTGGCCTCCAACACCGACCATTTGCTCTGGCTGTCGGCTAGCTGTCGCATGTCCTCCCAGTGATGGACCACCCATAAACCGAGGCCCCAGGCCATCCAGCACAAGTTCATGGCCTATAGAGTATATAGCTCCCCGTGGACTTTTTGAGAGAGGGTCGTCGAGTGCTCCCTTGGCTTTAGAGTCTTGTCCGATAGGGCGTAGGCCTCCATTTGGTGGGAGAGCACCCCTAGGGAGTCCTTGACTTGGGGGCAGCCAGGGGCGGCGATAGGGTGCAACGTTTCACCCCTGTCGGCTGGCCACTCAATGGGAGCCAATGGGCCAGCCCCCTTCTATAGTGGGTGGATGGGTGAGGGCGTTATCAGCAGCTGGACCTCCATCGGTTCAGTCCCAGTGGCAGGAGTAGTTGTGGATTGTGGAGGAGGGGGTGTCCAAACATGTGGCATCTTAGCGAATGCCCGGTGGACGATGACTTTCTTCTTCTTCTCAAGGCAGCGCTGACGATCCATCGTCACCATGGCCCCAAGATCAACTCATCGGTGCTTGTCCCCAGCCATCGGCGAGATCTCGACAGGTGCATCCAACGAGCTCCTCGGTCTTCCAGAGACCACTTGCAGTCTAGCCGCACGAGTGCCTGAGCCAGTGCTGGGCACGGAGTCGGCGGCCACTGGGGAGGATGGCAGAGGAGGGCGTGAGCTCTGAGCCACTGTCGGCAAGGGGTATCACAGACTCCCAGGCTCAAAGGTGACTACTAGCTGGGGGACTACGACAGTCACCTGGTCAGTACCTAGCTCGGTGTGGTCATACAGTCGGGAGACGAACAATGGCAGCTCCGTCGTCTCAAACTCCAGCTCTAGTGGTGCCAAAGCCCCTGCACCACGATGAGACACATTAAGAGTCAAAGAGAGAGGAATCATAAAAATAACAAGGGCCATACCAGGAGGGAGGGGGGCTCAATCCTAGTTCTCGAAGAACGTCGGGAGTCTGCCTCGTGTTGGCATCACGAAGGGGGTGGCGAAGAATGGCCTTTATCGCCCTGGCCTCCTCGTTAGCCAGTGTCGGCAAGTTGTCACTCATACGAGGTCAGAGAATCTGAAAGAAACTCCAGTCACTAGCTCAGCCAGAACCCCCTACCTTCGTCATGATAACAAAGTGCTTGACCCAGTTCTTGATGTTGGACAAGGCAGAGGAAATAAAGATGTGATGAGGACATCTCCCGGAATTCCCTATGGCACGAGGTGTCTCCGACCTCGTCATATCCAACTCTCCCTTCATAGAATTAACCAAAGATTAATAATTTCGAATCATTAATGCACACTAACTTTGTGTTGAAAATTAAGGTACATGATCAAGAATTCGACTCAAAATTCAATAGCACTTGTGCTTGTGTAATACTAAATCCACAGCGTAACCAATTACGTCCCCAATTAGCTATTCCAAGTAAATGCCTTTCAACCCTGCACCTCCTAAATTAGAGCATTAAGCATACTAGTTTTTTATCTGCCTTATTTCATTGTCCCTTTGGGATCTTCCACACATGATGTTGCACTACCCCTTACTGTTTTGTACGAACCTCAACACGTCTTAGGTGAAGTAGGCCCGGTTACTAAGATCAGGGTTCTCTTTTTCATTTTACGCAAACTTCAACATGTCTTAGGTGAAGTAGGTCCGGTTACTAAGAATTGGGGTATTTTTCATGGTGTTCCTTTTCTTTTCTTTTCTTTTCTTCTTTTTTTCAATGTGCTTTTGCACTTATTTGATAGATAACTTGGCAGAAAGTTTGAAAATATCTCTTTGTAGAGAAGTGCAGAGTATCAGACAATAGACCTAAAATAGTAGAAGGCTTGCCCTGCTTGTTTCATTAGCGTGCAACGTGATTTTCATTTTTTCTAAAAGTGCACATGAACTTTAAAGAGATTCTTATATTAGTTTTCCATGGCTAGATCGACTAAATATTCCTTCCTCCTTCTCTCTAGTCTTTTCTATTCTAGAATCACTATCAATAAAAAGTATGAATTGATAAAACTCAATTAGGGATTTCATCTTTTCATATTTATGCAACAATGTAGGACGATATGTAAAAATTTCTACCCAGTTGTTCTATATGCATTATCTAAATTTTTTCTCTCCCCCCCCCAACTTGAATGACATTGTCCTCAATGGCATAAAAATTGAAAGTAAAATAACAATGTGATAGATAATATAATTGGGATGGAAGGATACAACCTGATGTGCAAGGCGAGATTTCATCAATGTTATGCATGATGACAACTTCATTTCCTTGGCTCTTACCTGACTACTGAAACAAACTCAAACAAAAACATCAAACAACAAAAAATCTTGGGTTGCCTCCCAGAAGTGCTAAGTTTTCCATCTTCAGTCAGATGCATGTATAGAAGGTACAAGCTTCATAACCAACGTGTTGACTTAAGAATGAGCCACCACGTTATCTCATCTTTATCGAAAAACACAGCATTGTATCATAACAAGATGAGATTAAGCATGATAGCGTAAGGGCTAGAGTGGTTGTTATCACAATTATATTGCTCATACAATGCATGGGTTAACAACCTTACTTTTAAGGGGGTGGCCTGAGATAAATACCATGACGGATCAGTTAGGCCAAACGGATTCCCCTGATTAATAATTAGAAAATTTTCTTCTCACTTGTGGTCTTTGTAAGTGTTGAAAATAGTAATGAAGACCTTATTATCAAGCAAAATATTCTGTGTGGGGTGAGAAGGGATCAAGGGGAGAAGAGTTTCAAGAAAATGATCAATGTCAAGGAGTTTAGGATGTTGGGTCCCATAGTGTAGTGGCGCGGATCTAAAGGGGGGTGAATAGATCCCTCTCTAAAAATTAGGTTCAATTAAAAGAAATTAAACGCTTCTCAAACTGACCTCACCAAACGCATGTAAGTGATATGATCACACTCGAGGAATTAGTACATGTAACTAAATGAAATCACACACAGAGAATTAGCAATGATGAACGGCATGATCAAATTAAGACTTAATCAGCAACGTGATTAGCAAACCATCCTATGAAAGGTGATAGAGGAAAAGGAACAATCGCACAGCCAATCACAAGATCAAAAGGGGTTCACATATACTTGGATAGTAGCCTGGAGGGCTAATATTGACATGTGTTGCATCACACAAAACCCATGAAAAATAGGAACATGAGGAGAGTCACGGTAAATGCAGAACCGCTACAAGGATAATGTAGTCTAGATCGAACTACTATCAAGCTTGCGTCAATGCAAAGGATCAGTAGGTTGACACACACAGGTAGGTCAGAAAGATGCGGTCTACTAGGAATCGCTACTTGATGGTGGCGGTCTAGGAGGAACCGCTACCAGGCTGGCAAATCAGAGGGTTTAGTTGACCAATTCAAGCTCCTCAGTCAACTTGGGGCCATGGCTAGGCTGAGACAGAGCTCAGTCTACCTAACCTTAGTCAATTGAGGTGACATAGGTCAACCTGGAACAAGGTGCAGTCGACTGGGCAAACGGGCGCACAGGCCAGATCAGAACGATGAACGCAGCCAAGCCTTAACTGCTACCGCATGGTAGTGGTCCCTTTAGGGCCACGTTCTTGTCAAGACTAGGCAAAACAGTCACAAGTCCAGACAGCCCAGAAATGAAATCTGATCGAGTCATTCAGTATAGGCTTTCTGGATACAACCTGCTCAGCGTTCTAGTGAGAATCCTAGACTCGTGGAGACTTACGGAGGTCTTGTAATAATGGTCCTAGTCTGACGGAAGAAATATCCGATGGAGATTCTCGATTATCATAAGATTGAAGATGTGAAATGTGAAAAACGGGAGTGAAGCGGTCACTCAGTGCTATCGGAGTGGCATGACCTTCAAACAATCTTAACAATGTAATTGACCAGTAGTCGAATAGATAAGAATATCACAAAAATTGACGAGTTATGGACAGATTAAACTATTTTTAATCTACTTATTTGCAAGGTAGAACAAGAAGAAATGTGATAACAGCAGAAAGTCATGATCTGAGCAAGAGGAATACCAATAGTCAATAGCCATGATTTGAATCAGAATTTAGAATTTTAGATGTTCATTTATAGGCCTAATCATTAGATCCATTTTTACCTTAAACATGCTATCTACTCAGAGGGGAAAATGGGGGAAAACACTACGATCTGACTGTAACCCGAGCGATGATAGTGGTCAGGAGAGGGCCGCTACCTGATGGTAGCAATCAGTTAACGATTGCTATCACGCCATTTTGACCAAACTCAAAATTTTTCCACGCTCGGGAGAACGCAGTCTATCGCACGACGATGGCCTCCAGGTAGCAGTCTCTAGGGAGCCGCTATCTGGGGCCGTGTCCTACGCTCAGGCAAACCCTGATAGATGTTGAGAAAAATTGACATTTCATGTGATATACTCCATAAAAATTAAGCATTTTCCTATCAATGGAAAGATCACAAAAATCCAGACAAGATGGATGTATTAGATTAAGGTTTAGCTTGAGTAGAACCTACCTTTAAATGTGGAAAAGGATGATGACCTCGTTGGAACCCTAGTCAGAGACGTTTCCTTCCTCGCTACACCATGCCCTCAATCACGCACACCAGCTACTGCTATGGCCAAATGGGGTTCTCGAGAGTGTTAGGTGTCAACTTATAGGGCTGGGGTCAAAGGAAATGTCGTGATATGGATGGGGGAGAGTCGTGGAGTCAGACGCGTACGACATTCACACTTGATCGGGTCACGTCACCTTCTCTTCGAAAATTGGCTACTAGGGTTAGGGTTTCACACGGGGAATCGAAGGGAGAATGGACCTCTTGATTGGGTTTGGATTGACCCCGTAAGAGCTCGAATTGGGCTTGAATTTGGAGGATTAAGGTCGTTCTATCTAAACCTCCGAGTTTAACCCAAAAATCTCTAATTTTGGGCTTGATATTTCCGTCTTGTTCAGGGCGTGACAATTTTTCATGAGCTTGAACTTGTAGAATTGTTCTATCTTGTGTGAATTGATTGATATTGCTCAATAGATTGAAAGATGTGTTTATCTTGAATAAAAGAATTATTTTCAAGAAGCTTGTTGTTTCTAATGACCTCTGTTGAATTGGTTTTTCTTCTATTGGGTCGACTCTCACCTCAAGTGCGTCGACCTCACCCAAATGCATCAATGCAATTTTTCCTTTTTAGTGGAGTTGACCCACTCATTGCATTGCGTCGACTCCTTCTGTATTTCATGCACTTCATACATGGATTTTCGAAGTCTTGAATGGGTTTTCATGCACTTTCTACATAAGATTTTTGGGCTTGCAATATGCTCAATCCTTTTGTATAAAACTTGATGAATGTGATTTGAATGATGTTCATACATTAGTCAAATACTTGGCTAATTGCTCTTTATTTTTAGTTGAGAAAAATTGAGCTTTGTTTGTGTTTACATGTATATTATTCATGGTTTTTAAGGCTCACAATGTGCTTAAGTAATTCACATAAGTCTTGAAGTAAACTGCTTGAATGTGCTTCATGCATTTTCCACATGGGACTTTTGAGACTAGTCATATGTTCAGGATCCTCATGCATATCTTAGTGGAAATTAGGATGATAATGGTCTTATATTATAGAGATACACGGTGATTCGAGCCTATGTCTTGGTTGTAGAGATTGTAAAGTATGATCAGTTTAAAATGAAGATTCATGGGTCTTTTGTATAGTTTTGAATGCACTCCATGCATATTCTTCATGAAGCATTAAAAGCCTTGATGGTGAGAACTGGTTGAGACTTTTATATAAAACTTAGTAAGCTAGCAATATATTCATTTGGTAAGTTTATGTATGTTCTTCATAGGGCTCTTGAGCTAGCAAAGTGTTCTAATCTAATCATGTGAAACTTGTTAAAATTGGTTCTTGGTGTTGGAAATAGGTTCGAGCATGTTTAATGGGATCCTAAGACATCAAGCACCACTTTGGAAACATATTACACCATGGTTAACTTGTGTTTAACCCTGGGAATGTGGCTTGCTGTGCTTTGATTGGGAGCCAGGGGTAACCCGGGGCGACGGTGGGATAACCTCGGGTTAAACCGGGGTTTCGAAACCCACCTCGCGCGGTGGGTTCCGTTTATCCCGACTTGCCTTTTCCTTTCCCACCCCTGTCGCCCCTATCGCCTGTCGCTTCAGGGCCTACGAAGGTCATCTTCCTTCCTTCGAAACCCTTCCTCCGGAGGTGGCGAACCCTCATCTCAGGTCAGTTATCGCTCCTCTCCCGTCCATCCTTCGTCGCCCTTCCTCCACTGTCCGGCCTACGACCAGTCCCTCTGCCGTGGTTCCCCGACGGAAGCCCTTCGTCCTCGCTCGGCTCTGTGCATAGCAGTGCCTTCCGGTGGTCGTCTCTCTGACGCGAGAACGTGGGGCAAATCTTGCAGGCCAAGACTGTAGCTGTGCTCCCTTCCGCTAGCCCAGCGTACGTGATTTGCAATCCGGATCTTTCTCATGACTGAACGGTGAAATCTTCTTCCTCAAAACCCCATCCACGATCACCCTCGCCCCTTTCTCATTACTCTTGCCTTCGTCTTGATGATGCCTCCCCATTCTGTCTTAACCATCTCTGGTTGATTTCCAGTGACGGTGGTGGTTGTCGTTCCTTCCTCGTTGTCCGCAACACGGTGGTGCTCGGACTGCTATGCCGAATCTGTCTCTGTCATCGTTGCTATCAACGTTCATTGTGTACCCTAAGGTTTTTCTTCTCCCTGTTCCTCCCAAAAATTGGTATATACTCATCGATCCTCAATAGTGGATACTTGTTCTTGATAATAAGGTGGTTTAACTGCCGATAGTCGATGCAGAGTCTCATTAATCAATCTTTCTTCTTTACAAATAATACGGGCGCTCCCCACGGGGAAGTGCTCGATCTGATAAATCCTTTCTTCAAAAGTTCCATCAGTTGCTCTTTTAACTCCTTAAGTTCGGCGGGGGACATCCTTTAAGGTGCCCTGGAAACTGGTCTAGCACTAGGGACAAGGTCGATGGTGAAAGCCACTTCTCTATGTGGGGGAGTCCTGGCAAATCCTCCGGGAACACATCGGGAAACTTCCGAACTACTTGGATGTCTTCTATCTTAGACTCCTTAACTTCCATGGCGATCACAAATGCTATGAAAGCCACACATCCTTTCCTTAAGAGCTTACTAGCTCAGAGAAAAGAAATAAGAGGTGACTTGTTCTGACTCTTAGGGCTAGTGTAGACAAGTTCCGAGAACTCCTTAAAAGTTACCTTGCTATCACGACAATCAACAACTGCCTTGTGTGCGGATAGCCAATCTACTCTTAGTATAACATTGTGATGTCCCGGACCCTTTCAAATCCTTGTTTTTGGGTCTCGAACTTACTTTCTCGGAGCGTTCGGCTCTGTCATGTCTGGAATTTCATTTCAGACATCTTTCGTGCTCGGATCGGCGCGATCCGGGGTCGTTTCGGAGGCCCGGAGACTTTTCGTGACTTTTTCCGCGTATTTTTTCAATTTTGGACCCGATTTTTGACAAATCATGCGAAACCCCACTGCGGGCGGACACGGTCGTTCACCCGGGCGAGAGTGGTACCGTTGCGATCGGTGTGTTCTGAGGATCACGGAAACGTAATTTTTTATTTTTTGATATTTTTCAAAAATCTAGATTTCTATAAATAGGGGCATTCTTTAGTCCTGTTTCACCCTCTTCTTCTTCTTTCTTCTTCCTCTCCCACCGTGAGCGCCCCCTTCTCTCTCCCTTCGACCGACGACGACCGCGACGAGCTGCCACCGATTGCAGACGGCACTGGGTGACGGCGCGACGGCGGCGGGGATGGTGTGGCGATCGAGGCGGCATAAAGCTCGTGGAGTTTCGTGAAAGAATAAGGGTTTTCAAAGCTTTCATTACGATTTCGACATCGATTCGGTGGAGCATTCGCTCCATTGAGGTAGGGTGACGTTCCCTAGCTCCCCGCGTTTCATGTCCGTGGTTTCTAGCCCATCGCGAGGCCGAGAGGGGAGTGTTTAAGCGGGATAGGGGTAAACCATGATTTGGGGAGTAATCTCCTGATCTAGCGATTCACCACGCTTTTAGCCGATCCGAGGCCGTAGAATCATGCCTAGGGCTATTGGGGATCTTCCCCCTTGATTCCCCCCTCTCCCGTGAAGGTATGGGGGCGTGACCGACATTTTTGTGCTTAATTCGTCATTTCACCACCGGGACGACATAGCGGTCGTCCCAGTGGCCGTTATGTGCTTAACGCGCCCATGGAGGGGCGTTATGCTCCGTAGGTTTTGAGTCTGACCTCTGTGGGTTTAATGGTCCCACAACTGACAGTTATGTTCAACATAACGCCCCGGTGATGGTGCACTATGGGTTCCTGACCGTTGGTTTTTGACCGTTGGGGGTCCTGGTCACATAACGCGTCTAGGGAGCTCCGTTATGACCGTATCACACCCCAGGTAAGGTGCGTTATGCTTAACGCTCTTGCCTCTCCCTTAACGCACCAGAGATGATCCGCTAAGGTCTATAATGCCCCTAAAGGATTGCGTTATAATCTGTTTTCACTCCGTGACATAACGCACCATGGTTGGTCCGTTATGTACCTTTGATGATTGAATGATAGCATCTGTGTTTCTGAATCTGTGCATACATTGTTTCACGCATTAACCTTGTTACACTGTGCATAGAGGTCTTTGCAGTTTCTTTAAAAGTCAGTGTAGGTTTTATTGTCTAAGGCCAAGGTCAAGCATATCTCTTCAAGTGTGCATTTCTAGATCATTGCAATTCTTGCATTAGGCAGCATTAGGCAGAATAACCCCATGCATATCGTGTGCTAAGGTCAGAAAGATAATGTTTGTGCATATTACATAGTCTGTACATGTTTTATGTTTTCTGTCTATGCACATTCTATGGTTTGTGTATGTTTCAAAGTCCTTGCATGTTTTAGTTTTCTTGAAAACAAAGCTCGTGCAAAAACATAAGTCTGTGCATGCTTTGCTATTTGTGTTTTAAAGTCTGTTCATAGTCCGTGCAAGTGTATTTCAAGTCCGTGCATGTGTGAAGTCCATGAAGGTTTTACTATTGTGTGTTATAAACTCCGTGTACATTTTCACAAAGTCCGTGCTTTATAAAGTCCATGTTTTATAAAGTCCGTGCACATTTTCACAAAGTTCGTGCTTTCCATAGAGTCTGTGCAAGTTTCTCACACATGCATATAAGTCCGTGCACTTGGCGACCTCAAGTCCATGCATCTTTTGAGTCCGTGCATGTTTGCCAACGCATCTTGAGTCTGTGCATGTTTGCCAATGCACTTTGAGTCCTTGCATGTTTCCCAACGCACTTTGAGTCCGTGCATGTTTGCCAACGCACTTTGAGTCCGTGCATGTTTGTCAATGCACTTTGAGTCCGTGCATGTTTGCCAACACACTCATTCGGGTCCGTGCATATTAGCTGCGTGAGTAGTTCAGAGTCCATGCATTTCTCAGTCTTTGAAAGATTAGGTCTGTGCAAGTCTGCATCTTGCACAATTGAAGTCTGTGCAAACAGAAATAAGGTCTGTACACATTTGATGTTTGTGTAATGCTGAGTCTGTGCATATTCTACTTGGTGCATTCAATGCTTGTGCCAGTCTTGATTCATAGTCTGTGCACATTTGTTTTAGGCTATTCAAGTCCAAGCATACTTGCTCATATATGCACTATGAAGTCTGTGCATCTTTTACACTTAGCTGAAATTTATTTATGCACAGCGACTTTCATATTAATAGCTCTATACACATTTGTTATTCATTCGTGATTACAATGTGCATGACAAAATGCCTTGTAATCTATTGACAGGAGTCAAAGTGTGAAGAGCCCAGGTCAACTGAAAATACCAGGATTAAACACTTGGGAAGCATGGGGCAGACACCATCATCTCACACGTGATCACTTAAGTCACAACTGGAGCATGAGTTCGTGAGGACAGCAGTACCCCGTCCTTGGAAGAAGCTGCCATGTGGTTAGCTAAAGCGCTAAGATCCTGACACATGGCTAAGGGATTCCTTATTCTTTTGGTGGGAGTGTTCCTTCCACACGCCCCCTGGGCGTATCCTGTAGGGACCACAGGGCTAAAGCTGGAATCCTACCACGTGGAGCCATCTAACTGAGACGACACCATCATCTTCATCAAATTACCTCTGGCGCCCCTGCTCTATAAATTCTGCCTCATCCTTCGATGAGAAAAGTGAATGCAAGCAAATGCTGAAGCTGCTAAGAGATTGTAGAGAATACCAAAGAAGAGAGCTGCAGAGAATAGCAGAGTAGAAGAAAAAGAGAGTTCGTGAGATCGAGGGAAGAAAAGAGAGAGGAGCAGAGAGGAAAAGAGAAGTAGAAGAAGAGAAAGAAAGAAAGAGAGAGATAGAGAGCTCGAGGAGAGAAAGAAAAGTCTCATCAGAAGATTGGACGAAAGCAAAAGGAAACTGAAGAACAGCGGGCTCATCTCATTGCCCGGATCATTACAAAACCATATATGAAGAAATCTTCTGAGAGGAGAAGGGAAGAAAACACAGACGGGAAGCTCCACCACCCACCTCTGTCGACGACAGTGAAAATAGGGTATCAAAAATCAACGTCTTGTTCCCGGCCCTGTGCCTCTCCTGGCAGACAGACGAAGCAGACTGTGAGGGATGGCGGCTCTCTAAGTCTCACTCCCCAGAAAACCCTTTCTTCTTCCCTAAACTTCCTTCTCTCCGGCGATTGGCTTCTTTCTTCCTCCCTCCCTTCTCTCTTCTCTCCTCTCCCCTCTTTTCTGGGCAAAGACAATTGGTCTATTTATCATGCCATGGCCGTGACTCCACCCAGCGTGGAGAATGCACGCCGGTTAAAGGCCTCAGCATGGGGTTTTTGCACGTCGGGCAAAGGGGAGCTGGAAGCGGAGCCTGCCAGTTGAGGGAGCACGTCGGTTAAAGCTTCATTCCTCACATTTGTTTGGCACAAGTCAGGCTGTGGGCCTCGGATCGGCTCCCAAAGTTCTCATAATCGTTTACCTTATACTGGCTTCACAAAACCGTTACAAGAGGTGTTGGTAAAGCAGTCGAGCCGCTGATTGGCCAATTCCATAACCATGTGCACCTTTGGTTTGGACACGGGGGTTTTCCACTGACACGACCTTCAGCACCTCAGTTTGTACTGTCGGCTCAACTTAATTTGTATTTGTAGCTTTCTCGAGGAGTGGGACACTACCCGGGGTGCTTTTGCCTCGGCCGGGCGGTCATTTGGTCGTTAATAGACTCCACCGTCGAGAAGACATACCCATGCCGGGTTACTCAGATCTTCCACTGACAGGGCCTTTGGCAACTTGTTTTGAGGGGTCAAAGATGTTATATCACCTCAGGAGGGCTTCTCATTAGGTGGTGGGCCACCAGGTACATTCTTGCCCTTGGTCAGACGATGAACGTTGCTTATGTGGCACGACGGAGTCGATGTCGATTCATTGGGCAGGCCAAACGACACTGCGTGTTTGTTATGGATTCTTCAAATCCTCCTGAGGTAAAGTCTCTGGTGCTCGTATTAGATGACCTGAGGCTCCAGTAGTTCGAGAAGACCCTAGTGTATTGGCTATCTTTGGCTTTTGTGCTTTAACGGGCTGCAACATTCTTCTTGCTTAGGCGTGATTGCCATTGAACATATTTTAAGTGCCAACAAATTTCCCCCAGTCACGGGTGTCGCGAGCAAGGAACGAGCATCGCGAGACCAGCAGATGTACTCTGACTGGGCAGATTCTTCATCTCACTAGTAGAGATGCACAGTGGTGTTAAATCAGCACGGTGGCTAAACCGGCATGGCCAGACCGTTGTTAATACGGCGCGGTCTTATTCCAGCGCACCTTTTGGATTTGAGGATGGTAAAATGGCTCGCCTTTTGGAGCATTTGGGGGTTAAAACGGTGCGCTATTTAGTGCGCTAGATTAACCCAAGAGAGGGGGCCTACATAAGTCATTTTCCCTTATTTTTTCTTCACCCATCCTCATTTGCAACATTTCTTTCTCTCTCCTCCCTTCCCCCTTTGCTTCTTCTGCGGTGGCGAGTGAGTGAGGTGAGGGAGAGGTTCCTTTGGTTTAATACTTGGGATTCTAATCCCTCCTTCTGGACCCCGGGAGGCTCCAAGTTGGGCTTGCCCTTGGTGCTATTCTCCTGGGTGTTCTGTTTTGGCCTCGATGTGATACCCATGGCCCTTTTTAGGACCATCCCTTCATGGATGTGTTCCCGCTTCTTTCTGGCAAACTCCCGGGCTGGGTGCACAAACCAACTCCAGTGACCTCCTCATTGGTTACATTGTCCATCAAGACTCTTTATGTGTCCATCAGGATCCGAGGATAATTTACAAATCCTACTCAATCTCTTGTTACGTGTTTCGTTGCTATTGAATTCACGATCCACTCAATATAATAATGTGCAACTAAAATATGTGAGCAAACACAAGCATACAAATAGTTAGGGATGTCCCTTTTTAGCTAAGTGTACTTACAAGAGAAATAATCTCGTTTCTCATAGTTGAAGTACTTCATTTTACTTTTTTCTTTATTTTCACTGCACTTGCTACGACGATGTTCGAATGCCTTATATGTCTTGACGCCTAGTGCACTATCTTACCCCTTCTGTTTTTTCTCTGCTCCCTTTCTGTCAAACTATCTATTACCCTAGGCGACATTGGTAGTGGCACAATAGACTTCTTCACACTCAGTTTCCAGCTCCACATTCCGAGAGATATCAGAGAAATTCTTGATATTCTCATTGTGGGTTAGAATCTGCTTCATATGGGCCAACGAATTGGGAAGAGACCTAATCATGGACTGCACTTGCTGCTCATATGTGAGATCATTTCCTACTGCCTCCTAGTCATGAATCACATTGGACATCATCCTGTGAACGACGTCACGGAAAGGAGAAACGGAAAAACGACGATTGTCGCGAGAAGAGTTGCTCTCCCCTGGTTATAATGGGAAATATGAAAATATGGAAAGGAAATGGAATCACGCGTGAGTGCGTGCGTGTTGATGATGTGTGATCGCTAGAGGTCAAAAACCCAAAAATGAAAGAACAAGTGATCACGATTATACCTCCAAAGCGGAAGATTTATGTGGATTCCTTATTCATCTTCCCTCGGCCGGCCAATAAAGGGAGTTTTCGTTTTGATTGCCGTCGCAAAAATGAACAAACACCAAATATGAAACAGAACAAAAGTAATGCAGTATCAATCCCTTGTGATAATGATGATAAAACTATGAACTAATACACACCTAGTTGGTGTTGTTTAAACCCTTTTTGGACGTGAATGGTAAGAAAATAACATGATAAATGAAGGTTTAGGCAGAAATGCACAAAACGGAGTTTTCTCAAGAAGAGAGATACGACACAAATGCAAGCGACAAATGACATATGCAACTAACAAAAATGAAAATAAAGGAAGAACGGTGTGAAGAAAAGCTTATTGCAGCACTGATGGCGGGCTTAGAGGAGAGCTTCGGCAACGTGAGGACGGCGTGGATGTAGGGTGGGAAGAGGTGGCCTTCTCCCTTGAACGTACGGGTACTCGAAAATCTGACAGAATCTCCCCTTAAACACTCAAGAGCTCAGAAGCGATTTCGACAACGTTTCGCCTCTCCTTCAAAGATTTCGAAGCTCTCTCATTTCATGGGAGGGGGTCCTCTATTTATAAGGAAAATAGAAGAAACCGCGTCCACCAAAGGGGATGTGTTTATTAGAACGCGTCCCACTGACCAAATGCTTCCTCCAATTTAAAATTAATTTTATTGAACGAACCACGTCCACCTCCTCGGACGCGTTATTCAAACGCGTTGAGAGTGGTGGATGCGCCCACATTTGCCATCAGACACATCGCCGAAAAGCACCGAAAGTGACAAAAGTGAGTGATTTCGACGTCTAACCTTGACTTTCAAAGTCACGTCTGGTCAATAAGACGTTTTCTTTCTAAATTGTCAAACAAAATGGCAGAGTTGGCACTGAAGGTTGACTAAAGAACTGGTCTTAGGCAGCTGACATGTCTAAAAATACACGTCCGCAAATGGCAGACGCATCAACAGGGGTTAGATTTTTAAATTATGTAAAGACGTCTATGGACTGACACATTGGCTACTAAAGCCTTATAATTGCACACATAATTAAACAAGGACGCAAATACAAATCAAAAGACATGAAGGTAAAATAAAAATATGAATGTCTAGAGTCGATTCCCATCAGAGTAGGACTTCATGGTCACAGTACCACCATGCTACACACCGTACAACCAAGACTAAGAGACACTGCTAGACCAACACAATCAAAAGAGCCCTCTCGCTCTACCACACCAATTCACGTCTGACCCCATACCAATCGGGGTACACAAAACCAACAAGTTTGGCATCACCTCAGCTCCCTTGAAGCTTTCAAGGGCACGGCACACCCGACATGCTCCGCATGCGGAGAAACACACGATCCTCAACAGGGAGATCACAATTAGCATCTACTCAGGTCAACAGCTTCTCCAACCACTGGACACTGAGCACTCCTTACGAGAAGCACCTTCACACCTCATCCTCAAATGGAAACCTTGCTGTCGACCTCACTAAGCCATGACTCTTCCGACGACTCCACACAGCCTGCGATACACACTCTCGAGCCCAATGCCCCAATGCTCACCGGCCAACACCGGTCCCAAAACCAATGCCTCACCGGGCACAAATAACACCAACTCTCAGCACCCACACACACATTGATCCCTTGCATAGCTCCCTCTGATCCAATAGAACACCACAATCTGGACAGCGGCACCATCAGATGCACCATACTCTAAACTCTCTCGAGTCTTGCCATAGACAAGCACTCCATCTATAACCGCCACATCTCTCGATCGATCTCGAACATCATGCCTGCCGAACAACCGGCTCAATAAAACACCTCTCATCAGGGCGCATAACAAGTCCAGCAACTTCCTTGACTACACAACATGGCATCCGCATGGGATCTCCATGCCAACACTGACGCCTCTCACTCCTCGAATCCACCTCCGGAACACCCACACCAACCAAAGTTGGTCAACTCCCAAGCTCATTCCTGACCACCGAACACCAGTGCCAAACAACGAGCCCAAAAGGCCACGACCTGCCTCAATATCATTCGCTAAGTGGCTTCACCCTAAGCCACGCTACACAATTCGCAGGAAAAACTAGCATAACATACAACCTCCACCAACCACTCTCACCACTGACCTTTCCGATTCTCAGTGCTGCTAGCACCACTCAGAACGATAGCACTGTTGACACCCGTTTTTAGCCTACAAGTTGAGTTGCTTCTCTTATTCATCTCCTGCGATGCTCTGAATTACCAATTATTTTTTAGTCTTCTTTGACTATGTTTCGAGCCCATTCTTGACCATTTTTTGAGCCCATTGAGTTTTGGGCCTTTTATCTCCAATTCCCTCACTTTCGGGTCACTTTCAAACCATCCAGAGGGTCGATCAGACGACCGGAATGATATTGCACAAATTTACCAGGCCCAACCTGCTGGTCACGGTCAACACCTAGACCGTGACCAGAATTTCTAAAAATAAAAAATAGGTCATGGTCATTGGGAGACTGCGACCATGAGGTTGCAGTCCCCCAAGGACCACATTCTCAGGGGACCTTTCCTGAGCATCCAAGAGCTCGACAGCTCTGCTCCTTGGCCATTTGTCGACCCAAGGTAGTCGCGGTTTGGTCGTGACCACGTCTTGACAGTCATAGTCATACAATTGATCGCGTTTCTATCACAGAGTACAGGTCATCCCGAACTCTGATTTTATCGTCGCTGGGCTTTTTGGACTCCTCCTTGGCACCATTTTCGAGGAGAATAATCCTCCTGCTCAAGTTTTATCCCTTTTGGGATATTATCCCACTATTATCTCGAGGTTTTGCCAATCAAAACTCTTATTCATGAAGTCATATATCACCAAGGTTTGTATGAAGGTCTTAAGCTCATTACCATCTCAAGACTTACAATCTCATATAGCATGATGTGACAAATCTTCTAGATTCTGAGACATATGAAACATGGCAGTGATCATGAATACACACTATCATCAAAATCATATGCACGTAGACATAAGGTTTAGTTATCATCAAAAATATAAACATAAATATATGTAAGGCACACAACAGTCAATGGCCGCCTGTATAGGCGATCACTTTCAGCTCCGCTTCTGAAGTGCTTGTTCCCTACGGAAGCCAAGCAAGCCGTACAGGAAGTACATGAAGGGCTTTGAGGAAGTCATGTAGGGGGGCAAGCACTCGCACGGACTCTTATCCGGCAAGGATACTAGTGGCCGACATTACAACAAGACTACTGCGACTATGTAGGCAAGTGCCCACAATGTCAAATGGTCTCTAACCTGCACCACCAACCGTCGACATAGCTACACGCCCTAATGGAGCCTTGCCCATTTGCTCAGTGGGGGGTAGAAATACTGGGCCCCTTCCCCAAAGCTCAAGGAAGGAAGAAATTCCTCAACATCTCCATTGCACTTCACCAAATAGGTCGAGACAGAACCTCTGGGAAGGATCACAAGTGAAGCGACATGAAAATTTAGGTTGTGAAACATAATCTGCCAGTTTGGGATCCCACGAGTTCTCACAACTAACAACGGTAGGCAATTTACGAGTTCGGCCTTTCAAGAAAAGTACTCAGAGCTAAGGATCTGGAATCACTACACTGGGCCACCCCCAAGCGAACGGTCTAGTAGAAAATGCCAACATGACCCTCTTGCATGGCATCAAGACTCGATAGGAGCAAGCAGGCGACTCATGGGTGGATTTCATTCCGAGCATCCTCTGAGCACATCGGACTACCGCCAGGGCCGCCACAGGAGAGACTCCATTCCACATCACGTACAGAGTAGAAGCGGTCATACCGGTTGAAATATCCAACCCGTCCCTACGAGTTGGATAGTTAGACGAAGCCAGGAATAACCAGGCAATGCGAGAAAACCTGGACCTGCTCGAGGAACACAGAGAGTGCGCCCAGATATGACTTGTGGCCTATCAGCAGAAACTGGCCCAGTACTCCACTGGTCCAGCTGACCCTATCGCCTAGCCGATATGGCGTCTCTCGTCATTGACCGTCGTGTCTGCAAAGCTCCCCGTTGGGAGTACCCGGTCCAAGAAATCCTTCCCTCCAAAGCTGCAGTTGGCTTGGAACTGGGTCCACCAAGTCTTTGGCACCCTCAGCTGGGATGCCCCAGCTCCAACTCCTGTAGGCGCTGCCTGCACTTGCCTTAGGGGCTTGAGGGCCCCGCTACAACCTTGACCCGCAAACGTAGAAGCACGACTGCTCCGGGGCCACTGTTGTGCCAGCTCCTCTACCTCCCAACAGATCCGGGAGAAACGAGTCCTCAGATACTCATCGTCTAGAGGCATAGGAGGTAGGTCCTCCCACAGAAGTCGACTCTCCTCGGCCTTCCTGATCACTGAGGCCTTTTGATGGTATAGGTGGCTGTGCTCAAACCACCATTTGGCATAGTGGATGTCGAATCTCCCTCGGTAGTCCAACCTTGACGTCGGCAATCACTCCGGCTCCCCACGGCAGTAGAAGTCCCACTAGACAACAGCTAGCAAGTGAGTGTCTCGACCCTTATATAGCCGGCTCGCCAAGGGAAACTCCTAGTTTGGCGAGATCCCCTAGTCGTACCTGAAGTTCCAGGCGAACCTGTGCGGGTAGTACGGCTCTAGAAAACTCGTGACAGACCGGTGTAGCTCTAGTACCACTGGTTGGGCCTGGGTGAACGACCACGTTCGCCCGCAACGGCGTGCCGAAGGTGTCGCCGGAAACCGGGTCGGAAATCGGAAAAACATGCCGAAAAGTCACGGAACGTCTCCGGGCCTCCGAAACAACTCCGGATCGCGCCGATCCGAACACAAAAGATGTCCGAAACATAATTTCAGACACAACGGAGTCAGACACTCTGAGAAAATAGATCCAGGACCCTAAAAAAAGGATCCGAAAGGTCCGGGACCCTAAAACAAGGATCTGAAAGGTTCGGGATATTACACTAAGTTCTCTACTGAAGAGGAGGTCAACCGTGTCGACATCCCGAGCACTTCGGGTGCCGGCCCCAGTCGTCCTCGCTCTCCGCCTCTAGATGCTTATAGAGTGGTCCATGGCCTCCGTGAGGCCTTTCAAATCCCTGTCGATTTTGGCCTCATCTTCCTCGATGTCGATGATTGCCTGTGGGGTTATTATTCGGGCAGTATTAGTGTCTCGATATAATCTTTTTGGGCAAGTTTCTGTCTCCATGTGCACCCCTTCATGGAGTTTGTCCTCCATTATTACGGTCGCTACCCAGGGGATCTCTCCCAATTCTTGGTGCTTCCTGTGCACCTTTGTGTATATTTGTAACCAGGTTTCGGTTACGCCCAATGTTTTCTTTTTTCGACAATTCTATAGTCTCAGGCGCTGTCTTGGCGCTGAGTCGTCATTCTTTTACCTTCGGGTTAGGAAGGATAGGGCCATCATCCATGTTTCTTCCCTTGTCTCCAATAGCAAGCACTGGTCCGAGCACTTTGTCTTCTTGACAAGGGCAGGGGTAGTGGCCATCCAAGCGACTGGAGTTTCTTCGCGAACATCCATCCCCCTAGGGCTAACAGGTTCCTGACTCCGACTATTGAGGAGGCAAGGGTGATTAAAGCCATCATTCGCCACCCCCTCAGTAATGCCGACACGAGGGTTACTCTGGTTGTTCTTCGGGAGTTGGGGTTAACCCCCTCGTTGCCTCATGGTACATCTTTTATTACTTTTTTCATCTTTTGTCTTTCATATGGTGACCTTCTTGCGTCGTGTTGTAGGGATGCCGGCGTCATCAAAACTGCAGTTTGAGATAGTCCAGCTACCGGTGAATGTCCCCCGTTCGTGTGTTCATATAGAGCTTGGTACTGACCAAGTTTTTGTCGCAGCTCCCCAGCAAGCCATTGCCTTCGAGCCGGGGCACTTACCATATCCTCTTTCGGCGGTGATTCCAGTGGAGTGCTGGCACCTCCCTCCGGCGTCGTCGTCCGTTGTGTCTATGCCCAATGTTAGTTTGGGCACCCGTACAGCTAGTCAGAGGGTTACTTCTGAGAGCTCGTCGAGCACGCCTATAGAGGTTCCTCTGATGGTGGTGGAAAAGCGTCGTCGGGTTGACCTTGCCGCAGTGGCGGCGTTGGATCACTAGTTTTGTTAGGAGAAGAGGAGGGGAAGGCCGCCATTGAGGCTCCTCGTGGTCAGATGCCACCTCCCCCACAATCTACGCCTCCTCCGACTGTTGAATCGATAGAGGTGCCATCACTAATTCCATCTCCCCCCGTCCGCTCACCGTAGACGAGGCCTACCCCGCTGGTTCTTGCTGAGGGGCCACTTGACAAGGGCAAGGCGCCTTGCCTCGATGCAGCCCTAGCTCCCTACTATTTGAAGATGCATCGGGGGTCCGCTCCCCCCAACTCAAGGCCTATGCCCTGATGGGCAAGGGTGTATGGATGAGGGACCGCACAGGAGTCTTCTCCTCAGAGGCTCGCGGGGAGTTGTATAATTTGGCGGCTAGGAACTTGTGCTCGGTTGTCAGGGCCTTCGACTTGTGGGGGTACCACTTCCAGGGGATTGCTCGGCAGTTGACTGACAACCTCGTGGTGCGATTGGAGTTGGAAGTCCAACTCCATATGTTGACGGGCGAGCACATTAGGCTTCAGGAGCTCCTGGAGTCGCAAGGCCGCACTTTGGTAGAGGCCGAGTGTGACTGAGACGCCTTCCAGGTCTAGGTCCGGACGCTCGAGGGGTTCCTGCTCGAGACGGCCAAGCGAGCTGATGTGGCCAAAGCTGGGGTGGCAAAGTTGGGCGCCTCAGTGACTAAGGCCGGGGAGAAGGCCCAGCGACAACGGCCCTGGTTGTCGAGTTGGAAGCAGCGGTGGCCACAGTTGGCGAGGAGGCCGTGGAGTGCTTTCGGGCATCCTCAGAATACCAGGCCGAGTTGAATGCGGCTGCCGTTGAAGTTTACGGTCTGACGAGGGACCTCGGCTACAAGGAGGGATGGGCGGCCGCCCTCCAAGCTACTACTGACGATATGGGCCCGCAGCGAGCCAAGGCAAGGAGGAGCTTGGCGAGGGGGAGCCGAGCACTGCAGAGTAAGGTGCTGGGAGTGAGTACTCGACGGGCAAAGAGTTGGTCGATCTGACTGATGATGCTTCACCCCCTACAGCTGATCTAACCGATGATGCTTCACCCCCTGTAGCTGTTCCTGAAGGGGCGTCCAAAGCCCAAGATGCGGCGCCGGCCCATGCTGCTGAGGGGGCGAGCACTTGAAGGTGTGCTCACCGATGCTTGTGCCTCACCACTTTTTCTTTTTTCTTCTCGCCGTCGGGGCACTTCCGAGTAGATGTAGCCCCTTATTGATATGCTTTTTTACTTTCTTGATAATGAACATTTATCTTTTCTTCGTAAGTTTTGATTGTCTGAAGCCTTTTGTACCTTTCACGTAGCCTTTACTATTGCTTTTTCTCGCTTAAATCTTCCTTGGGATACGAATCGGCTGTCGAAGTCTTGTCCAGGGGTGCGAGAGGGGCGTGATCTTCGAGATTTCGTCGCTTTGATTCCTGCGAGAACGGGAAGGGGTGAAGACCCTTTTGCCCCTTCTTGGGGCTTCGTCTTCCTCCCTATAAATAGGGACCCCATGGGGAACCCTAAGGGCAGCCAGAGTTCCCTTCTTCCGTTGAAAGCACTTTCAGGAAGATGTCGTCTGAGAAGTCAGAGTTTTCGCTAGAGGGTACCCCCTACAAGTGACTGTGCTTTCGAAAGGAGGCACCGCCGGCTCCGGATCCGTTGACGGGGGAGGGTAGCCGTGGAGGCGTCTCCGAGTAGTATAAGCAAGGTTACCTACAAGGGTGGCGGGACGACTTGACGAAGGTGACCCGCCTCTATTGTAACAAGTGGGTGATGAGCATCCAGCTTGACCGATTCCGTCCCAAAGAGGATGAATAACCGCTTGTACTCCTTCTCCCTTTATCAATAAAATTTCCCTTTCTGCAAATCTCTTCCTTATATGTTGGTTGCTTGATTTCTTCTTGATTTGGTTGCCATTAATGAGTCCATACTTTCCCATAATGCGTGAGCCCGATGGAGGAACCCATCCGTTGCAGGCAGGAACTACCTCTCTGAAGTGGAGTTCTTCCCTATAAATAATAGGGTTAGGCGATTGCTCTAAGGCGTCGTGTGCCTCCTAATTTCCTCCAATTCGCCTTTGATGCTGTCATGTCTTAGTCAACTTCTAAATCCACAGTGGAAGGGGAACCTTCAAAGGTCCCCAATGCCCCGGTCGTCGCTGCAATGGGGACAGACTCTCCTCCTACAGAACAAGTGGCCTGAGCTCCGTCGGCCCCGACGTCCCCCACAGGGGTTGGCCCTTCAGGCGGTGCTTCAACCAAGTCTAGTCCACCCCCAGCTATGCTGAACGAGCCACTCGATGTAGACAGCGACTTCGAGTGGGGTTGGATGGCTGGTTATCGTGATGGCTATAACACCGCCATGCCCCTAGTGTGCCTTACTCACTTACCCGATTCCCCATCCTTTTACTGGACGAGTGAGTACGGAGATAGTGATTGAGAGCTTTGTATCATCAATAAATAAATATATGATCTTCTTCTTCCACTGTGTTCTTATCTTTTTCTTTTTCCCGTTGGCACATTCTTGGGATAGTCACATGAATGTTGTCTAGACTTCATCAAATCGTTTTCGTGTGGAGTGGTTGCGAGTTCTCTAGAGTAGGTAGACTCGCCGAAGGGTATGACCTCACAATCGTGTTATCCCTAGAGGGGATATGGAGGCTCGTGGTCCCTTCTCCCAAGAGGATATGGTCCTTACTCGAAATCCACCTTTGGTTCTCGCGAGGTTGGGCGTATGTCCTGCATCCTAAGAAGGATAGGTGATGGGACATTGGAGCAAGACAACTAATGTTTATTCTTGTTCATAAGTTATTTGGGTTACTTTGTTTGTAAAGTTATTTATAAGTCATTTGGTTGGTCATTAGAAATTAATGGGTTTCTTCTATTTATTGAGTCTAGATAGGGAATTGGGCCTCAAAGCCACAATAAGTCCAATTGGACCACCACTTCGGCTCGTGATTCATGCCAAGTATTATGACAAGGTTTACATGGACTGGGTAGCTATGGGCGCACTGATAGAGATTTGGCACCCTCAAACTCACACTTTCATTTTTCCTACCTTTGAAGTGATGGTCCTTCTCGAGGAAGCAAAACTTCTACTTGGTTTGAAAAGATTCAGGAAGGACGACAGGATAAAGATTCTGCCCATGCTGAAGAAGATAACCTCCGAGGAGGTCCTTGGGAGCTTCATGCCTCCCGGAGCTATTAAGAGCGTCCAAACTAAAAAATGTATTAATTTACAAAAGCTTGCCGAATGGACTATGAGTGTCCTAGGGGAGTTGACAACTGATGATCATTTGGAAGAACTCATGAAGGGGTTCATAGTTTGCTTGGTGGGGGCTCTCCTCTTCCCTTGCACAGACAATGTCATGGAGGAAGATCAACTGAGTGAAATCTGGGGATTTTGGGAAGGCAAAAGAATGGGGCCCGTCATCCTTGCCTATCTTTATAGCGGTCTCATGGCAGCCAGCATGGGTTGACCTCTTTATGGGTGCATGCCTTTTCTCAACTGCTGGATCGATCTCCATTTCAAATTTGACCACTGCGAGGAGGCATGGACTACTTCCAGAATCTTCCAACAAAGTCCCCTTTATTACATGGCCGATGTGTTGGGCTTTGGCGGGAACATGGTTAATCACACGCCCCAGTTGAAGATATGTGGGGATTGGCGGGCTCACACTAACACCATGGTGCAAGACATGTTTACTCATGTGCTGGCATTCTTATTTCTACGTGAGCTTCTCACGAGATCCTCTCCTGTTGCGGAACTCCAACTCATCGGTGCAACTAAATTTGTCCTTTATAATGTGCACCGGTGTTATTTTCAAATCGGCCTCCCTCCCCATTCATTTCCCCTACTATCCAACCTTCCTGTGATTAAGGAAAGGGAACTGGCCACAGAACGTAAGGCAAAGGACATGAAGGCGATTAAAGCATCGTGGAAGACAAGCATTCCACGGAAGGTGATGGTGCATATAGAGGAGGATTGTGAGTTGTGGAGAGCTTATGTTATTGAATTGGGGAAATTGAGGCCCGAAGTGCCTAGCCTTTAATGTAGCTCATTTTGAAATAACCATGGGACCTTAATGCCATTGCATGTGCTTTTCACCTTCTCTCGTCCCTCTTCCTTTTTTTTTTTTACGTGCCAAATGAGTGTAAGCTTTTTTTGAGTATTTTTATTATATGCGTCTTTCTTCGAAGACGCGTATATATATATTCCTTTATTCGGTTTTTATTATTTTTTTAACACAAATCATTTTTTTCTTTTTTTACGTGTCAAAGTAGGAAGACGTCTCTTTTGAACGCGTCTTAGAGGCCAGGTGTGTTCATTTTTTTGAATTTATTTAATTTTCTTGTGTTTTCATTGAATGCGTCTAATTACTCGGATGTGTCAATTGGCCACTTCTTCACGCCAAGACGCGTCCATTTTTCAAATTCTATAACCGTCGCGGGTGGGCCACCCGGGGCCTTATTCCTTCATCTCACCAACCGCCCCCCCCCTTTTCTCCTTCTACTCAATTTTCATCCATAAATCCCAACTCTCTAGCCCTATGGCACATGGAGGTCCGAGCAGGGTGGCGGGAAGAGGAGTCGAGCAGTCTCTCACCCGAGGAGGGTCATGTAGGAACATGTACAGGCGGCTATGGAGAGGGGAGAGCCTCCTTTGGCTATCGAGGGATACGAGGGACTCGGCGGCACAGTGGGAAGGGAGCACGATCCAGTAGGCCCCTAAAACTTCCTTGTTATGCATTTTTGGACCCTTTTTGAGAGGTGTGGCGAGCGGGGATAAAATGATTGAAATCCTTCAAATCGACTATGACAGGGACCTATTTTCTTTCTAATGACTATTTTAGAATGTTCTTCATTCTCAGTAAAACTCCAGGCACTACATATTAAATATTTACATCATATAATCATCATTTTTTAAAGTCGGTGGCACCATTGTTGTATTAAACGAAAAGGTACGTACAAGTATAGTCAAAGGGCTCCCAAAAAATCCCTACACAAAAGGCCACCCTAAAACAATGTGAAGCGCGCTAGCCCCCCAACAAAACAAAAAGAGAAGAGTTTGAGGAATTCACATTACAAAGGAGCTCAATCCATTCCCTCACTTTATTACAAGCAAAAGAGGCAACCAAGTACTCATCTCTCGACGCCCTCCTAAAAATCTAGTTGTTACGTTCCCCCCAAAGCATCCACAAAGTGGTATGAAGGATGAGCCACCAGACGGTCATGTCATCTCTGAGGGGCCAACTTCTGCCCCAATGCTTCATCATGTGATGCATGTCTCTGTGCCAGCCGAAGACATTATAAGTCCTCCTAGCAAGCTCTCCCCATACTCCCTGTGAGTAGGTACAGCATACAAACATGTTATCCAAAACCTCATCGTCCTCTCCGCACAAGCTACAAGTCTGTTGGAAAACCAGAAGAAAACAAACCAGTCTGTCCCAAGTACAGAACCTCCCGTGAGAGATCCTCAAAGACAAGACCTTCACCTTCAGTGGACTTTTCAGCCTCCAGACTTAGGAGAAGAGATTATGTCGAACGCCTCCATCTGAGATAACAGTGTAATCTGATCTAACCGAAAAAGAGCCCTCATTTCCCCACCTCCAAGTCCACTCATCCTCTATGTCTGACCGAGGACGGAAGTGAAGGAGGAAGGAGAGAAGGTCTTGGAGCTACTCCATCTTATCTTTCCTGAGATCCCCTCTGAAGGTCAGAGCTCAGGTGCCCCCAAAAAGGTGGGGATCAAAAGTTTGGAAAACCGACCACAAAGGGTCAGCTGCAACCGTAAAGAGGCTGGTGAACAAAACCTCCAAGGTGAAATCTCCACACTATCTGTCCTTCCAAAAAAGACTCATGCCACATTTTCCTAGTCGGACTAGGACTCCAGAGAAGATGAAATCCCTACAGGTCAAGATATCACACCAAATAGGTGAAGTCATGCTGTTGAATAGGACTTAAATCCCATACTCTCCTCCTGTCATAGTACCTCCGTCTAATCACATGCGCCCATAGCTCATCCTCTCCCAGCCCCAACCAACGCAACCACTTGCACAAAAGCGCTACATTGAAGCTCCTCACATCTTTGATCCCCAGTCCTCCCACTTCCCTGCTAGCTGCCACCCTCCCCCAAGCACTGTCATGCCATCTCCTGCTTCCCTCACCACTACCATACCAAAAGAATCTCCCCCGAAATCGTATAATCATCATCATTGAGCACAGCCATGACCAAATTCTTTTTCTGTTTTCATTTCCTTTTTCAAACTGCAGCCATGACAAAGTTCTTTACTTCACATTTGCGGTTCAGTTACATGTCTCCGCCAATCAATTTTGACCATTTTGCACTACTCAATATTTGCGTGAGAAGTGAAAAAATTGGTTAACATGTTCAATCGTATCAGCAAGATAGCTTTTGGGATTTTTGGAGATAGTAAATCGATTTTCAACTAGTTTTAGGTCGATAGGGTTAGTTTAAATGGATTTTCAACTAGTTGCATAAAACTAACCCTCAAAGAACTCAAAGTAAGATCAACATTTTCTTTTGGCATCAAAATAACAACAAATATTTCCGTGTTTCATTAACAAAAAGGAAAATACAAACTATAAACAGCTACATTCATCAGTCTTCCCCAGGTCGAAGCCTTTCTACCAACCTGACCAAACCCACAAACTCCACAGTCTTCTCTCTCTCCCTGGCGGCAATACACCCTTAACCTCTCCTTCAGCGGCACACTTAGCCTTCCCTTCAGCGGTATACTCAACCTTCTCTTCAGCGGTACACTCCCAATAGCCCCCTTCCCGGTACAGCTTAACTTCCTTACCTTCAGCCCTCCCTCTACTGGCACGACCCTTGGCCGGCACAGCCTTAGCCCCCCTTTTATCGGCCTGAACCCTCGCCGGTGCAGCTTGACCCCTCCAGCCCGCCAGCCCAGTACACCCCCTGAGTTTCTTGGCCGGCACACCGATCCCTACCCTCTACCCCTAGAACCCATAGCTAGCCTTAGAGTTCTTCCTCTCGCAACTCCCTCCGAGTTTTCTGAGATTTTATCAAAGGTGTCACCGCTCTCAGGCGCCCACCTCCAATTGTCAGGTCCTGCCACTCCATGTGGGCGAGTTCCTCATATCTCCTTTACGCCTAGGTCAAGGGGAGATGCTGCTAGATTTTTGTTAGAAATAATAATATGACAGGGACAAAAGGGAGCAACAAACAAATGGAATAAACAATGATAAAAATGCCTCAATCAGAGCGAAGGGACTGCATTTAACATGAAAGGAACCAGACTGAATCTCAGCTAAGCAACTTGAACATTCACTCTGTAGGAGGGAAAACTTATACAGGCTGCACAGAACTAAGAAAAAGAAGAAAAGAAAGGCCTTAAGAAAAATAGAAGGGGAGTGGGCCCCTCACAGCCCTTGCCCGGCACACGTACCTCTGGGCCCTTCACCGGTGCACTCCCTGGCCGATACACCCTTCTCCCCTGGGCCTCTGCCGGCACATCCCCCAAACTTGCCCTTCGTCGGTACACCTATCAACAAGGTCTTCCCCGGCACACCCCTAGCCGAGCCCCTTGGCCGGCAGGCCCTTCTTCACCCTTCGCCGGCACGCTCTTGCAGCTCTTCCCCTGCACGCCCTGCGTGGGTCTTCGCCAACACACTCCTGAAGTCTTCACCAGTGCACCCCACCCTGACCTTCCCCAGTACACTTCTAGTCTCACCCTAACCGGCACACCTCCTCAGCTGGTACACCCTCCAGCTTGGCCTTCCTTGGTACACCTCCGCGCCCCTTATCCGGTACACCTTAACCTAAGGCTTACCCGGTACACCCCTCTAGCGCCCAGGCCAGCACACCCAGCCGTGCCTTGGTCGGCACACCCAACCCCATGCCTCGCCCGGCACACATTGACCTCGCCCTCGATGTGCATTGACCTCAGCCCAACTAGCATCGACCTCAGCTGCCTGTTGGTCTTAACCTGCATCGACCTTGTCCCTCGCATGCATAGAACTTGCGTCGACCTCCCCTTGACCCAGGCTAAACCCGCACTGACCTTATGGTGAACACGCACTAACCTTGGCCAGACTAGCGTCGACCTCAGCCTCTTGTTGCACCGACCTTATTTTGCACATTGCACCGACCTGGTCCTCATGTGCGTCGACCTTATTCCCGGCCCATTCAAGCATTGCACCAACCTGGCCCACATGTGCGTCGACCCTCATCTAGCCTCGTGCGCATATGCACCGACCTTTGTTCAGCCCAGTTGAAACATGCACAGACTTTCCCTGAACATGCTGCACGGACTTCACCTCTTTGCTAAAACCTGCACGGACTTCGCCTCCAACTTGCATGGACTTCGCCTCTTTGCATGAACAACTTGCACAGACTTCGCCAAAGACGCATGGACTTAACCCTATACATGCTGCATGGACTTCACCCCCTGCATGGACTTAACCCCATACTTAATTAGGCCATAATTCACACTCTAATGGGCTCAAATCAGATCCAATCTCTTGGCCCATCATAGAAGATCGATGTGCACTTCGAAACCCTAACCCTAGGTGTATCAAATGGCGACGGCAGCGGTGGATTAGGTGTCATCCTGTTTTTCTTGCCAATTTTTCCCCTTTGGACTCTATAGCTCGATTCGATCTCTAGAACTATCTATATGCTCTATAGATAGAGAGCTTCGACCTCTGGTGACCCTCATTTGATTATTTGGCCAGTGACGTGGTCGATCGTGGGAAGATTTGGGCGAATTTGGCATTTCAGGGTGGCGTGATTTAGGATTCCAATGTGCATTTTCTGACTTCCTTTCTCTTCGATTAAGGTAGGTTTCTCTCAGGCTGAATTAAAATTAAAGCATGTCATCCTATGGATCTCAAAGTTAGCTTTTTGTTCGTACTATTATGCCTAATTTTTGTGCACCCTATTGTTCGTATTAGTCCTTTTAATCAAAGATGTCAATATTTTATCGTATCTAGTTACCTCTATTTAACTCACAATCGCTTTAGTTAGATTGAAATTAAAGTATATCATGATATTTTTCTCTGAATGCTCTTTCAAGTTATAGTAGTTTGCCTAATTTTTATGTAATATTGTGATCAAAATTGTTTATTTTGTGGGAGTTGGTCGGAGCTCCCCACGACAAGGCTCTGTCCTTAATTACGACCCTAACAGGGACCGCTAAGTTAAAAGCGGCCACGCGATAGACCGTTTTCATCCAGGATCGTTGTTCCCAAGTGAGGGGGCGCACCGATTTTGATGGCACCGGGTTAGGGGAATGAACAGTAAGGCGCGCCGTATTAGGGCACGCCAGAATAGGGAGCAAATGGGAAGGCCATGGGGGTGCGCCATTTTAGACGGTGCCAGTTTAGGTGGGAATGAATAGTAAGGCGTGCCGTATTAGGGCGTGTCGGTTTAAGTGCTCAAGGGGCTTTGAATGTGGGCTAAAACGGCACGGGGGAATAGTCACCGCGTTGGAATAAGGGGAAAATGAGATTTTTGAGTGTGGGTTTAAAATGATGCAGGGGAATAGTTACCGCGCCAGATTAGCCCACGCTGGAATAGACTCTCTCGAGGGTTGCTTCACTGCTGTCGATTGTGTTTTTCTTTTCTTTCACCTGCAGGTTGGTCTAATGATTTGTTTGTTCAGGCAATTGATAGATTAAGTTTATGAAGAGGGGATTTAATCATTTTGTTTGTTTATTAAGATGAATCGACATGAACGTTCAAGTGTTTTATTCAGGGAGTTTGTTCATAGAGGCTTATTGTGTATTAGATTGAAGGTTCAGTTTGTTCCCCAGAGGGTGTCTTCTTCATTTGTTCTTGTGGGTTCTTAGCCCCTAGCGAAAATCGGGCAGCACCTCCCCCAGACTGGGACTTGTCAGAGGTAATAGAAGATCACCAAACGGAGTATTCCGGGGTGATCCTCAAAAGTCGGAGTGGCCTTACGACGGTTCGATAACCCATATATGAGTGTGGAGAACTTGAGGACTAGCCTACAAGAGCCACCACAACTCACGGGTAATGATCCACGAGACGGGACAAGTGTTTGCAAGAAGAGAACTCTCTTATTCATCCACAACATGGGGAAGATTGGAATACAGCATGGGATCTACCCTAAAAAGTAAGAAGATACAAAGGGGGAAGAAAGAAGGGAACGCACTTACAGAGAGGGGGACAAAGCACAAGCTCTTCCCTCCCCAAGCTCTCTTCTCACCCTCACCTCTCTTCTTCTCTCACAGTAAGGCCCCGTGGAAGAATGCCCAAGAGAAACTGTTCCCTCTTCTCTTTTAGAAAATATTTTATCTAATCTCTCCATTTCCTTTTTATTTCTCTTCCTTGTTTTAGGTAGTGCAGTCCAGCGTATTACCAGACATGTTTAAGGGTACATATGAAGCAATTACCAAAGGGAATCCTATGTGGAATGAGCATCACAACTGACCACATCTCACCTGCTGGGAGCATCCACAAAGACAGCCCTGCTTCCAAGTATGTACTGATTATCAGTAGTAACTTTTTCTGTATATTAACTTTTGATACAACTTCAATGCTATTTTACTACCTTACCTCTTCAGATGCACTTGTATATGTATCTAGATATTGACCTTATGTTCAAAAGAGGAGCTTTCATTATTTTTCTCTAATGCATTTATTTTCAACTTGGAAACCTCATTTTGAGGCTCAAAATGATGTTCTTTTATTGTATTGCTATTTCTCTCACAAAAAATGGTGTGTCTTGCTTCCCAAAAAGAAAATAGCTAGTAGGTGCTTCAAGTAAATATAGTCATATTTGGTTAACAGTGTACATACTGGGGTTGTTTACTTCATCAAGGAGCCACCACCAGCTTTATTTCAATAGAATGGAAAAATTACATACGAATGCTAGGAAAACATTGCCAAAGACCTCTTTATTCCACTTCTTGAGCATTAATATGGTAGCCTTGAGTTTGAGATGAAGAGTATTGATAGCAGAGGATGCAATCGGGCTGGTTTTCCAGGATCTAGCCACAGCTGTGAGATAATCCTCATGCTTAGTCCACAATTATTGACAAAATGCTAGAAATCGGTCATGGACTACATGTTAGGATCATTTCCACCAAGTTTCTCAGTAGGAGATAAAATAGCATTGAAGTCTCCTCCAATAAGCCAGGGGCCCATAGTATTGGAAGAGAAAGAAATCAAGTGCTGCCATAAGCTACATCTTTCTTGTACAGTGCATTTTGCATGGACATAGGTGACATAGAAGTCAGGGATGATAGAGTTGTTTTGCTTAAGAGTGGTATGTTGGGAGCTGCATTAGATAGTAGTGAAATCCCATGGGTGTTTCCATAGCACCCAAATATGCACCATACTGGTGTCATTTGCAGAAGCACCATCCATTCCAAGTTTCCATTTAATAGCATTCAATCTATCAGAATTTATTTTAGGTTGAATAATCACCAAAAATTGAATGTGATACATTTTTAGCAAAAACTTCACCCTCCCCAAGGAGAATTTATTTTAGGTTCATTTCTACTCATGATTTTATAGTTAGCTTCTATCATCTCTACTGATGTTATTAGTATTAATTGCTATCATTGTTGCCATAGCTTTTGCCATCAAACACCATTGTTGTCATTTGATTATTGCTCCTCTCATTCTACCATCAATGCCTAATGATGGCAATGGTGCCTTGTGCTGAAGACAATAACCCTTCTTTTACGCCTAATGATGGCATGCAGTCTCTATTTCCGATAATGAATCCTAGGTTTGGTGTCTTCACAGCCAGTTCTTTAGCTTTCTACGCAGCACCCTTCTTGCAATGTTTATGTAGATTCAATTTCTTCCACAAAGTATTGTCGTCAGTTAGTAACTACCACAGCCATTTTCCAAGCATTGTAATCAGTTTATCTTTCTTAGATTTAGTTGATGGAAAATAGAGTCAATATGCTTGTTTCTTATTGTGCTTCATTTTGAGTTACTGTGATGCTTTCTAGTTCATTAGGTTCTTGATTATGGTTCATTGGATTTTACCATATTTTTGTTTCTTGTTGTGTGTCATGATCTTTTGTGTATTCTGATTTCTTGGTCTGCATTATATTTTGTTTGTTTGTTATATTCTAGATTTTGGTTGTTTGATTTTCTACTATCAACTGGACGAGTAACGCCTCTCGACGTTCGTCGAGATTAAGTTCCTTATCGAGCTGCACCCTTAGGGAAGGGATCAAAATCTCACATGGGAGTACCGCCTCCATCCCATAAGTGAGAGTATAAGGTGTTTCCCCCGTAGGAGTACAGACGGAGGTGCGGTAAGCCCATAGAGCTTCCACTAACCTTTCTGGCCAATCAGAGAATTTGTGAGATTTACATGTTTTCCTTATGATCTTGAGAAGAGTTTTATTAGTGGCTTCGGCTTGGCTGTTTCCTTGAGGATAATATGGAGATGAGTGATGCAATACAATATTGAACTTCTTACATAGGTCCTGGAGCGCTTGAGAGACGAACTGGGATCCATTGTCAGTGACGATGCTGCTTGGCACTCCAAACCGCAAAATGATATTCCTCATGATGAAGCGGCACACTGTGATAGCTTTAATCTCCGCGTATGCTTTGGCTTCGGCCCACTTGGTGAAGTACTCAGTGGCAGTAAGGATGAAGGATTTTTGCTTGGTCTGAGAGTTGGGATCACCGAGCGGGCTGACAACGTCGAACGCCCACATGGTGAATGGCCAAGGAGCACATAAAGGATGAAGAGACGAAGCTGGAGCGTAGATTTTGTCAGCATGGAGTTGGCACTTAAGACACCCCCGGATATAGAGGGAGCAATCCTCCTCTAGAGTGGGCCAATAATAACCCTGCCTAAGGATCTTCTTTGCTAGGGCCTGGCCATTGACATGACCTCCACACTCACTAGAATGGGCTGCTTCGGCCACCTTCTAGGCTTCATCATCCTCTAAGCATCTCATGAGCATTCCATTGAGAGCGCGCCTATATAGTTCTCCAGCAATGATAGTGTACTTAGAGGTGGCTTTTCTGATAGCCTTACGCTACTCGGCATTCGCCACTTCTGGGAACGATCCGTCTCTGAAATACAGCTCAATTTCATGGTACCAAGGCAACTCTTCTTCCTCCAGGATCTCTTCTAATTCCGTCAAAGACACTTTCTTCAGATCTTCCTTCTCAGCCCTCGCCTCTACAGTTTTCCTAATGAAGAGAGGGTGCGTCCAGTCTCTAAACGATGATGGTCTAAGTGCTCCGACTGAGAGGGAAAGATAGAGAGGAATCGAGGGACGAGAGCATCAGCTAGAATGTTCAGAGATCAGGGGGTATGGATGTAGATCAATTTACAGAATTGCCTAGCTAGGAGCATGACTAGATCTTGGTATGGCGTGAGCTTAGGGTCACGGGTGCGGTAAGTAGACAGGACTTGCCGTAAGACAAGGTGAGAGTCTCCTATGATCTTCAAGTAATGCGTGCCTAGGAGATAGGCATGCTTCAAACAGGCTAGGAGAGCCTCGTACTTGGAGATGTTGTTAGTAGTAGGAAATCGAACCTGGTAAGCGAAAGGAATTGTGACTCCTTTCGGAGTGAGGAGAACAGCACCTATCCCTCGGCCTTGAGAATTGAGCGCACCATCAAAGTGCAGAGAGTAGAAGGGATGGTGAGAGATAGCAGAGAGATGCTCATCAGTGAAATCATCCTGAATAGAGTCTATGCAGGGGATAGGAAGATAGGATAGATGCTCAGCAATGGCATATCCTTTGACTGCCTTCTGAACAACAAACGTGATGTCGAATTGAGAGAGAAAGCTCTGCCAGCGAGCTAACCTACTAGAAAGGATGGGGTTTTCTAAGAGATAGTAGATCGGGTCCATTCTAGAAATCAACCTAACTGGGTGGGGTAAGAAATAGTGTTTGAGCTTCTGAGCTACCCACACTAAGGCGGCACAAGTCTTCTCCATGGCAGTGTATTTGGATTCTGCCGGGATTTTCTAGCTCATAAAAATGATGTATTCAATAAGTTCAAACTATTTTTCAATAAAATGAAGCAAGAGGGTAAGCATAAAATCTGCACAATCCAATCTGACCATGGGGGGAATTTGATAATTTCATGTTTTCTGATCTTTGTGATAATGAAGGACTAACTCACAAATTTTCTTCTCCCAGGACTCTAGAACAGAATGGCATAGTGGAGAGAAGAAACCGAACCATAGTTGAAATGGCCAGAACCATGCTAGTGGAGAGTCAGCTACCTAGAAAATTTTGGGCTGAGGCGGCCAATACTGCTTGCTACACCATCAACAGGGCCATTCTAAGACCCATCCACAAGAAAACCCCCTATGAGCTATTAAAAGGCAAGAAGCCAAATGTGGCTTACTTTAGAATCTTCAGTTCTAAGTGCTTCATTCATAATAACAATAAAAAAGACCTTGATAAGTTTGAAGCAAAGAGTAGCCCAAAAATTTTCCTAGGATATTCTAAAACATCTAGGGCTTACAGAGTTTTCAATATATCTGATCAAACTGTAGAAGAGTCTCCTCATGTTGTTTTTAATGAAACCATAAATTTTACTGACTTTGAAGATGATGACAAGAAATCAAAACATGATGGAGAATTTCTAGAAGAGAAACTGAATGAGGAAGCAAAGGCACCTGAATCATTTGCACAAAATGGACCAGTTCAGGGTGAGTCAACTGAACAAAGTGAGTCATCAACCAACCTTAGATTTTTGAAACATCATCCTACTCACAGAGTTATAGGAAATCTACAAGACCCCCAAGAACTAGGTCTTATCATCAAGCAGTAAATAATGAAGACCTAATAGCTTTAGTTTCTCAAATTGAACCCAAAATAGTAGAAGAAGCATTAAATGATGAATCTTGGGTAAATACAATGAACGAAGAACTGGGTTAATTTGAAAGAAATAATGTCTAGAATCTTGTTCCAAGACCTGAGAACACTTCAATCATAGGAGCCAAGTGGGTCTTTAGGATCAAAATAAATGAGGATGGGATCATCTATAGGAATAAGGCTAGGTTGGTAGCAAAAGGCTATTGTCAAGAGTTTGGGGTGGACTTTGATGAATTCTATGCCCCAGTGGCTAGGATGGAGGCCATTAGGATATTGCTAGCTTTCACTTGTTCTAAAAATATAAAACTTCATCAAATGGATGTTAAAAGTGCATTCTTGAATGGCTTTATAAAAGAGAAAGTTTATGTTGAGCAACCCTCTAGATTTCAATTATCCACACAACCTAACAATGTTTTCAGGTTGAATAAAGCCATCTATGGACTAAAATCGGCTCCTCGGGCCTAGTATGATAGACTGACATAATTTTTGATCAGTAAGGGCTACAGTAGAGGTAAGGTGGATCAGACTCTATTTACAAAAATTCTGAAAAAGGAACTCATCATAGTTCAGGTATACGTTGGTAACATTATTTTTAGTTCTACCTGTACTGAACTTTGTAATGAATTTGGTCAATTGATGTCTAGTGAATTTAAAATGAGCTTGGTTGGTGAATTAAAGTATTTTCTTGACTTGCAGGTACAACAGACAGATGAAGGTTGTTTCATCAGTCAAACCAAGTACGCATTGAAAATTCTCAAGAGATTTGGCATGGATAAATTGAAGCACATATCAACTCCAATGGGTACCAATACTTCTCTTGATGCTGATGAGTCAGGTAAAGAAGTAGATGCAAAATTATACCGAGGTATGATTGGCTCTCTACTATACTTAAGTGCCTCAAGACCTGACATTCAATTCAGTGTAGGTATGTATGTTAGATTTCAGTCTAGACCTACTGAATTACATCTTGTCTATCCCAACATGAATTCAATGACTCGACTTCATGATGATCACCAAGCATTAGTTTTATTTTTATTTTTATTTTTGCTATCTTTTATTTTTACTATCTTTTATTTTTTTTCTTTGTTGTTTGTTTATTTTTTGTTATTTCTTCTTTTTTTATTTTTGTTTATTCTCTCTCTCCCTCTTTTCTCTCTTTTTTTTATTTTTGTTGTCAACCCCGCTGGTCCTAATGCCCTGCCAGTTATTACACTTACCTAAGGGTAGTATTTCTTCAAATAAAACCCATTCCACTGGTGAGACAGCTTGGTCCCCTCGGCGTTGACTAGCTTGTAGGCATTGCTAGGATATATAGCCTGAATAACATATGGTCCTTCCTAATTGGGTTGGAGCTTAGAATGTGGCCCACCAGATTCCATAAATTTTTTTTTACAACTATTTCACCGATTTTGAATTTTCTTTCAATGACCTTCTTTTGGTAAAAACGTGTGAGCCTATTTTGATAAACATGAGCATGCTCGGCAGCGGCCAGTCACTTTTCATCTAAGAGTTCCAACTGAGCAAGGAGCAAATCACGATATTCATCGATCGACAGTTCCTTGTCCAGTTGTACCCTGAGAGAAGGAATCATGGTCTCATACGGGACTACCACCTCCATTCTGTAGGTAAGGGCAAATGGGGTTTGCCCAGTAGGAGTACGAACTGAAGTGCGATAGGCCCATAGAGCTTCAATAAGCTTTTCTGGCCAATGTGGTCTTTTTTATGATCTTAATCAGTGTTTTATTAGTGACCTCTGTCTGGCCATTGCCTTGTGGATAGTATGGTGATGAATGATGCAATGCGATGTTGTACCTTTTGCAGAGGTCCTGAAGGTCCTGGGCAATGAATTGCGGCCCATTGTTGGTGATGATCGTACTTGGGATGTCAAACCTGGCGATGATGTTCTTCATGATGAACTTACATATTGTTGATGCCTTGATTTTCGCATAAGCTTCGGCTTCGGCCCACTTGGTGAAGTACTATGTTACAGCGAGAATGAATGATTTTTATTTAGTGAGGGAGTTGGGATCACCGAGAGGACTAATGATGTCGAATGCCTATATAGAGAAAGGCCATGGGGAGGATAATGGATGAAGAGAGGAAGAGGGTGAGTGACTTTTATCGGCGTGAAGTTTGCATTTGACACACCTATGGACATAAACAACACAAGCTTCCACCATGTTGGGCTAGTAAAAGCATTGCCGGATGATCTTTTTAGCAAGTATTTGGCTATTTACATGGCCACCGCACACACCTGAGTGTGCCTCCTCAATACACTTCAAGACCTCATCATCGTTAAGACATCTGAGAAGAACACCGGCAAGGCTTCTCTTATATAGAACCTCTCCAACCAGCGTGTATTTTTGGGCGACTCTCTATGGACATCAAAAAATGATGACCATGCGGCGTGTGCGTCTCGGTACTCGAGAGCAAGTCAAAGACGGAGAGGCCGAATAAACCCCATACCTCGCCCGATCAGGACGAGAACATACCTGAGGGTCTACTACTTGATAAGGAAGCCCCTCAAGCAGAAGATGTGGCCACAGCTGTAACACCCTCAAATATAACTAAGTTGTACTCTATATCACCGATGCGCCTTTTAAAGTATCGGCTCAGTTCTTGAAAAGAACTCCGAAGTTAAGCGTGCTTAATGGGGAGTAGTACCCGGATGGGTGACCTGCCCGGGAAGTCCTCCATTTTGGAGCCGATCACTATCAGAAAGGGATAAAATCGTGAGGCCGGTAGGCCAAAGTGGACAATACCTCGACGGTATAGAGTACGGGGCGTGACAGAATGGTATCAGAGCTATCGTTTGGCAGGGATGTCGAGGTTCGCCAGAACTTCTCTTTGACAACGGTGTCGGTCCCGTTCGCGCGAACGCCGCACGTCAGCTTCGATTTGTTCGTCGCAAAGCACTCCATCTCCCAGTAGCCATAGTTGTCCTCATCGACGAAGCCAAAAGCGAACCGAACTTTAGTGATGTCGCTTCCGGTGTGACTGGGAATGCTTAATATCGCGGCCATCGCCAGATACTTGGCTGAATTCACTCCCACCACGCCCGAATCGGTGCCGCTGATTACGAGCATGTTGCTCGAAATGTCAGCGTCAATGGTGCCGTATGAAGTCAGGCATTCGCCCAGGGCAACGGTATCGTTCGTTGTGTCCGTCCGCGTCATCGGATCGAAGCACAAGAAGCAATCACAATGCGGACACTCGCTGTCCTCTGCCTGATGTTTGGCTAATCGCACGGCGCTAAATTGAGCGGTGCCAGTGAGCGTGCCGGTAGCCAAACCGCACTTGCCCGATAGTAGCGTTGGCAGGCCAGAGAGGGTGAAAGTGGCAGCGTTTACCGAACCGATTCGCACGTAACAAATCAGGATCGTAGCGGCAAAACAAACATCAACATTGAACGTCTCGTCCGGACTTAGGCCCACAATATTCTGGTCGCTTCCGTTCTGCGAAGACGTGCCACTGACAACCGAGAAAGCACGCAGCGTGCTGTTTGTCGAGCCGATCTCCACTTCTACGAACCGATAGTTGCTGGCGTCAACCCAGTTCGTGATGCAGCGTAACTTGTCGCCCGATGCGCTGCTCTGACAGTCTTCAACTCTGAAAAAGAACCGCGTGCCAACGCCAGCTGGCGAGCCCGCTTTATCGATCAAGATGCGGGCGTTGGCGGATGAAGTAGAGAGCACGCCCGACGAATGCGACCAAGTGCCAGCGCCCACGGTCATACCGCTGCCAGATGGATCCGTCGTGAAATCGTCCAGGCGGATATCGCACTCTTCGCACGGACAGTCGCCGCCGCAAGGAATAGTCCGAAGTGGCATCTACTCGCCCTCCAGATCCCAATCGCGGGCAGCACAAGCGGCAACCGTGACTTCGAGATAATAGCCTTCCACCATGTTGATATTGACCGCCACGCCCGATTCGATTGTTTCGGCGTCTTGCAGCCAGAACGCACGAGCTTCGGCCGTGAGTTGCGCGCTGTCGCCATCCAGCCAGGCGTCGTATCCAGTGGCCGTGCGCTTCACCAGATTGATCGCGCCGTCTGATGTGCGGCCGATAGCTTCGGCGGTAATCCCCAGTAGTGGAACAATCGGTTGGCCGAGCAACACCCAGCAATCCACCGTGCCCGAATCCTCCGACTTGCTGAGGATCTTTACCGGGCCGATCATGCTCGATTCGAGATAAGCCTGACCGGCTTTCGGGATCGCGTGCGTATGCGCCGCATTGAGCACGTTTACTTTCGCAATGCAGCGACCAGAGACGGCGCAGTCACCGCGCATCCCGTCTTTCAATCCGCGACGCAGGATCCCGAAGTTCGCATCGGCCGGCGTCGATAGCGTGTAAGCATCGAACCAGGGGTAATCAGGATCGTATTCGGCCAGGGAGTGATCTTTGATCGCCACGCACGCACCGCGCGACCAGTTGCCGCCGCTGGTGTTCTTGACCGAGATAACATCGAGAACTGGCGGAAGTGGACGAGAAGTCTGCTCGTCGCCAAGGCCCGACCGTTTAATGTGGTCGGCAACCTGACGCCAGACGTTGAGCGTCGGCGTGACTGTCTTGGTTCGACCAATGCCAGCCATACTTAGCCTCCGAAGCCAAGCAGAGACGCCAGGTCTAGCCTTTGATAGACTCGCTCCACATGCACGTTCATTGGCCTTTTAATTGGGTTACCGTCACCATCTTCTGTATCTACGAACTCGATCCAGGCATAATCCCAGCCATCTTTGGCCACGCCATCGATTCCAGCGATTTCAATGCTCTCGGCGTTCTGCGACATGGCGAAGTGATAGGCTACTTCAGCTTCTGAGTCGGTACCTTGTCCGCCTTCCATTCCCAAAAACAAAACCTCGCCAGGCTCGTAGCTCAAAAACGTCTCGCTGTTCACACTTCCCGTAGCGCGCGCGATGTTTTTTGCCTGCGAGGGCGACATGAATCCAGTCGGGTGGCGGAACGAAACCGTGTATTTGAGAGATGGAACGACGACCTCGCATCCCTCGACGCCATCCTTGGTGACATTGATTGCGCCTTCGTGATCGCGAACGGCATAAGGTGACTTGGGATAGGATGCGACGTGTTCAAATGCCGCTTTCCGATTCGCAGTTTCGCCAGTCGTACTATACGTCACGCGCATGCTGCCGACGTTGGGCTGCGCGCGTTCTGCGGTGGCGTAGGTGACCGTCACGATGGCATAGATACCAGATTGATCGAAATTAACCTGGATCTTATTGTCTTCGCGATAAAGAATGCCGGCCGGGCCTGACACGATTGGCGGCGAGGAAGCTCTTGCCACACTTCTCACAAAATCGGGATCTCCGCTGCCGTGAGAAAAGTAAACATACTGCGGATTCTCGGCGCTGCCGCTACGCGATTCTGGGCGCTCTTCAAAACGGTACGTCATAGCTCGTAAACCGTAATCGGTTTCTCCCATGCTTCCATTGACTTCAGCATCTTCTTGTCGATTGCAATCTCTTCCTTTTTAAGCTTGCGAGTTTCTTTTAGCTCGACAAGCATCTTGTCTTGTACCGTGCGCTCATTTTGTCCTAGCAGCGCATTGGCAGAGAAGCTTCCAAATACAGAACCGCCAGGCCGCAATGCGGCAGCAATTACGGCAGGAGTGCTTCCGGCGGCAGTATCTACTTGGCCGGCACCTTCCGCCTTCTTTCGGCGGGCCTCTTCCTTGAACTGCTCAATCAGGTCGGCCTCTTGGGCATCGAGTGCCGCCTTTTCGGCGCGTCGCTTCTGTTCGGCTTGGATCTCTTCAAGCCGCTTCTGTGCGTTCGCCTTATCGTTGATTAGCCGCTCTTTTTCTTTTTGCCGCTCAGCTTCGAGCGCACTTTGCGCAGCTGACGCCCGGCTGTCGATGTCGCGCAATCGCTTTTCGCGAGCAGACGTGGCGGCCTTCGTGTCGTCCTGATATTGGCGCGCTATCGCTCGCTTTTCTTCGGCAATTTGCTCTGGGCTCTTCTCGGCCTTTCGGCTCAAGTCTAACTTTCTCTGTCGCTCGTCGAGTTCCTTGTTGCGACGCTCGCGAAAAGCGGCGAGCACTGTGTCGCGAGGATCAAGCGTGCCGCGGTTCACCTGCTGTCGCTCGCGATCGATAGCCGCTTGCTCCGTATCATTTCGCCCCTTGACGATATTATTTGCTAGATCTACAGCAACTTGCTTAGCAAACAGGTCTCTGTCGCGAGTAAGTTTTTGCCAGGTCGATTGAATTTCAGTCAGCGCAATTTCCACGCCAGCCATGGCATCCGCTAAATACTTAGCCAGATCTGTCACCATGTCCTGCCAAGCCCAGCGAATATCGAAGGCAGCTTCATTGAAAGCGGCTTGTACGCCAGCCATGGAGATCTTTGTCGCCATTTCAAGGTCGCCGCTTTGAATTGCCGCAACCAAGCCGCCCCAGGCGGTCTTAATGTTTGCGGTGGCATTTCGTCCCGACTCGGACCACCGCGACCACTCATAGACACCGTAAGCCAAAGCGGCTGTAGTGAGCGCCAGAGGTGACGTGATTAGCCCGATGGCACCTGCTGCTGCACTTGCCGCATAGCCCAGGGCAATCAGAGCAACACCACCAGCGGTAATGGCTGCCGTGGCCTTCACGACAGTGCGAATCATCTCCTGATTTTCTTGCGACAAGAAGATGGTCGATGTCGCCACGTTCTCAATCGTCTTGGCCCACTTCATGAACATCGGGGCTAAGGCTTCGCCCACCGCGATTTGCACGCCTTCGATAGCTGACAGCATGATGCGGAACGAGCCGCCCAGACCGGCGTCCATTTTCTTGGCAGCGTCCGCCGCGGCACCGCCAGCTTCGTAGATGCGTTTTTGCAGCTCCTTTACCGAGACGGCGTTTTTGCTGATAGCCGAAGCACTCGTGATACCCAGCAGACCGAACGCTTCGTTGAACTTCGCGGCACGATCGCTCGAGCCGAGATTGGCGGTAGCCTTGTTGATCTCGTCCAGCACATCGACTAGGGGACGAGCGTTGCCCGCCGCATCCTTGGTCGCCACGCCGAAAATCTCCTTGAACTTGTCCGCTTCCGCCGCGCTCAAGGTCAACAAGCGACGAACAGCAGTGCCCGCATTGCTTCCCTGAATGCCGACATTGCCGAGCGCACCAAGGATGGCCAGCGTGTCCTCAATCGACATATTGAAATCGGCCGCTACCGGACCGGCATACGACAATGCTTCGCCCAATGTCTCCACTGAGTTAAAGCTGGCGTTGGCGGCCATGGTCAGTGCGTCGGCCACTCGCGTTGCGTCACCCGCTGCTAAGCCGAACTGGCGAATCGACGCCGCCATGATGCCCGAAGCGAGTGTGGCATCGGTGCCGGTCGCTCGCGATAGATCGAGCACCGCACCGGTCATCTCCTCTACTTGCTCAGCAGAGAAGCCAGCACGTCCCAGTTCCGTCATCAGGTTGGCCACCTGGATAGCGGTAAAACTAGTCGTGGCTCCCAGATGCTTGGCGCGATTGGTAAGCGACGCCAGCTGTGCGTCGGTCGATTGTGTCACCGCCTGCACCGCCCGCATCGCATCGTCGAAGTCCATAAAGGTCTTCGTCATGTAAGCCACTGGGACAGCAGCAGTAGCGCCCATGGTGGCGAGCTTGGTGCCGATGGATGTCACCGTTTTGGCGAATGAATCCAGCTGCTTGCGGGCTGTGGCAAGGCCCTTCGTGAGGCTGTTCTTCAGGAACAGTTCCACAAATGCGCGTCCTGCTCGAATATCACCAACAGCCATGACGGGCTAGCTCCGTTCAGCGACCTGCGCGTCTTGTAGTTGTTGCAGAACCGATGGGTTGTAGGGCTCGGTGTAATCGCTCTTGGGTTCCGCACCGTTTATCGCCGCCATGAAGTCGAAGCGACCGCGTGCCATCCACGTCAGTTCTCGCAGCGTTAAGCCGCTTGGGCTCACTCCACAGATGCCGGCGTACTCGTAGCACAGCTCAACAAGGTCTACTCTTCGCCGAGCGCCTTGAATGCGTCGTCCATGGCCTGCTTCTGCTTCTTGATGAGCAGCTTCGTCATCCGCTCGTGAAACTCTGGTGCGTTCACCGCTGCGATGTCCCGCTCTGTCTGCTCCTGGCGAATCTTGCTCATCTGGGCAGCCGCTGCCAGAAGCATTGGTTTCCGACTGCTCGGGGAAAAATCCAGTTGGGCTTCATGGAACGCGGCGCGAGCCTTGTCGAGTGCATCGCCTACGATGCGAGCCTCAAAATCGTCGGTGCTGATGCCAATACGCTGGATCTCTTCATGGCAGAGCACTGCCAGCACTTCACAGAGCAACACGTCGTCGTAAACGCGCTCGTATGCTTCTCCGGAAATCGGGTCGATACTGCACTTCGCGCGAACGGCCCGCACCTTGGGTGCGTCGAGTGATACTCTCCACTCCTGGCCATGGATGTCCTTGAACTGAGGCACAAAACACTCCTGGCATTAGGGCGTGGCATCCACCGCGGCAACCACTTGCAGAACCACCGACACCGATGTCCCGCTTTGCGAAACAAGTCCGGTCGCGATGGGGTCGCCAGTGAACGGATTGGACGAACCGCCCACGATGTCGTAAGTACGTGGCGAGTTGGCGAGAAACGTCAGGTCAGTGATGTCGTCGCCGCCAGCGTCTTCCAGCAACACGCGGCCGACAACAGTCGAACTTGGATCGGCCTTGAGGCACAGCGACACAAAATCCGCGTTGTCGCCGTCAAGGGCGAGATTGAACGCGGTTTGCTTGGCCAACACGACCGTGGCGTTGCTGGTCGCCGGGAAGTCATCGCCAGTGCCACCGTCAAGTGCGCAGGCGTTGGTGGTGATAGTGACGTCCACGTCGTAGCGAGCGCCACCGTCCCAGTAGACGTCATAGGTGCCAGTCGTCCAGCCGTGGCCACCAGCGAGATTGCCCGCCGCGGTATCGCCGTCCGTCTTCGTCCAGGACGACAACGCTTTCGCGGTCGGCACTTCGATCTCCTGGGCGATAACGGAGTCAGTGATACGTACGGCCGAGCTTGCGATTTGCACGCCGCTGCCCGTAACCGACATCGAATATTGAACCGAAGGCATCGGGAAATTCTCCGTGTGAGATTAAACGTAGGGCTGGGCAGTGCGGAGGCTGTTTTCGGGCGTGGCGGTGAACTCCATCACCTGTTCGCCAGCGATCGGCTTGGGCTCGCTGTGCGAGAGGGTGACGTCGCCGTCGAAGCCCTTGCCGCTCGCCCAGTCCTTGAGTCGCAGCGCGATGGGAGTGCCGGCGAACGAAGCCGCACGCATCGTTTCGAGCGCGGTATCGCTTGTGTCAAACACCATCTGAATCGTGATCGACAGGTTGCGGCGAGTAACCGACTCGTGGCCAATAGGCGGGATGTCGCTGTTGCCGCGAACGGTTGTGTCGCCCTTTTCCGTCTCGATCGAATAGCCAATGTCTCGCGAGTTTGTCAGGCGCGTCGCCGCTGTGCTACCAGCGGTGCCGATGAACGCCTCGCCATGGAAGCCCATCTTCTTTGCCATCGCTGCACTCCTTTTATTTGCTAAGCGGCATTAACCGAGCCGTACCAAAGTTGAGGGAATTTCTGAATCGTTTTTTGCAAGGCTGGAGCCATGAATGGTCGTTTTGGATAGCGTGCTCGCCTGGTGCGTGTGGCTTGCCCTGGTCGCGGCTTCTTGCGACCGACAGGCACCCATCGACCGGGCCACAGCTCTTTCTCGAGAATGCCAACCGTGCCGCCGAACTCGTGAATCATGGGCACGGTTCCGGCAGTTAGCTTGCCGCCGTACCATTGCTTTTGGTTCAGTCGAACGGGACCGACAACAGCTGTCTTTCGCCACGAGTCGTAGCCGTAGAGGATGTTCTTGAGACTGACGAGGTCGTTTGGTGAGTGAGCGTTAGGAGGTGTGCCTGGCCGTGACGCTGGTCGCGTTGCAATCTCGTTCTGCCGCCGCTGCCACTTCTTCCCGCCCATTACCTTGGCTTGCTTGCTCGCCATGCCTTTGCGCGTCATCGAATTGCGAGCCACCTTGCGCAGGTAGCCGCCTGCATGTCCGAGAAACGCCACACCGTCTTTAATGACCGCCTTTTGAATGCCAGCGCGATCAAAGAAGATGTTCTTGATTCGGTAGTCAACAGTGAATTCGTTCTGTAGCATCACTCTGGCTTGTTGCGGTGCCCGAAGAACGTCAGAACCAACACCACCTTGCCCAGCAGTTGCTCTTCCACCATGTCGGGTTCGATTCGCATATCCGTGCGGTCAAGCGTTTCTTCGCGACCGGTCGGAGAATCAAACCCAAAGGCATCTGCAAACTGCTCGGCCAATTTCTTCAGCCGCGAGAGCGTGACCGACTCGTCGTCTTCCACTCGCTCGCGCGCGGTAATCGTTACGTCGTATTCGTAGTCCAGGTGCCCGCGAGCACCGCGACCAATCTGCCTCTGTGCCGTATCAGCCACATCCACGCGAATGGTCGTGAAGTCGCTCAGCTTGTACTTAGGGAGCGGTTTGTACTCAGCGACGAACGGCAGCGAATACATGTCAGCCTTGGCCGTGAGGTCACACGCCACCGCCTTGGCTATCAACTCGCTTTCGCTCGCGTCGCTCACTCGCCCACCTGCTTCGTATGAATCCGCAACTGTGTTCTATGGCCGTCCGTGTACTTGAAGCACGGCAAGCCGTCGTCACCAAGCACCTGGAACTCGTTGCCCTTGTCGTCTATCAGCACGTCCCCGCGTTCCGGATCCACTGGCACGCCACCGATCGTGTAATCTGCCGCTGGAATGAGAAAATCCTTGCTCTCCCAGCGGATCAAACCGAACTCGCTGTCTTGCTCGAACGTCGTCGCCCCATACGTCGCCTTCAGCCCGCTGCCGATAGCCTTCGAGCCACGGCGAGCGGTGATGGATTGGCTGGCGTGCGTCTTGAGTTTCGCAGCCAGCCAGGTGGACGCATTGGCAAACAGGTCGGGCACGAGTTACACCTTCGGATCGTGCAGCGCGCGAGCGGTCGAGTTCGCACCACCGCCACCGTTGGTCACGATGTAGCCGAACTTGGCGTTGTTCGTGCTCACGGTCGTGACCTTGTTGTTGCTGTCATCCCAGTAGACGAGAGCACCATTGGCCGCGTTGTTCAGGTTCACCACGTCATAGACGCCACCGCCCACAGACAAAGCGCCTAGGGTGTTGTTGGTGATGTCCGTATGCGCGATGCCAGCGACGGCACCAGTGCCGCCAGTGTTCGCGGCCACGCTGCCGATCAAGACAACTTGCCCGCTGGCGACGTTGCCGCCGCTAGGCGTGTAATCCACCATCGTTGGCTCACCGTGCCGGTAGGTCGTATCAGCCATTTGCTATACCTCCAAAGGAATTGCGGCCGGTGGTCGAACGACGGCCAGGGAATCTTGAACGGAAAGTAGTTCGCCACCGTTGGCGAGTAAGTCGTTTACCGCTCGCTTAACGCCAGGGTGCATTGGCTCGGCGTAATCGTGGAACGTGAGCAAGCCGCCGTCGGCAAGAACAGACAAAGCGAGCGACACGTCTGCCTGTACCGACTCGGCGTCATGCGCACCGTCGATGAACACGAGGTCATAGGTGTCGTGCGGTAGCTCGTCGCCGGGCCGGCAAGCAATCACCTTCTCGGTCAAGCCGTAGCGCGTGATGTTCGCGGTGAATTGCTCGAGCGTGTCTTGCGGATTCGGGGTGCCGCGGCCATCGAAGTAATCGAGGGCGGTTACATGCTCGGCAGTGCGAGCCAGGCAAACTGTTGACAGGCCGCAATAGCTACCGATCTCCAGAACGCGTTTGCCGCAGGCGAGGTCAGCGAGAGCCTTGCCCTCTGCCGGCAGTAACCAGCCGTTGATCTCGAACGGGAACGCACCTGGAACCAAGCTGGTGGTCGATGCTTCCTTGTCGTAGGTATTGCGTCCCCAGGCGTATTCGTTGGTGAAGTCGGTCTCGCCACAGTGCTTCACCTTGATCTTGCGAGTGGCACCGATGCGCAGCTTAGGAACGTGCGCGGTCGGTCCTTCGCCGATCTCATGTAACTGCCGCGAGAAGTTCCAATCTTCAGGGATCGTCTGGGCCTGATAGCGGTTCGCCGCGCGGTTAAACACGATGCGGTCGTTAATCTCGAAGTGAACCATGCGGGCCCACTCTTGATTCCACTTCGCCACCCAGCAGCCGGTGTTCAGTAGCAGCTTGTGGCCGATGTCATCACTCGTGAACGTCTCGGGCAGTTCGTAAACGTCGTGCATCGACAAGCGGGAAAGCGGCATCCAGTCATCGTCGCCGCGATCCAGCGCCATGCTGGTCATGCCGCGGCTATCTTTGATCGGCACCGCCACACCCAGCACATCGAGTTGCTTGTCTTCCATTTCTGCAATGAGCTTGTCAAGCCAGAGGTCTTCCGGCCCGATGTCGTCATGCAGCATGGCGAAGTAATCAACCTGCTGGCCGTGATGCGTCATGTTGAGCGCCAGGCACCAGAGCTGGTTGAAGTTGCACGCCAGGAGGGAACCGGCCTGGTAGTAGTTCACCACCTGCGACATGTCCGCGCAGGCACACCAGAAGCCGCGACCAGCAGCCGAAGTCTGCTTGCCATAGCCGGGCATGCCTAACACGATTTGTTTGCGGGTGGCGTTACTCATTTGGCTTTCGGTTCGCTCTCGTCGGGCACAGCCTTCAAGTCCACTGTGCTGGTCTTGGTGTCGGGTCCCGCTTTGGGCTTGGGAGCAACCTCAACGGCCAGCCCCATCGCCTTCAGCTTCTCAGCGATGTCTTCGCTGAAATCCAATACCTGCCCGGTCATGGGCAGGGGCTTCAACCCGGGGAAATCGTTGCTCCCTGGGTTGCTCACGATCTTCAACTTCATGGTTCAAATTCCTTAAGCGCCGCTGCCTTGCACGACCGCGCGGGCTTCGAACAGGTTGATTCCGAAGTCATGCACGCCACGCATTTGGATGCCGAGCGTGTTGAAGTCGGCCGATGCGCTCTCGATAGTCGGAGCACGTTGCCCGTTGAGGAACGCGGTTTGGATCGGAGCGAAGCCCGGTCGCACGCAGCAGAGATACCACTTCACAGTCGAGTAACCGCTGTACGCCGAGTTCGACAGAAACGCCGAGCGAACCACGGCGTACTCGTTCTGGAACGTGTTGTTGACAGGCACCGTTGTGCTGCCACCAGTGACGACCGGCGAAGCCATAGCCGACGCAGCAATGCGATACGAACCGTTTGGCACCAACATCACGTTGGGCACCACACCCAGCGGTGTGCCGTTGGGCTTGGTCAGCGCAAAGAACGCAGCTTCGGCAGCGGCAATCGTCGCCAACGCAGCCGCGGACGACATAACGCCCGAAGAGGTGTAGGCGAAGAACCCGCCATCACCACTGAGCCACTTCGTCCAGAAGACTTCGTTGAACGCATCGTTGGCCCCGTAGCCCAGTTCACGCGGGATTTGAGACAAGGCGTTGAGGTCGTCGTTGATGATGTGCTCGCGAGTGATCGCGAACATCTTCCCGTACGTATCCGCCTTGACGGTGTAGCTGTTTTCCGCCACCGTGCCGTGCTTGATATCGCCAGCGGGACCGACCTTCTCGTATTTCAGAGTGCCGGACAACTTGTACTGGGTCATGGTCTTGAAGTCGCGAACGCTGGTGACGTCCGTAACCTTTTCCCACGCCATTTCACCGCCACCCCAGCCTTCCAGGAGGGCCTTCGAAGCCGAGTCACCCAGAATGCCTGGCAGGCTGAACGTGCTGAAGCCATTGGCGGACACGTAGCCACCTTGCGGTACCTGACCGAACGCCGCTCGCTGGATATCGAGCAGTGACATGCCGTCCGTGCGGTGGCCGTTGTTTTGCGCGGCGATGCACAGCAGTTCCTTGAGACCGAGACCTTCGCGACCAAACCGCGTGTGGGCAGCTTGAAGTTCTTCGTCCTTGAAGTGGCTCTCGATGTCCTTCAGCCCGCTGGCCAGACAGATGGCAGCTTGCAGCACGCGGCCGGTCATGTTTCGCTTGCCGCTGCCAGCGTTGATATGTACTTGGCCACGACCGAGCTGGTGCTGAGCGAGTTGAAACGCCTGCTGGGCACGAACCGAGTCGTACTTGCCTTCGATGGCGCTATCATGCACGCGGCGCAGTTCGTCCATCTCCTGCGAAGTGCGACCCTCGCAGGCAGTCACGAACATGCGACCGATCTCTTCCTTGCGGTCGGCTTCCGCCTGCATCGCAACGAGAAGTTCATCGACGCTCTGCGGCTTCTTTTGCGGAGTCGCAGGTTGCGCAGGAGCCTTTGTCTTCTCGAAGTTGGCCTTGATGCCGGCAACTTGCGCTTCCGACAGGGTGGCAGGATCAAAGCCCATGCTTTCGATGTGTGCCTTCAATTCGGGGTCCATGGCGTTCTTCCTTTCAGTAGGTTGGGCCGCGATGCGACCGGAAGTTCCGGCATCCGCCCCGATGGCAACAAAACTCGTTTCACGCAGAGTGCTCTTGCGAGCGACGTACACAGGTCCGCTGATAGCGCGGCCGTTGACATTGGCTGACTCGCCTTTGTCGAGAAATTCGATTTGCTCGATGCTGGCACCGATGGATGCTTGCCAGGGGAAGCCGTTGGCCCCCAGCGCTGTCACTTCGGTTGCCGCGTCACCAACGCCAGACACAACGCCAGTGAGCTTCAATCGCTTTTGGCTCTTGTCGATGCTGTCCGTATGGCCGACGATCTTGGTCGAGTCGTGATCTTTGAGGATGGGCGTTGATTCGCCGACGATGCTCATGCCAGCGAGGTCAACCACAACGGGCCAACCAAAGCCGACACGCATTGGCGCGCCGGTGTAGGCGGTGATGCTGAACTTCTTCAGTTTCGGTTCGCCTTCAGCAGCTTCCACCCACGAAAACTCGGCGTCTTCCTGGCATGCGGCCTGAATAGTGGCGAGCTTGTGCTTCTGGATTTCTTCGAGCGTGAGACTACGCGGCATGCTGCACCTCTTCCTTGGCGGCTTCTGCTTGTGCAGAGATGGAGACATTGGCGAACATCGCGTCTGCTAGTCGCGCGCGATACTCTTCCACGGTCAGGCCTAAAGCAGCGGCGGCCTTGCGGTGCATCGTTTCGTAGTCGATGCCTTGCTTCGCACAGAGGTCGGGAATCGAGGCCATGCCAGACTTCAAGCGAATCTCGTCCGCGGAAGCTTCTTTGGCTGGGTCAACGTGTTCGAAGCCGTCCCATTGCCACTCGTGGTGCCAATCAGCAACTAGTGGCAAGCCATCGGGGATGAGCCCTGGCACTAATGCAGCTTCGTTGAGCCACTCGGCAAGCAGCACGTCCAAGCACTTGGTTTCGAAGTCGAAGCGATCGTTTTCGATGGCCCGAAAGTAGACTTGATGGTCAAGACGGCCAGACGAGTAATTCAGTCCAGACGAGTCGCCCATCGCGATGCTGCGCGGCATGTCCAAGCAACGAGCAATCTCGCGCATGACCGCCGTGCAGAACGCATCGTGGGCGTCGGTTGGGGCTTCGGCCTTGAGCTGCTGAATGTCCCAGCCATCGGGCAACGTCGTCATGGCGTTGCGTTCGAAGTCCAAAACGTTAAATGGCTCGCCTAGGTCGGCTGGATCGATGCCGCTGGCCGTGGTCTTGAGAAACACCGCCATCAGCGCCGCAACTTCCGCCTTGTGCAGCGTGGCCAGCGTGTAGCGACGCAGCACCGCATAGAGCGGGAGGGCGGGTGTAATCTCGGGGATGCCGCGGCGTTGGCCGGGGCGTTCTTCGCGATAGAGGTGGATGATGCGGTCGGCAGGCACTTCCGTTGCCTGCGTCATGTTCATCAGCGACATATCGCCAGGGTGGTCGGCCAGAATCGTATATGCGACCGGATTCCCCAGTTCGTCGAGTTTGATGCCATCCACATCCTGGGCGGGAATGGCCACGCTCCATGGCGTAGCAATTTGGTCCGCTTCCAATAGGCGAATATCAAACTTCACCGGGCCGCGCAGGCGTTGGTTTGTCACCTTCAGCGCGAACGCCTCGCCATCGCGACCGCGCGTCTGGCGCATGGTGATGAGCTTGCCGGTCAGGCCGATCTCTTTGCACCAGCGAGCGAAGTGCCGTTCAAGCTTTTTGTCTGCTTCTGGGTTGCCGGTATCGAGTTGGAGCCGTGGCCCGGTGCCGACGCAATGCAGCGCCAACGTGCGAATCATGCCATTGCAAAAGCTGTTGTTTGCGTACTCGTAGCGAGCACGATTTCGCAGCGTTCGCCGCACTTCGGCGCTATTAGCGGCATTGGCCGAGAGCGAATCAGCGTTAGCCCAGTGGCGACGGTTGTCGTCAGTGGTCTGCGCGGCGTCGTAGCGAGCCTTGATCGAACGAACAAAGGCATTTGCCTGAGCCGCGCTCATGCTCTTACGGGAGCCAAACCAGTTGGAGAGCCAGCCAAACATCAGGTGGCTCCCGGTGGTGCGATCTTGTTGAAGACAAGCCGGCCAGCGCTGGCGGCTTGCGAGTTGGCTCCACGATGCTTTTCGAGGGCAATCAAGTCCTGAATTGAATGGCTGTCCACGGCTTGACCGTCTACCTGGGCCCGCTTAGGACCGGCAGCGGCTTCGTCCGTGATGGCAGCGAGTTCTTCAGGAGTTGCCATGATCGAGCCAAGAAAGAAAACAGGGGCGTGCGATTACTCGCAACCCCCGTAAAAGGCTCGACGTTTACGGCGTCTCAGAGGTATGCCTACCTGCCGATGCCGTGAGCTGCAAAGGAACGCAGCCCCCAGTTGTGTTTAGTGAATCTTCTCTTTCTGAGGTGTTATGTCAAATGTCGTGCGGTATTTAGCTATTAGTGGACTCAGTTCGTGCGCACCTTCCGTCAAAGAGACTCAATTTTTCGATCCATCTCTGCCAGCCGACTCTTTAGCCATGCCTGCACAGTTTCGCCCACAACAGAAAGTGGTATTTCGGCGATTTTCGTCGTATCAAATGAAGAATGATCTCGAACGTGTATCTGCACAATTCTAGTGCCTCCAAGCACCGACAAGTCGAGCAGGTTCTTGCGTGCTATCGCCTGCTCGCGTAGAAGAGCCTCTAAGTACGCGGCCCTCTCGCGAAACAACTTAATCTCATCTTCTTTCATCGCAGTTTCTCCCATGCCTTGTTCCCGGCCTCGCTCAACACTTGCGAGTAATAGCCCTGCATCGGAATCACAAACCCATCGGCCCGCGTCTTCCTCATTACCACGAACAGCATCGAGTTGTTGCGCACGCCATCCACGAGCAACTGCGTCATGTGGTCGCGCGATTGAACGTCCACAATGGTTCGTGACTGGATCTCTTCTAGGCTAACGCTCACAAGTTCGTAGCCGTTTGCCGCCGCCAGGTCATAGAACAACGTCGGTTGCAGGCAGTAGAAGCCGTGGTCTAGCCAGCCGGTGAAGGGCGATTCATGAACCATCAGGCCGCCCACTTTGCACGCCTGATGGATCGATGCGAATACCTGCGCGATGTTGAAGATGTGCTCGGCCGTGCCGTGGTTCATCACCACGTCGAACTGGCCGAGCGGCGGCAGTGGCTTGTTCAGGTCGTGCTTCCAGGCCTGGGCGGTACCGTGGAAGTCAATGGAGACGATGCGTGAGGGGGCAAACAACTGCTGGTAGAATCGCTTGGCTACGACGAACATCGATTCGTCTGGCTCGATGCCTGCCGATGCTGGTGCTAGGTCGCCGTACCAATTCGCCTCACCAATTTCGAGCAGCGAGCCACCTTGCGGCAACAGCGGTTGCAGTCGTTTCAGTAGCTCATGGTGTGTTGCGGAGATGGCCATTTACTTACCTTTTCGTGGTGTCGTGAATTGCCCGTTGGGCTTGCGGGTGATTGTGGTCATGCACACGCCCTTTCCTCTTCTTCTTCGGTTTCTTCAGCAGGAACAACCTTCAGCACCATTCCCTCAGGAACAACCGTCTCCTCGGTCCGGAACGCATGCTTTCCGCAATGGCAGATGCGCCGGCGAACGGTGGTGATCGAGCCGTCTGGATGCCGCGTGCTTTCCACGGTGGAAGCCTCGCCGCGCCACTCGACAGCACCGCATTGAGGACAGACCGGAGCATTGCGCGAGAACTTGCTCATATCGACCTTCCGTCGTCCGCTCATGTTCGCCTCATGCTTGCGGGAATCGTTACTTTCTTGCGGCCGCTATTGAGTGCCGAGTGCTCCTTCAACGTCACGCCCAGCATCGACGCACCAACCGCACAGCCGACGAGGCAATCCAGCCAGTGATTGTCGCGGTTCATGTTCACCGGATCCCACTGCTCAACACTGCGACCGCTCCCCTTGGCCGTCAACGTCTCTCGCTTCTCGGCCGTAAGCTGATCGCCTAGCATCTGATGATGAACGGCATCGGCCACCTTGAATACAGACAAGCAGCCGCGGCTAAGCATCCCCTGGAACAACCTCGCGTGAACGAACGACTTCCAGAAGTTGGTTTCGTAGATGGCGTGGCGAACCGGCGCGCGCCTCTCCGTCGTACGGCGAATCCGCCAATTAAGTCCCACCTGCTCACCTTCCTTGGTCGGCCACGCTGCCATTGGTGCTTGGTTGTGCGTGACGCCTCTGCCATGGCTCGGCATCAGCGTTGCTCCGTATTCGCTCTGGCGGCAGAACTGGTAGACGACACCGGTGGACTTCTCCCAGTTCGCATCAATCATCATGCGGCCGACGCGCATCGACGTTCCGCCATCTACCGACCACTCCTTGCCGAGCAGCTGCACTGACAGCCGCCGCAAGGCTTCAGCAACCTGCGATTCAATGCCATCGGTTGATAGGTCGGCAATCGTTCGATTCACCTCCGCGAGCGTGTAGTAGGTCCGTTTCTGGTCGGGAAACGCTCCATAATCCACGATGTATCCGGTGAAGTCCGACGTCCAGCCACAGACCATCCACCACAACACCTTTTCGCTGATGTCCACAAATGCTGTCAGGTGCGTAACGTCCGATGGTACCACGCTGCGTTGATACCCGTTCTGCTTGCGGGCAATCTCGTCCGATGTGAGCATGCCAGCCATCGCAAGCTGGATAGCAGGCGGTTCGTTCTGGCACTCGGTCGCGAAAACGTCGGGCCCATCGTCAATGAGGAAGTTGTACGCGTGTTGAATTGCCGAGACTTCGCCGTCGTCCTCCGAATAGCAGGACGCCCAGGAGACTTCACAGCCGGCTTCCATCTCGGCCTGGTGCTTGAGATAGAACGCCGTCGCCTCTGTATGTGCTCGCTTCTGGTCGGCCGGGTCTTCACGGTCGAACGTGTTGCGGATCCGCTCGTAGCACTCGCTTGTGTAGCCGTCTTTTGTGCCCAGCCAGAGCGTTTCGTGGGCATCGGACCACTTCCGCACCATCTTGATGCGCTCGCCCTGCCAGGCTTTATTGCGCTTCGGGTCGAGCAGTTGCAACACGAGATCGTCAGCGGCAATCACCGTAGCGTTGACCACGCAAGCCATCTGCCGACGATGACCGGCCAACTTCATGATGTCGCGTTTGATGATGTCCAGCCGCTTCTTTACCTGATTGGGCGTGCTGGCCGTCTCTGCCGTTTGCGGGTCGTCGATAATCACGAAGTCGGGGCGCTGCTTCGTTCCATCGGGCATGGTGTGCAGCAACCCGCGAGTGCCAGAACCGGTCATGCCGCGGGAGGCGATGATTGCGCCGCCTGCTTTTGAGCCAACGATGCTCGGCATGATAACGCGATCAGCCCGATAGCCGATGTGCGTCAGCTTGCCGCAACACGTCTGCGAGGAACACCGTTGCGGCTTGCCTTCCAGGGCCCGGAAAGCGTGGCAGATCTCCGGGAAGTCCTCATAGAGCAGATCGTTCTCGGACAGCTCGGTCTTGATCGAGGCAATTAGGTCGTCCGCCTGCGGTTCGTTCGCGCTAAACACCACCACGTAACGCCGCAGAGCATAGACGATGGCCCAAATGGCGAGATTGGTACTGATCGTCGTCTTGGCGAATCCGCGGTAGACAGCATTGATGAAGCGGCCGCTCTCCAGGATGCACCGAGCGATGCGGTCAATCACACGCTTGTGGTCGTCGCTGAACGGGCTCAGGCCGGTGCTATTGGGGAAGTAGGTCTGGAGGAACAGTTCCGGGTCGTTCGCGCATGCGTCGCGCCGCTCCTGGTTGACGACCGCGGGAATCTCGCCAATATCGGAGACGCTGGAATGTGCTTCACGAGAGCGCCTTGAAGCATTGTTGCGGTTTGCAAGCGCGGCATCATTTAATTTGTCAGTTGGAGCTATCACTTAACTAGCTGCTCTAGGTCGGAAGTGTGCTTTGTGAGGTTGCACTTAGCGCAAGCAATGCCAAGATTGCTGGCAATGTGTGGTCCGTTTTTTCGCAGTGATACCTTGTGGTCTACATGGCGTTCACCCTTAACAGTGTCTCGTCCACAGATATAGCAAGGCACTACCTCGTCGCTTTGAGAGAGAAGATAGACGGCATTCACTTCTGCCTTGTCTTTCTCAACAAACTTTAGTAGTGCCTTTCTGCGATTAAACTCATACTCTTTTACTCGCCCTGGGTTTTGTCGCTTCCACTCTTGAATGTACGCGCGCCGATACTCTTTCGATTTTGCGTACCATTCTCGTTGGTACCGTGCCTTTTTAGCACGCCTCTCTGTGGTCTTGGGTAGCGGTGGTCTACCTCGGTGACAGCCGCACGACAGTCGATGGCTTCTGAACAAAGCAGCAACTGGCTTAACGCACGTATTTCCGCAATCACACAAGCAATCAACCCACCGTTGTTTCTTTCCATTGGTGCCGTATTCGATGTGAGGCGCAGCGACAGTTGTCAAGTGCCCGATTCTTGTACCTACTGGGCACTCAGTTCTTAAATCTGGGCGAATAACACGCGTTATGGCACGCTCTGGCAACTCGCGAATGATTCGATGTCGAAGGCATTGCGGTGTTAGACCAGTAGCCGCCCTGGGATCGCAGCACCACTCCTTGAGTGTTTTAGACTCGCCAAACGCATTTAGATAAAACAAGGCTTCTAACTCCCTTCAAAAGGGAAGGCACTTAAAAAACACAGGAGGTTCGCTGTCTGGGGCTTCTTGCGCAGTCGGGGAAGAATCGCCCTCACGGACGGCGCCGACGTCGGATTTGTGTCTGCTGTGTTACTCCATAGTATTACCTTCTGTTGTGTCTACAAGTTGGTGTGAATTGTTTTTAGAGCATATTTTTTGGTACTGGATCCATTCACCCCCCTCTAGATCCATATCTGAGCACCACCGATTCTAACAAGGAGCCCAGGATGTCAATTCCCCACCAAGCGAAGGGATAAGGCTCGGTTAGGGTCATGAGTTCTGAGGCTGGCTGGTTGACAAGGTGGTCGAACCACTGGCATCGATCGCATCTCTGAACGTTAGCCGAGCAATCACGTTGGAGAGTGGGCCACCAATAGCCTCATTGCAGTAGGATCCTTGCAATAGACCTCCCCCATGGTATGCGCCACAGATGCCTTCGTGGACTTATTCAATTGCTTAGTGAGCTTCTGGAGAATCAAGGCACTTGAGGAGAGGACCGACAAAGGATCTTCGGTATAGGGTCTCGTCTAGGTGGATGAAACATAGAGCTTGACACTTCAGTCTTCGACCTTCTCGAGGGTCGGTGGGCTATTAGGAATCTCGGAGCCAGGATATATATGGGGTCTGCCAGTCGCCAGGAGATACTAGTACAATGGCCACGTGCTCGGTTTCCATATTCAATCGTTCTAATTCCTCGAGGAGGACCGACCGGGTGCCCTCTAAGCTGATGGAGGAAGCCAAGCGAGAGAGGGCATCTGCTCTGGAATTTTCTTCTCGGGCTCTCTGGATTACCTGAAAACTCTCGAACAGTCGAGCTATCTCCTTCACCAGCTAGAGGTACTTGATCATTTACGCTTCTCGAACTTTGTAGTCCCAGTTGACCTGACTGGCGACCAATTGGGAGTTGGTGTAGATTCTGACTCGTACGGCTCCCAAGCGTCACGTCATCCTAGCTCCAGAGATGAGAGCCTCATACTCGGAGACGTTGTTGGACGTCGAGAAACTAAATTTTAGGGTGTATTGAAGTTCTACTCCTTCGGGGGATCAGAGAAGGATCCTGGCTCCGCAGCCGACCGAGTTGGAGGATCCGTCAACGAAGAGGTCCCAGGTGGGGCCTGTCATTGACAGAGATACTTCTTCGGATGGGGCATTGCTCTCCGTGATGAAGTCTACGAGGGCCTATCCCTTGATGATAGTGCGGGGTCGGTAAGAGATGTCGTAGGCTCCGAGGAGTATGAAGGTGACCTGAAGCTTTGGCATGGGCCAGAATCTTCTTCAGGGGCTCGTTAGTCAGCACCACGATGGAGTGTCCATGGAAGTAGTGCCGGAGGCACTTGGCAGAGGTTACCAATGCTAGCACGAGTTTCTCAGTTGTGGGGTACCTTCTTTCGGCCTCGAGGAGCACCTTGCTGACGTAATATACGGGCTTTTACACTCCTCGATCGTCTCGAACTAAGACCGAGCTTACTGTAAAGGGAGTCGCCGAGAGATAGAGGTCCAGCGTCTCTCCGGGCACGGGCTTTGATAACACTAGGGGAGAAGCCAGAAATTCTTTTAGCTCGGTGAACGCCTTCTGGCACTCATTATCCCAGGCGAAGGTGGTAGACGCCAGTTTGGGCCCTCTTAGCAATTTGAAGAAGGGCAAGCATCGCTCCGCCGTTCGGGACAGGAAATGGTTGAGCTAGCGATTCTTCCAGTCAGGCGCTGAACGTCTTTGATATATGTGGGTGGCCGCATGTCCAGGATGGCCTGGACCTTGTCGGGGTTGGCCTCGTTCCCTCGTTGGGTCACTAAGAACCCCAGGAACTTTTCAGACCTAACCCCAAATGCACACTTAGTTGGATTAAGCTTCATATTATACCTCTTGAGAGTATTGAAGGTTTCGGTCAGATCGGCGAAATGGTCCTCAGCCTTGGGTGTCTTGACGAGCATATCGTCAATATAGGCCTCGACGTTCCGCCCTATCTGGTCTTTGAAAATATGGTTGATCAACCTCTGATACGTGGCTCCGGCGTTCTTCAGCTCGAAAGGCATTCGGGTGTAACAGTATACGCCGAAGTCGGTGACGAAGGCGGTCTTCTCGGTAACTTCTAGGTTCATCCGGATTTGATGGTAGCCTGAGTAAGCATCTAGAAAGCTGAGAAGTTCATTACCCGAGGTTGAATCGACTAGTTGGTCGATGCTTGGTAATGGATAGCAATCCTTCGGGGTGACTTTGTTGAGGTCGGTGAAGTCCACACACATCCGCCACTTGCCTGAAGCCTTCGGGACCAGGACGACATTGGCGAGCCAAGTCGGGTAAAGGACCGGTCGGAACAGCTCGGTTTTCTTTCCCTTATTGATTTGCTCTTTAATGACCGCCTGTTTTTCTGGGGCATGCCTTCTTCTCCGCTGCTGGACAGGATTCATCGATGGGTCGAGGTTGAGTTTGTGCATCACCACCTCTTCGGGAATGCCGGGAAGATCCTCATCAGACCATGCGAAGACTTGGATATACTTGGAAAGGAAATTCTTGTATTGCTCTTGTACATCGGGTGATAAGTCTGCCCCAATTTTCACTTCGAGAATCGGGTCGTCTCTGAGGAAGACTGACAGTAGTTCTCTGCCGGGCTTTCCTGCCATCAGTTTGTCCTCGACTTCCTCGACCTCTTTCTTTTTCCTTTCTGGCCTTACGGCTTCGACCGAGATTACGTAGCACCATCTAGCTATTGCCTGGTTACCTCGGACTTCCCCGATACCGTATTTGGTGGAAAACTTCATTTTTTGGTGATAGGCTGAGGGCACTGCCTTTATCTAGCCAATGATACCTCGGCCGAAGATGGCATTATAGGCTGACATCCCTTTTATTGCCATGAAGTTTGCCAGAAATGTGACGATTTTAGGAGGGGTACCGAGAGTAGCCGGCAGGCTCAGGGCTCCCTTGGGATAAGTTGCCTTGCCATTGAACCCGTAGAGGGGCGTTCGTATCGGGCAAAGTCTGGATGGGGTTTCACCCATATTTAAGAAGCATTCGTACGCCAAAACATCTGGGGCGCTCCCATTGTCCACTAGTATCCTATCTACATCACAATGGTTTATACTAGTCGAGATTACAAGGGCGTCGTCGTGCGGGGTGGCTACCCCTTCCCGGTCTTGGTCGGAGAATATCAAGGCCTGCTGGTCGTTCGCCGGTGGAGCTTTAGGGGGCTCGGAAGCCCGGGAGGCTCGTTCGGCGTGACGCTTCCTTCCTCGGTTGCTGTCCTCTCTTGAGACGGATCCCCCCGAAATGACGTTGATGTGGACCCCACGGGTGCGATTGTCGATCTCTTCTGGGGGGACCCCGCGATCTTCCTGCCGCTCGGCCACATACCGGGAAAGGTGACCTTGGCGGATAAGACTCTCGATCTCATCCTTGAGGTGCTGACAATCCACAGTGTGGTGGCTGTGGTCGTTGTGGAACTGACAGTGTTTGCGGCGTCGAGGGTCAGCCTTCATAGGCTCGGGTCGGCGAAGGAGGCTCAAGACCTTGATTTCTTGGTAGATCTCGTAGACAGGAGTGGACAGAGCAGTATACTGCTCGCACTTCCGTGGAGGCTCTTTGCGGTCCCCGTCCCAGTTTCTTCTTTTTCCTTGGCCCGAGGCTTGCTCGGATGGTCGCTTTTTGTCTCCTTCTCGCCCCGAGCTTGCAGGATCTCGGCAAGCATTGAGAACTTCTTCGCACTCTGCATGATGCAGAGCCATGGTCACCAGATCGGCGAGAGAGGAGGGAGGGTGGAGCACCAGTTCTCGCCGGAGGTTCTTGTCTCGGGTGCCTCCGGTCAGTGCGTTGATGGCTGAGGTGAAGTCCAGGCGGGGGATGCGCAGGGCTTCCTACTTAAATCGGTTAATGTAAGTCCACAGCTTTTCCCCTTGTGCCTGCTTCAGTGTCAACAGCCCCGCGATCGACCTTGGGGGGCCGCTTTCGGCGAAGCTCTCCTTGAACAGCCTTCTGAACTGTCTGAAATTGTGGATGCTGCCAGGGACGAGTGCTCGGAACCAGGCTTGGGCTCCCTGAATCAGGGTGGTCACGAACGCGCGGCACTTGACAGCATCAGACTCTCCGTGCAGCATAATCAGAGTGTCGAAACTATCAAAATGGTTGGCCGAGCCGCCCTGGCCGTCATAGGACTTGAAGGTTAGAAGTGAGACTCTCGGGGAGACTTCGGCCTTCAAGATTTGATCAGAGAATGGGGATTACTCCTCATCCTCCGGAGTGGAGTCCTTTGCAGGGCGCGGAGGGTGCGCTCTTGTTTGGCAAAGCGCCGTTCGAAACCCCGCAGGCGGAGGGATAATTCTTGCTGACATGGAGCCGGGAGACTATGAGTACGTCCCCGGCAGTTGCCCCGCTGCTCCTCAGCGGGAGCGTCTGCTTCTGAGGGTTGCTTAGGTAACCCTGATTTCTTCCCTCTCGGACTGGAATTGTACCCTAATCGAAGGGGGTGAATGAATGAAGAATGGAAAAAAAAATATAGCCGCCATTGTTTTTTTATCTGTGAGAGACAGAGCTCGAGACCCTCAGAGAGGGAGGGTGTGAGGCTCGAGGAACTACCACCGCCACTCGGCTTCATCTCCTTCTCCCTTCCCCATCGTCTTCTACTTCTCCCTTTCCTTCTCTGCACCCATCAAGCCTCCCTCTTCTTCTTCTTTCCCTGTCACAGCACCCCTACCCCCTTCCTCTCTCACAGGTCGTAGCCGCAGTAGTCCCCCGATTGAGGCAGCCTCCTATCCTCACTCCCGGAAGCCCCAACACGCTGCCCTCGTTCCTAACGGCAGCCTTCCCCGACACTGGCTCCCCACCGAGCCTATCCTCCGTGAGGTCCCACCGCCAACGGCCTCCTCCGTCATCCACAACCCCGCCCCACCTGCAGCCATCATCTCAACGCCACCCCCTTACTGTCGCCCGGGAGAGCGTTCGCCACACCGCCTCCCCTAGCATCAGCCTGCCATCGTCGGGCGCCATCACCCATGCCGGTCGTTGCCGAACACACCCCTGCCAACACCGCCTCTGCCGATGGCGCGGCCCTTGCAAGACCTGACCTTCTCCAATGCCGTCGACCAACATCTGGACCCGCCGACAACGGCTCTATGCGGCCGCCGCTCTGCAACAACCCACCACTCCCCTGTTCTTCTCTATCCCTCTCTCTCTACAGTCGCTCCCTCTCTTCTTATGTCTCTCTAGTTCTTTTTCTCTATTATTGTAGCAGAGTCAATAAAAGAGCATAAAAAAAGAAGGGCAAAGAAAGAAAAACATAGAGATGAAAAATATTTGGTATCAGAGCTCAAGGAATCGATTTGTTCCATCAAATCGAAGTCCGCGTCACAGTTTCATCATGGCCGACTATTCCTTTTGGTATAGGAGTGTCAAGTCTACCTTAGACGATATAGATAGGCAACTGTCCTATTTGGCCAAACCAACAGTTACCGAAGTGGTATATGAGGCTGACCCGGCATTGGCCGAAGATTATGAAAAAGAGATGCAAGCATGGTATGTGTTGCAGGACATGTGGGATCAGAGTTTATTTGTCGATTCTGGGTTGGATTTGATAGATGATTTGGTGCTCACCACTGACTCATCCTTTGAGAGTATTTTGACGATCGTTCCCAATGACATTTGAGATCATAGTTTATTTATTATGTCTGGGTTATACTTGATTGATGGCACTGTATTTGATGTTGCTTCACCAGTTGCTCCACCTGATGACGTGTTACTTTTGGAGTCATCTCATGTTGATATGGTGTGGTTAGATTTTTGTGAGGCGCATGTTACGCGACAGTTCGAGATCCTTGATATGATTTTCTACACGGAATTCTATGTTTGTCCTCTATTGTTTGTCTCCGTCCTACTTCAACACTTCAAAATTTGAGGACGAATTTTTTAGAGCCGAGAGAGATTGACGGGAAGCGAGACTCATGATGGACGCAGAGTGAGACTCGTGATGGACGCAGAGCAAGGCTCGTGACATCGAACAGTGAGCTTGATTGGCGTGTCATACGTTGGTGATATTTATGTGGATGTTCGTAGACGTATCAAGTTATTTTTATTTTTATTATGTATTTTTATTTTAATTGAGTCTAGTTGGAGTAGAGAGAAAGTGTGTGTCTCCTATCTTTATTCGGGCCTTCTTTTTCTATTAAGTTTGAAGTCATATCGGGCCTCACTTGTTTAGGCCATTTTTGTGCTATGTACCTTCATATTTTGTATAGGGTCAAAGTGGAGATTTTGATCTCCTATAAATATATTCACTATACCCTAAGAAGAGTATCACTTCTGAAAAATAGGCCTAATGGGAGTTAAGAAGGAGTTTACGAAAATAGGTTGAAACAGTTACAAAAAAATGGTCACCCATTAGGGATATCTTGGGCCACAGTCAACCGAATGGGATGAAACTTGGCCCATTAGAAAGATTGGACCCTTGACCCACAACTCTTCTGTGGAGGCGGAAACCCAATTCGCATCAGAACCCAAGGTTCTGTGCCTTTTGCTACCAGCTGTCACAAAGAGGTGTGACTATTGGGTGAATTTACATGTAATTAATGGAAAATTCATAACTTCATCTTTCGTTAATGAAATGACCTAAAACCAAGGCCATAATTTCTAATGGGGTGTTAGCCACAACTTCTCTATTGAGCTCGAGGCCAAATGCAACCTGGATACAAGAGTTATAGCTAGATTATCTCGGACTACCGAAAGGTCATGACTGAAATAAAGGAGAATAAATATTAATATTACAAAAATCATAACTTGGGCTAAAAATAACAAAATTTGATGAAACCATGACCCAAAGTTAGGTCAAGAAGTCCTCTTGATTTCTTCTGAAGACATCTGAATCCAAATCCCAACAGGAGAGTGCTCCCACTTGCATTTATGACCAGGTAGATGAAGGGTCGTGACTGAAATAATGGAGGAATAACGTTAATATTGCAAAAATCATAACTCACGCTAGAGTTGATGAAATTCGATGAAACCACGACTGCAAGTTAGATCTCGAGGTCCTCTTTATTTCAAATGAAGACAGCCCAACCTAAATCCTATCAGAAAAGCACAGCCATTCATATCTTTGACCAGGTAGACGAAGGGTCATCTCTGTTCAAACCAAAGGGGTGCTTAGCATTGACCCCCCTCTTTACGCCAACGACCTATGGGCTGGGCTGAGCCTTACTAGACGTGGGAAAAGGCCTTGGGAGGCTTGAAAAACCTATATAAGGAGTGGGTTCCAAGAGGGATCAGCTTTTAGCAACACCTACCCTCAACATCCACCACCTGCGGTCTCACTTGGGAGAAAAGAGAGGCGAGGGACCTTGGCCCTGCGAGGGGGAGGGGCTAACCTGTGGTTCCTAGGATGGCGAACGAGGGTCTGGGGTGTGGATCTCATCCCCAGATTGAGGGGTAAAGTTGAGGTAGATCTGGAGTGTGGATATTATCCCCAGATCATCGGTTAACATCTTAAAGGTAGGCACCTAACCTCAAACTTTAGGGGGTCAATGGTGCATTAGAATGATTTTAAATATATTTTATACGCTTTAAAAATGGATTAAGGGCACGTGGAGACCACCACCGTGTTCATTTTGATTTTTGGTTTCATCAAGTTTTGGGCTTCCACGAGTTACCTCTGTGTCTCTAAGGATTTGTACAGCCCCTAGGAAGGTCAGCCTTTGAGACAAGGTCTGTACACATTTCATATGGTCCATAGCAAGGTCTGTGTATATTTCATGTTGATCATGGCAGGGTAGGTGCATGTTTGGCCTAAGCATAACTAAGGTCAGTGCACATTTGGTCCATGCATAGGTAAGCTCGACGCATGTTTAGCCCAAGCATAACTAAGGTCAATGCACATTTGGTCCATGCATAGGTAAGGTTAGTGCACATGCTGCACTGACTCATAGTGAGGTCGGTGTACATGCTGCACGAACTTAAGTAAGGTTGATACACATTTGGTCCATGCATAGGTAAGGTCGGTGCACATGCTGCACAGACTCATAGTGAGGTCGATGCACATGCTGCACAGACTTAAGTAAGGTCGATGCACATTTGGTCCATGCATAGGTAAGGTCAGTGCACATGCTGCACAGACTCATAGTGAGGTCGGTGCCTGCCGTACGTGCTGAGTTGCATGTCCGACACGTCAGCCTCCGATCACGATCGTGCCGGCGAGGGCGGCGTTCACGACGGTCATGAGGCTGTTGGCCAGTACGACCTTCCAGTCCTTCGAACTCGACTGCGCTTCCTCGATCTTGCGAAGCCTCGCCTCGTGGTCACCTGACGAGAGGATCAACTGATCGAGTTTGACGTCCAGCCGCGCGAGGACAACGGCGAGGTCGGGGGGTGCGGCTGTCATCACTGACTCCAGTAGGTAGACATGACGGAGACGTCGGTCGTGTCGGTCACCGCGCACGCCCACACTGCGTCGAGGTGAGTGATCTCGAACAGCGTCGCCGCGGGGACGCGGAAGGAGGCAGCGGCGCCCATCTGTGCGCCGGCCTGGGAGTTGGAGATCCAGATGTCCTGGTCGGGCGCGACGATCGTCGCCGACTTGCGGCGAGGTTCGAACGGGAGAAGTCTTACCGCGATGGATCCGACGCCGGTCTCCGTCGCGTATCCGGCGCGGATCGCCGGAAGCTCCCTCGACTCCACCGGACCGCAGATCTTCACCGCGATCGGGATCGTGTCGAACGACTCGGCTTCGCCCTGGACGATCTCCTCCGGGTCGGGCGTGAGGTCGATGTCAGTCACTTCGATCCCTTCTTCACAGCGCTGGTTACCTTGCCTACGGTCTGGGAGACCGCGGTGTTGCGAACCATGAGGAACAGTCCTCCCGCCACGAGGACGGCGCCCAGAACGCCGTACCCGATACGAAGCCACGACCGCGGATTGACCAGGAAGTCGGCGGTCTTGGCGAGGGCTTCGGGCAGACCGCCGAGGATGTCCGGCGTCGGGTCGATCAGGTCGGAGTCCTCGTCGCCGAAGAACTCATCCAGGAAGCCCTTGGGAGGTTCGCCGGCATCGTCCGGCCACAGGTCGAACGGGTCTCGCCAGTCGATGACCTTGTCGGCGACCGCCTGGGATGCGGTGGTCGGTGCGGAGGAGACGTTCTCCGACATGTGCTTCTTGTAAGCGCCGTTGGTGTACGTCGACCACGCCGACAGACCTTGACTGGCCTGGATCTTCTTCGCCGCGAGGGCGTTGACCAGCGGATTGTAAAGTTGCTGGTTGGAGGAGATCCCGAACTGTTTCCTCCGGGACGGACCCATGTCGCCCAACATGTTGATCTGCCACAGGCCATAGCTGTTGTCCGGGGGAGTGGCGTTGTGGGCGCCGGTGTTCCCTCCGGACTCAGCCATCGCGATCGCCGCCATGACGCGCGGCTGTTTCATGCCGACCGCGATCGCCAGGGCGTAGATCTGTCCCTGTGTCAGTTTCATCGGTCAGACCGCGACGCCGTAGATCGGGGTGACCGGGGCGGTCTGGGTCTCCACGACCTTGTCGCCGACGACGCCCTCCGGACCGCGGGCCGGCGCCGGAAGGACAGCCGACGCCTTCGAGGAGATCGCGTCGACCTGATCGGCATGGCGCGTCATCCAGGATGCGGCGATGACGACCGACCCTCCGAGGATGAACACGTTCGGCGACTTGGTGATCAGGGAGACGAAGGAGACGAGGCCGGCCGCGACCCAGGCGGCGACCCGCTCGGATGCCTCGATGTCGACGTTGCCCTTCTCCAACGACCGGATGTCCGCGACGGAGGGAAGGGCGTACTGGTAGACGCCGTACGCCATCACGGAAGTGGCGAGGGCGATCGAGACTTCTGCATCTGCCTTGAGGGCCATCACGCCCTCCTTCCTACTTGGGGACCCAGATGCGGGTACCGGCGTAAATGAGGTTGGGTCCGCGCGACTTGAGCGTCTTGACCGTGGAGGCGGACCGGTACCCGAGGCAATCAGGTAATCGGTGAGTATTCCCCCATAGCTCCAGCCCGCAACTCCCATCCGGGCCGGATCGACGATCCCCTGTTTCACCAGCCAGTCCACCGCGCCATGCAGATCCATCACCTCTTTGTTACCCCAGTCCGCCGAGATCGTCTTGCTATACTCCAGCCCCCGGCCATTACTGCCCCGATAGTTCACCGCCGCCACCACATATCCGCCCGCCGCCAGCATCTGCCGAGTGAGATCGAAGTCAAACGCATCCTGTCCCACCGGTCCGCCATGGATAAAAAGGATCAGCGGCAGCTTCTCACCCGCAGGCGCATCGGCCGGCCGGTAATAGATGCCCGACACCAACGTCCCGTCCGCACTCTTCGACTGGAACCCCGTCACCGTAGCTAACGCCAACGGCGCCAGAAAGCTATCCGTATGATGCGTGAGGCGGCGCAGTCCGCCTTCGGATAGCCAATAAATCTCCCCCGGCGTTCGCGAATCGCTACGGATCGCTATGTTAATACGAGATGTTTCTAACGATGTGTAAATACCATCGTCCGTTGTCACTCCCGTAGGTTTTGACCCTGAACCTGGACCGGGTAGATCATATTCGTCTACTCCTTGATATCTATCGTTGGTTTCCAATACCAGGATCGATTTCCCATCCGGCGCCCACCGCGGACCCGACACCGGCCTGTCCAACGCCTTCGATAACAACCGTGGCTCCCCGCCCGCAGCCGCCACCACACATAACACCGGCTCATCATACATATGATAATCTTCCTCGGAGACAGAACGCGTATACGCGATCTTCGTCCCATCCGGACTCCACCGCGGCGAGTTATCGGATCCCTTCCAGGTCGTTAATTGCCGCATCACCGCCCCCGGCTGCGCCGCGATGACCCAGATGTCGGTATTCTCGTTCTGATCTGGATCGGGCGTCCGATTACTCACGAACGCGATCTGCGTCCCATCAGGGCTCCAAACCGCCGACCCCTCATCATAATTCCCGCGGGTGAGCGTGTCCAGCTTATGCGTCGCCACATCGAACAAATAAAGATGCGTATGCTGTTTTTTATAACGATAGCCCTCTACATCCTCCTTGTACTGATACCGGTCGATCACATAAGGTTTGGTCGTCTTGATCTTGCCGGTATCCTCCGGATCGGGATCGGTTAGCGTCAGCAAAAGCCGCCGCGCATCGGGGCTCCACGCATAATCACTCACCCCCCCTTTGATCTCCGTAAGCCGCTTGCCTTCGCCGCCGCGCCGGTCCATCAGCCAGACCTGCGCACCCTTGACCTCGCCGCGAGACGACAAAAAGGATATCCATTTCCCGTCAGGGCTCCACCTGGCCCGCGATTCCCCATCCGGGCTGCTGGTCAGCTGTATATCCTGCGAACCATCGAGACTCACCATCCAGATATCGGCATTCCGGCTGTCTTTCAGCGAGTCGATAGTCGTAAGCGTATAAGAGACCCATTGTGCATCAGGTGAAACCTGCGGATCGCTCACCACCGGTAACCGGTAAATATCCGCGGGCCGCAATGGCCGTTTAGCAGGTGTTTGGGCATAAAGCATCATCCCGATGCCCGAAAGGCCCATAAGCAGGAAGGAGGATTTTAGCAGCATCCACCAATTTACAATTTAATATTTACGGCCAGCATAAAATTCGTCCCCGCCATCGGGAACACGAAGTTGTCCGTCCGCAGCGCCCCACCATAGATATAGCTCTCGGTATAACCATTGGGGGTATAGCGCTTGTCGAAGACATTGTTCAACTGAAAGATCACGTCAGTCTCGCGGGCGACCTTGCCTGGAATGGTATACGTTGCCCGCAGATTCTGCTTAAAAATACCATTTAGGGGGTCTGAAACTATAATATTAAATTCCTAAACCACTACAGACACAATATGCAACCCAAAAAAATATGAGCCGAGAGTCAGGGATGTTATAGTCCTCCCCTTTATAGAAAATTTATCCTCAAAATTTGAGATAACGTATAGAACTCACGGGGAAGAACTCACCCAATGGGTAAGACCTCACGATCATAGCACAACCATGACATTCTTCGTACAACCATCTCTGAGGAACACCACCAGAACAATACAACCAATAAAGTCTTCTCATACCACCGCACCAATGCATACCAATCCCCGGACCCATCATGGCACACAAAGACAAATGTGTCTGACATCACCTTAGCTTCCTCGAAATATTAAGGGCACGAACAACATCTGACACGCTCCGTAATAATGTGGAAGCATATGTTGTTACACACACATGCTAACAATCTTAAAATTGAACTCGCACAAGAAGATTAAAGGAAAACATAGTACTATGGCAAGCACAGGTCGATCCCACAGAGAAGATGAGACTTTTGGAGTTAAAACTTTGAATTCCTTAGATGATAGAAAATTGTTTCTTTTAGAGTTGTAAAAACTATGAAATGAATCTATTAGTAAATGCTATGCATAAAGAAAAAGAACACGAAGAGGATGGAAAAAGAAAGAGAGGAAGAGAGGGAGATATGGAGAACAAGATCAAGATGAACTAAATGATTTCTTTCATTAACTTAAAAAAAGTAAACAAAATGTGAGACAAGCTTACACTAAGAATGCGACGAGATTACAATGAAGTAAAATGACATAAAAGTAATAAAAATGAGAAAAGCATGGAGTTTGGAGATAGTGGCAGCAGTGGTGATGACGTCACCGTCCCATCTTGGCTTTGGATCATGAACCACCTCGCGGATGATGTCGTTTACGCCGAGTGGAAGTCACCTTCGCCTTTGGAGCCGCCCTTGGAAGAGATTGTGGAGAGGGAGGGGAGAGATCTAAGGAGAGAAGGAGAAGGGGATATAGGGAGGAAGAGGAGAGGTAGAGGTGAGGCTAAGGGCAATGGAGATGGCTTGGAAGTGAAGTAGAGAGAAAGGGAGATGGTGATGAGGGAGAGAGACTAGGGTGACTATGGTGAAATGTAGAAAGGAGAAGAGAGGATGGGGGCGGCTAGGGTGAGAGAGGGAGAACCTAGAGCGACTAGGGTGAAGATTTTGAGAGAGAGAAATGGGGCGACCTAGTGAGAGGGAGAGATGCTTAGGGCACAAGAGAGAGAGAAAGGGAGAAATGCTAAGGGAAAGATCTCTAGCAAGCAAAAAGACTCATTTTCTCTCCATGGAGTGGGATTTTTATAGATACAATGGGATCAATGGACGGTTGGGATTGGTTTAGAAGAAAATGGACGGATGGGATTAAGGGAGAATGAGATGAAGGAGGGAGAGAAAGGAGGTGGGCACCTCCGTTCCTAGGGTTTTGGGCGCCCCCCTCTCTTGTTTCCTTTTTAGGTGGGTTCTCCCCCCATTATCCTTCTTGATTCTCTCCTCATTTTTCTTCTTGATTCTCTCTATTTAAATCTTTGAATTTTCTTTTCCCTCCAGCAAAAAATAGGCAACGGCTGCACTTTGACTTGGTCAACATGAAGGGGGTGCCCTAGGGCATCTCCTTTTGGTCCTCAGACTCTTTTGCCCCTGACTTGTCCCGTAATTCCTTAGTGTCATGCACACACATAATTTTGATTTAGTCCACAATAAATTATTAAATGGCACATGTAAATTGAAAAGTGCTTGTAATTATGCAATAATAATGAATGCCAATGCCCCTGAAGCCCCCGTTATTGAGTGACACGCAAAACCCTTAGAAAATCCCTCTGAGATGTATATAATAACCCTAGGGGAAAGGGGGTCAAGTTTGAACCCAAATGGATTAAGAGAAGTGGGTTTCAAATCCACTTTAATGGGTCTCGCCTGTCGATTTCGATCAACCGATCGAATGGATCGGTCGAAAGAACACATGCATCCCTGGCAAGTTCGGTCGATCGAACTATGCTGGGTGCCCAATATGCAAAGTTCAGTCCAATGAATAAAGCTCCGGTGAAAGATTAAAATGGTAAGTTCATAAAGAACAAACAACCAAGTATTTCTTGGTATTAAACAATGTAAAATCACATACCAACCATATTCCATCAAGATTAAAAACTCCATATGAAAACTTACCATTTTTCCCAAAAATACACACATGCAAAGTGCCAAGTTCTCACCATGATTGATGATACCTTTGCATATGGGATTGGCATTACATTCTAAACCTGTATAGAAGAATAAATGAAGTTAAAATCATGCAAGTTCATCCACTTCGATGCCATATAACATTTAATCAATATTTTGGTGTCTTGGGAGTCTATTAAGCATTGTCAAACCAATTTTAACACCAAGAGACAATCTCACATCTCACATCAAGAGATTAACATGGTTTAACACATGAAAGTCCATTTAAGATCTCAACAAGCAAACTTTTGAAGAAACCAATTTTTCTTGACCAAAAATTAAAGTAGACTTTCCACGCATTCACACAATATATAGGCATCATGAAACCAAATTATCACCATGGTTTATGTAAAACTCTTAACCAAGTATGAACCTTAAAAAACCAAACACACATGAGGTCAAGTACAACTAATGTTTGAATTGAAACTACAAACCAATTTCAATCATATGAAACCCCTCATGAATAAGCATGAAAACCCTATGAAAGCACGAGTAACACACCTAACATCAAGAACCTATAGTAATGAATATAAACAAGGTGTGTGTACCAATTTGGCCAACTTCTACCAAGCTTCTCATGGGATGAGTAAATAGCTTGCAAGCTCAATACTTCAAGAGAGTTATACATGAAAGATCACCAAGTTTTCAACAAGAATTGCATGATGAGTCTAAAACATTTTGCTAGCTTGATTATCCCAAGTAGCATAAGTATGAACTACACATATGAAAATCTTATCATGCGCAACTAAAGATCAAGATCACATAGCTATGCATATGAACAAGGTTGAGCACCATTTAACTAATTCTACCGAGGTTCACATGAAGTTCAAGCTAAAACTCAAACAAAAAATAACTTCATGAGCCATGCATTTAGACACCATGTTTGAGTCTCAAAGTCCATTTACCATCTCAACCATATTAGAACATCCAGAGCACAGATGCTCAATGTAACACATGCCAAGATCATGAGTTCACACTATTGTCAAAAATATATGCAAGCATACATAAAGTTTAGTTCTAATAAAAAACATATGCAAGGCACACAACAGAAAACCCTCGCAGCAGGGAAAGGGGATGCGAGGGATGGTGTACACACCACTGAAGAAGTCTAACGCACGTGTATCACGCAACTCGGACAAACATAAATCCCCTCCTCTTGGCCCACGGCGCGGGGAAGACAGCAAACGAACAAGAGGTGCATTCCCTCCTTTCTCCAGGCGGCCTGTTGCGAGCAATAGGCCTTAAAAATCCCAAAGAAGAGGGCTTTAAACAAAAAAGGGGGAAAATGAGTCCTACCCGGGGTTGGGAGACTCGCGTGGGGTTGTCCGACCCCAGGTAGACTCGTGCACAGGTGAGCGCCCCTGCCCGGGGTCGAGCGGCCCTAGGAGGGACCCGCCCTTGGTCGGTTGACCCCGAGTAACAGATACCAAATAATTTTCAGGAAAGTTCAGCAATAGCAAGTTTGTGAACACACATGATCCTAAGCTCTGGAGGATTATAACTTTGTAGAGTGCGACGTAAACTCCTCCTAGGGTTTGGATGGTTGTCTAGTTCATGGCGGCTCCCCCGCTGGGGGATGCGTCGTCCCAGCCCCCTTGTCTTCTCCAAAGCCTTCCTACCTTCAAAACCTTGCACACTCCTTAAACCCTCCTACGGTCTCTATTGGTGTTAAAGCGCCTTCATTCACGCATGGTGGCGAGCCTGCAGTGTTCTTCTCCCGGTAGGAGGTCCAGCAGTCCTATAAGCCTTTGGAGCTTGCTATTATAGCCAAGTGTGCCTATGGTAGGCCTTCTATCCCGGACGTTAAGACGTTCCTGTCTCAGCGGCTTTCACTCCGCCATGATTTCTTGATTAGTGTTCTCAATCCTCGCCACCTATTATTATGCTTCTCTGAAGAGGAAGACTTCCTGAAGGTGTTTTTGTGCAAGAGCATTTATGTTAAGGGATTCTTATTCATATTTTTTCAGTGGTCACTGGATTTTGACTTCAGTGCTGATCTGACGTCCTTGCCAATCTGGGTCAGTTTCCCTACTCTTCCTGTAAACTTCTTCTGTGAGGACTTTTTACATTCTATTGCATCCAACTTGGGAAGGGTATTATGTATTCATGAGGCCACTGTCTCTTGGACTCTCACCTCTGAAGCCTTGGTGTGTGTGGAAGTTGGCTTTGCTAAGCCGCTTATAGATCTCATTTGGATCAATTGTGGAGGTAAAGGTTTCTGGCAATCAGTTAAGTATCATCGTCTCCCCAGTCTATGCACCTTCCGTCATAAGATTGGCCACATCTCTACTTCGTGTTCCAAATTTTTGAAGCGTAACCAATCTTATCAGGGGGAGGAGAAGCAAAGGCCAACTCAGGCTAAGGAAATTGATGGGCTAGATAAAGTTTGGGTCCCAGCGGGATCCAAAAACCTTCCACAGGGGGCCAAGGTTAATGTTTGTCTACTAGATTTTGTTTCTGAAGTGCTTGTCTCAAACGTCTTTGAATGTTTGTCCTCTCTTTGAGATGACTTCGAAGCACTTGATCCAATGCCAGCCAAGTTTCCTCAATATATGAGAAGTGATTCGGCAGCTCACTCCATTTCTACTGCTGAGGATGGTTCTGTTCGCTCTATTTTTCCAGCAAATTCCATCGACAATGCTATTCTCAATGTGTCCGACTCTGGAGGGACTCCAATTGTGGCCAAGCCTGATTCCTAAGTGCCTGAGGCTTTGCCAATCAAGCCTCAACCCCCTGTAGGATAGCTTGAAATAATTGCTCAGCCCATCATTGAGGATCAGTGTGTCAACCTTGACTGCCAACATTTGGAGAATGGAAATGTCAATAGCTATTCTATCACTCCTCAAGATAAATAGCCCAATGTCAATTCTGAAGTTTTGGATCTTAATCAGCACTCATGTATTATTAAAGAGAACAGCCACCTTGAGGTTGTCCCCAAGGTTTCCCTCAATAACTCTAATAAGCTTTTGGGCAATTCCCCAGCAGGTTCCATAGTTGCTCCGACTGTTGACAGTGGGCAGACTATTAATACTACTGATGGTAACAAGACAATTGAGTTCAGTTGCCTGATTACAAAAGATAATTTCCTATCCCAGATTTGTATCCTAAACAATTCTTCAAGACCAGTGACTCGAAGCATGCTCAGAAGGTCTACTTCTGTGGATGAACTTGCAACCAGTTGTTCTCAATGAATGCAATAATTTGGAATATTAGAGGGATTTCCAATAATCTTTCCATTGGCAGAGTTAAATTTATTCCTGTACCCTTAACCAAAAGATGAATATTGTGGCTTAAAAGATGCAACTCATGCATCTCCATGATTTAACTTCATTATGGCATGTTTTATTCTTCTATCTAGCATGTTTTCCATGCATATATTGCCCTAGATTAGGCCTATACCTCGATTTCTGTCCCTGCTCACAGTAGAAAAGAAACGGTCTCCATGAGACCACTATCATTAGATAGCGGCCTTGCGACTGACTACTATCATCAGTATGCGGTCCTCATCTGACTGCTATTTGGTTTCTATTTTCTGCACTTTGTTAACTCCAAACAGATTACACATTAGCCCCATTAATTATATGTTAAGCCTAGGTAATTAGGTCTTATTCCCAATTATGACCCTGGATTCTTGTTAATGGTTATATTGTGCATCCACCATGCTAGGTTTCATGACTTACATGCTTTAAGAACTTATTTTAATCTTATACTACTTTTATGCCAAAATCATATAATTTTGTATTAAAGTTATATTTCATATGGGTTATGGACATATTTTATTGATGATTTGATCGCGGTTTCTACACAATCCTCTCTCATCTTTGTGTCTTTCTTAAGTATATGGCACGTATTTTGATACGATGTCATTAGTTACACCATGCACTTGATAGGAACACCTTCTTAGACTTGTGAACCTCTCCGCCAGATATTCATTCTGTCAGACTAGGGGATCATGTTTCAAGGCCTCTGTAAGTCTCTGCGAGCCTAGGTTTCTCACTAGGACGCTGAGCTGGCTGTACTCTCAAAGCCCAATTATCTAGAAAGCACTCAAGTTACTGACATTTTTCTGTGTCCTGGATAGTAGCGGCCCTCAGGAGACCGCCAATGTCAAGTAGGGGCCGTCCTGTGACCGTTTTCATCATTACGTCGATTCTTCTTTCTCGGGTGACAACTCTGACTGATTATGGCCATCCCTAGACCGCCACCTTTGGGTTGCATCCAGGCTGGGACCACTATTTGAAGAAATGACCTTGACGTGACTATTTTCTGTTCCAGTGTTCTTAACTCGGGGTTTGACCCAAGGGTTGATATTCCTATGTTCCTAGATGGTATATTGATCCTCAGGAATGTAACACCTTGTTCAATAAGACATTTAATGAATTTCTAAAGATAATGAATGTGTCGTTATGCTGTCGGATTCCTTCCGTAGCATGACCTTGTCCTTAATTCATCCTTGAATTCACATATTCTCATTTGGTACGTTCTCACCTTGATTGTTCCTATCATGAGCTCATTATTGAATTATTACAATACTGGTCGAACTTTATTTCTTGTGGAAATTGCTTCATTTATAACGTGAAGATGCAGACCGGGCACTGATTGTGTCCAAGGGCTCGACACTAGCCCCCTCGCCTGATTGTCGAAAACATACTATAAATCATGGGGTATGATGAACACTGGCGTCGCAATGTGTCAGGAGTACTTTTTTTATAAACGAGAGAAATCCACGAGGCTATCTCATGATTGAATTATTACATGCATGTTACATGACATTCTAGTGCATAGCCTTTATGGTTATGAAAAGTGAAAAGTGCATTCTCGTTAAGTGCTTGTATATTTTCGTTCGTGAAAGGCCAAACTTATATTCGTGTTATATTCTTGCTCAACTCATTCTCTCATACCTTCTATCTTGATCGCATCTTGTCACATATGTTGTTATTATGATTTTATCGCATGATTTACTGTATTTCCTTCATCTTATTTTCTAGAGCTAAAATGTTAATCATTTAAAGCATGCTTTCATGTTGATACGAAGATACCTACTGGGCAAGTGTGCTCATTACCCTACTTCTAATCTTTTCAGGAAATAGATGAAGGGAAACTTAGAAGATCTGTCTAGAGAAGAAGTTTCTGCTCTCAAGGTTATTGAAGGAAAAATTGGCAGAGTTCCTGTAGGTCTTGCAATTGTTCGGGGTGTCCTCTCTGAGACTAATATAAAGCCAACAAAACTTCTTGATGCCATTAGACAAATGCCTTATAGAAACCTAACATGGGGTGGTGGGCAAGATCCCATATTAAGGTATAATCCTGGCATGGTCCAGCTCATAGACGTCTGTTTTGCCATATTTGATATTGGGGGCAGGCATGGAAACTTGGCATTAAGGATGGTTCAAGCATGTGGCTGGTTTGCTCCTTCACCTGTCCCAGTTCCTCTTTTGGTTGCAGTTGCATCTTCAGTCCCAGTCCCTCGAGAGCACGAGAGTGCTAACATCTGGGAAAGGTGGCTACATGCAGTCCCTTGCGTGCGTATGTCTCATTACAAGCAACTGGAAGCTAAAGCGATGGATATGCTGGTCAGGTTTCGTGTGGCAAGATGCAGCACCAAAAATGGGTTTATCCATTTTCATGATATGATTAAACTATATGCAAGGAAAAGAGGAAACCCCAGTATTGCTCATGCTATGGTTCAAGCGATTAGTCATTATGGGTCTCCACATCAACACCCTGAGCACATATGGGCAATATCCTTTCTCTTATTTAATTTTGGCACAGATCCAGCCATCATCAAATTGGAGATCCTGGAGCTGTTAGTTTTCATTAAAAAGTGTATTCTACCTCTAGCCTGGTGTACATCTACTAATTTCTTTAGGCATGGTGCTGCCTTAGAGCTTTTGCACCAGGCCATGAAAGCACTGGAAGCTGCAAAACCCCCTCAACGTTTGGAAGTCAGGATGGTGGAGAAAACTCCACGCTTGAGGATTTCCAAGGAACAAGCAGCCATAAAATCTGATTCTCATCTTTACGAGGAATTTGTTGCATTGCATGCCACTCTCCATGAAACAATGTCCAAGCTGATGCTTGCTGGCCCTATAAACATCAATAGGTAACAGTTTCTAAGGAGAGCAGTCAGCATCAGGAAATTATGGCTGCAAATATTGGGAAATGATGCCACCAAGGAGCCATGCAGAGGGTTGTGATATGTCGGAAAGGTTGTTGCATTTGTAGAACCTTATCCCATTCTGGCAACCAAGGGAAAAAGGAATTTGGTAATTCATTTATTGAAGGATTTCCATTTTCCTAGTGCCCTTGTACATGAGCTTCCTTGTCAATTTTTATTGCCTGGTGCAAAGATTTTATTGTTGTATTGATATCGAAGAGACCATTTCCCTACAAAAAAATGGTATTGCTTCAAAATCTCATGGACTGGAACTTCTGGTGCCTCTTGGTACCTGTCTTCCTGCTTTTAGATGTTCATACATTTTAGCACTGAATTGGCATCATGTGTCAGTGATGATGCTCAAGTGAGAAGTTCACTTTATACTTATGGCATAGACATGGCCTCCACCTAGAAATTATTACTACCTCCATATTTCCTATAAGATTCTGTACAATGTCTACCTATCATTTTGTCATACCAGGATTCCAAATGGACCTAAGTTGGTAAGAAGGGAAAGGAAAGAAAGAAATGAAATGTGAAGGTGAAATGCACTTCATTTGATAACATCTTAAATTTCAAATTAAGATGAAGCGGGAAACATACCTGAGAAATGAGAGGCAATATTCACTATTTTTATTGTGAGATAAAGACTTTTCTGCTTGCACACTGCTTGACACTTTCTTTCTTTCTTTTTGTGTTGAAATTCTATGACCTGCATTACATATGCAACACTTCTTTAAGCCTCGTGCTTTCATGTGTGTGGATTCTTTAAATCAGCATCACGCTATGCACTAGATTATGACTTTCCTGAAGAGAAAGAAAACTTGCTATATGCTATCACTGAAGGCTGTAGGGATCAAGGTTTGCCGACTCGCTGAGTCGTACCGGATCGCGATCCTCTTGATCCGGTACGATACGATCGAGTCGCATCCGACTCGGCCCTCTCTCTCCCTCTCCCCCTCCTCTCTTTCTCTCTCTCTCACTGTGACTCGGCCCGACTCGGCCGATCCTGGAGGTGATCCGCAGTGTATCGGGTTTTTCCAGATACGATACGGTACGCCCGAGTCGGCAAACCATGATGGATTCTACTTCCGAGTTATCTATCTTTACTGAAGAGGAACAAAGGAATTTAAGCGGCCATTTTTCCTTGGTGCACTGGCAGTGACTACAGGCTTTGGAGGTAAAGTAGATGAACTTTTATATTGACTAAAATATTTCCAACTCAATTAGATTCAAGTATTGCATTCCTAAGACTTCATAAAAGTAAAAGGAATACTTCTAGTATATCCCCAACTCAAGTCTAGCGCAAAAGGGCATCTCATTGTTCAGCGTCTCTGAATGTAATACTCACAAATTGTACAAGCAAGCATGAAACCAAAGACCGTTGCAATTTCTACTTCCGTGTTCCAAGCAAAAGCAATATAAAGATATCATGACTAATCTTCCGCTGCAATGCTCACTTTAAAGTTCATTTTCTCATCTCATCACCTTGGAATTCATCTCCACGTATGGTTTCATATGTCAGTAGCACAGTCCAAATCACAACCCTCTTTTTTAAACAGTTCTACAAAGAATAAATAAGTCAATTAAGACTCAACAGTGAGAAAAGGAATATCCTAACCAAGCCAAATCTCCCAAAGATACCATTTTGTAGCAGGAGAAATCTCACCTCGACCTGCCCCCTCCCAGTAGCAGCATGCAAGACAGTAGACCCATGTACATCTCTATACACCAAGAGATCAGAGCAGCTACTGAGAAGCTCTTTCAGTATCTCCAGGTTCCCTCCTCTAGCAGCTGCGTGAACAGCCCTGTTCACTATCTCCTCCTTGAACACCGAGACATTCTCATTCGTATCGTCCCCAGTTGCTCCTGCTACGCCCCTTAAACACCTGGGGGAGACAGCGTAATCGAACAGAAGCCTGAAAACTCCAGAGTTCTTACTCCTTGCAGCAGCATAGAATATGTCTGTGACCCCATACTCCCCCTCCCCAAACACCATAAGGGGGTCTCTGTTGAGCAATTCCTGAACGAAGCCGATGTCGCCGGCGGAGGCGGCGGTGTAGAGCAGCCACCCACCGTACCCAGCTCTGATCAGCGTGTTCTTGCCGTTCTTGGTCTCGCACTCGAGAAGCAGGTTCCGGGCAACGTAGGAGCGGCACCGGGCAGCGTCGACGAAGCGGGCATCGTCATCCCAGACGGTCTCGAGCCGCCGGATGCGACGGAGGGAGGTGAGCTTGATGAGTAGGTTGTTGTCGATGTGGAGGAGCTCGCGGACGAGGTCGTAATGGCCGTTTGCTGCGGCCCAGTCGATGGGGGAGGCGTACCACCACTGGTCCCCGGTGCTCTCCCACCGGAGGGGGAAGTAGGAAGAAGGCATGGCGGAAGGAAGGGGCAGCAAGAAGAGCACGATGGACAAGAACACCAGAGAGAGGGAGTGCAGCAAGGGCTGATACCCTAACAGAGAAGCTGGGCAGAACCCATTCAAGGGAACAGCAGGCAAGTCCAGATTGAACCCACAATCTATAAACTTGGTGACCAAACAAGTGCACACACACACAGACACACACGCAGCGAGCGAGTGAGTGAACACGAGAGAGAGAGAGAGAGAGAGAGAGAGAGAGACTCCTGAACACACAAAGGAAGTGGAGAAGAGAGATTTCAAGAAGGGTGACCAGGAACAGGTTCAGAAAGGGGCCTCGGAATGGGGCGGCAGGTCGATCAAACTAAGAAGGTAGATAGAAAACAAGAACAGAGCAGCCCAGGGCAAGGAACGGTGAGAAGATCCAAGGAACCGAGGAGCCTGGAAAGAGAGGGTACACAGTTTAAGTCCAAGGCGTACGGCACTCCCACCAAGGAAGAAGAGAGGAAAGACGGAAGAGAAACCGGCGGGAGAGGGGGACTACCTGAGCAAACAAGGAGGATGCATACGGCCCGGCCTGGACAGGCAGAAACAGGCCAAGTGAGAAGAAATGGAGGCAAGATCCATGGGAGCTGATCTCAGGGGAAGAAACACCGCCCGGGAGAGAGCGGGGCGAGGGGGATGGATTGGGGAGAAGGTGGGATGAGGAGGGGGAGAGAGAGAGAGGGAGCAAGGCCCCCCTGTGTGCGGGGTCAGGCAACAGGACTACTACTTTAAAAGCTGCTGTGCTGGGGGGACTGGGGAGCGCTGTGGGCATGGGGGAGCGAGAGGCCCCCCCGTCAAAAGGGAGGGGAAAAAAGAAAAGCAGATTCCTTCACAGTGGGGGGGGGCATGGCATGAGAGATCCAGTGGAGGCGTGTAGATAATGATGTGGCATCTTCAAATTATAAATCAAGCTACTTCCATGAGATATTAATAAGTTTCGGCTAATAATGTATAATTCAACCAATAGTTTTATGATAACAATATCAACGTAAGAGTGCACCAATATGAAACATGAAAGTTTAAGGAATGAGTTAAGGACAAGGTCATGTCACGAGAGGAATCTGGCAACATAATGGTATATTCATTACTTTTCATAATTCATTAACATCTTATTTAACAAGGTTTGGGTTCTAGATAATCCATAGGACTAACTAGGAACATAAAGAAATCAACTCGTGGGTCAAATTTTGGGTTAAGCACACTAGAATAGAAGACGGTCTGGTCTGGACTGTTTCTTGAATAGGAGGTCATTCCTGGACCATTTATTAGAGATAGCGGTCGAGTCCGAACCGTTACTTTGTAGAGTCGACACCAGAGAGAATGAAGGGTCGACGCAGTGGAACGTCTGGAAGCAAACGGTCACAGGATTGCCGCTAATTGAAAGTGGCGGTCTCTTGATGGCCGCTATCTATCTAGAGCACAGGAAAAATATCGATCAAGTGAGTTCTTTCTAGATAATGGGCTTTGAGGGCACAACCAGCTCGGTGTCCTAGTGAGAATTTCAGGCTCGCGGAGACTTACGGAGGTCTTGAAATATGATCCCCTAGTTCGACAGAAAGATTATCTGGTAGAGAGGTTCACAAGTCCAAGAAAATGTGCCTATAAGTGAAAAGTGTAACTAATGACATCGTACCAGAATACGTGCCATGTACTTAAGAAAGACTCAAAGATGAGAGAGAATCATATAGAAAATAACAATCAATTCATCCATGAAACAAGTGCACAAAGCATATGAAATATAACGTTAATACAAGACTATATAGTTTTGGCATGAAATTATCATAGGATTAAAATAAGTGTATAAGGCATGTAAGTCATGAAACCTAGCATGATGGATGCACAATATAACCATTAATATGAATCAAGGGTCAAAATTAGGAATAAGACCTAAATACCTGGGCTTAACATATAATTAACATGGCCAATCTGTAATTTATTTGGAGTTAACAAAGTGCAGAAAATAGAAAGAAAATAGCGGTCAGATGAGGACCGCATACTGGGGGTAGCGGTCAATTGTAGGGCCGCTATCTGATGATGACGGTCTCAGGGAGACTGTTTCTTGTTTGTAGCAGATAGAAGTAAAACTAAGTGTAGAGCTAATTTCTAGGAGAATTTATGTATGAAACTTATGAAGACTAGAAGGGTAAATCATGCTAACATGTTTATAACAATTAGGATATATGACTGAGCATGAATTAAATAAGAATTATCATCTTTGATTAAGGGTGTAGGGATATGCATACTATAAAACCCTAAGTGCGTAGTCATGGAAAAATATAAAATACTCCGAGTATAATGCATGGAATCACATGAAATCAAAGGACTTTTACTTCTAGCTTGATGTTTAAGCCATTCATGAGATAACCTACCTTTGTAACATACTCTAGACTTCAAATTTTGGACTGGAAGAACGACCTAATAGCTGTACATTCTGTGCCAAACTAGCAACTTCTCGTGACTCTATCACCTGGTCCTCTCGTCCTAAGTTCGTGAAATTTGGAGGGTAAGGAGAAGATATAAGGAGGAATAAATTATTCTAAAGGAAGAACTCAAGAATACCTCAATTAGGGCCTCTAAACTCCTGATCTTCCTTGGATCGACACACTATTTCCTAAGCATTTTACAGTGAAACAGCAACTTTGGGGGCTTCTAGCTCTGCAACGGCTTGATCTCCTAGCATAAGATTTGGAGAGATGTTAGACAAAATTAAGGGGAACAAATTCTAAAACTTGTCAATAGTCTCGGTTTGTGTTTCTAGTTGGAGATCGGATAATTTTTCTATTGTTATGCCAAAAGTTAAAAATGGGTACTTTGTCATGTACACCTAGACTAGCGTATACACTCTTAAGAATTTAGTAATATGAATATTTTCAAGTCATATAGTGATATCTAGTTTGAATGTCTTCGATTATTTTACTGAAATCACAAAATTGGCATTTATACTCACATCGTGTGGTTCTTTAAGCCAAACCCACAACTAAACACAAATTAATGCACGTAAGTTTGATTAATATTTCATTCCCTAATGTGTATTTTGGTTATGGCAACTTTGATCGATCATGTACTCGGGTGATTAAATCAGAATTTGTAAATGTAAACACTGTCTTAAGGGCAATTTGTTTTGGTCGGGCAAGGATTGAAATCCAAGAATCATACTTCGGTCTGATATCGATGGTGGAATATTGACTTCCGATCTTATGTAATCAGTCAATACTATATTACATGTATCAATTTGTTTGTCTGATTTGATTTGAATTAGGGTATTGACCCCATCCTGTAAGATCGATCAAGACCTTGGCACCATCGCCAAAGTGCTTTGATTAGTATCTCTCTGCCTGTTTGACCCCTTAAGAATGTTAGAGTGTGTACCTAATATATGAAATAAATACAAATTATGATCTGCGTTCAGGTTGAGTCCGAATATGTATACATAATGTGAATGATTGTGAAGTTGCTAGATATTAGACAGGCATGATATATACACAAGGTATAAGATTAAAAACTTTTTGTTTACACATAGTCTTTAGTCCATATATATGATACAAAGGTTGGTTCATCTACTTTCATGATAGCATGTCATTCATAAAAAAGGTTTCATTAATTTTATACTGATTTGGTGGTCTTGTGTACAAGTTTTAGCTTGACAATTGTGAGGTTGGGGAGCCATACCATACCAATTTCAGGTGTGGTCTCACCCTTCGGAGTTGGAAGAATGAAGTCGAGATGAAGATGTCGGGTTGGGCATTGAGAAATTTGATGGACTTTGTAATATGCGGCATATTAATATTGACTCTTAGTCTTTGTATTTAATTAATTAATCTTGGGACTCTCCTGGCACGTAATAATAAAATGTATTTTGTGACTCTTGACTCCTAACTATAGACTTTTCTTTAACTATGGCCACAATGGTGTGTCATGGAATGCTAATCTCCCAACGATAAAATATTTGTCCGGGGTGGCAGGTGCCACACCATTTATTTAGCAAAATAAGTCATATAATTACCAAAAAACTCGTGTAATTATGTCTCCTTTGGTTAGTCTAGTTGTTTGATGCTCTAGGGGGATACCTCTTTGCTCAATTATTCTACTCTAGTATAAGATTTCATGTTGCCCCCTATATATTTTCATGCTGTAGTGAGACCTAAGGTCATAGGATTAGTCTCAGGAGGGGATTAATCTCATATCCGATGTTGAGAAAGTAACCAAGTGCTTATAAGTCACTTCTCCACCTCTTATCTCAAGAGGGTCCTCTTATAAGAACAAAACTCCACGTTCGCTTTGGAGACAATAACTCTTGAAAGCACCAAAGATTTATCTCGCATCTACATAGTTTGGAGATAATACCTCTTGGAATCATCAAAGATTTATCTCGCATCTACGTAATGACGCGCTGTCTGTGGGAACTCTGAGCTCGCACTCGATTGCCTTCTCAAGAGGCCACCACTATGAGAGATAATACCTCTTGGGGCCTGAGGTCCTATGAAAGTTTCAGGTTAAAAAAAATTATGAAAAATTTTCTAAAAGGGTGTTTAACAAATAAATATGTAATTATGAGGGCTCCCTCTTCAGAATTCAGATATCACTTTCTTGGGATTTCTCCCTATTCACACGGATGAATTCGAGGAGGAACCCAACAACCACACAAGCATATATGATGGAAAAACTAAGATCGTACTACGGAGAATACACAAGATTTACGTGAAATCATGGGACAAGTCTCATCCACTATCCCCTCTCTCCAAACGGTGACTCTCTATCTAAAACATTACCCCCTGCTTTTTTTTTCGTGAGAAGAAACCTAAACATACCAGAAACCTCCCTGCAGCAGCCATTATACCTATTGTTTCCCAAGACAAAAGGACAACCTTTGCATGAGATTATCCGATCAAGTTTTCCCCACTCATCATGAGATTATCCCATCACCTGCTCCGTGTACGTTGCAGATGCGTCTCAGCATAGCTAGGTTTTAGAGGCTTTGCCACCACCAACCCAAACCGAGGCGCTTCTGTTGAGCCATGGGGTTGCAGAAATATGTAAGAGTCGAGCTTTGGGCCATCTTCCCAGGCAATCGAGTTAATCTTCGTCGAGCTATACATCTTCCCCTTTGCCTTTTTATACCACAGGATCAAGCTAAGGAGAGATTCACTGAATCACTGTGTATAATTGAGGAGGAAAAAATTCGTCAAGCTCAGCGCGACCCGATGACGCTCAACACGGCCCATTGACGCCAGGCCCAGTGCGACCCAGTAACACTAGGTCCATTGCGGTTTAAGGCAGCAAAACCTATGGCGTTCTTTCACGGCCAGCTAGTGGTCCCGTAAATAAGGCCCGATCAACGCCCATGAAAGTCTCGCAAGCCCATGGGTGGGACATTTGAGTACGTGCATTCCGAACGTCACAAAACTCATCAACAAATGAACATTGAGGTCGTCATTATAGGACTTATTCTGACGAGGATCGAGTCACACCTTCGTCGTCAAGATGACTATCACGAAATCTTCCCTCCGGGAGAGGTTGAATGGCCAATGGGAGACCTCCACGATCAAACAGGACACTACTCTACGAATGACTCCATTGCCAAATCTAGGAACGAGGCGACACCGTTGCTCCCCCTATAAATAGGTCCCTAGATGGACCTAAGAAAGGGGCGGAAAAGAGATAGAGAGGCATACACAGACAAAGAGAGATTCATAAGAGGGAGAGAGAGGCACCCTCAGGCGCTCCGACACGCAACTATGGAAAAATACTCCAATAGGATAGTAGTGAGAGAGAGGTTCCCTCCTACTTCTTCTCCTCCTGACTCTTCGAAGCATTCTCCTCCTCTCCGAACATTCTCTGTGTACTCTCCCAGCACTCCTCGAGCATCGTTGTCCCACCGCATGCTCTTACTCTCTCCCTCTACTACTTTTTTTCTTTTCAACTCTCCATTTATTCTTTTGTACGGTCATGACAGGGGTTGTCCCTTAAGATCTCTATCAGAGCTCTTTTTGATGCTCTTCCTAGTGGTTGTAGGAAACGAAGAGGACACTTTTTAACCCCTAAAATAATAAAAATAGAAATCATGGATTTCACTCCACATGATACAATCTGAAAGTCACTCACATCTACATAGAACAACCCCCAAGAAAAGAGCTACCCATAGAAGTCACGACACGTTGACGCCCTTCTCACTTCTTCTTCCTCCTCTTCTTGCTCTCTTGCTCCGGTGCCTCATATGACTTATCTCTGTTGCTTCAAATCTCTCTCTCTCTTTCTCTCTCTCTCTCTCTCTCTCTCTCACACACACACACACACACTATTGACAAGATCTTTGTCCAATCTTCCGATGGGTCCATTGAAATTATTTAAAGACAACAGCCAGCCCTAAGATTTTTCCCCTTTTATAAGATAAATATCACAAGGCGGGGGGCGGGGGCAAACAACCCCCCGCGGGGGGGCGTTATTTTGGTTGTGTACGCGGGGGGGGGGGGGGCGGGGCGCCATCAGCCTCATCCTGCTGGTGCCGGTGGTCCTGACCGCCATGGAATTCAATATCCGCGTCGCCGCCGCCAATGCGTTGATGATGTGCCTGGGCTATGCCCTCCTGGTGGCCGAGCCGGTGGGCAGCCTCGCCATGTCGCGGCCGGAGCAGGTGGGCACCCTTTTGGTGCTGGTCAGCTGTGCCATCATTGTCAGCTGGCAGGCGCACCACCAGCGCAGCCGCCTGCTGGAGGCGCAAAGCAGCAACCAGTCCAACCGCCTGTGGCTGCGCCTGGTCTACGATTTATCGCTGGCCGAGAACTTTGCCTCCGTTGCCCACGCGGCCGAGCAGAACCTCCAGCGCAACCTTTCGCTTCCCGGGGTGTTCCTCGATACCACCCTCAAACCTTTCTCCGGCGAATCGCCCCCCCTGTTCGAGGAAGACATGGCCGCCGCCCAGCAATCGCTCGTCAACGGCAGTACCGTGCGCCCCACCGCCAACTCGCAGTGGCTGTGGTGCCCCCTGCTGGTGCAGCAGGAGACCATCGGCGTGATGGGCACCAAATGGCCGGTGGGGCAGGAGCCCGACTATGCCGCCCTCGACCAGCTCTTCAACTATGCCAACGTCGTCGCCATCAGCCTGCAGCGGCACCGTTTGCTGGATAACCTGGACGACGTCTCGCAGCAGATGGACCGCGAAGCGCTGCGCGCATCCCTTCTTTCCTCCGTCTCGCACGACCTCAAAACGCCGCTCGTCGGCATCATCGGCAGCCTCTCCACGCTGGAGCAGGTGGGGGACGGCCTGCCGCCCGCGGAGCGGCACGAACTCATCAACTCCGCCCGCACCGAGGCCGAACGCCTCCACCACATCATCCATAACCTGCTGGAACTCACCAAGCTGGAAAGCGGCCACCTGCAACCCAACCGGGAAGCCACCGACTTCGGCCCGCTGGTGGATAACGTCGAGAAACGCATCCGGCGCACCTATCCTGCGCTCAACCTCACCCTCACGGGCGATAAACACCTGCCCGAGATCCAGGTGGATGCCATCTTGATCGAGCAGGTGCTCTACAACCTCATGGATAACGCCATCAAATACTCCGGCCAGGCCGCGCTGGAACTGGGCGTGACCGACAACGACAGCGGCACGCACATCACCCTGGACGACCACGGCCAGGGAGTGCCGGAGGAGTTCCGCGAACGCGTCTTCGACAAATTTTACCGCCTGGAACAAACCGATAAACGCACGGCAGGCTCCGGCCTCGGCCTCGCCATCTGCCGCGCCATCGTGCGCGCCCACGGCGGCAAGATCGTGCTTACCGACCGCCCGGACGGCCAATCCGGCCTGCGCGTCACCATCACGCTCCCGCACCATGTTTCCCACGTTCAACCCAAATCCCATATAAAAGAAAGCATCGCAGCATGAACCCCGAAACCGCCAACCAAACCACCAACGCCACCGCCCCCAGCGCGCCGGTCAATCCGCTGCGCGTGCTGGTCATCGACGACGAGGCGCAGATCCGCAAATTCCTCCGCATCGGCCTCACCCACGTGGGCTATAAGGTGGACGAGGCCGAAACCGCCGGCTCCGGCGTGCGCTTTGCCAACTCCCTCAAGCCGGATGTCATCCTGCTCGACCTGGGCCTGCCGGATATGGACGGCCAGGAAGCGCTCAAAAAGCTGCGCGAAGCCGGCCACCAGCAACCCATCCTGATTCTGTCGGTCCGCAACGACCCGTCGGATATCATCACCGCGCTGGATAACGGGGCGGACCTGTTAAGGTTATAATGGATGGATGGAACTGATGATTAAAGATAGCATCAGAGTGATATCATCTTTGATTCAATATGATGGTTAGATTACAGTGGATAACATAAGCAAAGATCATTAAACAGCTCTGCAGTACTCTTTTTCAATATTTTCTCCAAGTTGAAAATCAACATGGAGACATAAACCTTATCAAGAGTATCCAGATTCCCTCAAGATGATGAATGAAATATTTCATAAAAGGCTGAACTTCAAGGAAACTTAGGTGACATTCATGTAGCCATGGTATTCCATTCCATAGCAGTGCTATCAATGATAAGAAAGATAGCTTCATTACATAAGTATACAACAATCAATCTTGATAAAAATGGGACAACAAACAAAGGAATTAAACAAGAGAGAAGATGTGCTACTGTTGCACAAAGCAAGATTATTATACCTTCCACGTGGGGCAATGTTGTCAAGGATAAACAGAAGGATCAAGAGCAGACTTGTTCAACAAGAATGGAGATGGCAGGAATGGGTGCACTCTCAACTCAGTGGAAGCTGTTTTATGCATGCAAAAGTATGTATGACTATATATTTCTTCATGCTAAAGTTGAATGGACCTTGTTCTTGTGGGGGATGGGAGGGAGGAGGATGAGAGAGAGATCAAGTGTACACAGGCTAGTGCAGGCCTCTAGCTGAAGAATTATCAACAGTAACTAGAGAACTTTGAGTCTTTGCAATCTACAAGGAGATAATGCTTTAACACGTAGATTGAAAAGAATTAAGAAATGGAATGTAACAATTCTTGAATCATTTTCTGCACCTAAACATGTAGTACTCATTGGGGTGCACCACCCTGAAATGGGCAATGGGCTCACGAATCAACTATCCTCTGTCCAATTTTGGTTGGGGATTGAAGAAGAAATTACAGGGTAAGCCCTGATGAGTTACCAAGGTTTTTTTTTTTTTGACTGAGCAGCTGTATGTGAAGAACTGTATGGATTACCATGCCAAGGTGACCATATTGCAAGAAATCAGTGGGTTGCTGCTTGGGAAATCATCCAAAAAGTGCCAGTTATCAGGGTTTACTTCAAAGTTATATGAAAACTGAATAGTTTGGCACCTCGAGTCAGGTTGTTTAGTATCATGGTGTTATATTTGTACCACACCTTCAGAGCTAGCCTATAACCTAGAGGTCATGGATTCAAAAATGCAAATAATCCCTCGGCAAAGTGTGGAGATGGCCGCAAAATGTCTGGGCTTCCCACAGGCTGCATTCACAGAAGCCTCATGGCACTGGGTCACCACAGTGCTCTCCTTCTACTTTCCAAGCTACAGCAATCCTAGAAATTTAGATCTTACTTGTGGTGTATTATTTTCATGAAAGGGCAACTTGATCACCATTCAGGAAAAAAAAACGACAAATGAACAAGCATTAAAAGTTCATCCTCTTATAGTGTTTATACATGTTTTTCACACTCCATTAGTTTGTGTTAGAAATTCTCTACCATGTAATTCCAACTAACTGGTCTTTCCCATTATATATCTGATAATTTTGTTCTCTTAAGGCACACTCCTATCCAGGGTGAGAGGAGAGTCTTCCAGTTAACTCTTTATTCTCAAGGCTATCAAGACCCACTACCTACTCAGAAAGATACTTCTATTTATCAAGACTTTCTGCTACCTAAGGAATTCTTTTCTGAAATTCATGGAAACAAGGGTCATTGCCTGAATAAGACAATCTTGACTCTAGGATCTTTGGATGACAAATCGCCAATTAAAAAAAATTCCAAGCAACCATATTTGAAAACAAAAAATCATTTCTCCCTGTTCTTTCAATGGGAAACCCTCTAAACGGCATTCGCGCCGATTGAGACCCGGTTACCGACGCGGACGGCCACGCAACCGAAACGATATGCATCGGCGTCGAACCCTTCCTTGTCGGCACGAGGCCACCGGTCATTGCAGATCGTCACATTTGGACCGATGAAGCAGTCATCCCCGAATACAAACCCCGGCCCCATCGCCACGTTCTGCGAGATGATGCAACGATCTCCAAACATCGGGCCGTCCAAGGTCGCACCGCTCGCGACGTTGCAATCCTCGCCCAGCACCGTTCCGCGAATGACGCTGGCGAACTGCCAGACACGGGTTCGCGCTCCGACAACAGCGCCTTCAACAAGCGCCAGCGGGTGAATAACGGCCGATGCATCGATCATGGAGCGCCGAGCCAGTCCCGCGTCCGGCCGGACATGGATTTGACCTTGCCGTCGAACGCCAATTCCTTAGCCCGTTTCCAGTGCGAATTCATTCCAGACCCCGAGTTGGCCGCTTCCGACGAGGCAAACCGGCACGTCCGCCAAGGCGGCTCGCCGTTATGCGGCCCATCGTCCAGAGGAAGCCCGCAAAGCACGATGCGATCATAACCAAGACCGACAGCCACAAGCGCAGCGCCCAATCCTGACGTACCATGACCGCCCCACGGCCAGCGATGCCGCGCGCCTCCATTGCAGGAGTGCGTGTGCAGCGGGTCGCCAAATTCCCTTGTATATTCCTGACGCCGCGCCGCGATGAACTTGCGCAACAGCGTCGGCTCGTTCGAATAGCAATGCTCGATATTGCCGGGGAAGGTCTCCACCAGCTTGTTGACCGTCAGAAAATCCCAGCCCTCTTTCGCAACCCTGCCGCGCCCCTCATCGGACCGGCACCCAAATGCCTCAAGGTCGTTCCAGACCCCGATTGCGTCGCCACAGACAACCACGGAACGGCCCTTGTACGTTCCTGCAATCGGCGGCAGCGGAAATTCAAACCCGCCGTAGCCCGACATCAGGTCCTTAAGCGCCATAGCGATACTGACCGTAGTGGCCCAGCCTCACGCTCGGGTCCATCATCACCTTAAACCCGGAATCCCGCGCGATGCGGCAAAAATGATAGTCCTCGCTCTCGAAGCCATCGTTATGAACCGGCGTGTCATACAAAACGCTGACCCGGCCGTTCGGGCCCTGGTATGACGGCGCGTCCTTTTCCAGTTCCTCGATCACCTTGCGATCAATCATCATGAACCCGGTCCCGGCATAATCGACCTCCACCGGTCCATCGAAGCGATCCAAATCCTTGACCAGTTCTCCATCCTTCCACGCCGCGTACCATTGCGCGTCCGGCTTCTTCATCGCGTAGCAACCGACCGCAATATCTGCGTCCATATTCCAGAGCTGCACATCACCGCGCATGACCGCATCGATTGCGACCGGCGCGTATTGCGCCATGCCCACAAGAAACACGGTCGCGAGAATGAGGCCGTAGTAGCGCTTCGTATTCACGCGAGGCACTCCGACATCGTGTTCGAAATCGACGCGCGATAGCGCGGCCAGTTGTAGAGGCTCCGGACCAGATCCTGCCCGCGCCGGCCCATCGCCTCGAACCGGTCGCGCGACTCGATTGCCTCGAGAATGCCTGCACCGACGCTGTCGACCGTGTCGTGAATAAAGAAGCCACACTGGCCTTCAATATCTTCCATGCCCGTATAAGGCGTAACGACCAGCGGTAATCCGTATGCCAGCGCTTCGAGAAGGTGCCGCAGCTGCTGCAGTCGGTGCGCTACAAGGAAGGCAAGCCGCTCGAGCACAAGCTGGTGCAGCAGGCGATCAAGGAAAGCCAGGCCCGGCTGGGCACGGCCGGCCGCCTCGTCATTCCTACCGCCCTTTCGGGTTTTCGCCAGGACCGGCCCCCTTTAGCTTTTTCCAGTGCGCCCTTTCGGGTTTTCACACCGAGGGGTACCCATTTTTGCCTAAGGCGCCCTTTCGGGTTTTCACCTTAGCCGGGTTAAAGCCTTTTTGCCCTTGATTGCTCTCCTAACAGAAACAACCAAGTCCGCTGGAGCACCAATATTTTTAGCCCCATTTTTTTTTTAAATACTTATGGTGCTAAAAGGCAGAGAGGGTTTGGCACTCCCGGAGGGACATGTGTGCCGCATGGGTGGGACAAGTGGGTGGATTTAACTGCCCTAGTGGGACACGATTAGCCAAATCCAACAGTCAATACGTTGGATGGGCTGGCAACCCGAGAAGGGCGTGCATATGCCAAGCCCGGTTGGGGCAGCAAAGGAGAACGTTTAACAGTCCGAAAGGGACATGTTTGTTAAACCTAGAAGCCGAAAGGCGAGATGGGTTGACAGCCCGAAAGGGGTATGCGTAGGCCAAGCCCGGTAGGATGAAAGAGGGGATTTGACAACCCGGGTGGGACATATGAATCAAATCCCTAAGCCGATGGGCAAATAGGGTTGGCAGCCTGAGGAGGCATACATAGGCCATGCCCGTGGAGACAAAGGAATGAACTTGACAATCCCAGTGGGATAGATGAGTCAAGTCTGAAGCCAAGAGGCAAGATGAGTTGACAGTCCGAAAGGGGCGTGCATAGGCCAGACCCAACAGGAAGAAAATGGTGGATTTGACAGTCCTAGTGGGACACGAGAGTCAAACCCGAAAGCCAATGGGCAAAGGGTGGGTTGGCATCTAGAGAGGGACGTGCATAGGCCAAACCCAGTGGAACAAAAAAAGGTAGATTTGACAGTCCTAGTGGGACGTGAGAGTCAAACCCAAAAGTCGATAGGCAAAGGATGGATGGGTTGGCGGCCCGGAAGGGACGTGCATAGGCCAAACCCAGTGGGACAAAAGAAGGTGGATTTGACGGCCCTAGTGGGACGTGAGAGTCAAACCCGAGAGCCAACAGGCAAAGGATGGGTTGGCAGCCCGAGAGGGACGTGCATAGACCGAACCCGGTGGGACAAAGAGGGTGAATTTGACAGCCCTAGTGGGACGTGAAAGTCAAAACCCGAAAGCCGATAGGCACAGGATGGGTTGACAACTCAAGAGGGCATACTGAGGAAGGCAAAATGTGCCGAAAGGCATGATGGGTTGGCAGCCCGAGAGGGCATGCTGAGACCAAACCCAGAAGGGACAAAAGATGTGGATTTGACAGCCCTAGTGGGACGTGAGAGTCAAACTCGAAAGTCGATAGGCAAAGGATGGGTTAGCAGCCCAAGAGGGACGTGCATAGGCCAGACCCAAAGGAAAGAAAGGGTGGATTTGACAGCCCTAGTGGGACGTGAGAGTCAAACCCGAAAGCCGATAGGTAAAAGATGGGTTGACAGTTCGAGAGGGGCGTACTGAGGCCAAACCCAAGAAGGTAAGATGAGCCGACAGACATGGTGGGTTGGCGGCCCGAGAGGGCATGCTGAGGTCGAACCCTGTGGGACAAAAGAAGGTGGATTGGATAGCCTGGAAAGGCATGGGATCCAAAACCCTGAGAGACCCGAAAGATGAGTTGAGCTGACACGCCAATGGGCGTACGAGTCAACTCTTGAAAAGAAATGGATAGACTTGACAGGCTGAAGGGACATAAGAGTCAAATCCATTACGAATGGAGGTGCTGGTGGTCCCAGCGGGACGGAGTGTAACAACGTCGGGATGCCCCGGTGGGGTTGGGTGTTATAGAAATGACATGGGAGGCATGGCCATGACATCAATCAAATAGAAAGCTCCAATTAGATTATTGAGTCCACATAGAGTGAAGCCCAAAATCAAACAACTCCGGAGTGTGTGGACGATCCGAGCCAGAGGGAGTCATGGGTGATGCCTCCATCAAATCTCCTGGGCTGCGAAGAGCTCGACTCCGTCGAGTAGGGGTCCATCCTACTGTGGTACTACTCAAGAAGGTCGGGATCCAGCCACTGGAGATCTTCCCGACTCACCCATGAATCCTCCGAAGGAGGCCGATCCTTCCACCTGACGAGATAGCGCTCGTACACCTTGCTCCTAGTGGCTGTGACCTGTTCATCCAATATTCATTCAATTCGCTCACGCTGGGCTCTCTTGGCTAGTGGACTCTTCTCACGGGTGGGGACTCTCTCAATGGAGGGAGTGGGCTCAATATCCTCACTAGGTACCACCGTGGGACCCCTATATGGAACTAGGTCGGTCACGTTGAATGTGGGGCTTACTCCGTACTCCTCGGGAAGATCTATCTCACAGGTATTAGTGCCAATGCGTCTCAAAATCTGAAAGGGACCAGCCCCACGAGGCCTTAATTTGAAGGTAGCTCCCGAGGAGAGCCTCTCCATCCTCACCATCACAAAGTCACAAACATGAAATTCTTGGTGGCGCCGATGAGAGTCAGCCTACCTCTTATAAGTCTCATTCTTCTTGCTGATGAGCTTATGAATTTCCTCATGCAACTCTCTAACATGTTAGGCAAATGACTCAGCTGAAATAGACACTCTAGCAAGCTGGGGAAGGGGAATGAGGTTAGAGGGTTTCCTTGGCTTGTACCCATGTACAGCCTCGAATGGACTTATCCCTATGGACTTGTTGACAGAGTTATTGTATGCAAATTCAGCCTAAGATAGAATGAGATCCCAATTCCCTGGACAATCCTCAACAAGACACCTAAGGAGGTTTCCTAGACTCCGATTGACAACTTCGGTTTGGCTATCAGTTTGAGGGTGGTAGGCCGTGGAGAATTTGAGGAGGTTACCCATCAAGTGCCAAAGGGTCTTCCAAAAGTAGCTGGTGAACTTGGCATCCCTATCGGAGACTATGGTCTTGGGTAACCCATGGCGGCGAACAACCACATCAATGAACAATCGGGCCACTCGGGAGGTATCAGAAGTTTTGGAGGATGGTATGAAGTGGGCCATCTTAGAGAATTGGTCAACTACCACAAAGATCGAATCATGTTTCCTTTGAGTCCTGGGTAGGCCTAACACAAAGTCCATGCTTAGGTCTTGCCATGGACGGTCGGGGATGGGGAGAGGGGTATAAAGGTCAGTGTTTTGCTTCACCTATTTGGCCGAAGCACATGTAGGGCATTGGCCTACAATCTTGGCCACGTCTCTCTTGAGACTTGGACAAAAGAATTGACCCTCAACTAGAGCAATGGTCTTATGAACCCCAAAATGGCCAGCTAGCCCCCCTACATGTAACTCCCAAACCAAGAAATCACGGAGTGAGGTCCGTGGTATGCAAAGCTTTAGTCCCTTGAAGAGGAACCCATCCTCCAAGATGAAACCCTCATGTTCCCTGCTAGAATGGGTGGTCAAGGTGGTATAGATGTGCCCAAAGTCAGGGCAGCTAGGATACTCATCCTTGAGCCTCTCAAATCTGGTGACCTCCACTTGGATAGTGGACAACAAAGAGACCCTCCTACTAAGAGCATCCGCCGCTCGATTCTCACTTCCCGCCTTGTGTTTGATGACAAAGGTGTAGGATTGGATGTACTCAACCCAGCGGGCATGTCGGGCATTCAATTTTTGTTGGGAGTTGAGGTATTTGAGGGCCTCATGATCGGAGAAGATGACAAATTCGCGGGCCCTCGTCGAAGAAAAGCTGGAGCTGGCTGCGCGCGTCGATCGGGTCGGGTGGCACGGCGGATTCTTCTGGCGAAGTCATGACGAAGCGGGTGAGGCACGCTAACCCGGCGCCTTCACGAATCCAGCCTTAACACACGCCCCCGCGATGCGCGGAAAACTCAATGCCTTCGGAAAGTCGGTGCCTTTTCGCGAAGACATCGAGTTTTCCGCATCGCCTTCAAAATTTCGGCAACGCCGCCTGCGGACGCGCCCCGACCGCCCTCGGCGGGAGCGAGGCGCCGTCCACCCACTCGCCCGCCACGAGCACCTCGCGGATGTGTCTCGGGAAGCCCCGCTCATGGTTGTTGATGAGCGAGACCAGCGTCTCCACCGCCGCGCGACCGATCTCCTCGGAGTTTTGGTTGATGCCTGCGTCGGCGTCGCAATCGAGCACGCTGGTGACCGCCAGCCCCATGTCCCGCGGCACCCGCAGTCCCGTGCGCCCGAGCAGGGCTTTGATGCCTGGGATGTCGCTCAGGATCGCGTCGGGCCGATGCCTCGCGATCCAAGCCCGCAGCGCCTTCTCCGCGCCCTTCCCCGGCAACACGAGGCCCGGGATGCGCAAGGCATCGCGCAATGCCAGCTGCCCGATCGCCACGCCCGCCGCGAACCGCGTGAAGGATTCGCTGTTGCGCACGAAACCGATGCGCTCGTAGCCCATCGAGCGCATCTTTTCAAAAGCCATCAACGCGTCCCCCAGCTGATCGCTCGTCACGACGTGCCCCGGCAGCCCCTTGATCGAATACCCGAACCGCACGAAGCAAAACTCGCTCCACGTCAACCCCTCCAAATTCGGCCGCCGATGGTCGACTGGCGGCAACAGGATGCCGCCCACGCCACGAGTCCGCAGGATCGTGTCGAGCCGCGCCATCGACGCGCTGCCATCCCAGTGCATGTCCTCCAAGTGGTACCCATGCCGCTCCGCCGCCGCCCGCGCCCCGCGCCAGTAGGCGGAAAACTCTCGAAAGCCCTGCAAAGCCGTCTTGCTGCCCCACAAATTGAGCCAAACGAGCACGTCCCTGATCGCCGCCGGCCGCTTGCCGCCGCGATAACGGGTAAACGCCGTCATCACCGGGTCCGGCCGGTAGCCCATCGCCGCCGCCACCGCCTTCACCGCCTCGCGCCGTTCCGCCGAGATCCGCGGATTCCCCCGCAACGCCAGCGACACCGTGGAGTGCGTGACGCCGAGTTTTTGGGCGATGTCCCGCATCGAGACGCGCGCGAGGGACGGAGGGGAAAAGTCTTCGCTCATGGGCTGGCAGCGGAGTCTTGCACACCAATGTGAACAGTCAAACAATTGAGGCGTTGTCGTCGCGCTTCCAATTTCCGTCTCGCATGAGAACACCCTCTGTCCCTTTACTCCTCGGCTGCCTCGCCCTCATGGCCTCGCCCGCGCTCACCCGCGCCGCCGACTGGCAATGGTCCGTGCCCATCCACTCGGCGGAAGCACACGAAAACCCCTCCTTGGCCCGCGCCTTTCTCTGGATCCCGCCCGACTGTGCGCATGTGCGCGCCGTCATCGTGGGCCAGCACAACATGGAGGAGGAGCCCATCCTCGAAGACCCCGCATTCCGCAAGGCCATGGCCCGCATCGGCGTCGCCGAAGTCTGGACCACGCCCGCCATCGACCTCTTTTTCCGCTTCGACCATGGCGCCGGCGAGCACTTCGACGAAATGATGGCCGCCCTCGCCGCCGAGTCCGGCTACAAGGAACTCGCCACCGCGCCCGTCATCCCCATCGGCCACTCCGCCGCCGCCTCCTACCCGTGGAATTTCGCCGCGTGGGCCCCAAGGAACGGAATGTCCAATGGAGAGCTTATAAGTCACGGAGAGTTAAAGGTGTAATCGATATAAATCACCGAGAAACACGGGACTATATTCACGGACTGGAATATAGTGCCAATAATATATAACCTGTATTACATACCGTTAATGACAGGTTACAGTGAAAACCCACGAAAATCAGGAATCAGGAAAATAACGCTGTTAATCTAGGTCGCCAGTTAACTATATAGCGCCTGTATCTAAGTCACTACTTAAATATATAGCGACTGTATATCTGTCGTTAATTCAATAGTTGTAACAGATTTCAAACATTACTCAATCAGTATTTTCATAAACAACGCCCTTGTCTGGGTCGCTATTTCAAGTATTGACGACTCTGGAAACAGTCGCTGTATAAACAGATTTTCCAGAATATTACGTTTACATAGTTTTCAGGAAATTTTACAGTAATTGACGGCATTCATCAGGACGCTATTCTACCATATTATTCTAGATTTCCAGTATCGATAGAAAGTAACGTCTTGATCTCTGTCGTTAAATCACATTATAACGCCTTTGTAAAGGGCGTCTATATAATATGACGACATGATCCAGGTCGTCAATTAAATCAATATGCCAGCTTGGCCATGAACAGTGACGATAGACAATCAGGATAATTTCATGGAGACAGGAACATGATCATGTAGAGAAAATTATCAGGAATCCAGGAGTATAATTATGCAGGAGAATTATTAACAGGAATTACAGTTATTAAATTTTAAACATGGGTGAATTAACATATTAACTAGACAATTGACGACTTGACAGCAGTCTCTATATAAATAACGCCTTTCATTAGGTCGCTAATTCTATTAGTAGCGCCTCCGTGAAAGTCGCTATTTACTGTAACTTCGAAATCAAAACAGATCGCTGTGAACCGAGACAGAAGCAACTAGATGCATGCATGACTTATATACTTTATTGGGTTTGGCTTAATCTTGAGAAAACCTACCTTTTGTGAAGCTAACTTGGTGACGCTTTGGGTGATTGGAAGAAATAAGAACGATACTCTGTTATGTATAGAGTAATGACAGTAGCAGCAACAGTAGGATGAACAGGACCGCCTGCTATGGCAGGAAGAAGGAAAAAGCTTCCACGCCAAGAGAAGCTTCGTAGGAGAAGAAGGCTGCAGGGGGATCGGTTGCAGGGATATTCCACTATCTTCTGGCATTTCCTGCGTCCCACAGGAAAAGGAATAAGAAGAAGAAATCATAAGGAACTACAGCATGTTTTCTTACTGTGGCTTGGGCAACAATTGTCGAACAGGAGCTTAAGGGCTTGAGGGCAGGGGTATTTATATGGTTAAGAATACACGGTCTGTTGGAGTTCGACTTGGAAAAGAATCCTATTAAACATCGACATTCCATCTTTAATCTTTTCCCCTGTTAATCCTTTCCGTTTCTGATTCTCGGTTCCCAGTTCCAACAGAACACGGCAGTAGATTTCTGTTTTGCGATTCTCAAATAAATAGCACCTTGTCTAGGGGCGCTGTTTGAATTGGCAGCTTGGGGAGGGGCGTCAGTTAATAAATTGGCGCCTGTGTCAAAGTCTTCATTTTATTAATTGGCACCTTTTATGAGGGCGTGTATTATATTTTGAGTAGGATTCTTACTATTAATTGACGCTCTACTAAGGGTCATTATTTGATTAAGAGACGCCTGCTGAAAGGGACGTCATTATTTAAAATGGCGACTGGATTTAAGGTGTTATTTATATTTTTATTCAAAATACTATTTTTTTTAAAATTTCAGGGTTGCTACAGGTGAGGTAACTTACCGCATCGCTCTACCTCCTCAGTTGTTGTGGTTGTTCAATTGTACATATCTACAGGGAGCTCAACCAAGTGGCTGATGTGCTTGCTAAACATGCGATCCAAAGTGGCTGCCATACGGAGTTTTTTGATGTGCGGGACATGCCAACTATTGCCAGAGCTTATGCATTAGCGGACCTTTCTGGAGTTCCAAGCTTTCGTGGGATTTTTGTATAGGAATGCTTACTCTCTTTTTCTGGTTATATTGTACACACCTATCCCCTTCCCTTAGAGTTACTTCTCTTTGAGGCTTTGCCATTTTTTTGATACATTGTAAGGCTATGCCTCTATGTTATGTTCAGAGTGGAAAATTAATAAAATAAAGCATCCTGTGCTATACTGGTGGAGTGGGAACATCCTCATCCTATGGTTTGGGGGTGCGCTCTCCCTGTAGGCACTTGATGACTTGGGTTTCATAAAAAAAAAAGAAGACTCCTTCGAGGTAATTTATGATGAATACATAAGGGACTATGAACTAACCAAGCCATCAGCTTAATTGAAAGGCTCGGGCCCGTCTCGGCCACGAGCGCATAATGATCATGGAGCCGCTGCTCTGTGTAGATGCTGGGAGTCCGTCTCTATGGAAGCAACTACAATTCCCAACAATGATTCGCAAGAGTCAAAAGCTAAAGGAAGTCATCCCGCCCTTGAGGGCGTTCCATCTGTAAGTCAGCATTCAAGCTACACAAAATCTACACCATCAATAGCAGGGCTACTTCCCCAACCCAGTGAACAGCCAACTGGCTCAGAAGAAGGCAAAGCCAAAGTCCCACTGCCAGGCGAAGGAGGGCAAGAACATATCTATGAGGCCCTTAAAGTTGAAGAAGATGATGAAGGCTTTGTCGACCTACAGTCGAATCCTCTGGAAATAGAAGATGGAGGCCAAGCCACTGTCGATGAATTAGTCAAAATAAACCTTGGCACGAAGGATGATCCCAGGCAGATCTTCCTTAATTAGTGCCCTCTTGCTACCCGAAGAAAGGGGGAAATACATAAAGCTACTTCAAGAATTATGAGACTACTTTGCTTGGAATTACAAAGAAATGTCAGGCATTAGCCCTACAGTCGCCCAGCATAACCTAAGCCATTACCCCAACGTCGAGCTCATGAAGCAGTCATGTCGACGAATGAGGCCATAATTAATAAGTCAAGTATGCAAGGAGGTCGACAAGCTAATAGATGTTGACTTTGTGGCCGAAAATCAATGCACTACATGGTTGGCCAACATTGTGCCAGTGAAGAAGAAAAATGGACAGATCAGGATTTACGTGGACTTTCGCGACCTGAACAAAGCTTGCCCGAAGGATGACTTTTTGGTGCCAATCATTGAAGTAATGATCGGCGTCACTACTGGCCATGAGGCCTTGTCATTCATGGACAGATCGTCTGGCTACAACCAAATCTGGATAACGGAGCACGACCGGATCCACACAGCATTCTGATTGCCCAAAGGGATATTCCATTACAAACAGATGCCCTTCGACCTTAAGAATGTTGGCGCCACTTATCAGAGGGCAATGACTAGAATATTCGATGAACTACTCTACAACAAAGTTGAATGCTATATTGACAACTTAGTCATCAAAACAAAGAAGAGGGAAGATCGTCTGGCGGACCTCAGAATTATATTTGAAAGACTGCGACTGCATGAGCTGAAGATGAACCCGATGAAGTGTGCTTTTGGCGTCTCCAGTGAAAAATTCCTGGGTTTCATCATCAGATATAGGAGAATTTAAATAGACCCCGCAAAAATTAAAGCTATTCAGGAACTATCTCCTCCTAGAAACATGGTGGAATTATGGCCATTGCAAGGCCAGCTAGCCTACTTCCCTCATTACAGCAATACCTGATTGCAGGCGCCATCAAAGTTATCCCTGGGGCCAGAGACATCAATCTCTTGGTTATCAGGGTGACAGATGATGAAATTAAACCAATCTCCAGGGATTGATGAAATCATGATGGCTAGTGTAATACCCCTCCGATCTCCCTTTGATTCTGGCTCACCTACACATTTACCAAACCTTAATTAGATCAAACCCTGTTAAAATCCATATCTAAAAGCCTTAATCTAAAAATCCCAAAAATCCCCAAAACAGAGGACCGGATAGAAAGCCTGCCCTAGACCTTCTCGACGCTAAAGCTTCCCGGTGCCGTGAATAGTCCACGGTGCGGGGGTTCACGCGTCGAGAACTGTCCGCACTGGGAACCTCCCCCATCTTGCCTGCGTGCCCCACTTCCACTGTGCCGAGAACCTATGCCCAACATTCCTCTAAGTGGTGCGCCGAGATCCTGTTCTCCCTTTTCCTTTTAACTGGTCGCGCCGATATCTCTTCCACCCCATGCCGTGCCGAGAGCTCCCATATGCTCAATGCTACTCACGTCGAGAACCTCCCGCAGACCTTGTTTAAACCTCGATCAGCCTTGCTAGGTTTGTCCGGGGATGCCTATGAGTCATACAGCTATCCCAGGAAATAAATTAACGGGGAATGACCTCCCCTATATTCCGCTGTCCCAAATCAGACCCACATGTAACCTCGTAAGTTCAGAGGGCTCTGCCTCTGCATGAGTCCCGTTGGCTTCCAAAGGGGGATATCAAATGCTACCGTAAGGTAATTACATTGTTCAAGAGCCTCAGTGCTCTCCCATTCTGACCATCATCCCGGCACTCCGTGGGTGATGGCCTATCTCTTCTTTGGCATGACCCAAAATAAGGGGAGATGCTGCCGGAATCGCGATTTGATAATGATAACCCCAATAGGTCAAGGGAGCGTCAGCGATGTGTAACCCTTTCAGCTCCGTCCCTTGGGGAAAACTAACTAGTTGGGACGTCGCCTCGAAGATGTACATTGAAGGAGAGCACCCTAACCACTGCTCGGATTCTGTCCCGCCACCGGGTGGACGGTCTCCTATCCTCACCTGGCATAAATTGAAGCCAAGGCGAGATGCTGTCGGATTTGATCCGTGCATTTAAATAAGCTCATCAGTTACACGTCCTTTTATTATTATACGCACATTAATATTTTAAATACCCTCCGAGGCCTCCTACTTTGGCATTTAATCAAGGGTTGTCCTTCTTAGGAAGGGCGTAATTAACGCCATAGCGTTTACGGTATGGCAGACTTCTGGTCCCGACACGATCACCCATAATTGTCTGATCTATCAGATCGAGCGCATAATAAATTTGTCACACATGTGACTGACACGCCAATAAATAAATAAAACAAATAAATAAATAAAAATAAATAAAAAAAATATATGTCCACAAGCTTGGCATGCCCGGTGGGACCTAGTCTCCCTTCATCTTTACTCCAAAGCAGGAGGCCCGGCGGCCTCTCCTAAATTCTAATTGTGCGTTAATCCTATTTGCAGGGATTGAAAATGACGAGCGGATTCGCTTCCCTCCACTTCGGCCAGCAGGTGGTTGATGCTCATGTTCGTGAGGGCTACCTGGCGGTGCCCGTGGCGTTTGGGTCCATGCCCCCTGCTGTTGGACTGCCCAATTGTCTGGGCCTTATCTTCGTCGACCTGCTGAAGGTTGACGACCAGAAGCTGAAAGTTGCTGCCAAGACATCAACAAGAGCTGTCGGTTCAAGGAAGAGCCGAACAACAAAGGCTACCCCTGTAGTCGTGTCATGCCTCGTCCACCACGAGGTGAAGAAGATCCGACGGAGCTAAGAGGAAATACTAATTAAGCAAGATAAACCAGCAAAGAGAGGGGGGCAGGAGCTCACCTGATCAACGTGAATACGCCGATCCCGGCCGGAGACGATGACGAGCGGGGAGGCGTGGGCATGCACCCACACACCGCATCGATGAAGCTTCAACCAAAAAATTCACGTTACATGCACTATGCCCCTTGCAAGGGGGTTGGACTAGGGGTGGGGAATTGGATTACAACCAAAATGTACCTCCACGTAGGGAGGGGCACTCATCCGGCCAGGCGGAGAAGGAAAAAGCTGAAAGAGAAACCGAACGGATGGAAGACGCCGGTTCTACCCGCTCTCTGGAACAGGGGACAAATAGTTGAAGTTGACGCTACTGCAGCCACTCCAAAATTTTGTTGTTGATAAGACCAGTGGAAAAATCTTCGGGGTTCGATCAGGATGACATCCATTTTTTGTGGAATTCCCTGGTCTGCGGTGCTGGTCGGGGAAGGGCTGCGAACAGGGCCCTTGAGTTCTGGTTTTGACTGCTACGGTACCACAGTAGTTGGAAGATGAGGCCGCCACGAGCACTCCCTACCTCTGAATTGAGCGTGGATAGAGTCGTTGGAATCGTTATCGAGTCCTCTTCGAAACGAGACCCACGAGGACACCAGGAGATGTCAGAGCAGATTGGGAGAGCCCAAACAGTGGATAGGGGTTGGTCCAGTCCCAGAGGGGACAAAACTGCACACCCTGGGGATAAAATTAGGAACTCACTTGTCCGGGGTCCAATCGGGAAGCCGCTTCTTGATACTGGAAGCCGACTCGTCATAGAAGGTCTCGGTCAAGCCCTGCCTCTAGATTTTCAAGAGAATGGCCATGGGGGCCTCTGAAAATCTCTTCAGGTTGACTGTCAGGAAGCTGATGTGCAGTCTGGCGATGACGGCTCTACCGGGCAGCCGCGAGCTCAGAATGGGATGAGATGACCACCGTTGCATAGAAGACTTGGAGATGCTTCCGACGGTACCTCTTGTGCGTCCATGGGTTTCGAGATGAAGCCGAGGCAGGCTCTGCATTCCACAACTTCTCTGCTGCCTGTGATCTGAGAACTACAAGTTGAAGAGGGGAGGTGGGGAATGAGGTAAATAGGAAGGGAAAGGAGGTGGATGGGTGTGGAGGCAACCCCTGGCTGTTAAGGGGTTTGGGCGGGGGCAAACTAAGGTGAGGGAGGTGGAGAATGGGGGTTGGAAGGTGGTCTAGCAGGTGGTGAGAGAGAGAGCTATGCATTTGGTGTTGGGAGGTAGAGGGAGAGAGAGTGGTGGTTTCCCTAATTGGGGTGGTGAAAGGGAGAGAAAAGATAATTTAAATCTTCCCTTGGGGGCTGGGAGATTGTGTGGGGAAGAGAGAGGATTTTATTGGGAAGAGGGAGATTGTGTTGGGAAGAGGGAGATTGTGTTAGGAGAGCCAAGATTCTCCTAGGGAGGGAGGAGATTTGGTGGTAGTTAGGAGAGGGGGTAATTAATCCTCCTAGGGAAGTGAATGGTCTCTAGATGAGGTGGAGGGTGATGGATGAGGTGGAGGATGATGTGGAGGGGTGAGGAGAGAGAAAGGGGTGCAAGTTTTAGAGAGAGAAAGTAGAGGAGAGAGAAAATAGATTCCTAGAGAGAGAGGTAGAGAGAGAGGGGGGATAGGGGCTTCTCACCCACTCAATTGGCTTCTCACCAAAAGAAGAAGATTTAAGTTGGACACTAGAAAACTCAAATATTCATTCATTCATTCATTAACATAAAATGGAGAGAGTGGGGTCCTATTTATAGGGATCCCACAATTTACAATAAGTCCCTGACTTTTGCTGGACAGCAAGCTGTGAGGCTCAGCGGGTTGTAGGCAAGCTGTGAGGCCCAGCGGACGCAAGCTGTGCTGCGCAGCAGTAATCCACACTCTGGTTTGAGTGTGGGGTGGACGTAGGTCTGGAGGACCGAACCACCTAAAACTATTGTCTCCTGTGGTGTGTGCTTGTGGTTTGCTTCCGTTTGTTTCTGTCATCGTCTAGATGCATGCTAGGCACGTTCTCATTCATTGATCTGCTGGCTAGTTGACGATTTGTCTTTAATCAGCAGTAGATTTGATTTGGGTAAAATTTTTAAAGGGCGATTCATTCACCCCCCCTCTGAATCCGTAGCACCGTGTCCCAACACATCTCATGGCCTCCCACCTACGAACTGGTAAAATAGAGGATATCATCATTGGTCTATACTGTTTGGATGAGCATCGGCTCCCAGTGACACACATAGCTGAGTTCCTTTCCGGGGATTATAAATTTCAGAGGACCTTAACTTCCCTGGGACAATCCCCTCGAATAATATTTCTCCAAGATCAAACTCCCCGAAAGCCACCTAGAGTAAGCTTGGAAAGCCCCCTAAAGAGCCCTATGGATCGAAATCCCTAAGCCCCAGCAAACCCCGGGAGCAGGAAACAAACCTTGAAACCCAACAAAGAACGAAACAGAACCCTAAACTCCCTCGACACCAAAACCTCTCGACACACCCATTTCCCCTCAGCGTCAAACTTCACGCGCCGAGGGCCATCCTCCAAGCCGAGGCCCGATCACGCCGAGACCCAGAGTCATGCCCCAGTCGCGTCGAGACCCCATATCACCTCTCTGCCCGCTCTGATAGCCCTTTAAACCCTTAAAATCCAACCCTGATGGGCCTCAGGTTAGGTTTGATGCCCCAAATCCCATTAAGCTACTAGGGGATCATGGGTTCTGCACTTGCAAACTCGGGGGCTAGATCAATGGGTTTTACCCCTACATTCTTGAACCCCAATGGCCCATGGAGTTCTGCCACTGCATGTACTCCGATGGTTCCTTTAAGAGGGGGACATCAATAAAATGCCATGGTGGTGAACATCGCCATGACCCGATCCTTCTGGATCTCGAGCTCTGTGCCCACCTCTTCCTCTCGACTTCCACCCCGGCACTCCGTGGGCGGATGTCTTATATATTCCTGGGATAGTCCAGAATAGGGGAGGTGCTGCCAGAATGAACCCAACCCGCATCACATCGCTTTACCTCCAAACCCTCGCTGAGTTTAGAGAGTCATGCCTCTGCACGGTCTCTACTAACTCCCTTTCCTCGGGGAATAACAAGCATCAAACATGTTGATGCATGCATACTACCTTGATTCTATCCAATCTCGTGATATTCGGGCATTAGTGTAGCCCACTCTGTTGTGGATTCCATCCCGCCTCTACGTTGATGGTTTTCTATCCCCGCTTGGCATAGTTCAAGATTAGGGGGATATGCCGCCGGATTCATTCTGTAACACTGTAGCATCCTAATAAACATGAATTTTTCTATTCTCGCTCAAACTAATAAATCGAAGGGCACCTCAAATTTGTGATCATTGTCACATCATTTCTCTCCAGCATAACAACAAGCACGACAGTCATATTTTGATCCGCCTCCCGGGACATCCTACTTTGGCGTTTCATCAAGGGTTGCCCTTGCTTGGAAGGGCGTAATTAACGTCATAACCTTTATGGTATGACGGACTTCTGGTCTAAACCCGAATCTCATAATTGACTAATGAAGTCAGATCGATTGCATAATAAAGTTGTCACTCTAGTGATTGGCACGTCTGACAAACAAATGAAATAAATAAGTTAAATAATAAATCACATTCCATTTGATGCATATGCAAGGTCCTAGCTCATCTTGACTCTGTTCATATTTCTAGTCCATGCATATCATGTGTTAAGGCTAGAAAGCAAAGTCTGTGCATGTTTCTAGTCTTGTTGAAATAACAAGTCTGAGCATGTTCTTTAGTTTGTATTGAAAAAACCAAGTCCGTGCATGTTTTAATTTTGTTCAAAGCATAAGTCTGTGCATGTGTTAGTCACATAAGTCCTTGCACGTTTTGCCCCTTGCAATTCTAAAGTCTGTGCATCTTTTTCCTTTGGAACGAACCAAAGTCCGTGCATGTTTTACTGCTACTGAACGAATCAAAGTCTATGCATCTTTTTCTTTTGGACAGAACTAAGTCTGTGCACGATTGGTCTATTGCATACGAAGTCTGTGCACTTTCTTTGAACAAAGTCTGTGCACTTTCTTTGAACTAAGTCCGTGCACATTCTTTGAACGAAGTCTGTGCACATTCTTTGGACTAAGTCCGAGCACATTTTTTGAATGAAGTCCGTGCACATTCTTTGAACGAAGTCCGTGCACTTTCTTTAAACTAAGTTCGTGCACATTCTTTGAACAAAGTCCGTGCACATTCTTTGAACTAAGTCCGTGCAAAATTTCTCTTATGCACACGGAAGGTCCTTGCACATTTATCAGATGCACACTTTGAGTCCGTGTAATTTTTACCTCTTGCATGGGTGAGTCCATGCTGTTCACAATAGTACAATAACGTAAGTCTGTGCATGGTTTCATTCCTACAAGTGAAGTTCATGCATACTAGATATTAACTTACTGCTTCAATGCAAACTAAGTGTTCAACATTTTGCAGGGACTTGTCTTAAAAGATTTGAAAGATCCAGGAGAGACATTCGTGATCTTAAAAGAGGACACGTGATCCGAGATGTGAAGCTTCTGACATGTGGAAAGTCATCTGATTCAAATGATGACACGTGGCTCATGGGGAACCAAATCTGGACTAAACCTTGGGCGGGAACCGTGACTTCCACACGCCCCTCATCTCTATTGCCGCATATAAATAAGGAGATTCTCCTTCAAGAGTAGACTGATGATGTGAAGTGTGAGAAATTAAGAGAGCAGAACAAAGAGAGAGTTCGAGGAGAGAAAGAAAAGCTTCATCAGAAAATCTATCTCTACTGGAATCTGGATCAGATCCAATCCAGTCAGCTCCTGGGAGAGCCACATCTGTGCTATGATTCTTCCAACTTTCAGTCGCTGTGATTTATTGTTTCTTATTTTTCTTTTGAATCCTTGTTTCAAGTTGTGTGTCAGCAGAGCAAGCTGTGATGCTCAGCCGGCGAGGTGGATACCTCGGATAGCAAGCTATGATGCTCAGCGGGTCAGCAAGCTGTGATGCTCAGCGGTTGTAAGCCAAGCTGTAATGCTCAGCGGACACAAGCTGTGAGGCGCAGCAGTGAAGCCACACTCTGATTTGAGTGTGGGGTGGACGTAGGTCTGGAGGACCGAACCACCTAAAAACCTTCTGTGCAGTGATTTGATTGCCTTCTCGTTTCGCTAGATGTATGTTTAGGTTCGCTCATGCTTAGTGAAATATTGGTTGCACATCGTGCATTTGAGTTTAGATTCCAGGGAGTCTAGTTCAATAGATAAATTGAGTTGTCCTCCTTTCTCATATTGGGTAGATCAGAAGTTCTACCATGTCTGATCTTCAGTTCGTCAGTAAAAGGAGTGCATCCAAGTTGTTCAAGGCACTCGCATGTGTTAATTCCGCATCATTGTTCAGTCAAGGTTTTAATCGGGCAAAATTCTATAAGGGGATTCATTCAACCCCCCTTCTGAATCCATCACTTCGCACCCAAAAAGCCTCAAGTATTTATTCTCCCAAAAGGAGCTGAACATGCGGCAAAGGCGTTGGCTCGAGTATCTCAAGGATTTTGACTTCACTATACAGTACCATCCCGGTAAGGGTAATTCTGTAGCTGATGCCCTCAGTCAAAAGTCGAGAGCAATATTGGCCAATTGCATGATTCAAGAATGGAAGCTATTGGAGGAATTCGCTAAACTCGACATTAGCACTGATGAACAAGATGGGTGTATTACTCTAGCCCATATGAGTCTACATCTGGATTTGTTGCCAGAAATTCAAAAGTTACAAGAGGAAGATCCTGCACTAGTGGAGATAAGGGACAAGCTAGACGAGAGACCGGATTTCAAGTTGGCACCCAATGGAAGACTGTTATTCCATGAAAGGGCATGTGTACCCAATTGTCACAAGTTGAAGAAGAAGGTTCTTGAAGAAGCTCGTCGATCGAGGTACACGATCTACCTTGGAGCCACCAAGATGTATCAAGACTTGAAGAGGACTTTCTGGTGGCCTAATATGAAAAGGGAGGTAGCAAACTTCATGTCTCACTGCCTAACATGTCAACAAGTGAAGGCGGAACATCAAAAATCTGTCGAAAAGCTACATCCACTAGATATTCCTAAGTGGAAGTGGGAAGACATTGACATGGATTTTATTATGGGCTTGCCCAAGTCTAGAGGTGGACATGATGGAATTTGGGTGATTATCGACCGCCTAACTAAATTGGCTCATTTCTTGCCTATACAAAATCGATGGTTGGTTGATGTCCTTACTGCCTTGTATATTAAGGAGATAGTTAGACTGCATGGAGTTCCCGTGTCGATCACATCCGACCGAGACCCACACTTCACCTCTCATTTTTGGAAGAGTCTACAACACTCTCTCGGGACCAAACTCAACTTCAGCACTACTTTCCATCCCCAGATAGATGGATAGACAGAGAGGACAAATCAAGTTATTGAAGATATGTTAAAGGCCTGCATTATAGATTTTGGCAGTAGTTGGCATGACCACTTACCCCTAGCCAAATTCGCATATAATAATAGCTATCAAGTCAGTATCCAAATGGCACCATTCGAGGCACGCTATAGCATAAGTTGTCGATCTCCAATATGCTGAGACGAAGTTGGTGAAAAGTAAATTCTAGGCCCAAATATGGTGAGGGATTCAACTGAGAAGATACACCTCATTCGAGAAAGGCTAAAGATAACACAGTCTGGATAGAAGTCATATGCTGACAATAGAAGAAGAGATCTGAAATTTCAAGTTGGAGACCATGTTTTCCTCAAGGTCTCCCCTGGCCGAGGTATTAGAAGATTCGGTGTTAAGGGTAAGCTTACACCGAGATTTATTGGTCCATTTGAAGTATTGGATAGAGTAGGCGAGGTGGCTTATCGCATTGCCATGTCTCCACAACTATCAGAAGTGCACAATGTATTCCATATTTCTATGCTAAAGAGGTATGTGCACGATCCTTCCAACGTCATTGACCACAATAACTTAGTGATACAAAAGGACCTTACCTACGAGCAAAAGCCGATGAAGACCCTCCGACTGACAAATTCGAGTTTTGAGGAACAAGACTATCCCTATGGTGAAAATCTAATGGAATTGATGCTTAGAACAAGAAGCTACATGGGAAACCGAGGAGTTTATGAGAAGGAGATTTCTAGAGCTATTCTAGTCTGTAAGTACTCTGCACCCTCCATGTCTACGTATATGTAGTTGAAATTAGAGACCAAATTCTTTTAAGTAGGGGAGGGTGTAGCACCCCGGATAAAAAATAAATAGCTGCAAAGAATGGGTGCCCCCTGCAAGGGCGCCAATTCAATAACTTATTTAATTACTTAATAATTCTATTTAAATCTAGAAAATTTATAGAAAATTCTCAGGCGTTACACCCTCCCCCACTTAAGAGAATTTGGTCCACAAATTCAATAGATGGATTTATGGATAGTGTACTTACAATTAAATAGTTCAGGAAATTTTCTATGCATAGCTTCTTCCATTTCCCGAGATTGGTTCCGCTGTATCAAAAGCTCAGGGCGTGACAGAAAGGACTTCTCCCTGGTTGGTACTCGCTCCAGGATGTAGCAGTACTTCGACGCAAGCTCCAGAAATCTCCTTTCTCAAGCCATGAAGCCAAGGATTCTATTTATCGACCCCCAAACTCTCTGGTCAAGTTGGAGAGAAATCAGCACGAAAATAGACCTGAACTTAGCAAACTCTTGAAGATAATACACCTAAGAGTCCATAGAAACAAATAGAAGCTTTTGAGGATCAATACTCAAAGAGAAATTGTCAAAACAAGGACTCTACTTCGTCCACGATGAAGCAGAGGAAGCGCAGTCAGAATAGGACTCTCTGTCTACATTAACGGTCTTGCCATGGATCGCAAGGTAGGGACAAACGGTCCAACTATAGACCATAAGGCTCCATCATCCAGAAGAGATAAGACCAAAGAGACTTAACGAGACTCTCTATACCTAAATAGTCTAGCAAACTTAACGGGACTCTCTGTACCTAAACAGTCTAGCAAAGGACCGCCAAAGGTCTCCTAACGGTCGTGTGATAGATCGCAAGGCCTTAAAAGATAAGGCTCGCAAAAAAAGACAATGAAATAGGACTCTCTGCCTGCCTAGCGGCCAATCAAAGAATCGCTAGCCATCCATAAACGGCTGTACGACAACCGCTAGGGAAGGTACTTGTGGCAAAAAAGAAAATAAGGCCCACTAAGCCCAAGGTGACGAGGAGACAAGGAACCAGGCCCAACTAGGGAGAACGACCCATAAAGTAGGCCCAAAAGTGATCAAAACGGCCCAATGATCGATAGATAGCTTGGGACATCATAACGTTGAATAAGAAAATGACACAACTCGTTGGTCATAAAACGGGTGTCAACAGCGATAACTGAGACACTGTATAAGAACCAAGTACCAAGTAAATGAGTAACTAGTCATGGTCACACCAGTCGGCGCTGGTCCTAACGCCCCTGACCACGTGTGCACACACAAGCTTAATGTCTTGAGTTAGGCCTCTAGCTGGTTTTCCCTCCCGTTGGACTCTAACGGCTAGACAAAGGGGTCCACGGCAACTAGCCTATAAACCATATCTATCGGGAACTGCCCCGCGACCACTCCTAGGTGGGCCGACTCACAGAAAGCATCGTCAGGCTACGACTAGTGGAGGCTCACTAGACACAGAGACTCTCTAAAGGAAAATACTAGAGTACACACAGGCTACACAGGCACCTGTCACCAGTAGCTAAAAACATAAAGCAGCACAATGCTGCCAAACTCAAGACAGCCAACTAGACCTGCTAATACAATGATCATTGAGTCGCAAGACTCGGGTCAAGATCACTACACATTACGGCAACACACCGTTAATCAGCCTAGTCCCTAAGCCAAGATCACAGTAAACCACGTTATGGGAGAGGCACAGAATAGCTGGATCCACACATCAATAATGAGTCCTCGGCCTCAAAGCTGCTCATCAGACTTACAATTCTGCATACGACAGAACACGCAACATGAAGGACCACTAAAGCCTTCGAACCATATAGGCATGTAAATCGAGGTAAGATGATACCTCTAAGCATCCAAAATATAGTCTCAATCTTTACAGGATAGCCAAGACATTCACGAGGTCACGTGTCAACCACTGGGTCACAACCGGGTTGACCAGAAACCAAACAGATGAAATAGGTAGCTGCGGTTGAAAGCTATCGACGGGCGTCCTGACTGCGATTCTTAACAAGCCGTTGCTCCATAGCTGCAGTTCTAGGCAAACCGCTTCTGGCCCATGAATAGAAAACACATAAAGAAAGAAGAAGAAGACGGAGTTGACATTCACGAAGCGGAGTCGACTCAGAGATAGCCATGGTTCCAAGGTAGCCTTGGTCATCCAGACGCGGTTAAGCATTAACCGTGGGCATCTAAGACGCGGTATGCCACAAACCGTTTCTAGAAGGAGAAGAAGGTAGGTGGAGACGAACATAGGCAAACGTGGTTTCACGATAACCGCGGCCATCACACGTGGTTGAACGATAACCGCGTTCTCCCACCGCCATACGTATCGAACCGACAAAGCCCAAAAAGTGGCCGCGGTTCAAGACTAACTACTGCCAAGGTCATGAGTCAAACACGATTTCTGTATAACCGCGTTCAGCCTCCGATCCAAAAATCGTAAGACCACATAAAACCCGATGATTCCACACCCCAGTCGTTCCTAAACGATGGGGAAACAACTATAAACCCCATATAAGCCTTCCACAAGTGGGAAGGGATCTATAAAATCTCAAAACAACAAAGAAACGGGTGATTTCAATCAAATACTCTGGCGTGACTCACACGGGCCTTCGGCCTCATACCAGCCCCAAATCGCGCACAAATGGAGTCAAATGAACGGGAATCGAATCCCGACAAGCCATAGAACAAGAATCTAGCATTTAAACCAAGAAAAACTGCCTAGAACGGTAGATTCATCTCACGAAGCCCATAACATGCTTTTTCCCTTAAAATAGAAAACCTCACTCAAACTCACGCTAATCGACACAGAATCACGAGGGAATGTAGAACGAAGGTAGCATATCCATCCCCCTACCTCTACCGAAGATCTCGTGTGCTGAAAACGTCAAAAACCATCACACGAATCCACATCGGCTTCGAATCCACCGAACAGAATCGCGCCTAAACCATGCTACGATCCTCGCACCATCACGCTCCACGACACCTCCACGGCATCCCCGCCTCGTCCACCTCCGCCACGGCCAGTCGCCCAGGGGAGAGGAGAAGAGAGGAGATAGAACAGAGGTAGAGAGTGAGAATGTGAGTGAGAGGAGAGAGGGTGAGGGTTTAAAAAGAAAAAGGAAATAAGAAATTACTAATATGTCTAAAATCTGATTTTTAGCCTGAATTTCTATAAACTCAGAAAAATATGAAAAAATTGTCTCTGTAATCCTCGGAAAGAGCACAATGCACCTATAGCATCTCGGAGTCCCAAAACTCAATGGTTCACTCTCCACGAGGTTTCGCAAGCTACATAACGGAAAAACCCGAGTGGATCGAAAAACATAATCTAGGACCCACGAAAGCACTCTGAAAGCTGTCTGATTCTGATCTGAAGAATTCAGGGTATTACATACTTTGTGTGTCCAATGTCTATTTCCCTCCTCGTCAGGGATTTACACCCTCTTGCTAGCCCCTGGAACGAGCTCTACCATTGCTCCTCCACTCACAGCCATGAGTTGGATGGGGTATGGCCATTCCCATAGCCAAGATGTCGTCTCCTCAATTCAATTTAATGAGGGTGTTGGCCATCCAGCCGCATTCTGCCCCTTAAGTGTTTGGTCGTTTGTCTCAGAAAGCTCCATCTATATACTTCCACCATTACGAACTCAAGGGCCCATTACACTCAGTCTGGGTGTCTCCAGGACCAGCCCAAATAGTGAGAGCTTAATCTTCTATATGTTCCCAGCTTGTCGTTGATTTCCTGATGATGGCTGAATAATTGGTCCTTAGTTTTCTCCACCCCCGAGAGGAAAAGGGTACGAGTGCATTAGCATGACTCACTGCCTCCCTATTGTTCAGGTAATATAAAAGTATTCCTTATTCGTTATGTTTCTTACTGATGTGAATGCCAATCTATCGACCGGGGAGGGGCAACATTCCCCATCAAATGAGTCCACCGACCCATTTTCTTCTGAACCGCTCAAATACCATAGGGACCCGTTCTCCTATAACGTGGGGCCCAACGGGCCATTAAGAGCGAACATAAATGGATCTTTTGATCCAACAGGAAATTAAACCCACATCCCCTGTCTGGGATTATCGTAGCCCATTGGTCCATGGAACCCCTCGTAGGCTAGCCCTCGGGGTCTCCGTCCCGTTCGAGTTGTCCGATTAAACTTGTGTTGATGACCCATGGATCATCAGTACCCTTCGTAGGCTAACCCTCGGGGTTTCCGTCCATTTGGGTTCGCCGGTCACCGTGTTTGGCCTCCCGACAATTAGGAGCTTACCCCGAGAACCCCGTGGGTGAGCCTCCACTTTTCCCTCGTGACCCTTCGAGATATGGGAAAATGCTGCCGAATTTTACCCTCGATTCACCAGCCCGCACTCTGTGGGACATTCGAGAGGCTGTGACGATGGCGGCCCAGGCACTGGCACTGAAGCCAGAGCAACTGGTTTGAGGTTCGTCGTCTTGCATCATGTGTTCGGATTGGTTGGCCTTCGCGTGCCATGAAGTCCGTGCGAGACGAATCCCGTGTTGGCAAGGTGGTTGCCGGTGAGAAGCGTTGCCCATTCCCTGATGTGTAAGGGTGTTGGCGTTGCTCTGGAAGGATGAGTGCCGGTTAGGCGATGTTTGTGAGAATTTACAACTGGTGTTGTGATTTCTGAGGTGTTGTGAATCGGAGCCTGTGGGGTCGCAGAGGATTATCAGGATGGAGGATCTCGAGTTGTCGTTGTGGTGGCTGTGCATGTGGATCTGAGTGTGCAGCGGAAGGTCGTGGTGTCGGATACTACGGGCAGATTTTCGAGGATGTGTAGAGCGTCAGAGGATTGGTTCCTCGGTGTGAGTTATCTCGGGTTACGTGAGACGTGTTGTTGTCGTGCCGTTGCTTGAGACATTGTGGTTTGTGGCACTGGCTGGATGAGAACTGGGAAAACTTGCTAGTGAGGTCAAGAGCTTATTGAAGCTATGTTCTTGGGTGAGATCGTGTCCTTGGAGAAGTGATCTCTGACAAGATTGTGGGTCCCTGTTGGTAGCCGTAATCGGCTGATGAGGTTGGCCGAGTGATCGACCATGGTAAGAAATGTATCGTATGGGGACCCGTGTGCATTGGTTGTGGCACTATCGACCAGCTTGCTGTGGTAGCAGGCGGCACTTGTCGCTTTTGGAGAAGTATGCCGTGAATTGTAAGAGGTTGTGTTCTGAGGCTCTGCGGTAAGGGTGGATTCGGGATTGGCAGGCATCCTTTTGGATCGTTTTGAGACGAAAGATTTGATGAGACAAGACGAAGGACGGTGCTAGTGTGCAGAGGTCTCTGGTGAGACGTTAACGTTGGATGGGGTGATCCCTCATCTATGGTCAGCAAGGGAGGATTCCCCGTGAGTCTGAGTTGAGTGACGAGAGGATCGAGGATTGTGAAATATTATCATTTGAGTTCGCCGTGCTCCCCTGAGAGGGTGGAGTTGGCGTGAAGTTCGAGATCGGTTGCGGTGTCTGAGCGAGCTTTGGATCGAGTTGTGGTGTTGGTCTATGGAAGAGTCAGCAAATGGCCTATCGTGATTTGGAGCGTGCTTGTTAGGCCAGTGGAGGTTCCCGTTGACACGTGTCTGGCGACCAGTGGATGGTCTTTCACAGACAGAAGATGCTGATTGTTGGGGCTCGAGAGTGGTGAGAGCCGTGCGCCAGCGAGGCCTTGGGTGGCTGATTATGAGGTGTGTTTTTCCCGGATTGGATCTGGGATTTGTTAGAGGTCGTCTTCTGGCAGAGTTGGTATGGTGCTGTTGTCAACATCCGGCTTGCCGGGTGTGAGCTGGTGGAAGCTCAGCATTGGTTGCCCTTAGCACAGGGTGTAAGATCGATCGGCGGGTTGTGAAGCTGGCATTGGTTGGTCCACCGAGCATGGGCGTTGACCGGTGGTTGGGTTTTCGTGGTGAGGAGTGTGTTTTCTCGGTGATCGTGGTTGGTTTGCGTCGGTTGAGGTGACGCTAGACTTGTGCCTTCTTGCATGTGCCTGCTCTGCTACTCGACATGTGTCGAGTTGTGAGCGAGGTGCTGTCCGTGACCATTCTCTGGTCGCGTCCCTCATGATCATGATTTTTACGAATATTGAGATTTGGTTGGGGCCCTGACGGTGTTGTTAGTTGGCTCGAGCATTCTCCCCTATTGCTTGGTGCTTGTCCTGAATTTCGAGGACGAAATTCTTTTAAGGGGGAGGGCTGTGATCCCCCGGATCCTTATTGGGGTCTTATCGGATTCTTTTTGGGTATTTTGGATCCTTATTTTTGGGTCCCTTTGACAAAAATTCGGCAGCATCTCCCCTTGACCCGGGCGTAAGGGAGATACGGGGAACGCGCCCACATGGAGTGGCAGAACCCGACCATTGGAGGTGGGCGTCCGAAGACGGCAACACCTTGGATAGAACTCGAAAAACTCGGAGGGAGTAGCGAGGGGGAGAGCTCTAAGACTAGCTATGGATACTGAGGGTGAGGAACAAGGGCTGGTGTGCCGGTGAAGGGCTAACCAAAGGGCTGTGTCGGGGGAGGCCCTGAGGTGTTGAGGGTGCACCGGCCAGGGGCCGTGCCGGCGAAGGGGCTGAGGGGCATAGGGTGTACCGGGCGAGGGGCAAGGAGGCCGTGCCGGTGAGCGGGTGAACCAGGGGCGTGCCGTTGAAAGCGCATGGAGGGCGCACCGGCAAGGTCGGGCTGGGATTGAGGGTGTACCGGCCAGGGGGCGTACCGGTGATGGGCTGGCCAGAAGGTGTACCACTGAAGGCGTATGCAGTGTGTGTCACTGGAGGGCACTCGAAAGGGGGGGTACGTCGTTGGAGGGCTAGAGAAGTTGGACTGAGGGCCAGCATGTAGTGTAGTGTTCCCGGACGGCCGGAGAAGGCTTAGGCTACAGAGGGGGGAAATCATCGAGAAAGGAGTGAAGGAAGCCGTGAAACACTTTTGAGAACTCAAACAATCGGAGACGGTGAAGAAGACCACAAGAAGGGAAACTTGCTCATGAAAAGACAAGGGCCATGACTGGCCATGCATATTTCAAAACACCGGAGGGGTGGATACAAGTGGTGGGAAGGAGAAGAAGAACGAAGGAAAGAAAAGAAAGGAAAGATGGGGGCGCTGGGGTCGAGCAGGGATGACTACTTCCTGCTTGCCCCCCATCTCCCCCGTTACATCTCTTTCCCCCTCTTTTACGCTCTCTTTGGATGGGAGAAGAACCTCACGACAGAGCTTCCTTCTTCTTCCCCTCTCCTCCTTCTTCTCTTCTTTTTTGGCTTGTGCCTACGTCAACTGCCCCTTTTTTGTGTGCGTCTCTCTGTATGTCTCTCTCTCTTGTTCGTCAGTGGAGGGGGCCCTTTTTATATTCCCAGCGCCACGGTGCTTTGAATCACTGAGTGACGAGGCGGGAACGTGTTCATTAATGGAGACTTGACCCAGGCGTCCTTGGCGGCATGGGGGAGTAGGCAGCATGCCATGCTCTCCACTTGACACCTCGGACAGGTCACTACGCGCCAAGGATCTCGTAGGACGTGGCGTGAGATTTGGTCTGCGCGGCTAAGGGTGTGCCGTTGAAGAAGCGGACCGTGCCGCTGAAAGGGCTCTGGCAGCCGTGCCATTGAAGAAGCGGACCGTGCCGCTGAAAGGGCTCCGGCAGCTGTGCCATTGGAAAGGCAGGCGAAGTGTGCCGCTGAAGGGGCAGTTGACGTGCCGTTGAAGAGGGCACAAGGGTGTGCCGTAGAAGGGCACTTGAATGTGTGCCGTTGAAGGGCACTTGATGGTGTGCCGTTGAAGGCACAGGGTGTGCCATTGAAGAAGCGGTTGATGGTGTGCCGCTAAAGGCGCAGGGTGTGCCGGCGAAGGTGCGCTAGGAGCGTGCCGGCGAAGCCCACACTAGGCGTGCCATTGAAGGCTACACAGGGCGCGCCTTTGAAGGGGCATATGGTGTTATTAAAGGTGGATTTTGGGCCCGTTTTGGGCCAGATTGGCGATCCACCTGGTTCTCTTCGGGGGCCCACGAGTAGTGAGTTTTCCGGGGGTTGGTTTCTCTTTGCTGTCATGATTCCAGAGACGGCTCCACGGCAGCATGTCGTTTGTTCGAAGGGTCCGGACGGGACGTGCTCTCCATTTCATTAGATCGGGTTGCTAAAGTAGCAGAAATAAAATTACTTTTTAATTAACAGTTTAAATTTAACAATTATAGCCCAGACTCAGGTCCAAAGGAAAGACAGCAAGTGCCAAGTACAGTCGATAGAAAAGTAAAGATGTACTAGAAAGTTGGGGGAAGCCCGACAAAGGTACCAGCTGGCCACTAAGAGCATGAATTCCAAAAGCCGCGAAAGCAAAACGAACGACCACCACCTGAAAAGCAGGGGTGAGCCTCGTTTCACTGGCTCAGTAGGGGTCACGTGGATCTCCACTGGAAAATACGTAGTAACACACTAAAATAGCAAGTAAATAACAGAAATAGTAAAGCAGGAAAGCTAAACTACAAAGCTGTAAAAGAAATGGTAGCAGGAGTAGGAAGTAAACTAAGGGCTAGGGGAGCTAACCAGGAAAAGGGAAGAAGTCGTACCAGATGAGCACGACTACTGAACTAACCTCGACTCCCAAAACTACTCCGAGCAGACACTACAGCAAGCAAAGACAGAAGGGTGAACTTTGAATTAAGAAAAGTCAGAAGCTTACCGAACTGTCGACACGACGTCAGGCTCTAAACGAAGACCTACAAGAACAACCGACAAAGCCTAGGAAAATCTAGACAGACTCAGACAACATGACTAGAACGTCATGCACACTGCCCCATACGTGACCAGAGCGTCGTGTAGGCGACAGACACTGACCTCGAGTACAGCCACGAGAGGGCTAACCCGGGGGGTCACGACGCACAAGAAACGTGAAGAGAACTGTGAAGGGTCACGTGCCACATGACTAGAGTGCCCCACACTATAAGAACAGCTAGCTGCGTCCACTGACGTCTTATGTTGCGCCTACAAGCGTCTCATCTGCTATGCCCACAGTTAAGTAGAGACCAAGACACTGTCAGAACTAGAATAGTAACCAAGTCGCGAGTGACTAGATAGGGGAATGCCCGTCAGCGCCAGTCCAAAGCCCCTGACCACGTGTGCACACACTGACTTTTACCTAAGCCAGGTCTCTAGCTAGTTTTCTCCCCCCGTAGGAAGCAATGGTAACCACGGGAGCCGACAAAAACTAGCTTAAAAATCGTGAATCGGAAGTGCCCCGCTGTAAAAGCCATCACGCCGAAGCGTGTCGTAAGGCTACGACTAGTGAAGGTTCACAAGACACTGACTCCAAAACACAAGTGCCGAAGTACATACAGGTAAGAGTGCCCTAAAACACGTACTTCGAAGCACCAAAGGCAACACAGGAGACTGCCAATAGACTCAGGACAAGGCAACTAGACCTACAACTACAATGGTCCCTGAGTCCTATGACTCTGAGTCAGGATCGTCGCACAAAGTGGGACAAGCCACCAATCGATCTAATCCTAAGCCAAGGAAAATGACGCTCCGAGGAAATGACACACGGAGACCTGAGGGGACACCAAGAACCCTCAGTACACCTGAATACGTGAATCGAGATAAAACGGTACCTCGAAGCATCCAGAACCAATGTCTTGAGTTGGGAAGGCCACCGAGACACAACAAGACTTTCTATCAACCACTAGGTAAGCCCGGGTCGACCAGAACTAGACACGACACCGACACACTTACACATCCACTGCCACAACAACACAAACAAATAGAACCACCAAGAACATGAGCAGCTGAAGATGACAATACTCTGGGTAGAGCAACTTGTCAGTCAACTGCTAGGGGGAAACCCAACAATCAACAGATAGCCGCTACGCAACCAGAGACGTGGACAATGGTAGTTTCTAGATTGAGTCGTTAGGGTACTGTCGTAGTCTAGGAAAAGACCACAACCAGTCACCTAAGCTTCCGCTGTGGCAACTTCCAGCTCTTCTTCTTCCTCTAGTTCCTCTTCTATCATGCTAGGCACCTGGCACTGGTTGATCACTCGGATGTCGAGCGACCCGTCCGGCGGGATTGCTAACGAGCTTACCAATTTCGCCAAGGCGTTGACTTGGGCATTTTCTCCTCTGGCGACGTGGCCTATCTCGAGGAGGTAGAACTGCTCCATGAGCCTTTTCGCCTTAGCGTGGTAAGGGAGTAGTTCAGACTTCCGAACATCAAACTGTCCCTGGACCTGCTTGACGACTAGCAGCGAGTCGCCGAACACTTGTAACATTTTGATCTCCATTTACAAGACGACTTGGAGACTGATAATCAGGGCTTCATATTCTGCTTCATTATTCGTACAGGGTTTATTGATGCAGCAGGAGGTGTGCATCACTTCTCCGTCGGGAGATTTGAGGATGATGCCTGCCCCGACCCATACTTTGGTGCGTCTGGAGGGGGCTGTCTCCATTCTGGAAGCCCCATCGAAGTACAGCTGCCACACGGCCTGCTAGACCTGATCCGCTTCCAATATCTCATCTTTGGGCAACTCAGTGGCCAGTGGGGAGTCTTCAGGCACAGGATGCGCGGCGAAGAAGTCCGCAACGGCCTGCCCCTTGATGCCTTTTTACGATATGTAGGTGATGTCGAACTCCATCAGTAGCACAGCCCATTTGCCGAGACGCCCCCTCGGGACTGGCTGGGAGAGAATGTGCTTGATGGGGTCGGCCCGAGAGATCAGGCTTACTTCGTGAGACAGTATGTAGTGTCTCAGCTTCTTGACTGCGAAGACCAAGGTGAGGCAGACCTTCTCAATCGGAGTGTATTTGGCTTCTGCCCCCACTAATCTTCGACTGAGGTGGTAGTGAGCTTGTTCCTTTCCCTCATCATTGTTCTGGGCGAGCACTGCCCCCAGCGAGTATTCGGTAGCTACTATATAAAGGATGAGCGGCTTGCCTTTGACAGGTGCCCCTAGCACAGGCAGGGTCTTCAAATCATCCTTCAGTTGGTCGAAGGCGTGCTGGCATTCATCGCCGCAGTTGAATGGGGCATTCTTCATCATCAGTTTGTGGAAGGGTTGGCAGTGTCCGGACAGGTTAGAGATAAATCGGCGGATATAAGCTACCCAGCCCTGTAGGGAGCTCAGTTCTCCCAGGTTCTTTGGAGGCAGCAACTCCTGGATGGCTTTTATTTTGAGGGGGTCAATCTCTACCCTTCTATGCCGGACTATGAAGCCCAAGAATTTTCCACTAGAGATGCCAAAAGTGCACTTCATCGGATTCATCTTTAGCTCGTACTACCGGAGCCTTTGGAAAATGGCCCTGAGATCACTCAGATGGTCGCCCCTCTTCTTCATCTTCACGACCAAATCATCAATGTAACATTCGACCTTGCTATACAGCAGATCGTCGAATATCTTGGTCATCGCCCTCTGGTATGTAGCACCGACTTTTGTGAGGCCGAAGGGCATTCTGTTATATTGGAAGATCCCCTTAGGCGACCTGAACGCAGTATGAATCTGGTCATGCTCGGCTATCCATATTTGGTTATAACCAGATGAACCGTCCATGAAAGAAAGGGCCTCGTGACCGGTGGTTGCATCAATCATCACTTCAGTGATTGGCACCGAAAAGTCATCCTTTGGGCATGCTTTATTCAGGTCGCGAAAGTCCACGTAAATCCTGATCTGCCCATTCTTCTTCTTCACCGGGACGATGTTGGCCAGCCAGGTAGTGTATTGGTTTTCTGCGATGAAATCGACGTCTATGAGCTTGTCGACCTCCTTGCAGATCTGTTTTATCAGCTCCGGTCGAAAGAATTGATGCTCGACTGCCTCGATGGTCTTATTCCGACCGAAGTGGCCAGCTAGACCTCCCGCATGCATCTCCCAAGTGAGGAAGTCGCGAACTGAAGTCCGCGGGATACATAAGTGACTCCCCCGAAAAAGGTAATCGTCCTGTAATGTGTAATCAGGATAATCGCGGGACGGTCTTGCTTGGAGAGTGGTGTAGATCGGACCAAAGTCTAAACAATTCATGTATGCCTCCTTCATCCTATCCATCCCAACCACCTCCATACTCATAGTGGTCAAAAGATAAGCATGACAGGTCAGAGCGTTGGCCACCCAGTTCTCCGCACTGGCCTTGTGCTTCAGCACAAAGATATAATCCTGGAGAAACTCCACCCAGTGACTATGATGAGAATTAAGGTTCTTCTGGGCATGGAGATATTTGAGCACCTCATGATCAGAAAATAAGATTAACTCCTGGTGCAACAAGTAATGCCTCCAATGCCGAAGGGCCTACACAACTACGTAAAACTCCTTATCATAGGTGGAGTAACGCAGTCTGGCATCGCTCAATTTCTCGCTAAAATAAGCAATGGGGTTGCTCTCCTGACTCAATACACCAACAATACCTATCCCGGAAACATCGCATGAAACCTCAAACACCTTCGTGAAATCTGGAAGTCTAAGGATAGGTGCCTGAGTCATGCGCTCCTTGAGGAGCATAAATGCAGCTGAGGTGGCCCTTCATCCATTCAAACGCCCCCTTACGAATGCAATTAGTGATAGGGGCCATGATGGAACTGAAGCCTTGAATAAAATGATGATAGAAGGTCGCCAGTCCGTGAAAACTACGGACATCATGATGCGTACGAGGCTCGGGCCACTCCACTATGGCCCTGACCTTCTCTGGGTCGGCGGAGACTCCCTCGCTAGACACAATAAACCCTAAGAAGGTGACCTGACTAGTCATGAAAGCACACTTTGAGGGGTTAGCGTAAAGGCTCTCTCTCCGCAAGATAAGGCAGACCTACCGTAGATGGTCTAAGTGGGCTTCCCGAGTGCGGCTATAGATGAGGATGTCATCAAAAAAAACTACCACAAAGACCCCAATCATTGGTCGAAGGACCTGGGTCATCAGTCGCATGAACATGCTAGGAGCATTGGTCAACCCAAAGGGCATGACCAGCCACAAATAAAGAGCATCTTTGGTCTTAAAGGTCATCTTCCACTCATCACCTGGCCGGATCCTCACCTGGTGATGGCCACTGTTCAAATCGATCTTGGAAAATATAGTGGCTCCCGCCATCATATCAACCATATCATCTAAGTGGGGAATGGGAAGCCTATACTTTACCATGATCTTATTGATTGCACAGCTGTCGACACGCATTCTCCAAGTACCGTCCTACATAGGGGCAAGCAATGTAGGGACGGCACAAGGGCTCATACTCTCTCTCAGCAAACCTCTACCCATCAACTCATCAACCTGGCACTGAAGCTCAACGTGATCTGGGGGGCTCATCCTATAATGTGGCAAGTTGGGCAATGAGGACCCCGGAATCAAGTCAATGGCGTGCTGAAAGTCACGCATCGGTGGAAGACCCTCGGGTAACTCATCGGGAAACACATCAGAAAACTTTCGAAGGATATCAACAACCTCCGATGGGACATCACTCTCTGTATCTCTAGCCACCTCTCAGACTACGATGGCAAACATAGGGTCCCCTCTAACAAAGTCACGCTCCAACTCCTGGGAGCTGACTAGCATTAACCTCCTAGTCAGAGGGACACTCGGGGTGGGGACATCAGGGGGTAAGGTCGTAGCCTGAGCCGGCGATGGGGTACTAGACCCTGGAACACGTCTAGTGAGTCGCGTCATTTCGTCTAGGTCATAGGATCGTGTCCACATATCGAGTCTCATAGTCGTCCCGCATCATAAGGTGGATCATCGACACTGGAATTGCACCGACGCAAGGACATCGAGCTTCTTTGACTTAGATGAATGGTCTTGGTCGAGCCACTCGGTTAAGACCTCGGAAGGCCATGGGCACCGAGCTAAAGTGGATCATCGATGCAGAGATTGCATCGACGCAAGGAGATCTGGCTTCTCTGACTTAGTTAAAAGGTCTAGGTCGAGCCACTCAGTTAAGACCTCAGAAGGCCATGGGTACCGAGCTAAGGTGGATCATCGATGCTGGGATTGCACCAATGCAAGGAGATCGAGCATCTCTAACTTAGACAAAATGATCGATGTTGGGATTACACCGATGCATGGAGATTGGGCTTCTCTGACTTAGATGAAATGTCTAGGGCGGGCCACTCCGTTAAGACTTCGGAAGGCCATGGGTACCGAGCTAAGGTGGATCATCGACGCTGGGATTGCACCGATACAAGGAGATCGGGCTTCTCCGACTTAGACGAAAGGTCTAGGTTGGGCCATTCGATTAAGACCTCGGAAGGGCATGGGTGTCGAGCTAAGGTGGATCATCGATACTGGGATTATACCGACGCATGGAAATCGAGCTTCTCCGAGTTAGATAAAAGGTCTAGGTCAGGCCATTTGGTTAAGATCTCAGAAGGTCATTGGTACCGAGCTAAGGTGGATCATCGATGCTGGGATTACACCGATCATCGATGCTGGGATTACACCGACACAAGAAAATTAGGCTTCTCCGACTTAGACGAAAGGTCTAGGTTGAGCCACTCGGTTAAGACCTCGGAAGGTCATAGGCACCGAGCTAAAGTGGATCATCGATGCAGGGATTGCATCGACGCAAGGAGATCAGGCTTCTCCGACTTAGATGAAAGGTCTAGGTCGGGCCATTTGGTTAAGACCTCTGAAGGTCATGGGTACCGAGCTAAGGTGGATGATCAATGCTGGGATTGCACCGACACAAGGAAATCGGGCTTCTCCGACTTAGACGAAACGTCTAGGTCAGGCCACTCGAAGACCTCGAAAGGCCATGGGTACCGAGCTAAGGTAGATCATCAATGCTGGGATTGCACCGACGCAAGGAGATCGGGCCTCTCTGACTTACACAAAAGGTCTAGGTCGGGCCATTCGGTTAAGACCTCGGAAGGCCATGGGTACCGAGCTAAGGTGGATGATCAATACTGGGATTGCACTAACACAAGAAAATCGGGCTTCTTTGGCTTAGATAAAAGGTCTAGGTCGGGCCACTCGGTTAAGACGTCGGAAGGCCATGGGTACCAAGCTAAGGTGGACATCAACGTAGGGATTACATCGACGCAAGGAGATCGGGTTGCTTCTCCGACTTAGACTAAAGGTCTAGGTCGAGCCACTCGGTTAAGACCTCGGAAGGCCATGGGTACCGAGCTAAGGTGGATCAAGGTGGCTCAATTGAAGCGCTCCAAGATGCAATCCCGTTCGTTGTGGAATACTGGTTTTGGTTGATCGCCAAGCTGTGGGAGTGGCACTTGGTATAGCTTCAGGTGTCTCCCGTTAAGGGGTGAAAATTGGACTTTCCCCTGGTGGTCGGCGACAACATAAGCACCGCCTTCATAAACTTTCTGGACCACGTACGGTCCTATCTAATTTTCATTCAATTTGTCTTTGGAATTGTTCGCCATAACCTCTTTTCGTTTGACCATGACTAGGTCTCCTTTCTTGAATTCTCGTCCTCTGATGCGTTTATCGAAAGCGCATGCCATACGGGCCTGGTAGACCTGTATTATGTTTCTGCTATTTTGGGGCCCAAACATTTTTGGGTTCCAAATTACTCTATGTGATTCTTGATGCAGGTATGCCTGGTAGCCAAGCAAAATTTGTGGTATTTGGACAGTGGCTGCTCCAAGCATATGACGGGAGACAGGGTCAAATTTTGTATGCTGGTTTAAAAGAATGGACTACTTGTCACCTTTGGAGGCAATACCAAGGGTAAGATTGTCGGATTAGGAAAGGCAGGTAAGTGCTCTACCTGTTGTGTTGATGAAGTTATGCTGGCCCCCTAGATAGAAGAAAGGAGTCAAAATGTACAAACAGAAATGTATAACACATGGTTCATCTACAAAACCGAACTGGTTAATTACCTAATTAAAACACCCTCCATGCAAGATATTTGCTAAAGCTGTCGCTCTCAAGGGAGTGGGGCTCCATGCACCCACGTGGATGCACAGGTAACTAAGGTTAGTTCCTTCGTTTAGGTTTGCATCTCCACTCTCCTGTAAGTATATAACTGTGGTTAGTTGAATCATATTGGATGGGTGTTAAGTTAGATGATTTGTACTGTATCATGACTAACTCAGATTATAATTACACGGTATGAGATAACATGAGTCATTTAAATGGCTTAATTTGACTCGGATTAGATGATTCTGCCCAAGTCAATCTGAGTCGGATCGACCCATCCATGAATTCGACCTATCCTAACCATAATTTGCCGACTCAGTCCGAGCCGATCTATTCGGATCTACAAAAATTCGAGACATGATCCAGTCGATTCGGACCGAGTCACTCCTTCCTCTTTCTCTATCCTTCTCTGCGACCTCGTAAGCATGCTCCGGCGAGGATCCAACGATGGCGGCGAGGATCTGACGGTGGTAGACGAGATCTGACAGTGGTGACAATGATCCGGTCAAAAGAGACGTTGCCAACCATGACGAGAGAATGTCGGGGATGGGGCCGGGATGTCGAGGTGGGAGAAGAAACCGCCATCAGGTTGAGAGGGCGCCAGGATGAGAGAAGAAAGATCTACTGGGTGGGACGGGAGACGACCGAGTCGACTCGAGTCTCATACGGCTCGGACATATCGTATCGGATCAGAGCGACCTCGATCCGATACGGATCAGCGAGTCGACGAATCTTGATCCCAACAAGTTAACAAACTCGTGGTACAACTAAATCTGAACCAATAAAAAAAGAGAAATTTAAAGTACAAACAATGGGGTGCAACACGTACATATCATTCATCAATATATAAGTGTTTATGTTTGTTGCCTCCCCTTTTAGTTTATACATAAACTCTCATCTGCCGGACCGGCTCTTCCAACGTGTTCAGAGTGTCCCCCCCGGAATCAGAAGGTGGGTGCCGGATAATAATATGTATGGACCCTTCATTAATTAATTAATTAATTAACACGTTGTCGTTATAAACATGTGCTCATCATCCCTGCATTATAAAAAGGTGACGGGAATCCCGGGTGCCTTCACATGGCACGCCATGGCGCGACGCGTTTTAATTAGAAACCTACTTGAAATTATTATTCTATTTAATTCATATTCTAATGCGACGAGTATTTCAAACGGCCGTCCTGATCAGGCGCCGTGGTGCCGGCCGGCCTGAGTCGATCGACTAATTACCTACCACCACATGCCCTCCCCTTCTCTATACCCACGACGCAAACCGACGTCGGGCTCGCCGGCGGGGTACGGCAACGTGATTGGACTCTCAACGGAGTACTGCTTTGCGTGTCTGAATTATATGTTAATTTTTTTACGTCGAATGACATTATTTATTTTATATTTTTTTAAAAAAATAATAAATTTTCATATTAAATCATCTTGACGTGATATTCCATCATTCACAACCATACTCTATCAATCACACATATAGCGTACGCATTCACAAGTGAGATCTTGTTCGTGTAAGATGAGAGCTTGCATGTTTGATTAGCTTAAGTGTTGCAATTGGATAGCGAACTTTTAATTGGCCATCAATTCACCCCTCCCCTCTTGATTGCCACATTTTGGGACTCAACAAGAGGCATTTGTAGTAAGGCACCCATTTTTCACTTTCATGTGTTACTTCGTCGTTCACTCGGAGTAAGTGAGGTTGGTGGCATAGCTCTGCACCCTACGCGGTCTGAGGTTCCCTATGCTCATCATGATGTAGATGAATTTGGGTTGAGCTCATCCACATGGGAGAGTCAATTAGAGGTCAGCATTGTCAAATTTGGTGACAGACTCATCCACAGGAAGAAAGGACTAAAGAACGTTGTAATCAAATTTGGGGTGGACTCATCTACAATGAGAAGGACGATTAGAGGACGGTGCCATTAAGTTTGGTGGTAGGCACATCTACATGATTACGACGATCGAAGGACGGTGTCTTAAAATTTAGGATGAGCTCATCTACACGGGAATGGATGACCCAAGGCGGGGAACATTAGATTTCATGGTAGATTCTCCCGAAAGGAACGCGCAACAAGTCTAAGACACGATCCATTATTTCGGGATGTGATTCTGCCAAACATGTCACGTGGGAGCATCATTGAGAAAAAGAGGCGTAGAAAAGAAGCAACGTGCAAAGGGCAGAGAAGTAACACCAAGGTAAGCCGTTCCATCCATGTGTCTATAAAACCTGCCATGTACACCATAAGCAAAGGGGCAGGTGTGCACACAAGTCACCAGGTCACCAAGTCTCATCACCACCCTCTTGGTCATCTCTCCTCCCTCCTAAGGCGAATGCCCCTAGGAGGCCTCATAGAGCTCTGCAAGGTAGTGCTCACCTCACCACGCGACGCTCGCCTAGCCTTAGTGGCATGGTGCTCCTTTGCTGAGGAAAAGAAGACGATACTAATAGAGAAGGAGCCCAGCTAACAGAGGCACGCCACGCTCTCTTCTCTCCTCTGGTAGCACTCTTCGTCATCCTCTAGCCTTGGCTTCGCATCCCCAAGGATCAATTAAAGCTCCACCACGTGGGTCTCTAGTGCCCTCCTCTCGTCCCAGCCTCGATGTCATTCCGCCCTCCTCCACTCTCCTTTCCCTCTCTCTTTCCACCCTCTCGCAGTCTATCTCACCTCATCGTATGGAGAGAGAAAATCCTCAGTTCTAGGATGTAACATCCCAGAGTTCTGGGAACCGATAACTCGATACAAGTAACGAATTACCGCCACCAAGAACTGGGGATGCCACCCAAGAGGCTGATGAGGCCCCTGAAAGGTTGGAGGAGTTGTTGAGGAAATGAATAACGAATTGAAATACACAATGCGCAGATTAAATTAAAACAGTTATAATTAACTGAAATATGGAAGCATTTGAAATATATATAAATATCAGAGTGGTAGACAAATATACACTAGTCTAGGACTGCCAAAAGAACAAGTCCACCATAGAACAACAAGCCCAAAAGTACAACTACACGGGGCATACCCTGGCCAAAAGTACAAAAAGGGCACCACTGACTCAGCTGGCTGCTAGACGCGGTCTGGAAAAGCACGTGGAGCTGCGGTCGGTGGCTGCGGCGGCTCACCTAAAAAGTAGAAGGGTGAGTCACAACCAGACTCAGTAGGGGTCACGCGGATCCCTACCTCGCAACTATCAAGCAGGCATGTAAATATAAAGCAATTAGAGCATGTATTTATGTAATTAAACAAGCATTGACATCAATTAAATCACATGAGCTCGAGGACGTGGACGTGAAGGTCCCCTCACTCTCGACCGGGTTATAATTTTCAGAGGGGAAAAGCCGGGTCCTGTCCCAGAAACTCAAGTTCGAGGAATCCCTTTCATCCTCAGCCCCTCAGAGGGTTCAGGCTCCAGCTCAGAAGCTAAATCGGGCGGCGTCCCTTTTATAATCGCTTCTTCTGATGAAGAAGAAGAGCCAACCAATCCTCCAGTGCGCGAGGGGGAATCAGACAAGGCCGGCCCCTCTGATGGGGTCGATCCTGCAAGCCAAGCAGGCCCTTCTAATGAGGACCACCAGGATGAAGCTTTGCCACCTCCGGAGGAGTCTCTAGCCCCGCTGTTCCAAGAAGATGCGGAAGGCTAGAACACTGAGGAGTGCCCTCCTAAAAAGCGGGAGAAATCTCGCCAGACACCGAAGACCTTGGAGGAGATTATCCCGCCGTTTGACAAGACTCGTGCTCGGGCGGACCGCAAGATCATTCATCATATGAAGCAGTTCCGGACAAATGTCACCATCTGGGAGGCCATTGCCTGGAGCAAAGATCTCAGGGAGGCTCTTGTCAAGATACTTCAAGACCCGGAGGCTTATGAAGCCCATGTCGTAGAGCTGCGGGCCCAGGCATACGAGGCACTTACAACCAGCATCTCCTTTACGGACAAAGGCATGTTGCTCTCCTCTCCGTGCCACAATCGCCCCTTATATATGCGAGGGACGATTAATGGGCACGATGTGAATCGCATCTTGGTTGACGCTGGAGCAGCCATTAACATCATGTCTTTGAAGACTTTCAAGTCTTTATATTTGGCGCCTTACTTGCAGAAGGTGAACGCGGTCAAGATCTCGGGATTCAATCAAGATTCCGAGGAGGCGCTAGGTCGCGTTGAAGTCAAATTGGCTTTGGGCGAGTTTGTCACCCAAGCCACGTTTTACATTATCAACGCCGACACATCTTATAAGGTGCTGCTCAGGAGACCCTGGCTCCATGAAAATTGGGTCGTCCCATCAACTCTGCACCAGTGCATTAAATATGCCAAGGGAAGGGAGCAACATACGGTCTTTGCAGATCATGCTCCATTCCACCCAAATGAGTGCCACTTGGCCGATGCTTCCCTATATTTTGGGGAGCCTACTTTAGCCATCCCTGAGCCTTTAAAGGACAAAGGGAAGTAAAAGGTGAACTATGAAGTCGAGGAAGGGCAGCTATTCACTGTCAATCAAGACATAGTAAAGCTGCATAGGCTTAGCCTCCAGGCCACTTCCAAGCCGACTCAGCCGGAGAGACGAGGTGTTGACTTTGAAGCCAACCTCATCAGTCAGGTCATCGACCGAAGCATCTCCTTACCGCCCAAGTGCTTCCAGCTCTCATCCCAACGGGAAGAGTACGAGGTGGAGCAGTTGAAGACCTTCACAGCCTCCTATCCGCAGAGAAGAAGGAGCAACAATGGCAAAAAGATGCACAAGCCGATCATCTTTTACAAAGGTGACTTAGTCCCACCGTGCCCTCCTGAAGATGATTTCGGTTGAGATACTCCCACCGATGTGGCGCCAGAGCCAGTTCAGGAGATGGACGACATGCCGAAGCACATTAGGGAAATGTGTAAAAAGCAACACATCCCGCAAACTCAGGACCCCGCGCGAGCGGCATACTTCCATCAACTGTGGAACCCTCCGTAGGTCCGGGGGCAACCTCCTTTCTCCCGCAAAGACACGCAGGGACTCGGCTATGACCAGGAGAGTGACTTCGAGGTCTGTTTCGCAGTCAATGCCATAGGACTGCTACCTCCTCATCACGGGCAAGCTGAAGTTGAGCCCAAGACTGATGACTCTGTAAGGGGGTAGAGTGCCCTCCATGGGGGATGAGGGAGGGGGGGTGGCAGGGGCCAATTGGGTTTGAATGGTGGGGGTTGGGTGGCAAGGTGTAGGGGTGATGGTCGGGGTAGGAGATGACGGAAGTTGTGGGGGTTGGGCTGTTGGGGTGGCCTTATGTGGGCTAGGTGGGGATAGAGGAGTTGTAGTGCTCCTCGGGCTGTGACTTTCCTGGTAGGGGGAGGAGGGACGGGGTGCGTAGGACTTCCTAAGCTCGGCCTTCATATCCTCCCAAATGTTAATCGGGGCTTGCCCGTGGATCCTCCTTAAACCCTCAACCATTAGCCAATGAGTTTTGACTTGTTTGGAGAGGTGCATTTTGGCTAGTCTCACTTTCCTCTCTTCGACCGGGGGGTACCAATCAAAGTATTGGTCCATCAAATCCTCCCAATCTAGATATACACCAGGGTTGTAGGATCCCTCAAAGGTAGGGGTTTTGACTTTCAAGAGCGCCAAGGGTCATTTGGATTTTTTCGGGGGTAACTCTCATTCTTCCTTGGTGTGGGACTACTTCCCTCAAGTTTATCGAGTTGGGTAGTGATATCATCAAGCTGCATAAAAATGTTAGGCATGGCCTCTATGAGGGAGTGGATGCAGTCAACGTTGTTACCCACGGGGCTTCCATGGGGTTTGGGATCAATTGGGAGAGGCGAAGAGGACGGGTGTGATTGGTTTGAGGTAGCCATACAAATGGAGATGATGCATGTGGGGAATGAATGCAAACGCCCTAAGACTAGACTTGTAGAGACAAGTCTAAAACTTACTCTGATACCACTTGATGTGGCAGAGTCAAGGATGATGTGGGGATTACTTGATGCGTCTAGGACCTAGACCTGCAAGCATACACAGATGGGTAATCGGATTCACGCCGGTGGGCTCACTCGCGCAGTGCACACTATCACTCGCAGACAAACCGTGGATGGTGGCGAGGGTCCGGGATTGGACCTTGATGTTCCTCGGGTCGTGGCTTTGCTTGGTCGTACCCCTAAGTGGCTGGGGTTCCCAAATTGTGGTCGGTCGGCACGCCATGGGCGTGGGTGTGAGGGGGGATGCTCGCCTCTCACTCCATAGTAGGCACACAATACGTGGGGTATGGGACGGGTGCTCACCTCACCGTCCGATGGGCATTGAGATATAATACTAAACAAGTAAAAGTCAACCAGCAGGGGGAGACCAGACGCTCACCTGACTAGTGTGAAGACACCGATCCCGATCGGAGACGAAAGCGAGCGGGAAAGCATGGGAACACAACCCACACGCTGCGCCGATGCCGCTTGACCCGTGATAATTTTAATACAAAACTACGCCTCTCGCAGGAGTGTAGCACCAAAAAATTTATTAGATAAAATAAAGGGTAATAAATAAGAAAATTACTTTGGAAATTATGGTAGGTCAAGTTTTAACCAATTTATAAAAATCTAAAAAATTCATAATCATGTAGAGGACTAAAAATTTAGACAATTTATCTTCTGAGTCGAACCCTAAATAAAACTGTAATCAAGTTGAATAAATGGTTTTAGGGCTAAATTCACGTTTAATCTTATCAGACCTTAGATCACCAAATTTAGACCCAAATCTTGACGAATTAAGCCCAGATAGGACCCATTTGAACGGCCTTGATCTGTAGCTCGTTTCCCCTCTATTAGGGCACTGAAACCCTAACCCTGGGAGTCAAATTTCTGGGATAATGGCAACGGCAGACTGGGTCAAGCGCGAAATCCACGTGTGTCGGATCCTAGGACTCTATCCAGTCTATTGGGCGTTCCCAGATCGATTACTACTATAAAAACAAACCCTCGACCAAGGTAGAAACCCTAGTTGCTGCGGCGGCCGATGAGGAGCACGATCGAGGGTAAATTCTGGGGTGTTCTTTAAGGTTGTTCTTCGCACGTCCGGTGACCAACGCCCTCTTCTTCCTTGATTTAAGGTAGGTTCTAGCAGACTAAATCTCAAGTAATATATACCATTGGAAGCATCTCTAAGCCCTCTTTCTTTTGATACCAAAAGCCCTAATTCCTGTTCAGTGTAGTACGTGTATTGCTTGATTTAGTCGAAGCTTGTCAAAACTAGGGCAAAGCATGTTACCTTCTTTTATGTCCATTAAATGTTAGGTTTAGCAGGCTTAAAGATTTAAATTAATCGTGTTATGTTGTGCATCTTTTCATCCCCTTTCTATTGGTATGCATTTGCCTAATTTTTATGCCTTATAACACATGAATTTCATGTTACAAGTAACGTTGTCGAAGTTCGCCGAAAACCGGAATGGCGAACGGGTTGCGGCCCTAACATAAACTGCCCAGGAGCTTAGCGGCCCCGCGATAGACCGCAAGGTCTAGGGCTGCGGTTCTCTAATGACCATTTTCTGTGCGTACTGTGTTTGGAACCCCATATCCATTGGTGATCCTATGATAGATCGCAAGATCTGGGCTTGCGACCCTATTTTAGGCCGCCTGTCAACCCCTAGTGACTGCGCGACAAATCGCCAGGCCCTGTCTAGCGACTCGGGCTAGACCGCCTATGTCACGTGGTTTTGGTTATTCCATATTTAAGCATGTTATGATTCTTGTTAAACACCTCTATAAGTGGGATAGAAACCCACAATTTAATTGTAATGTATGAAACCTGTTTAATGATAATCATGACTGGATTTTTTTTCCTTGTGCTGTTCCAATCATATTCCCTTTTTCTACAACAATTGATAAAGCATAATTGTGATCATTGCTATATTGGAAAACAAAAAGGAAATTCTGAAAATTATTAGGATTGTTTAACAGTAGATCCACTCCAGTGGTGCTGACTGACTGCTATACATTATTTTTCGAAGTGTTATTAAACCTAAATTCTTGTAATAGTTGGGACTCTCCACCGGATACTCCTTCCATCGGATTAGGACCACTATTATAAGACCTCCGTCAGTCCCCGTGAGCATGGGATCCCCACCAGCACGTCGGGACAGGTTGTACCCCCAAATCCTGCACTTATCGACTATACCGGATCGCTTGATTTTGCAGCCAAAATCGAGACTATCGCTATTCTTAATCGCGGCCCATATGGGACCATTTCAGTCATTGCGCGGCCTTGATGCGACTGTCTGAGCTTGAACCGGCCTAGTGAGGACCGTTTGTGTTCCTTAGCAGTCTAGTAGTGACCGCGTACCTTTTGTTGTGGCTCAGGAACTTTTCTTCTGCTTGACGGCCCACTATGGATCGTGTTTCTTCTGTAAACGGCCCATATAGGACCGTTTGTATCATTGACCATGGGCTTTGTCCTTTGGCCCTGTAACGATGCTAGCAGTCCAGTATAGACCGCTTGATTTTATGCAGCTTTTTATTGACCGTCTCAGAGTTCTTACGATCTTCATTTGACCACGACTGTTTATCATGCGGTCTCCTATAGACCGTTTATTTTCTAGCTTTCGATATAGCCAGTGGCATCATTACTACAGTCCTGGTATGACCGCCGTAGCCTGTGCGGCTTCCGTCAAGACTACCTCTTAGCCAGTTTTCGAATCTGTTAATTTCGTGGTTTATTGCATGTTATTCCCTTTAGCCTCTCCAAGCTATTCTATGTCGAGAATGTGACCTTGATGGGTCTACATCGTAATCCTCTCCTTGCAAGTCATTCCCTGTAATGACTTATATATGTATATTCTTTCTCGTTAAAGAGTTTATTCTTGGAAATCCTTCAAGAAATATAATTTCCTACATGTATCGTCTTTGCTACATAGCTTGACCTTAGAACTCTTGGCCATTAAATATTGTGGATGTCTAGATTTCGTGGGATCTCTGATCCAACCAATCAATAACAAGGTAATCATTTTAAAGGGCCCAGTCTGGTTCTGGGAGGAGCGTCCGAAGTGTACTTGTACCCCGGGGAGGTGTAATAACTAGGTGTGGCATTACACCGACTACTATCTAGCATGTGAGTCTACGACATTCCACATTCTCGTGAACCTTGCTATACATACTTGAAAGCGTGAAGTACTTACTTGCGTGACTCGACTTGACTTGACTTGATATATGACTTGCAATGTCTTGACTTGCAATGTCTCAAATCCTATATCATGTCAGTTATCTTGTGATCATGCCATTTATTTAGTCTGCTTATTTATTTTTTAACGCATCATTCACGTATATTCATGAAATGGCTAATTACTTAAATTTTACCTGGTGATAGAGTGTAATTCCTACTGAGCTTCTCGCTCACTCCCTACTTTAACATTTTTCAGGTGACGCACTAGATGGAACGCTTGAAACTGGGGTCGAGTCAGCGTGATCGAGTGAACCTGGAACTTAGAGACTGGAGTCTCCTCTTTCTTATTTATTGGTGTTCTTAGCACTGCCAGACTTCCAGCGGGAGAGGCTGACTGCCATGGGGTTCGCCCCATTCCTGAGTATTGAGGTGTGTCAGTTTGACACACCTCTGCTCTATGCCCTGCACGACCGCTGGGATCCAGCGAGTCAGACCTTCCTCTTCTCGTGGGGGCATATGGTCCCCACGCTGGAGGATGTGGCCAAGCTCACTGGCCTACTAGTGCATGGGCTATCGGTTAGCGGGACTACCTTTCCCGACTACCGGGGGATGGCTCGGGAGCTGCTAGGCCTAGAGCTTCGGCACCCCGAGAGGCAGTCGACCCTCCTCCCTCGGGCGAGTCTACAGGACAGCCTAGGGTTGAGACGGGCGGGTCTAGCAGTTGGCAAGGAGCTGGAGTAGCACCTGCAGCGCCTGGTGGACCTGGCCAGACCGAGAGTAGCCGCGCAGCCGGGAGCAGAGGCCGACCGAGTGCTACGACGCTTCCTGATGCTGATGTTCGGTCAGCTCCTTTTCTCCACGTGGGCGGACGCGATGAGCTGTCGCTTCCTCCCTTTCCTCGAGGAGCTCGACCACGTGGGTGACTACGCCTGGGGAGCGGTAGTCCTAGCTTTCCTGTTCGACACGCTGAGTTCGACGGCGCGCCAGACCATGCTCGGGGGCTTCTCCCCCTTACTCTAGGTACGACTCCTTACCCTGGTTTTGACCACTTGATTTCTATATGTTCTCTAAATGCTGACGCACTACTGTGATGTAGGTTTGGGCCTATGTTGACCTGCGGGCACTAGGCAGAGGGGAGGAGGCCCGCCCTGGGCTTCTCCCGATAGCACGGAGGTGGGTAGCACCTCGAGACACCAGCTCCCTGAGGTGACAGGTCAGGGAGTTGCAAGACGACATAGACGCTCTGCCGTACGTCTCGGTATGATTCTAAACTCAGACTCTCTGATTAAATGCATTCCTATTTGATTATGATGCTGATGCAATTTTCTCATTTTTACAGGTGCGGTGGACGCCTCATAGAGAGGAGGGCCAAGCGGACCAGCCGTGGGTGGTCGGGGCCCTCGCCTTTGCCGGCCGAGACGTGTGGCTTCACTGCATGAATGTGGTGGAGCCACTGTATTACAGATTGGTGATGAGGACTGTCGGGGTTGACCAGCCCACGGTGGAGTTCCCGGCGCCAGAGAAGGAGGGGGAGCGGGTTTCGAGGTCAGTGAGAGGCCTGACCACAACATTTGATTGGACTTCGAGGAATGCCATGCAGGTCGCTGATTGGATGGCCCTTGGGCGAGCGGTGACTGCCCGGGTAGAGAGTGATGCGGCATACTACACCGCGTACGCACGACACTACCGGGACCAGGTGTTCCGGGGAGCCCACTGACCAGTATAACTTCTTTAACCTTGAACTCTTTCCAATTATGATTATGATTTCTACTCAATAATGTGCTAACACTTGGACTTCTAAATGCAAACCGACCCCGAGGGACGCCTTGCAGAGCTGACAGGGCTCCTCACGGCGATGATTCGGGAACGAGACGAGGCCCGACAGGCCTTAGCCCTTTTGCTGAGTTTTTCTTAACTGATGTATTACTATTATGCTAAGATGCGACTGACCTGGAGTTTTGATTTCAGTGGGGGGAGGAGGCCCAGAGGCAGGGGGCTGACGCTCCATCTTCCTCTACGGCACAGACTCCTGCCAACCGGGCAGAGCGGGAGGCAGAGTTCCGACGGATGGTGGATTGGGCCAAGGTGGCCGAGGCAGCGCTCGCCGAGCGAGTACGTCCTACACTTCCCTTTGTGAATTATGTTCTTATATTAAAATGCAGTTGACTAATGGTGAATGCATGTGTGCACATCATGCCCCTCAAAACCTTCAAGACTTTATATCTGACCCCCTACCTCCAGAAGGTTCAGGCGGTCAAGATATCCGGTTTCAATCAGAATATCGAGGAGGTCCTCGGCCAGGTGGATGTTGACTTGGTACTTGATGATTTCACCTCTAAGGTGACCTTCTACATCATCGACTCCAGCACCTCCTACAAAGTGTTGCTGGGCAGGCCCTGGCTTCATGAAAACTGGGTTGTCCCCTCAACCCTCCATCAGTGCATCAAGTACATCAAGGATGGGGAGCAGCAAGTAGTTTTTGCAGACCTGTCTCCATTCACTCCAACAGAATGCAACCTGGCTGATGCAGCTCTCTACTTCAAGGGAATCATCCCTTTTCTCGTGATTAAGAGCAAGAGCAATGGCTGGCTCTCAGAAGAGGAGGAGGACGACCTCTTCTCTGTTGATGAGGAGAAGGCTAAGCTTCACCGACTGCACCTTAGCGCCAAGTCAACCACAGACCGCCCTGAGAGGCGCAAAGTCGATTTCGAGGCTAACCTCATTAGCCGAGCGATCGACAAAAGTATACGCCTGCCATCGAATTGTATCCAGCCCATGTGTGCCTCAGACGAGCACAGGGTCGAGCAGCTCACGACGTTCATCGTCACTTATAAGTTGCAACACCGGTCCAAGAGAAGCGCTAGAAGGGACAAGTCCATCATTTTCTACAAAGGAGACATGGTCCCTCTGGTCCCACCAGAAGATGACTTCGGTGGATCCAAGCGAGCCGACAACGTCCCTGAAGCCGTTCAAATTCTAGGAGACCTATCACCTCGCATCCAGGAGATATGCTTCAAGCAGCACATTCCTCTGTGGCAGAGCTCTGCACAGCAAAAGTATTTCCAGAATCTCTGGACACCCTCACAAGTCTGGGGGCAACCCCCATTCTCCCAGAAAGACACTAGAGGTCTCGGCTATGATCGAGACCCAGACTTTTGTGTCTACCACGTGGTCCATACTATAGGACCGGTGCAGCCAGCCACCGACCCAGTTGTCGCCAACACCAAGTTCGACAGCTTGGGAGACGAGGGAGAGGAGATTTTAATCTCACTCACAACCAGGACCAGTGCCCCAGTTCCAGCACCTAACGAGGCATCCTCGTCCATCCATGAGGATGTCGAGACGGAGGAGACTCCCGTGGCCTCTCAGCCAATTAAAGAACCTAGCTCACCGCACTTTACCCATAAGGAAGGTCCCCGGGACAAAGATTGTGAGGCGTCATCGGTGTTGGCAGACAACCCCAGCCAAGCCTCCGAGATGCCAACCGACAGCTACCAGTCTGACATGTACGGCCCGGGACAACCTCTGTCCGGACCCAGTAGCGACAGCCTTCCAGTCCCATCCACTTCAACTATCAACTCCGAGGACCTGCGGGTGTACGAAGCCGACACCGACAATGAAAACTTTATCGACTTTCAGCCTGCACCTCCTGAGCTGGAGGATGGTGGCCAGGCAACCGTCGATGAACTTGTCAAAATCAATCTGGGTGAAGATGGAGCCCCTCAGCTGACATTCCTCGGTGCTCTCCTCAACGAAGCAGAGAGACAAGACTACAAGCAACTCCTGCTCGAATACAAGGACTACTTTGTCTAGATGTAAAAAGAGATGCCGGGGTTAGATGATGTGACACAATCTCAGACCTACGCAAACAAGCACAATTCGCAACCCGAACGGGCTGATAGTGGCAGCCTACTCACCCGACACTCACCAAAATCTGGGGTGACTCAGTGATGCCGAGGGGAGGATGTGAGGGCTGGTCCCTTGCTGGTAGAGGGCCAGCAAGGCCAGAGGGTCTCCCAAAGGGCGCTCCTCGCGCCAATTTCCGTCTAGGGTTAGGGTTTTCGGTCTTTCTTCCTCTCTTCGTGGGAGGTCTGTTGTTCCTTTTTTGTTTTTTTTTTGTTTTTGTTTTTTTTTTTGGCGCCGTCCTGCTGCCGTTTGCTTAGTGGTGGGACGAGATGGAGATGGAGAGCTCGCGGAGATCCCTCGACAGATCGAAGGAGCCGGGGCTGCTCAAGAAGCCCCGCTTGGCGGAGGCCGGGGAGCGGGACCCCCGAGGCCGCCTCGGTGCGAAGGGACCCAGCGCCGAACGGGACAGGCCCTTCCTGCCGCGGGGGGGGCCGGCGGGTGGCGGCCCGGCGGATCCGAGGTTTAGGGTGAACGAGAGGGAGAGGGAGCTGGATCAGGCGCCGTCGGGCTACCCGGGGACCTCTTCGTATCAGCAGCAGCATATGCAGGAGTTGGCGGCGCGGTATAAGACGGCCCTGGCCGAGCTCACCTTCAACTCCAAGCCCATCATCACCAACCTGACGATTATCGCTGGGGAGAACCTGCACGCCGCCAAGGTGATCGCGGCCATCGTCTGCGCCAACATCCTCGAGGTGAAACTGACCTTCTGTTTGATCTCTTTTGAGTTGTATTCGGGATGCCACTTGTTCGGCTGGAGTCTCACTCCTTTTTTGTCACCCTTCTCTTCCCCTTCTTCTTTCTCTCTTGCGTGAGGGCGCACAAAGGGAGCAACTTTTGGTTAAAACTGGACAGGGTCACGATACTTGTAGTCGTATATCGATGGAGAAAAGGGAAAATAAGGACCTCATGTTGTATGCGGGAAATACCTGAAAATTAGTGAATGAATTGAGCTTTTTCTCTTCCACTTAGTGGGTCTTGCGAAGTATGCGACAAGTGATTTGTGAAAGAAGATTTGTGTTTTTCTTTTTATTTGATCAACATCTGGGCAACTGACCCTGGATTCACAATATACTATCTTGTTGCAGTTTCAATCTAACTAACTTCCAGTGGTTTCGGCTTAACGCCAGGGAAATCGTATGCTAACACGTGAGATGGCTTACTTGTGATTGATGTATTTGACGTCTGGCATGGCTAATTGTGGTGTCTGCTTGAATATCTCCGGCCTGAAAAGGTCTATACCAGGCAAATATTCATGAACAAGGGGCAGGTTATCTCCACTCGGGATGTCTAATGGAACAAACGGAAGGGGTTCATCACAACCTAGTGGCAATGGGCAGGCAATATGATGGCTTCTAGAGCTTGCTGTTTTCGTATTCCACACTTGACATTTTACTTGGATGCTTAATAGATATATAACTTTTCATCAGCTATTCTGATACTTCTGTCTGGGGGGATGGGATTCAGCTAAGTTAACTTGAGAATGACCAACCTGCTGCAGGAGGTGAGAGGAAGGTTGTAAGAGAAAGCTTCCTCCCTTTTATGCACATCAATTTGACAATAAAATGCAGAAATGAAATTCAGCTACAGTGGATGCTAATGTCATGTCATCTACCAACCATTGCATTATTTATCATCATTTGGCCAAGGATTGATTTTATCAAATGCTTTCCTTGCACATAATTTCGAAGAAAAGGTACAGTCGATGTCGATGTAGTTGGCCAAGCATGTCATAATGGCCTTATTCAACCTGTTGGCAGTTTGTAAACTAATAATCCTGTAAGTCCCTCCTTGTTTGTTTTTATTGAAGAACTATTCAAATTTTAGAAATGCATCATTTTTATTAGCTAAGAAAAATAACCATGAGAATCTTGAAAAGTCATCAACTATGACAAACCCAAATCTTTTACCATTCAGGCTCTGAGTTCTAGTAGGACCGAAGAGGTCCATGTGCAAGTGATAACATAGTCAGATCTCATCAAAGTGATGCAGGCGATCTGAGCCAAAGAGAGCACTATGAGATGCCCTCATCAGCGATACTCCCTGGCTCAGGCCGACTGTGTCCTGACTCCGGCGCTGCTTCGGGAGCTGGAGTTGTACCCCCTGTTGCCACAGGGTACAGGTTTTGTTGCTTCCTTAATTTGCTTTCTTACAAATGATGCTTGACTCGATTTTGCTTTACTTCCAGGAGCACTTGAGCCTTGGAATTGGACCTTCGAGATCGTGGAGTTGTCACTGAGTGCTCCCCGCCCCGTCGACCATGTGAGTCTGGGGGCTGACCAGGCGTCGGTCGTCTCCCCCCTAGCTGAAGTTGTATTTGCTCCAGGGAGGCTGCAGTACCCGATTCTCACTAGGGTTCCTTTGGTGCGCCCACCGGCGACATCCGCTGCAGCGGGGAGAGGCTCGGTAGCGAGCGGAGGTCTTGCTTCCCCGACGAATCTCGTCGAAGAGGTTTTCGGTGCGGTTGGCGAGGGCTCCGACATGGCTAGTGGTCATTGTGCACCCTTGGCTGATGATGAACTAGCGTCTATGAGCGCTCGTCGTCGGTCGAGGAAGTGAGCGAGGAGTCCTTCCCCCAGTCGGATTCGTGCTCCGCCTCCCCCGGCATTTGGGCGTCCTTCAGTTGCAGCTGTGCCTCCTCCGACGTCGGGCAGATTGGTGGCCGCCCCCGTTGCGTCAATACCTCTGGCGCGGGGGCGTAATAGGGGCAAGGCCCCTGCTGTCGACGTGGGTGCTCCTGCTTTATTGGCGCCTCCGCGCTGTAGCTCATCCTCGCCTCTCTAGGCCCAGCACCCCGTGTTGCCCGGGCATGCCACGATTATTGATCTTATGGGGAAGACCGTTGAGTGGCACAAGCCCTACGGTGAGTTTGGTCCCGAGGCCGAGGAGGAGGTGACAGTGAGGGCGGCGTGAAGCGTCTGCATGGCGGCGAGTGCCTTCGGGATCTAGAGGCTTCATTTCCAAGGCCTTGCTCAGATGCTGGCATCCAGCTAGGCCGCTCAGGCCGAGTCGGAGGCATGTTCGGAAGAGTGCAAGTCAGTTCTGAACGCGCTGCGCGAGTAGCTCCATCAGCAAGAGCTGGCTCTTACCGAGGCGGAGCGCGATCGGGATGCCTTCCGGGCGCGTGCCGATGGTGCCAGTGAATCGGCCTCCAAGTTGGGGAAGCAGTTCCAGGCTTCGGAGACTCGCCCTCAGGTGGCCGAAGCCTAACTGGCCAAGGTGCATTCACTGCTGGCATCCACGGGCGAGGAGGCAGTGGAGAGCTTCCGATCCTCGCCGGCTTACCGGCAGGAGTTGATGGAGGTGGCTCTGGAATTTTACGGGTCGACCGGCGACCGGGGCTTCCACGAGGGCTGGATCGTCACCGTGAAGGTTACTGCAGTGAGCCTGGGATGTGAGGTCCCGGCTCTCCTTCCTCCTTCGCCGGCCTACGATCTAGAGGATGACAAGGACGAGCAGGATTCTACTCGTGCTGATGCTGGGGGCCCGGTGTTGATGGCGAGCAGGGATTGCGGCGTGCCTGCGGACTCCTCGGTGGCGGAAGCTCAGATCGTGGAGTTAGACGGTGTCTCCCCTCCTGCCGATGCTGCTGCTGCACGTGAGCCCATTGAGCCTGGGTCACGTGCTGATGTATCTGGGGCGAGCCTTTAGAAGGCCGCCCGTACTTGCACGTTTTTTTTGTCTTTACTTTCTTCTGCTTCTGCCTAAGGGCAGTTTTCCCTTTTTGATGTATCCCCTCTACTTAGCAATAGAAAGGCTTACTTCCTTTTGTGAAATCTTGAAAATCTCTTCTTCCCTTTGTGAATTATGTTCTTATATTAAAATGCAGTTGACTAATGGTGAATGCATGTGTGCAGGTGACAAAGCTAACCGTCGCCATCGGTGAGGGCGACCAATTACGAGAGGAGCTTGTACTGGCGCAGGACGAGGCCGCCCGCCTGCACGAGGAGCTGGCGTAGGGCTTCAACCTGAGAGAGGAGGTGACCCGCCTACGTGGGGAGCTAGAGCAGAGCATCCACTCACGAGAGTCGGCGGAGTGTGACCGTGCTGAGGCGCAGGAGGAGGCAGCCCGCCTGCGAGAGCGGTTAGCACAGGCCAGACCGTCAGACTCGGTGGAGATGGTGGTCATCTGGGCGGAGGTGGAGTGACTCCGGACCACGACCTCGGAGCTGGAGCATTTTCGCCAGGAGGCGTTCGAGCTACGTGGTGAGGTGCGGGCCTACCGAGAGATGAGCTGCTCCCACAGCACGATGAGTGGTAGTCGTGCGGCCCCAAGCGGCAGTCAGGCTACCCATGGCTCCGTTGGGTGCTTCCTCGCGACTTCCTCTCAACGACAGAGGAATGAGGAGGAGGACCGGCGCCGACGGTGAGAGAGAGAGGAGGGAGTGACCTCTATGATGGGCCCGCCATCGAAGAGGCAAGAGGGAGGCGGAGATAGTGACAGGCCAGAGGGGGTGGCCTGATTTGCTTTGTGCTCCTACACTTGTACATGATGTGACATGATAGTGACCTAGCTTGTCTTTTTTCTTTTTGATGATTTTCTTATGTAATGCATGTATGTATGAAAATATGCAAATTCGGACCGTGGACGACTTACGGGTGAGACACACGGGAGGGGTGAGGCACGCCAACTCTACGAGAGAGACGACGTGAGAGGAGAGAGACACATCGACCCTACGAGAGAGACGACACGAGAGGAGTGAGGCACGCCGACCCTATGAGAGAGACGACGCGAGAGGAGGGAGGTACGCGGACTTTACGAGAGAGACGACGCAAGAGGAGAGAGGTACGCCGACTTTACGAGGGAGACGACGCGAGAGGAGAGAGGTACACCAACTTTACGAGAGAGACGACATGAGAGGAGAGAGGTATGTCGACTCTATGAGAGAGACGACACGAGAGGAGAGAGGTACGAGCTTCAAGCAACACAGCAAAGGATGGACGGCCGCTCTCAGGCCGCACAAGGATTATGCGGCTAGTTTTAGGCCATATATAGTGGTTGTGCGGCCCATAACCGGCTGCATGACGTAATGAACCCTCCACACATATGCGGCCAACTAAGAGCCGCTCAACAGGAAGGGCGATCTATCGCTAGATTGCCCAACTCATTACGCAGCAAACCCGATTGGGACTCTCTTGGAGAGTCCCAATTCGAGGTGTTTTACCTCAACTTGACCCAAATCCTATCCAAATCTGTTCTAAGATTATCTCAACCCAATCCTAGTGGGTTTAGACCTCTAGAACAAGGATCTATATAAGGAAGAGGTGGCCAAATTCATGACTCACTATTTTCCTATTTTTCTAGCCCTCTAAGTCATTGTTTCTCTTGCCAAGACATCATGAAGAGGGCCCTAAGAGGGAGTTCTATGGAAGGAGTGAGCTACGAGGGGCCGAGGCCGGCCAGAAAGGAGCGCGAGGTGCTTCAGTAGCTGGCTACGATTCCCCATCACCTGAGTTCTAATCCTTCAAGAGAGGTGTGTTTGTAATTTATTTCAATTTCATTTTGATTGATTCTTAACATTATCTTTCCTCTTTTCCTCTCTCTTCCCTTTTCTTTTTTCTTTTCTTTCCTCTCCAGCTCCTCCCTGGCCCTAGGCGCTACTCCACCTTGAAGTGGATGGCCCCGGTTTACCTGGGCTGGCTTGAACCATTCAACCTAGCCTGCCTAAACCCTTCTCTGACCCTTCAAATTCTCTATAAAAGTCCCTTAGGAGCTCCAGGGGTGATACATATACAGACATACACAGATACACATAGGCATCAAGGACTTGCAAGCTTCAAGCAATAGCAAGGCAACCAGCAAGGAGAATTGTGTGTGGGTGACTTGGTCATTGGCTAAGGATGACAAAGGTATGTCGCTTGTACTTCCCTCGCACGGTCTTTCGCCATGACACACAAATCTATGCCCACCATGCGTGAGACGTTATGACAAGGGTGCAACCATGCTCGCACGTAACATCACGCTTCCCTGCAGTTACGAGGCCATGTCTGACCGCTCGACCCGAGCTGTGATTGACCCTCGCCCAAACACCAGTTCGATGCTTTCACCAGTCATCTAGTTTTAAGCCCCTCGTTTGGCAGAGCAAGCATGGCCCACACCACGAGAGGAACCCCCTGTAAAATGTACGGATATCTGCTTTGTCACGCATTAACCCGGGGACCGACCACTGTGTCGAAATTGTCCCGCGACTTGCGCTCGTTGTACTTCGGCCACCATGGCCAGCCTGTAAAGCCTTATAGCTCTTGAAAATTACATTGCCATTTGAACGAATGTGCTCACATCCACGTTCGGGCCTACAACCCCTTTTTCATGTCACCTAGCGTGAATCCACAGCCTCACTGAGCCCTGTCAACATCATCCTATCTAGTGCGAACCCACAGCTGTGAAGTGCTCCTTGCTCTCCACCTAGGACTCCAGGCCTGTACAGACCTCTCTTCAGCACAGAACGAAGGTGTTCGGATTCAATCCGATGTAAATAAACATTGACTGCTTGCGATCGGTGGGGAAAGACATCCTGTAAACGACTCCCCACAATCACCTGTGCGCTTGCACCTATGGAACCGACCTTCCCTCCACGTGTCCCTCACCTCTCGAGTCCACGTGCCGTGCCTTGGCGGCGCTTCCCCAGTCAACTTTCGGTTCCACGGGTGATTGTCGAGAAATCGACTGGCACGTCCGCATCCCAACTATATTTTCCTTAAAACCTGGAAACCTCCCATGCCACTCGGCCTCCCCTCGACTTTCCATAAAAGGTGAGTGCACGGTGCCGCTTTGAGAAAGATATGGCCATGAGAGGGGGTGCCCAAAGCACACTATATTCTGGCATCTCTCCCGTAGCTATATCCTACTCCTCACTCCGGTCACCGCACACACACCGCGCTGACGAAACCCCACCATGCGCGAATAGGGCCTTCCCAGTTGGGTGCCAATTTTCCCATGGCAACCCTAGGATCCGCCACGCTTGCTCTCCGTAATACAAGGTCTCCGGTGAGGAAGTGCCGCTCCTTAACACGAGCGTTGTAGTATTGGGCCAGCTTCTACTGATAAGCCATGAGTCTTACTTGGGCGTGCGCTCTGTCTTCCTCAAGCAGATCCATGTTTTCTCGCATTGCCTGGTTGTTCCTACTTCATTGAAGTGTCCTACCCGTAACATTGGGCTGGAGATTTCTACTGGAATAACTGCCTCTGCCCCGCATGCGAGGTGGAAGGGTGTTTCACCCGTGACAGTTCTAGCAGTTGCCCGGTGTACCCATAGGATGTTCGGGATGGAATCTACCCAGGAGTCTCTTGCCTATTCCAGTCGGGTCTTGATCTCGTGGAGGAGTGTCCTGTTTACATTTTCCACCAATCCATTGGCTTGGGGGATGACCCACTAAAGTATAGTTGATGGAGGCATCACCGCTACTTCTCTTTGGCTCGGGTCATCCACACACCCGAGGTTGGATTGAGTTCGAGCATCAATAGTCGATGGCGACGATGACAAATTTCTTCTGGGCCTGAGCAATAGGAAATGGCCCCAGGATGTCGATCCCCCACCGGGCGAAGGGATATGGCTCGGTCAGGGTGATGAGCTCCGAGACAGGCTGATGGACCAGATGATCAAAATACTGGCATCGATCACACTTTTGAACATAGGTCGAGTAGTCACGTTGAAGAGTGGGCCACCAGTAACCTTGCCACAATAAGACCCTGGCGAGCAATCTTCCTCCTTGATGTGTGTCGCAGGCACCTTCGTGGACCTCTTGAATTGCCCAGTTGGCTTCATCGGTATCGAGGCATTTGAGGAGGGGACTGGAGAAAGACCTTTGATACAAGGCTCCATCCAAGATGACGAAACATCGAACTTGATACTTCAGTCTCTGAGCTTCTCGAGGGTCGTGGGGCTCCTGAGAGTCTCGGAGCTAGGATATATAGGGGGTCCACCAGTCGCTTGGTGATGCCTGATCAATGGTCATGAGCTCCACTTCTTTTCTCGATCACTCTAGCTCTTCGAGGAAGACCGATCGAGAACCTTCTGGGCCAATGGAGGAGGCCAGTTGAGAGAGGGCATCTACCTGGCAGTTCTCCTCCTGAGCTATCCGGATGACCTGAAAACTCTCGAATAGTGGGGCTATTCCTCTTACCAGTTGAAGGTATTTGATCATCAGTGCATCCCGAGCTTCATAGTCACCGTTGACCTGGCTGGTGACCAGCTGGGAGTCTGTATGGATCCTGACTCACTTGGCCCCCAATCGTCATGCCATCCTGGCTCCCGAGATGAGAGCCTCAACTCGGAGACGTTGTTTGATGCCTAGAATTTAAACTTCAAGGCGTACTGCAACTTTGCTCCTTCTGGAGACCTGAGGAGGACGCCGGCACCACTGCCAGCCGAGTTGGAGGACCCATCAACAAAAAGGTCCCAGGTGGGGCCAGGAGTCGGTGGAAGGGCCTCCCCGGTTTGAATGGTGCTCTCCGCAATGAAGTCTACGAGTGCCTGTCCCTTGATGGCCAAACGGCGGTGATAAGAGATGTCGTAAGCCCTGAGTATTATGGCCCACTTGACGAGGTGACCTGCAACTTCAGGGTGAGTGAGGATCTTCTTCAGGGGATCGTTGGTCAGCACGGCGATGGAGTGCCCTTGGAAGTAAGGCCGGAGGCGCTTGGCCGAGGTCACCAACGCTAGCACGAGTTTCTCGGTTGCAAGATACATCCTTTCGGCCTCATTGAGCCCCTTACTGGTATAGTATACTGGCCTCTGCACTCCTACGTCATCTCAGACTAGGATTGAGCTCACTGTTGAAGGAGTTGATGAGAGGTAAAGGTATAGAGTTTTGCCCAGGGTCAGTTACGACAACACTGGGGGTGAGGCCAGAAACTCCTTTAGTTCTGCGAAAGCCTTTTGACATTCTTCATCCCAGGCGAACGTAGCAGATGCCATCTTGGGACCTCTCAATAATTTGAAGAAGGGTAGGCATCGTTCGGCCGCTCGGGAGAGGAAACGGTTGAGCACAGCAATACGCCATGTCAGTCGCTGGACATCTTTGACGCACGCGGGCGGCTGCATGTTTAGGATGGCCTGAACCTTGTCGGGGTTGGCCTCGATCCCGCGTTGTGTCACCAAAAAACCCAGGAACTTCCTAGATCGAACTGCAAAGGCACATTTTACTGGATTGAGCTTCATGTTGTACCTTAGGAGGGTGTCGAAGGTTTTAGCTAGGTCAGGAAAGTGGTCCTTGTTGTCCCTCTGGTTTTGATGATGACAACTAAAGGGCACTTATAGGATAAACTGAACTTCATTATAACATGTTAATATTCAGAAGGCACGGGCTTGGGTCGTCATCTTCTCCGGACGACCGACCTCAAGACTAACCATCAAGAACCAATACACCCACAGGCACCGACCGACTCATCTTTCGCCCGCGCTACTCGTGGGTGGGGGGCATTTGTGGACGCGTAAAATTGCACGTCCATACGTCCCGACCAATTCAGCATCAACAACAACTTCAACCGAAGAGATTGCGGAGAACGCGTCCCGTTCGGGCCCTCCGACTAAACAACACACTGCCGTAGAGCCGCTTTAGGAGTCACGACAGCGAAGAGAAATCAACCCCTGAGGAGGCTCACAATTCGTGGGCCCCGAAGAGAATTAGGTGGGTCGTCAACCGGGCTCAAAATGGGCCCATATCCCCTTCAACGGCACGCCCATACGGGCCTTCAGCGATACGCCCAGTGTGGTCTTCAGCGGCACGCCCCCATGTCCCTTCAGCGGCACACTCACGGTGTCTTCAGCGGCACGCCTTTGGTGGGCTCTCTAACGGCACACTCCACCAAGCCTCCAATGACACGCCCCAAGGCCCCCAGCGGCATCCCCCCTTCAGTGGTACGCCTAGGCCACCTGTCTCCAACGGCACAGCTAAATGCCCCTCAATGGTAGGGCCTAATTCTTCAGTGGTACGCTCTCCCCACGACACATCCGGCAGGGAGAATCTTAAGCCATTCCCTTACAGATTTTGGCGCACAGTAGGGTGGCTGAGGTGTTAACTGGGAAGGGGGACACGTTGCCTACTCCCTGTCAACAAAGGACAACCGAAGTCAAATCCCAATTAATGAATCACGTTCCCGCCCCCGTCGCTCCACGTTCGAAGGCCCTGTGCCATTGGGGTATAAAAAGACTCCTCTCCACGGTGAGGCGACACACAGAGACAGAGAGAGAGCAAGCAAGGAAGGAAAAAAAAAGAGAAGGGCATACAGCAGACGAAGAAGAAGAAGAAGAAGCAGAAGCTCTCCCCGACGGTAGCCACCAGAGAGCGAGAGAGAAAGAGAGCAAGAGAGTAAGAGAGAGGGAGAGTGAAATGTAGCAGGGGAAGGGGGAAGAGCAAGGAGCCGTCCCCCCTGCTCAACCTCCGTTCCCACCTCTTCCCTTCCTTTCTTTTTCTTCCCATCTCACCCCATACTTGGTGCATTTTGATTCTTATTTACCATGAATAAAACTTTCTTTGTTCTTTCTTTACCCCAGTTATTTATGTTGTTTCTCGTCGGATTGGGGTCCCTTTTTGTATATGCCTCCACTTTTTTTTATGGTTTGGGCCCCTCCTACGAAAGGCCCCTAGTCTCCACCCCATCCATTCACCTTAAACGGGAGTTCTTTCTTCCTCCCTAAAACTCCAAGCTTCAACACCACTGTTGGTCTGTGCCCTTCGAAACGTCCCTAAATTCCCAGTCCCTAGTTCTCCTCCAAGCTAAAACTCCTCTGGCCAACCAAACCAAACCCTCAGCCCCCTTTGGGCCTTCTTGGCCGATACACCCTTGAACAACCCTTCCTCCGGCACACCCTTGGCCCTCTCCCCTTCAGCGGTACACCCAGCCTCACCCCTTCAGCAGCACACCCTTGGCCTTCTCCCTAGCGTTACACCTAGCCTTACCCCTTCAGCGGTACGCCCTAGCCTTCCCTTTAGCGGTACGCTTAGTCCCTCCCAGTCCTTCAACGACACACACTCAACACCCCCCCCTTTTCTTCTGCCCGGTACATGCTTGAGCTCTTTGGATGGTACATCTCCTCCTGCCCTTTACCCTAGCTATCCATAGCCAGTCCGAGAGTTGCCTCCCTCTCTCATCATCCCCTCTGCGCTTTCCGAGGTTTCATTAAAGGTGGGGTGGACGTAGGGAGCCCGAAGGGGTCCTGAACCACCTAAAAAATCCGTCTCGCATCTGCTTGCTTGTGGTTTGTTGAATCTTATTTTCATATATATACTGCTGTGATTGATCGAGTGTGAACGGTGAGTGAGAGAGAACTGATTACTGCGTTTAATCTTAAAATTGGTCAACGTTTCTGGCGGGGACAATTCAACCCCCCTTCTTGTCCATACGAGACTTAGGGATAACACTTCTATCAAGGTAGGGCCCGTTGACTTTGACGTTATGTCGAGTCAACACCTATCATATGTGCTTCCCTTGGCATGGGCCTCATGCCTCTGCCAAGTTCGTTGAGTTCGACATGACATCGAGTCAGGACCCATTTCATATTCTACCCTTGGCTTAGGCCTCGAGCCTCTGCCAAGTTTGTTAACTTTTACAAGACGTCGAGTCAACACTTATCTCATATTCTGCCCTTGGCTTAGGTCTCACACCTTTGCCATGTTCGTTGAGTTTGACATGACATCGAGTCAACACTTATCCCATATTTTGGCCTTGGCTTAGGCCTCACGTCTTTGCCAAGTTCGCTGGCTTCGACATGATGTCGAGTCAACACATGTTCCATATTCTGCCCTTGGCTTAGGCCTCATGCCTCTACCAAGTATATTGGCTTTGACATGACCTCGAGTCAACACCTTTCTCATACTCCGCCCTTGGCTTAGGCATCACGCCTATGTCAAGTTCGTTGGCTTTGACATGACGTCGAGTCAGCACCTATCCTAAATTATACCCTTAGCTTAGGCCTTAGGCTTTTGACATGTTGGTTGGCTTCGACATGACGTCGAGTCAACACTTATCTCATATTCTTCCCTCGGCTCAGGTCTCATGTCTCTTCCAAGTTCGTTGACTTCGACATGACGTCAAGTCAACACTTATCCCATATTTTGCCATTGGCTTAGGCCTCACGCCTCTACCAAGTTCATTGACCTTGACATGATGCCAGGTTAAAACATATCCTATATTATTTCCTTGGCTTAGACCTTATGTCTTTGCCAAGTTCGTTGGCTTTGACATGACATCGGGTCGACATATATCCTATATTCCTCCCTGGACTTAGGCCCCATGTCTTATCCAAGATGGCTGACTTCGACTGTCTGTCAAGTCAACAACAATATTCTACCCTGGCCTAGACCCTACGCCTCTCCCAGGTTAGTTGGTTTTGACATGGTGTCGAGATGACAATGGTGTTTATTTCTACCCTTGTTCTAGATATACTATCTAAGCAATGTTTGTTGACTCCGACATCCTGTTGGATTGACATCAATATTTCATCTTTGGTACGTACCTTCCGTTCGATCAGAGAATAAAAAGTCCCTCTCATTTTTAGCTCAGATCTGTCGTCTAGCCAATCAACAAAAAGTCTCTTGTTACCTTTGGTTCGTACCTTTCATCCGACTAGAGAACGAAAACACCCCTTTTACCCTTGGTCTGGACCTTATGTCCAACCAGAGAATAAAAGACCCCTTTACCTTGGGCTTGGACCTCTCGTCCAGCCAGACAATAAAAAGACCCCTTCACCTTTGGCTCGGGCCTTTCGTCTAGCCAAGGAACAAAAAGACTCTTTTTACCTGTGGCTCTGCCCATCCATCCAGTTGAAGAATAAAAACCCCCCTCTATCGATAGCATCATGACTTTACGTCTAACCCAATAAATACTCTTGTCCGGCGTCATGGCTTTTCGCCTAAGTCGGTAATCATTCTATCTTGGCGTCATGACCTTCCGCCTAGGTCAAGTTGTATGACATCATGACTTTACGTCAAAGCCATTAAATACTCTTGTCCGACGTCATGGCGTTCCGCCTAAGCTGGTAAATATTCTCCCTTGTCGTCATGGCCTTCCGCCTAAGTCAAGTTGTACAGCGTCACAACTTTACATCTAAGATGTTAAATATTCTTGTCTGGCGTCATGTCTTTTCGCCTAAATCAGTAAATATTCTCCCTTTTCGTCATGGCCTTCCGTCTAAGCCAAGTTGTACGGCGTCACGACTTTATGTCTAAGCAGCTAAATATTTTTATCTGGCATCATGACTTTTCACCAAAGTCAGTAAATATTCTACCTTGACGTCATGACCTCCTACCTAAGGCAAGTTGTACGACGTCATGACTTTACGTCTAAGCCGTTAAGTACTCTTATCTGGCGTCATGACTTTCTTCCTAAGTCAGTAAATATCCTGTCTTAGCGTCATGGCCTTCCGCCTCAGCCACATTGTACGGCGTCATGACTTTACATCTAAGCCGTTAAATACTCTTGTCCGACGTCATGACTTTCTGCCTAAGTCGGTAAATATCTTGCCTTGGCATCATGGCCTTCCGCCTAAGCCAAGTTGTATGACGTCATGACTTTACGTCTAAGCTATTAAATACTCTTGTCTGGCATCATAAGTTTTCACCTAAGTCGGTAAATATCCAACCTTGGTGTCATGGCTTTCCGCCTAAGATGGTAAACTACTATTGCCAATGTGTCTCCTCTAATTTGAGTGTCTCTCATGTCTTGTTTTAATGACTGGCGACAATGATTTGACCATTGGCAACAGTAGTTTGACCAATTACTAACTCTGGCAACATCTCCTTTTTGGTCAGAATTAGGTCAATGCTTATCCATGTCTACTACACTTAAGGTCCATGCTCATTTTAGGCCACTGCATAATAGGGTGCATACATAAACTCTTCATCGAACAGATTGTGTGCACACCAAAGTCCATGCATATCATGTCCGTGCAAGATCAAGGTCGATGCACGTCTAGTCTGTGCAGTACCAGAGTCGATGCACATGGTGCTGATACAAACTTAAAGTCGATACTACTTCTATTAGCATGCAGCTAAGGTCGATGCCACTTCAGCTAGCACAGTAACTAAGGTCGGTGTACATGCTCCCTGGTGCATATCAAAGTCTAACTGTGTTACTGTTAGAAGTCAGTGCACATCTTCCTTGCGCATATAAAGTTGATGCATGTGCACAATAGTTGCATACCAAGTTAATGCTTGTTCAGCCCAGTGCATATTAGGGTCGATGCACATTACGCCAGCGCAAAACAAAGGTCGATGCACATACTATTCACACAAGACCAAGTCAGTGCAATGCATTTCTTAACAAAAGGCAAGTCAGTGCAATGCATTTCTTAACAAAAGGCAAGTCGGTGCAATCTTTGGGTTTGAACATATCAAGTCCGTGCAAGTTTTGTCGTGTGCAAAACACGGTCGGTGCACGTTCTATCTTGTGCATTCAAGTCCGTGCAACATTCATAGTCTGTGCACACTTTCTCATAAGGTCCGTGCAAACTTGTGTTGCTGCACGTAGGTAAGTCTGTGCATAGTCCAGGTCCGTGCATGTTTTGGATTGTTCACCAAAGTCTGTGCATAGTCCGTGCATATAGAAGGTCCGTGCCAAATCAGGTCCGTGCATGTACAAGGTCGGTGCAGTTTTCTTGCCTCACTCATTTTCGAGTCAGTGTACATCTGCCTTAGCCATATAAAGTCTGAGCATACACTATAGCAAAGTCAGTGCACATCTGTCTTAGCTATATAAGGTCTGCACATACACTGTAGCAAAGTCAGTGCACATCTGCCTTAGTCATATAAAGTACGAGCACACACTATAGCAAGTCTGAGCACATCTGCCCTCATGCATTTATAAAGTCTGAGAAACTTCACAAAGTCCAAGCACATTCTTCTTTGCACTATAACCGAAGTATGTGCATATAATTCATGCTTGATTGAAGTTTATGCAAAGTTGTGTATATGCACACAAAGTCTGTGCACATCTTCAAATCTGAGCACACTTGTCATATATCGTTACAAAGTCTGAGCATGTTTTCACGCTGACATTTATTTCTTTCAGATTGACATATGATCGAACATCAGCAATGCACGTGGCCCTCCGCATGTGATCTTCAAGTCACACCTGAAGTATGAGTGCGTGGGGGATAATGGAATCCATGACTGGCACATGATCCCAAGGGGGAATATTTCTGACATTCTGCCATGTGGATTATTGACCTAATCCACTCTTGACACATGACTTCTCTGGAAAAGGCTGGGACATGCCCTTTACACGCTGGACGTGTGAGCTTGTGGGAACCCTGCCTACGGCCATATAAAAAGGCCACCTCTCTGATCAAATGTGGCGGCTCTCCAGGGACTCCAAGGATAGAAGAAAAGAAGAGAAGCTTGGAAGAGAAGAAAAGAGCAGAGTCTAGAAGAAGAAGAGAAGAGAGAGCAAAAGAGAGAGCAAGAGAGAGAGTGCCACCTTCAGAAAGAAGAACAGAGTGTGGTAAGAGAGAGAGTGAGTAGGAGAAGAGTGTGAGTGGCTGTCTCTCCCTTAAATAAAAAGAAAACTACATAATTATGACTCAAAGAAAATATGAAAATTATATGACTCAACTCAGAAAAATGTGACGAATGGAATGGAGCCATGCTGGTGAGTAATCGGAGCTGTGAAAAAATGTGAAGGGCGAGAGATGCCCCCGTCATCTTCTCTCTTCTTCGTCTTGATAACTAAATCATCAATGTCGCACACTACTTTGCTGTATAGCAGCTCGTCGAATATCTTGGTCATTGCTCGCTGGTTAATGGCGCCAGCATTCTTGAGACCGAATGGCATCCTTTTGTAATGAAAATTTCCCTTGGGTGATCGGAAGGCCGTGTGAATTCGATCATGCTCGGCTATCCAGATCTGGTTATAGCCGGATGATCCGTCCATAAAAGACAAGGCCTCATGGCCAGTAGTTGCATCGATCATCACTTTGGTGATGGGCACTGGGAAGTCATCCTTCGGGCATGTCTTGTTCAGGTCGCAGAAATTCACGCAAATCCTGATCTGCCCATTCTTCTTCTTCACTGGTACAATGTTGGCCAGCCAAGTAGTGTATTGGTTCTCAGATATGAAGTCGACGTCGATGAGCTTGTTGAATTCCTTGCAGATTTGGCTGATCAACTCCGGACTCATACGCCAGGGAGGCTACTTTACTTTCTCAATCTTGGGGTAGGTGGCCAGAATGTGCTGAGCCATGGCAGGGCTAAGGCCGGGCATCTCTTTATAATTCCAGGCAAAGCAATCCTGAAATTCTCGCAGGAGCTGCATATATTACTCTCTCCTGGGGAGATAGGAGGGCGCTTAGAAAGGTCAGCCTGGGGTCACTCTCCGTGCCGAGGTTGACTTCGATGAGCTCATCGACAGTGGCTTGGCCGCCATCTTCAATCTCCAGTGGGGTCTGGAGCAGGTCGATGAAATCTTGATCTTCTTCTTCTTCTACCTCGAGGTAGCCATATGCTTCGTCTTGTTCCGTCTGGCCAGGAGGCAGAATGCTACCCCCAGAGGTAGAGGGCTCTTTAGTCTCTTGCCCTTGCGGGATGTCGCCGAAGATTGTGGTAACCTTCGCTTCGATGTGTTCCCAGCGCTTGTTAGGGGTACCCTCGTACATCCCTTCATCTGCCAGTGGCAGCGACTGTAGGGTGTCTTCTGGTGGGGAGGGATGGAGCACTTCCTCGGGCATCTCTTGGTAGTCATCGTAGACGGCTTCCACAGGCACCAAGGTGATTGTTTGCCATGCTCGGGGCTGCTCCACCGATAGCGGCCACAGTCGTTCATTTTGCGCTACATCTTCGAAGGTCTGGTACTAAACTGACACTGTGTAGATACCCCTTTTGTGGATGCCTGCTACATGGGGACGCGACAGAGCCACTACATAGTCTCCCAGTCTGAGCTCATCTTTCTCAATCAGGTCTTGAGCAATATCCTTGAAGACATAATAGTCTTCAATAGGGTGACCCAATACTTGGTGATAAGGACAGAACAAGGGGTCACCACTTCTTTAAGCGTCTTGTGGCCTTTTAGACTTTGGGAGAGAGACCTTACCATAGTGGTAGGCCCAGTCAAAGATCCCTCGGGTCTTATTCTTTGGGAACAAGTAAGGCTTTTGCATCCACTCCTGTAGTGTAGGGCTTCGTTCAGTCGATCGTCTGGCTGAAGAACCGGCTACCCTCTTCGCCCCCCTCTTCAAGTGCACAGAGGCGTCAGGGCTAGTGCTCGGGAACCGATGCGTGCATCTATCTCGCTGGCAGAGGGTGCCCAGTGTAGCACCCGTAGTTTAGTGGATCCTTAATGGTGTGGATCTAGGATTCGTCCGGTGAATTTTGGCTATTTTTAGGAATTTTGAAGTCTCGGGCCCCGTGTTTCGTGTTTCCCTTCACCCTAGGAGTCTGTATGTGATACGGATATGTGGGCAAGATGTCCAGGTGATTCTTTGAGATTCTGGGAGTTTCGTGTTACCTTGAGTTATGCACTCGTACGTTTGGAGGATCTGGATGACCCTCTATGTACTTTGGGTTCCGTGAGGTGCATGAGTGAGTCCTCGTGAGCCAGCGTGAGTGCAGAGGGCCCTCTTCGCACGTCGTGAGTTTCTTCAAGAAGTAGTTTCCAGGTGGGCCAGGTGTGTGGCCTTGGACTGTGAGTCCAATCTCCTAGCCTGGGGCTGGAGGTCTCTTGCATTCCCTTTTTGAGGGAAGGGTCTCGACAGTTGTGAACTGCCTCGTGAGTCATCACATCGTGATTTCAGACCTAGGGATTAGGCCAGATCGATGACATCGTGCCATCATGTACAACGACCTTGACCCTAAGTCTCGTGACTCAAGGGCCATTGGGTTTAGTAGGTCTAGTGGGATGTCCAGAGTCTGGTGGCTCCAAGTCACCTGTTACTTCACGTTACTCACAATGGGCACGTGCGTGGTTTTCTGTGTCCACGTTCTGTGAGCCCTCACTAGTTGTAGCCTTCTTACGGTGCGCGTATGCTGACCCACCTGGGAGTGGTGGAGCGGCTTACCTGAGAGAGATGATTTTTAGGTTGGTTACCGTAGGGCCCGCACACGCAGCCTGAGTCTGGGGTTCGGGGGAAGACCAGCTAGAGGATAGACCTAGGGCGTATGGTCTGTATGTGCACACTGGACTGAGGGCATTAAACCCGCGCTGATGAGCGTGACTTCAGCTAGTCCTTGTTTTGTGTTCCTGGTTACTAGTACGGTGTCTCAACCTTTGCCTGGGGCGTCGCAGACGGACACCTGAGGCGCGGACTAAGACGTTAGTGGATGCATCTAGCCTTGCTTCTGGTGGGCGGTACTCCCGTCACGTGACGTGAGTTGTAGTGTCATGGGTTTTCGTTATCCATTTGTAAGACGGGGTTTCGTGTGTTGTTCGGGTGTTCTCCCGGAGTTGAGGTCTAAGATTTTCGGTGAGCGTCACCGAGGGCTTCTCCCTAGAGGACGTAGAATTCACAACGGTGAGGTCGTGATTGTGATTCCTGACCGCGTGGTTTCAGTGGGCCCTCGTCTGTGAGGACAGGCCTCCACGATGGTGGTGTCGTGTCATTTTCCTGGTGGCGTGACTAGGGCGATCGTAGTCTGGTTGTTCATGTCTAGTTACTCCCCAACCGTGGATCGGGGTTTTGGGTTCCATTCTGGTACAGTAGGAGTAGTTATATAGCCGAGGTTTTACCGACCACCGTGTTTACTGTTCTTGCTGTTACAGTTATTCTTGTTGTAGTTGCTACTTTCCGTATCGCCATTACTTTCGGTTGAGGTTCCACGGGACCCCTACTGAGCTAGTGATAGGAGGCTCACCCCTAGTTTTCAGGTGTTGCGGTTCTTTCTCGTGGTTCGAGGGTACTGCGTGGAGGTCCTTAGCTGTCAGCTCATCGGGCTGAGTGTTCACTTGGCATGTGGTACGTTTTACTGCTTTACACTATACTTTTGTCAGACTGAACTTTGTTGTAGTTGTTGTTTATTTCTGTTGCTATATCTATTGTTCTACTTTATTTTCTATTTCTATGTACACCACACCTATCCTTTAACCCTTTCGAGTCTTCGGGCTCGTGGGTGGCGGGCCGAGATTCGAGTCACGCCGTTTTCTTTCCGGTACTCAGATCTCGGGTCGTTACAGTTTCTCTCCTCAACATTTCGAAGACTTCCCTCAAATGCTGGATGCGGTTCTGAGGGTTATTACAATGGTTTATCGTGGCCGATACAACTAGGGCGTCATTGTACAGGGTTGTTAACCCTTCCAGGTCTTGGTCGGAGAACACCAAGGCCTGCTGTTCGCTCGCCTGCGGGGCCTAGGGGGGATCGGAGGCCCGGCTCGCCCGCTCGACATGACACTTCCTTCCTCGGCTGTTGTCTCCTCCTGACGTCGCGCCGCCAGCAATGACGTTGATGTGGACCCCACGGGGGATATTGTCGATCTTCTCGGGGGCAGCCGCGTCTTTCTTGTGCTCGGACACGCACCAGGATAAATGCCCCTGGCGGACGAGGCGCTCGATCTCATCTTGTAGTTGATGACAATTGCCTGTATGGTGTCCGTGATCACTGTGGAACAAACAATGCTTTTGGCGGTTGTGGTGCTTTGCCTTCATGGGCTTAGGTTGGTGGAGAAGGCCTGAACCCTTGATGTCTTTGTAAATCTCGTAGACGGGGGCAGTCAGGAGGGTGTACCGCTCATACCTCCGAGAGGGCTCTTTGTGGTCCCCGTCCCGGTTCCGCCTCTTCCCTTGTCCGGAGCCTTGCTTAGACTGTCGCTTCTTGTCTCCCTCCCGACCTGGGCCCATTGTGCTGCGGCAGGGGGTGAGGACTTCTTCGCACTCGGCGTGACGTAGGGCCAGGGTCACAAGCTCAACGAGGGAGGTGGGAGGATGGAGGACCAGCTCGCACCGCAGGTTCTCGTCCCGGGTACCCCCGATCAGCGCGGTTATGGCCGAGGCAACATCCAGGCGGGGGATACGCAGGGCCTCCGATTTAAATCGGTTAATATAGGCCCGGAGTCTTTCCCACTGTTCCTGTTTGAGGGCCAACAGCCCCGCTACTGACTGTGGATGACTGCAGCCGGCGAAACTCTCCTTGAATACTCGCCCAAACTGCCGGAAATCATGGATGCTGCCCGGGGCGAGTGCTCAGAACCATGCCTGAGCGCCCTGGACTAGGGTGGTCGCGAACGCTCGACACTTGATGGCATCGGACGTCCCGTGCAAGGTCATGAGGGCGTCGAAACTGTCGTAATGGTCGGCCGGGTCTCCTTGGTCGTCGTATGCTTTGAAGGTCAGCAGCGAAATTCTAGGGGAGATCTCGGCCTTCAAGATGAGGTTGGAGAACGAGGATTGCTCCTCGTCCTCCGCAGTGGAGGTCTTTTGTAGGGCGCGGAGGGTGCGATCTTGCTCTGCGAAACGCCTCTCAAAGTCTCACAGCCGGAGGGACAGCTTCAGTCGTCGCTGGGTCGAGGGGCTGTGGGGGCGCTCCCGTACGCTGCCCCGACGCCCCTCGAAGGCCTCGGTCTCCGGAGGTGGGCGGCGCGCTCCAGACTTCTCTCTCCTCGGAGTGGAGGAGGCTTCTTGTTCCCGGAGAGGGGCTTGCGACGGCACACCTGACCGGTTTCGTATTATCCGCCGCCCCCGGAGGATGAAACGGCCCCCTGCAGTTTGCAGGGAAGCATCTTCGCGAGGGGGGCTCTCCCGAGGAATTCGCGAACGCTCCTCCCTGGCCGCCTGGGCCCTCATAAGATCAATGAGGCTATCCAGTTTTACGTTGAGGGTTTGGAGGGGGTCTGCGCTTCCGATAAGGGGTTGTCCCTCCACGGTGGGCGGGGGGTTGTCACCGGTCGGGTCACTGGCGTGTGAGGGGGTGTTTCCCATAGGATGGGAAGGTGCACCTTCCTTTGTCACCATGGCTTTCCCTCTATTGTCGGCGGCCTTCCTGCTAGAACTCCTTCGCACCATGTTGGCTCTTTGTTCATTTTCCACAGACGGTGCCAGATGAAGAGGGGTTATCTCGCGCGGTCCCTGAGCTGAAGGGAAGAGACATGAATGATGGTCCTGTCTTTCCTAGCTCGGAGGTAAAAGAATGACGACTCAGTGCCAGGGCAGCACTGAAGGTTGTAGAATTGCTGAAAAAAAAATGTTTGGCGTAACTGAAGCTTGGTTTCAGATGTATACAAAAGCGCACAGAATGCGCCGAGAGTTGGGGGAGAGGTCCCCTTGATATCGACCATAATAATAGAGGACAGACTCCATAAAAGGGTGCACATGGAGACGAAAACCTGCCTAAAAGGACTTTATAGGGACTCTAATACCGCCCTGATAATAACATCCCAGACAATTATTGGAGTAGGGGAAGATGATGTCGAAATCGGTAGGGATTTAAAGGCCTCACGGAGGCCATGGACCACCCTATAAGTAGTCAAGGAGAGAGAGTAAGTACGACTGGGGCCGATGCCCGAAGTGCTCGAGATGGCGACATGGCGGACCTCTTCCTCAGTGGAAGACTCGGGTTAGCACGAAGTTATACAATGCACCATGGACCTTGGAAATAAAGAGAGATGGAAGAATCCTCACCAGGGCAAAGGACAGGCGACGAGGAAGAGCCAGACACCCACACCGGAAACGAGAGGGGCAGATGGAGCTTCCCCAAGTGTCCCTATGCCAAGACTTATAGACGTCCGAAGGTGGATCGACCACTTCGAGGCGAAACGAGGGGAAGAAGAACACTCATGACTGCCAAGGCTAGCTGCCAAACCCAGGCGACTATTCACACCCACTTTCCCAGACAAAATGGCTACGCCATGATGGCAATGACGTTGCTTGAAATCTCCACAGAGGATTCCTTGCGTGTAATAAGCTCGGTAGGTGGTGGGGCCCACCTACCCTGTTCATACGAGGAGATTCTCCTATAAATTTTCTCTCGACAAGCCCACTAGGATTGCCTCTCAGACCCCGAAAGTGCTCGGCATCTGAGAGTGGGAGACTAGTGAAGAGGGTCAAATCGATACGGCCCACATGCGGCCCAATAATGCCAGACCTGAGACGGCCCAAGATCTGCACGGTGCAAAGCAGAACCCCCCTCGACAGCTGGCGTCCCAGGCCAAGCGGCCCAATAAAAATGGGCGAAGGATTCGCCAACCCACAAGGGACGTCGACCCAAGCATCTCGAGCGTCGGATGACCCTTCGGTGACTGAACGTTACTCCTGCCATCGTTGGCCTCTACTTCAGTAAGGGTGAGCATGCGTCGAGGGTGTCGTAAGGCTCGCCTGAAGATCACACGGCCCGTATAAACAGGCGCACAACGGAAAACTCCCAACGATCGCGGGGAGACGTTATCCCACGACTCACGTCTTTCTCTGTCAAGGGATGGGCCTCCACCGCCAGGAGAACCAATATCAATAGACCTCGATCAGATGGCAAGGGGAGGGATAGAAAAAGACACGGAGAAATGGAGAGCCATATACAGAGAAGCACTTAGACCCGTCTTTGAGCACGCCCTAAGCCCTACGAACACTCTCCGAGCACTCGCTGGACATGGCGAGCGTCTCTAGATGCTCCATTCGGACTCTAAGCTTGATCACTCTACTCTCAACCTCCTCTCTCCTCTTCATCCTCTGTTGATCCTCATATAACACGATTCTTACTTAAGCATCGGAGGTTTGTCCACTGGGGTAGCGCCGAGGACTCCTTATGATGCCTTCTCCCTGATGCCTGCAGGCTTTCACGGGTGGTTAGATATTAGTGAAAATGTGGTACGAGATTCGAGAGATTATTTTTTCTCCTCTACAAGTGTCAAATTACTTTTTATACAATAAATTGTTAACGACAATTGATGATTTCTTGTTAAGAGAAATTAACAACTTGGTGTGTCGGCCCACCGGGAGCACTGGTGTGGCATACCCGAGTTAGACGGTGAGTAGGCTGGTTACCGTAGGGCCCCCACGTACAGCCGAGTCCGGACTTAGGGGGAAATACCAGCTAGAGGACATACCTAAGGCGTATGGTCTGAGTGTGCACACGGGGCTGAGGGTTTCGGACCCGCTCTAATGAGCGTAACCTCAGCTAGTCCTTATTTTATTGTACTTCTGGTTACTGAGTGTGTCTTTGTCTCGCGCCCGGGGCATTGTAGCTAGACACTTGTGACACGGTGTAAGAAGTCAGGGGACGCACCCGATCGTTCTTCTAGTGGGTGGTGCTCTTGTCTGCTGGCGGGTACAGATTCGAGTTTTGTCAGACTGAGGTTCAGTGGTACGGTACTGTTAGATTAGATAGCTTTCCCATTTATTTGTTGCGGCTTGTTGGTTCTACCGTACTCCTGCTAGGTAGTGTGCTTTCCTTCTCTCTTACTTTCCTGCCTTGTTTCTTTCGTGCAAGGTTTTGGTCCGCGAGATCCCTACTAAGCCTATGAAATGAGGCTCACCCCTGTGGTTTTCAGGGGAGGCGGGGTCGTCGCGGGACACGACAGGTTTTCAGCGAGGTTCTAGTAGCTGAGGTTAGCTGCCAGTTGATAGAGCCGGGGTAGTGGTTTGGATCTAGTCTTTATTCCGTGGATTCGGCCTATTTTTACAGATTTTTAGGCTATTTTTAGGTATTTATTTGATTGAGTTAAAGTATATATGTAAATTAATCAGGCGTTTACACAATTTGAGGAGTTTGGGGGTTATTTTGTGAAAGGAGGATTTTTAACAAAAAAATACCTATTATAAATAATTTTATATAACTCTCTCACCCTCACCCTCTCTCTCTCACTCTCGCGCTTTCTCTCTCTCTCCCCCATTTCACTCCCTCTCTCTCTCTCTCTCTCTCTCTCTCTCTCTCTCTCTCACGTGCATCTCTCTCTCTCTCCCTGGGTTTTGGGCGAGACGATGTCAGAACGCGACGTAGAGGGTGCCGTTGGACTCGTGCCGACGAGTGGAGTGCGTTGGCGCCCACGTTGACGCGGATCGCAGCTTGGGGAGGCGAGTCGGAGCGAGGAAGGGCACAGTGGCTCCGTCCGTTGCATGCGGCCCAGGCGGCTTTTTCAGTTCGTGGAGAACTCTGTGGGTTATGTCATATATGGACAACCTCCAGAAGGAGGACTAACAGAACGAGAGGTCCGAGATGTTGTTTTCTTAGAAAAGGAATTTTCTAGTATTGGCGACAGTTGAAAGAGTCTTGATCTCCATGAGTTGGAAGAATCACCCGATCCCCCACCATCTCCCAACACAGGGAGGGAATGCGCTCCCAAACCTGTGTCTGCTAAACACAGTGTGGATGATCAGACTAGTGGGAGTGCACCAATAGAACCACTAGCAAATCAAGACTCATTACGTCGCAGTAAGCGTGGGCTTGTGCCACGTCGATTCTTCGGAATTGAAGACGAGGTAATTATTTGTAAGCCCATGGATGATGAAGAGTCCATATCTGTTCAGGAAGCCCTTGCATCCTTATCTAGGAAAGAGTGGAAAGCTGCCATGCAAGATGAAATTAAGTCTATGACGCAGAATGAAGTCTGGGAGTTGGTGGAACTCCCGCCTGGGTGCAAAGCTGTTGGAAATAAGTAGATTTTCATGCTTAAGCGCAAGGCTGATGGGGCTATAGAAAAATATAAAACACGATTGGTGACGAAGGGTTATACCCAAAAGGAGGGTGTAGACTATGATGAAACATTCTCACCAGTCGTGAGATTTTCATCCATTCGCTTGGTTCTGGCTATTGTCCCTTACGTCTATTCTGATGAGACCTACAGACATTTTGTTACATCGATATGAACCCAATATCGATGATGAAACCATTCACTGGTCAATTGGCGTATTGCCCCAACCGGGTTGGAAGTCTACCCAGAAGCAACCATTCGTTTGTTCTGTACAATACTCTGCAGCCCCACTTACAGCACACATGGCCGAAAACCCAGTTTGAGCACTCTTCCGGGTACAGTTACGCGGTGGAGCGAGTTCCCCACCCCTTCCCTGAAAGGGCGGACGCTCTCTTGCTAAGCACGAGTTATCCACGATAGGATGTGCCAAACCACCACCAACTCCTTATGAAAACAAAAAATACACATGAGGTTGTAATAAAGTACCACTTTCATTATGAAAGGAAGAAGATACAAATGCGACTCTCAAGGGAGGCATGTACAAGGAAATGACGTCTACGGATGCCGAAATATGTCTTTAAAAGCTAAGAGGCCTACATATGGAGCAGATCCTAGTTCATGCAGACGAGCCTCCTCCTCCTGGAGCCGGACGGATTTGTCCTGAAGAGATGCCTCCTGTCCCTCCAACAGAACTATCTCTTCGATAAATTGTGGCCGGGCGGTCCGTACCCGTGGCAACTCAGCTCGGAGGTCATTCAACTCCACTTCAAGCACGCATATCCGGTCGTGTATAAATTGCTCCCGCTCAGTCAGAGCCTCCAGCTGGCCTTGGCGCTCCTAAAGGATAGAACTTATCTTCCCCAGCTCAGACTTGCACTCTACTTTCTACAGCCTCAGAGCCACCAGCCTGTCAGTTGAAACACGCGCCAGGAAATCCTGGCGGTGCACAAATTTTAACATCAACAAGATGCGTTGGGCCCATGTTTCCAAGGGACAGCCCATTGCCTATAGACCAGCGGTGAAACGGTTGGCTATCTCCTTCAATTGCGGATAAGTTAGTCCGGGCTGAGATTCAACCAACTGGCATAGCATGTTCAGATTCTGCCAGACGAAGCTCTCGGAGGAAGCAAAGCCGAGGGAAACAGATGGGGCTACTTCAAAGGTCACCTCGCCGTCAATGTCTGCCACAGTGCGACGTCTGGTCGGGAGGAAGAAGATAGGAGATCTACTGGAAGGTCTGACTGAATTTTCTCTATAACTTCTCGCGGAGCTGAGGACTCTTCCACCGCCACATCCCCAGGGGCCACTGCCTGAACACTCATAGGAGGAGAAGTGGTGAGTGCTGGAGCTGTCTCCTCGTGGGTCTGCAACACGGGAGCTGCTTCGGGGCTGATTATCGGTAGTAAACCGATTGCTACAATAGTTGCCTCCTGCTCGGCCACCTCTTCTGCGGCAGCTACATCTTTTGATAATAAGGCCCACGGGGCCATGACTTAAGGAGACAGAGGTTCAGTTTCCATAGATGCTATTGCGGGGACCGCGGACTCAGGTGCAATGGTCATCACCGCAGTTGGTACAAATGCAGAACCTCTGGTCGGGTCTACTTCAGCCCTTAAATCTGAAACCCTAATGGGAACGGAGCTATCTCCTGAGGTTCCCAAGTCCAACGATGCCAGGTCTATAGAAAATTGTATCCTCCGTAGCATGGGACGAATTATCTCTGAAGTTCCCGCACAGGCTACTGGTGATGCAGCGACGGTAGCCAAAGCTTCGGATGAAATGGCCTCAAGAGCGGCAGTCGTTAATGGATCGGTAATGGCAGGCTCCTACGAACAAACCAAGGCTACATTAAGCAATAAAAGGAAACAAATGGGTGAAACAACAAGATAAAATGGACTTACGCTCAGTGAAAGGTCCACGCCCTCAAAAGAATGCAAGGGGGATGAGAACTCTGCAGTCTCTTGGAGAAAATAGTGGCTCCCGACATCATATCTAGCATGTCGTCAAGTCGGGGAATGGGAAATCTGTACTTTACGATGATCTTGTTGATGGCACGACTATCAACACATATCCTCCACGTGCCATCCTTCTTTGGGGTGAGTAATGCTGGTATGCTATCCCGAATAGATCCCTTCTGCAACAATTCATCGACCTGGCGCTGTAGCTCAGCGTGGTCAATGGGTCATGCGGTAATGGGGAAGATTGGGCAATGAGGATCCCGGAATCAGGTTGATAGCATGCTGAACATCCTGCATAGGTGGGAGTCTCTCGAAAAGCTCCTCTGGGAATACATCAGCAAACTCCTGTAGGATCGGGGCAGCATTGGGTGGGAGTACACTCTCGGAGCCTCACTCCACCTCACAGACCATGACAGCAAACACAGGACTACCCCTACTAGCCTCCCGCTCCATCTCAAGGGGGCTAATCATCATCAGTCTACTCGTCGGGGTTGACCTGTGGTAGAAGAAACAGTCGTGGCCTGGACTAAGGATGGGGTACTAGCCCCAGGGGTAGAAGGGCCTGAGGTGGTCGGGCTGGCCAGACCCCTAACCGGTAGACTCTGTAGTGGAGAGGGGTGAAGAGTGATCTGCTGGTCACCGTGGTCAAAGGTACAGGTGTTTGACTGACCATGAAGGGTGGCATCCCGATCAAATAGCCATGGCCTGCCAAGGATAATACTGCCCACCTCCATGGGTAGCACGTCATACCAGATGTTGTCATGGTAGGCATGGAACTGTAGTGGGACTAGGCACCACAGCCTAACCGGGATGGAGGTGGAGTCCACCCACGATACTAGATCTGGGAGGGGATGGTCTACAAGGGTAAGACCAAGGCGCGAAATAGCGCTTGTAGAGATGGCATTAATACAGCTCCCACTATCAATAATCACCTTGCACGCCTTTCCATCCATTCGACAGTATGTATGAAAGATGGTAGTCCGACGCCAGTCATCACTGGCTTGTGGCTGAGTCAAGGTGCACCTGACAACCCCTAGCTAGGCAATATCCTGGTATTGAGCATCGACAGAATCACCCTGCACGTCCCACGTCTCATCAAAGAACTTATCAGTGAGCTCCTGCTCTGTCTCATAACTAACATGCATAACCTCAGAAGGCAGAGCCTCACTAGTCGACATGTCCCCAATAACTAGGGATGAGCGGGTGGGGCACTGATTTGCATAGTGCCCGAACCCCTTGCAGTTAAAACACTGTTGTCAGGCTCCACTGGACTCCCCGATTAATGGCCCCTTACCTTTGTCCTCCCGAGGGGGTGTGGGTGTAGGCAAAAGGGGACGAGTAGATGGTGCGGGGGCTGGCAGGCGGGTGATAGTAGGGGGAGGCTAGGGCCGAGGCGGGAGATCCCTTGGTTGAGGAGGGCGAGGCCTCGGGGCAAATGAGTCCTGGTGGGTAGGCTCCAAAGGACAAGCCACGTGAGTCCTCTGATATGGACCAGGAGAACTACGAGGCTCGGATCCGTGCTGATGAAAGGGACCCTAACGCTGGGCAAACTCAAACTCTGACTCGAACTGCTCAAGCTCGAGAGCGACCTCATAGGTATTTTCCAAAGTGGTCATGTTGCGGCAAAATAGCTCATATTGATAAGGCATCCGCAACCCCTCTTTGGAAATGTGAGACGATCATAGTGATCTCCTCCGTGACTCCACACCGGAAGTAATATTCATCAAACTCAGTGATGTATTCGGACACGGGTCGATTACCCTGGGTAAGACTCTGCCAACTATCAATAAGACGTGGACGATACGTGGCAGGAAGGTACTTCTCCCTCAACTTGACCTTAGTGGTTGACGACGACATAAGTGCTACCTTCATAAACTTTTTGGACCACATAAGGTCTTATCCAATTTTCATTCAATTTACCTTTGGGATTGGCCGCCATGACTTCTTTCTGTTTAACCATGACTAGGTCGCCTTTCTTGAATTCTCGCTCTTTAACGAGATTATCAAAAGCTAGGGCCATACGGGCCTGGTAGACCTATATGTTTTGTTGAGCTTTGAGCCGCTGACCTTCTAGATCGGAGAGTTCCTCCAGTCTTCTTTCTACATTTGTTTGATTATCTTTGATCAGTTTATGCTGGATTGTGACCCGTAGTGAGGGTATTGTAGGTGCCCGGGTTTGGCAGGTCATCCATGGTTTAGAGGTGAGGGGCAGCGTTCTCCTCCTTAGTGGGCTGCCGTTGGTGCTTGCATAGGAGAGAAAATGAGAGAGAGAGACATGCTTCCTCTCCCAATATCATACTACTGCCACCTACAACGTAAATGTTACAGAGAAAGTATGTGATCGCCAAAGACTATTACCTGAGTCTCACAAGGAAGGGATGATCGCTTGGAAGTCACCTTGAGCTGGGAGAGAGTTGGGTCCCGACTTCTCCATCCTCAACCGGCCAAGGGCAGAGAGCTCTGCTACATCTCAGAATGCCAAAATCCTGTAAATAACCAAGGAAACTCACAAAAATAAAAGAAAAGGGGCCATTAGTCTTGCTTCATGTAGCACCAATCCTATGAACAAGCAAGAAGTAAATTATGGCACCGTGATTACTTGGGTGCTGGTGGGAAGGGGGGATGGGCGAGACTTTCGACCACCCGCCTTCCCGTTTGTTTAAAAGGGAAACCTCTGAGTAAAGGTGCTAGCAGATCCTACTATGATATGAATGCAAACACGAGGGAAAATGTAAAACTAAACAAGGGGCACAGAGATAGATGAACCAAACCCAGAATGATGAGAGAAGTGGAGAGCAGTCCTGCTTAGGGGGTCACCTCCAGTCCTATGCACTAGCCTGCAAGACAAGGGGGTGGGAGAGCAAAGAGGAAGAGAAACCTGTAGCCACCTTAGCCCCGTTCGAAGTCCACCTCTACGCTCACCAACCAGTCGCGCCCACCAAAAGCCATCCCGCCTCTCTCGTTAGTTCGAGAGTGGTTTTGTATTCCAAGGTCCCATCTAGAAGCCTAGAACGGGACGTGTAATGGATCGTGGAGTGATGGGAGAGGTTGCTCCGGATGTGGCGGGAAGACAACGCACGTTCTTTTGACCAGGGGCTACCAGAAGGTGGCCAGATGACTGGCCTTCTACCAGAAGATAGGCGGCCTTCGATTTGGCCTTCCATGGGTCTGGACGGCTAGGGTGTTGGCCTTCCAGACATGGGATGGCGGCCAGGGACTTGGCCTTCTAGGGACTTGGGCGGCCAACCTAGTGGCCTTCTTAGAGTGGAGGGAGGCCAAAGACCAGGCCTCCTAGGGGCAGAGGGTGGCCATCACCCTTACCTTCTAGAGGGATGGGCGGCCATGAGTTTGGCCGCCCAGCCCATGGGCTCTTAACCTCTTAAAGCAAGGGGCCCATTAACAAAAGTGTGTTTGGGCTGGACTTTAAAGCATAAAACGTCACTAACCTGAGGAAACGATCGCGTTCACTTATGTGATGGTCTAACTGGGGATCTGCGGGATGTCTAAAATTAGGCATCTACAAATGCCCCTTCGGAATGCCCATTTTACCGACGATCATCTGAGAATTCAAAATCTAATCTACAAATACTATGTGCTATATACATGAGCAGTGTGTTAACATATATGGTACTCTATTTAAACTAGAATGCATATATATATATATACTAGCTATAGAGTCGACACTCGCGTCTGGGCTTGAACCAAAAACGCCCAAACTGAGCACAGCACAAAAAGTGCCGACTCTATGAGTCGACACTTTCTACCTGTGGCACGATTTTAAATGCCCAGACAGAAAACATCAAATAAAAGGTTGACTCATGGAGTCGACTTTTCATCTCACGGTGTGAAGACTTAAGAGGGCCAAGCTTAAAAGCCTATAGCCCAGGACAAAGTGTCGACTCTATGGGGTGACACTTTTCCTGACATAATCAGAATCAAGGAAAACTCATGAGGGGTTAACCAAATGATATCAGACATTAGAGACCAATTCATGGATGGAAGAATTAAAGAGAACTTACCCCAAATCATAGACTTACCAAGTAAATATGCAAACGGGTTACCTTGTGATTAGTCCATCCATTTTCACCACAAACTAGCTTGGAGCAGTGAAGTAGAGCAACATACTCATGTTCATGGTTCATTAGACTCATGTGAAGATCCAGTTTGATGATTGCTACTTGATCTTCATGTCGATTCCCATTGATAGTCCCTGTCACAATAGAAGCAATCTTTCAAACCATTTAATTGTATAGAATGAAAATGCAACTCTCATTAACACTCAAGTTCATATTGATTGTTGAGACCCTCAATACACATATTGGCTACAACTACCAACTCAAATGACATTTGAATCAACCAGGAGTATGTTAGATGAGTTCAATACAAATGGCTTGAGTTCCATCCATTCTTAATTGATTCATGTACAATATCAACCCAATGTCAGTCAAGTTCAGCAAATAACCTTGAAGAAAAATATCTCATTCAATTATAACATTGATATTGCATTGAGCATTATTCAACCAAAGAAATCAATCAATCCATTCCATATCCACAACCCACGTATGCATTAAGTTACATGAAACACAATCACATGGTATTTAGATCATCATCAAAATTCCTTAACACAATGTTGTACATGGGGTTCAGCAATCTCCCCCTTTTTGATGATGACAAATACTATGTGCAATTAGGCAAGATAGACTTGACAGATAAAATGTGTTTCAGGGAATTTCAAACACATTCATTCTATAAATGCAGTCCATACACATTGAAAAAATTAACCAAGCTCTGGTTCATTTGATAGCACAATCAACAATATAAACATGATCATTCCAAATATGAATTCCCACCATAAATCAAGATAACATCCATCAACATCAAAATAACATCATCAAGTGTTCATCTGACACCACAACCAAAATAGCATGTCCACAAAATATAACTTTCAACTGAATTCAGCCAAGGTGGATTTCCAATCCACGAGCCCACAAAACATAACTAAAACCTGACTAACACAACCACATTACCAACACATAGCAGACACAAGACACCCACATCAAGCACACATTCATCTCCCCCTTTGTCATCAACAAAAAGGAATGAAAGGGGAGAGTCAGTCAAATTGGAGTCAAGTGAGTTAGAGTTCCAAGAATCAAGGCCTCAAGGGGAGGCAGGAGGTGTTGGTGGACGACGAAGAAAATCAGACAGATCATCAAATTTGGAGTTTTGAATCTCTAATGCAGTGTGAAGGGAGTCTATGGAATCGGCCATCGCTGCAAACCTATGAAGATATTACTCATGCTGAATTTTCAACTCTAACACTTCCTTTGTAAGCATATCCACAGAATCCTTGATTTGTCCAACTTCACCAGTTAGCTTATCAACCTTAGTGTGTAGTGATGTGTCAGCAGAGGATGCAGGCTGAGAGACTCTTGCTCTTCTCACAGGTTCTTCTTGTTCTTCATTTCCACTTTGATCAGTACCCTCAACCGGAGTTTTCCCTTTTTGAGACCGTAGTGTATAGACCAGTTGACCATTCTTCAGCTCATAGCCCATGTTGTTGCAAATTGATGGAATGGTGTAAATATCAGCATCACGAATTGGATGACAAACTTGCTTGCTTAGGTCTATGTGCAAATACTGGAATATTGGAGTTAAGGCAGCTCCATAAGGCAAATTCCTATTTTTTGATTTTCTACAGCTTGTAATGTATTCCATCATAACAACTGGGAAGTTAATCTGGTTTCCACTCATAATGTAAACAAAGAGGAATTTTTGCCTACCTGTGACCTGTTCACGTGACCATGATCTTGGCAATAGAATTGTGGTCATCATGTGGTGAAGAATCCTCTGGAGTGGAGGAAAATTGTTTGCATTCAATTTTGGTACCATCCCTTCTGCAATGGTTTTATCAGTCATTGCCTCATATGCTTCTACTTCAATATACATGGCTACCTCATGGGTCATGCCAGTGTCATATGGCATATTTAGTGCTTTCCCAATCAATTGAACAGTTAAAGGAACAGAGTGCCCATCCAGCTTTATGTGTAGTTCATCATTCCTAACAACCATATTTCCATAAAATTGGTGGACAAGAGAATGATAAACTTTTCTTTGATCGGCCTTAAATGAAATTAGGTTTGGTTGCATCTTTAGGAGTTCAACTAACTTTGGCAACACAGATTCAATGCTTTTGAAGTCCACAGCACGGGGATGTAATACCTTCCGTTCAACTAGCATTTTAGACTCTGAAGCTCTCTTCTTCTCTTGTGCTCGAGCATGCTTTTTCCTTTTGTCTGAGCTCTTTCTACATGTGGGCTTCTTCCATTTCTTTCAATGTTCTCTTCTTGGGAGCCATTTTGAGAAATCAGACAGTCTTGAATGGAAACAGATGGAGGACGAGGATGCAGCACGGCCTTCTATTGAATAGGTAGAAGAATACCTCAGACTAGAATGAACTCCACACACCACCAGTGGTCCAGACAAGATGGCTTGAATGAGGACACCGTGGGTGCTCTGGGAAGCAGATAAGGTGCAGATGCCACTGGAGAGTTCTTAGTGAAGAAGGGCATAGACGGAGGTGTGGGAAGAAGGGCATCGCGGGAGCTTTGGGGAAGAGGGAGAGCTACCGTTGGCGTGGGAATGTCCACGGTGGAGGTTGGAGGCGATGAGGGCTTGCGAAGAGGGATGTTAGGGTTGAAGAAGGAGGGGGTATGGGTTTAGAAGGAGACGAAGGGGGTGGCTTTAAGAGGAGTTGGTCGAACGGGTTTAACAAAAGAAACCCAAGTTACCTTGGGTTCGAATGAGGTTTAGTGAAGGAAGACCCCAGAGGACCGGTTCACGAACCGGTGTCCGGAAGCAAAGTGTCGACTCATTGAGTCGACACATTTTTGAAGCTCTTCTGTCCCGTAAGAAAAAGAAGGACACAGTCAATAAAAGTCGACTCCGGGAGTCGACTTTTCCTCTGTAACTCAAAAATTCAAAGGAAAATGAAAGAAAATGAAGGCCAAATGTGCAACACATGAAACCCATGAGATTATGAACTTAGAGTAGGCATAATGAGGGTTGATCAATAGGAAAAGTGATCATGGACAGGGGAGTTCAATCAACCACAATAAGATGACCAATCCAATCGACCAGGCAAGCAAATATCTCAATTATCCAGCATAATTCAATGCAATTGAAGTTTTGTCAAGAATAAAGCCAGATTTTAGCTGGAACAATTCTAACCACATGAGATTGCATTTTAAATCAAGATTTTTTACCTTGAACCAAGGGATGTTGACACCTTTAATCCTGCATGTTAGTAATCCAATGAACTCATGATAAACCACACAAGTATCACTCAATGCAACCTATGAAGTCTGTGCATTTCAACTCATGGTCAGTGCACTATGACTGGATTGAGTCTGTGCAATATGGAGCAAGTCGGTGCAAGACTCAACCGACTCGATGCAATGATTAACCAAGTCTGTGCAATGATGAACAAACTCAGTGCAATGAGCAGCAAGGTCTGTGCAAGAAATTAACATTCAACACAGTTCAATCACAATTTGTTCTCAATCAAACCATCACAACTTTGGGTCAAACATAGGGAGAAACTCAACAAGCAGACAATCATGACAATCTTTTAGCAAAGCTCATTGAAGTGGAAATTCATGGAAACACAAGTGGGATTAGCATGTTCAGGAAGAATTGCATGCTTCAATGATGGGGGTTCAAACAATCAAAATCTTCTTATGCATTTCAAGCATGCAGGTAGACAAGCAAGCATATTTAGATATAAAATCAAACATGAGAGTCCCTTAGGGACAGGTATAAGAAGAATACAACTGATTTGAGCATGAAGTCCATGAGCAATATTAACAAGGTTGTGCTTACAAGAAGATGTACTGCATAACCAATGACAATCGACTAATTTAGAAAATACATTCATACAATCAAGCTCAACTTCAATATGCGAACTATGAGGGATGACTTTCAAAACAATATGGATTATCAAATGTTCTAAGGAACACTAACAAGAACCTTTTTGTGTAGCTTTGATGTCTCTTATGCATTCTTGAAGTCTGTGCTTATTGTGTTGAACCACAAACGTCCATGCATGGTTGCTTACCTATGTAGCAAGTCCATACCAGCTGCATGGTGCATATAGAAAGCCCGTGCAAGTCTTCTCTCATGCATTCATAGTCCTCGCATGTTTTCACCTTAGCAATATTAAAGTTAGTGCATAGTATGTCTTAGATGCACTCAAGGTCCATGCATATTTCTGATAAGCGTCATAAGTCCATGCATGTTTCAAGGTTCGTACATAACCGTGCATATCACTACATTGTGACCTTTGTGTCCATGCACATTTTTGCATATTGATAAAGTCTATGCTTGTTGCATGTTTTTGAGCAAAGTCCTTGCAGATTGCAAGTCCGTGCATGTTTCTGTCTGTGTGGCAAACAAGTTTTTCTCTTAGTCATTTCAAGTTCGTGCACGTTAGCTCCATCGTGAATAAAGTCCATGCATGCATAGTCCAAGCACACTTCTTGTTTTGTTGTATGAGTCCATGCATGTTTTCTTCTAAACAAAGTCCGTGCACTATGCTCTAACAAAGTCTAAGCACTTTGTTCAAATGAAGTCCGTGCACATTGTTCTAACAATGTCTGTGCACTTTGTTCCATATTAGTCTGTGCACCTTTTCGAAACAAAGCCCGTGCATGTTTCCTTGAATCAAAGTCCGTGCATATTCCTTTAAACAAGTCCGTGCACATTGTCTAACCCAAGTCTGTGCATGCTTCTTATTCTCAACCAATGTCCATGCACACTTTCCAAACAAAGTCCGTGAACATTTCATTCCATGCATTCTTCCTGTGGATCATATGAAGTCTGTGCTTACTAGTTCCATGCATGTTTCATTACATCTTATATAATGCACATACAAGTTGTGTATGTCATAGACTCATGAGAATGGAATTGAGTCCGTGCATGTTTACATTATGAGTATCTCAGGTCCATGCACATTTCTTGGAAAATATGCTAACTTCGTGCATCTTTTCACCTATATCTCTCAGGCTAATCTTAAAGTCCAACACTACAGGCACATGCTCGTGGATTCTGATAACTACACCTGATCCAAGATTGGAGGAGGTGCTAAGATGATGACACGTGGCAGATGGTTTAGTTCTTGGACGAGGATCGTGGAAGACACACACCCTGGTTCTCTCATGCTCCATATAAATAAGAAGGCTCTTCATTACGAGAACAAGAAAAGAAAAAGAGACCAGTCGTGATTGATATAGACAAAGAAGAGAAGACAGAGCAGAGAAGAGAGAGCAGAGAAGAGAGAGCAGAGAAGAAATAACAGAAAAGAGAGATCAAGACTGAGAGAGAGTAGACTTCAGGAAGGAAGATAGGTTATCAGTTTCCTGGTTCAAAACTAGAACTGATTATTGCTTACTGTGGAGCTATATTGTCATCATGTTTTTGTTTCTTCATCTTTGTTTCTTCTGCTTAAGTAATTCTTGTTCAAGCTGTGAGATAGCAGAGGTTAAGCTATAATTCCTCAGTGGTTGCATGGGAAGGTTCCTCTGGTCGGTATAAGCTATAAAGCCCAGCGGTCTGTAGGGTTTTTACCCCAAAGCTGTGGATCAGCAGAAGCTGTGTATCAGCCGTTGCAGCCACACTCTGGTTTAGAGTGTGGGGTGGACGTAGATCTCAGGTCTGAGATCGAACCACCTTAAAATCCCACTTTCTTCTATGCGATTATTTTTGTGGTTTGCATTATTGTATTCTTCTTCTCATCGCTTGGCAGATGGATGTTTAGGATCGTGTGAGAGCTGATCTGTATGATTTGCTCTAGATTAATTGTGTCTGAGCGCTCTTATAAACACCTCCATCCTATTTTTCCAAAAGAAACAGTTATTACCATCAAAGAAAGGAGGGCGGCTGATAGACTGTCCCTCAGCCATAAAGCTGTGAGGCGTGCTAGATCCAGGATTACCCTAGTCGTTGGACCACATGATGGGTAACCTGCTTTGATACCAATTGATATATTGCACGGAAGGTGAGCTAGAAAGGGGGGGTTGAATAGATCACCTTCGATTCAAAATAATTTGATAAAAATGACTTATGTAAACTTGAAATGTAGTAGAGTTACTCCCTCGGTCTAAATAAAGAGCAGACAGATGTGCAGAGGCTAATCTAGATAGTGTAATTGAGGTGCAAAAGATCTAGCAATTATCATGCTAAGGCCAAATATTAGAGAACAAATGAACAAACCATTCAATGAAGACAGAGAGCTTCTTAAGGTGGTTCGATTGTGATCTGCAATATACGTCCACCCATTACTCCACTAGAGTAAGGCTTCATTGCACTAAGCAAAAGGAACCACAGACTCAGTCTGTAAACAACCGCTGCCAGACAACTTGCCACAAGGGAATCAAATCCCTCTACACAGATCCTACAACCCACAGGAACTGAAACCTGACTTTGCCCTAACAAGATCAGACCCGGAGGACCAATCCTCCCTTCCTCCAAACTAGAGGGAAATCGTGAGCAAACTCCCTTTACTCGCAACTGGAGACACAGTCTCCCTTCTCCTGTCCGCACAGGAGGAACCCCGTAAGATGCTGTTCGCAGACGGGTGGGGTCGTCACCGGCGTGACGTGTGTACGGTGACCGGAGTGAGTGGTAGGATATAGCTACGGGAGAGGTGCTGGAATGGGACGCATTTTTGGCACTCCCTGTCATTACCGTATGTTTCTCAGAGCGGCACCGTGCACTCACCTTTTTCGGAGAGTCGAGGGGAGACCGAGTGACACAGGAGGTTTCTAGGTTTGAGGGGAAACATGGCTGGGATGCGGGCATGCCAGTCAATTTCTTGACAATCACCCATGGAACCGAATGTTTAACCGGGGATGCGCCACCAGGGCACAGCACATGGACTCAAGGGGTGAGGGATACGTGAAAGGAAGGACAGTTCCGAGGGTGCGAGTGCGCAGGCGACTGAGAGGAGTTGTGTACATGACGTTTTTTCCCACCGACCGCAAGCAGTCTGTCTTTATTTACATTGGAATGAATCTGAAGACCTTCGTTCCATGCTGAAGAGGGGTCCGTATATTCCTGAAGTCCTAGGTGGAGAGCCAGGGGCACTTTACAGCTGTAGGTTTGCCTCTTTACTAGGTGGTGTTGACTGAGGTCAGGGGGTGCTGGAGGTTCACGCTAGGTGACACAAAGGGAGGACTGAGGGCCCAAACGTGGATGAGAAAGCATTCGTGCAATTGGTAGTTTAATTTTTGAGTTTTACATGTGTGTACAGGTAGGCAACAGTGGCCAGGATGCAACTGGTGCATGCCACAGGACAATTTCGATGTGATGATCGATCCCTGGGTCGATGCATGACGGGTGAACACATATGTGTTTTACAGAGGGCTCCTCCCGTGGTGTGGGCCAGGGTTGCGATGCTGAATGGGGGCTCGTGACTGGATAACTAGAGGGATGCATCGATCCAATGTCTGGGCAAGGGCCAACCATGACTCAAGTTGAGCGGTCGAGCGTGGCCTCGTGACTGCGAGAGAGTATGATGTCATGGCACATGCATGGTTGCGACCGACGGTGTCACGCCCTAAGCGTGGAAGGAACCCGGAGTGCGTGACGAGTTTATATTGATCATGTCAATCAGAGCGTTAGTGTATTCGACACAAAGACAGAAACTAAGGTACTAAGACCTAATTAATCATAATACAGAAAATAGACTAATAACATGACTCAATTACATATGACATGACTCAATAAAATGGACATACATATGATATGACTCAATGAAAGGGAAAATAACATGAGATAACATAGGCAGACTCCTTAAAGTGGTGCCGACGATCCGACCCAAAGAGAGTGCTGTGGGATGCCCTCATCACTCCTAGCAAGGAGACGAGAGGAGCCCATAAACACATGGGAAGAAATGAAGGAGAAATTGAGGGAAAAGTATCTGCCACCCTCCTACCATCAGCATCTTCTAGACCAGTGGCAGAAACTCACTCATGATGGAAAGTCCGTGGATGAGTACATCGCCAAATTTGATGATTTCTTCCTTCGGAGTCAAGTCATGGAAGATACCTCCGTCACCCTTTCCCACTTTAGGGCTGGCCTACACGAGAGCATTCAAAGGGAACTATTTTTACGAGAGGTCAACACCCTCAAGCACGCCTACCAGGTTGCTAGAGATGTTGAGCAGTTTCAAAGGGTTGTCCCACCACGAGTACCCACCTACCACCAACCTGAGCCCCAAAACCCCATCGTCCGTTACAGTGAGAGAGCTGGCCCATCCACTTCTTATGCCCCCAATGCTACCCCACTTCAGGTTGTTGCCCCTGCTACCCCGATCGTAAAGAACCCTCTACCGACACCTGTTGTTGTGCCCAGGCTGGAGTACACTCCACCAGTCGATAGGAGAGATGACAAAGGAAAGGGAGCCATCCCTAGCACCTCCCAACCAGCCCCTGTCTTGGGTGTTCATTTCTTTAAGTGCCATAACCTAGGGCATGTTGCCTCCAACTGTCCCACCCGAGCCTTGGTCATCACTGACCCCCAGCTTGTGGAGCTCCTACCTCAGGAAGGAGAGTTCATTGAGAGGTATGAGGCCGATCCTAACCTTATCGCCCAGTTTGAGGAATTAGATGCAGGGTTTGATAGCACACATGTCAAGTACATGTAAGTGGGAGATATTATCGATAGTTCTAGCCATGAATGGTTGGGGGTAGTTCGTTGCATCCTAACGCACCTTCAGGAGGACGACTAGCGTTGAACCTCCATCTTCCAAACCTACATCATGGCCAAATCTTAACCCTGCAAGGTGATCTTTGATAATGGGAGCTATATCAATGCAGTCTCTTCTAATTTTGTCTCCCGTCTAGGTCTACCTATACACTCTCATCCTAGGCCCTACAACGTGCTTAGGTTGACGACACCTCTATCCCAGTCAACACTACATGTGTCATTCCCATCCAATTACAGTCCTACCAAGGATAAATCCTATGCGATGTAGTGCCTATGAAAGTCGGGAGCATCATCTTAGGACGACCATGGATCTACAATGTAGACCTTACTACATTCGGTCAGTCCCATCAGTGTTCCTTCTCCCACAACGGGAGGAGGATTCAATTGTATCCGACATCCCCAAAGGTGGCCACGGGAAAGAGTCCCACCTCCACTCCCACTGCTTCCCCCAAAATTCAGGAAAATTCCCCAACCCCCACGTCTAAAGGGAAACTTCTCATTCCCTCTTCTCCTACACCTGTCACATCCATTCTTAAGACCCCTAAGGTTGAGCATGACCTAGTTAGGCACCTTAACTTCATAGGTGTTCATGAGCTGAATAGAGAGGTTCCCGAGGGTGCCGTTATTTAGGCTGTTGTCGTCACCATCCCCCCCCGAGGAGTCCCAAGTCATAGTCCCACCTGAAGTCCAGGCAATCCTGCAGGACTTCCAAGATATCTTCCCTGAGGACTTGCCTTCTACACTTCCTCCCATGCGTGATGTTCAACACGCACATACTAGAAGCCAAAGAAGCGTCAGAAGGAGCCCCGGGTGTTACCCTAGGGGACAACCCTCCGATGCTTAAGTCTGTGACTAGAAGTAAAGTGCAGAGGAGAGCAAAAGGAGAGAGAGAGAGAGATCGCCGCAGTCGGCTGTAGGCCCGTAGATAGCTTCCGGACGAGTGCTTACTGCTCCTGGTGGACACTCGGTGAGTGCTCGCCGGGTGGTAAGGTCACCGGAAGGAGACTCGCAGAGCATGGGCAGGAGTTCCCTCTTCTCTCTGTGTCACTGGACTAATAGCTCTCTTCTCTGAGGTAGCATTTTAGCGAAATGAACCACCATCTTTCTCTCTGTCATCTGTCTTCCTTTTTATATGGGGTTGTCCTGGAGTGGAGGCCTCATCCCTTAGTAGGGAAGGGCTTCTATAGTAGAGTAACGTTCCTCTGCTACGATGGTGGGAATTGCCCATTGGAGGGTGGCTTTTTCGGCCCTGGCCAGTCCCTGGGCGAGTCTTACGGTGCTCATGGGACGTGCTCTCCCGTTTACGGGGTCAGGGCCGAAGTTGTGGGGAGTAATGGTCGGTCATCGGAGGATACTCCAGTGGTGACTATGCGTGGGCCGCGCTGTAGAATCCGAGGCTCTTCCTAGACTGGGCCTTCTTTTACTGGGCCAGGCGTGCATACCTGCTTCCTTAGGGGGGTTCGTTTCACTCGTTCCTTTGTGGGCTTAGTCGTCATTGGGCCACTCTTTGGCCAAGCCGATTTTACCCTCCCCAGAGTCATTAGACCTAGATGTGCCCCTATTGGTACACACACCTGCAGGAGCGGTGTATACCAAGAGGCATATACCCTCATTGTCAGTTAATATAGAAGGAAGAACTCTGCCTGGTTGCTTTTACTGTTTACCTATGCAAGACTTTGATGCTATCTTAGGGCTTGATTGGTTAGAAGAGCATTACGCTCTGATAGATTGTCGAAGGAAAAGAGTTATTTTCTGCATCCCTACGGAGGAGGAGTTTTCTCACCCCTTACTGAAGCATATGACTGGAAAGAAGTTAGTTGTTTGAACAATGAATACTGTGAGGATGTTGAGAAAGGGCTACGATGCATTCTTGGCAAGCGTAGTCACGAAGACTGATGCTGACTAGGCACCGACCATAGCAGAGATCAAAGTTGTTCAAGAATTTCTACATGTGTTTCCAGAGAATTTGCTCGGGTTACCACCTACAAGAGAGAGAGAGTTTGCCATCGACTTATTTCCTGGCCCTACACCTATCTCTAAGGCACCCTACCGAATGGCCCCAGCAGAATTATCAGAGTTGAAAAAGCAACTTCAAAATTTGCTAGACAAAGGGTTTATCCATCCAAGTGTGTCATCATGGGGAGATCCAGTCTTATTTGTGAAGAAGAGGGATGGTTCTCTCAGGTTATGCGTTGATTATCGTTAACTTAATGAGGTGACCATTAAGAATAAGTACCCTTTCCCCCGCATAGATGATTTGTTTGAGCAGTTACAGGGAGCCACGGTGTTCTCAAGGATTGATCTGCGTTTGAGATACCATCAATTTAGGATAAAGGAAGAAGACACATCCAAGACGACATTCCGAACGAGATATGGTCATTATGAATTCTTGGTGCTACCTTTTGGGTCTGACTAATACCCTTGCAGCATTTATGGACTTGATGAATCGGGTGTTTAGACCTTATCTTGACACCTTTGTGGTTGTCTTCATTGATGATGTGCTGATATATTCTCCTGATGAAGTCTCACACCGAGAGCACTTGAGAATTGTCCTCGAGACGCTAAGAGTACATAAGCTGTATGCTAAGTTCAGCAAATGTGACTTGCAACACTTCGCGGGAACTCCAGAAAATCTCCTCCTTTTTACCAAGAAGTCAAGGGTTCTATTTATAGAGCCTCCAAATCTTGGGGCGAGTTGGAGAGAGAACAGTAAATAAGTAGGAGGATTGAAGACAAACTCTTGAAGATAATATTCCCAAGATCCCATAGAAACCAACAGAAGGTCCTAAGGATCAGATTTGGGGGAGAAATGAAGATAACAACCTCCACAATCTATCCACGGAGCAGCAGAGAAGCACAGTTCTGCTAAAACTCCTCCGTGTGACATAACGCATCCGCGATAGACCGCCATATGAATATAACGGACCTCCGTCAGTCCGTCATGTGACCTTATCCGCAAGAGATAAGAATAACAGGCGAGACGTTCGGGCTTAGGACTCTGGCGAGAATAATGACTTTGAACAAGAGCGTTAAAGTGAAAGTATAATGGGATGAAGGAAGTCCATCATGAACCTGAGGACGTCAAGGCAGACGGGGCTTGGACGACAAGGAAGTCAGTGGAAGTGGTGATAAGACTCAACCTTAGTAGGTATATAACGGATCAAGGTACGTGCGTTATATGACTGATGACGGTGGAACACGACTCCATTAAACAACAAAGATGCTAACTGAGATGGTGGGTGAGATAGTGGGCAAGAAGACTATAACGGCTTTACATGAGGGCGTTATACTAATTATAACAGCTAGGTGTAGGACCGTTAAACTATAGAGATGCTAAGTGAGACGCTGGATGAGTCAGGTGATGAGTGGACTATACTAATTATAACGTGCCATAGAGGATGCATTATGCACAAGAGGGCGATAAATGAACCTTAAGTGCTTGCCTAGCAATAAAACAAGGACAAGACCCAACCAAGGAAGGTAATGACCCATGAAAGAGACTTCTAACTTGCCCAAGAAGACTCGACAAGGGTGAACAACTCGGAGCATCAAAAATGAGTAAGGAGACAACCCAACTAATTGGTCATAAAACGGGTGTCAACACTAGGATTGCATCAATGCAAGGAATTCGGTTGAACAACTTAGCCTAGATGAAGGGTCATGATGCCAAGGTAGAGAGATTTTGCTTAGACAAAAAGGTCATGATGTCGAATCACTTGACTCAGACGCAAGGTCATGACACCAAAGCAGAATAATTCTCGACTTAGACGGGAGATCGTGACGCCGAATGGCTTGACTTAGACGCAAGGTCATGACGCGAAGGCGAAATAATTCTCGGCTTAGATAGAAGGTCATGACACCAGACGACTTGGCTTAGACGCAAGGTCATGACGCCAAGGCAGAATAATTCTCGGCTTAGACGGAAGGTCATGATGCCGAAGTGAAATGACTCTCGACTTAGACATAAGGTCATGACGCCGAGCGACTTGACTTGGACACGAGGTCATGACACCAAGGCAAAATAATTCTCGACTTAGACACAAGGTCATGACGCCGAACGACTTGGCTAGGATGCAAGGCCATGACACCAAGAAAAAATAATTTCTAACTTAGACGGAAGGTCATGACGCCGAACGATCATCAGTACTTGGACTTGTACCGACACAAGGAGATCGAGTTTCTATGACTTAGAGGAAAGGTCCAGGTCAGATCACTCGGTTGAGATCCTAGAAGGACATGGATGTCGAGTGAAGGAGGAGAGAACAAAGATTGCTGGTGCGGTTCGATTGAGAGCATTATGCATCTATTATCATTTATCATTTTCTTCATCATTTATCTTACATCATTATCCTTTCATTCATCATCATTTTTATGTCATTTTCTTTTTTTATCATCATCTTTTCATTCATTTCATTTTCATTTATATTTTTTATCATTTTCGGGAATGGAAGCCTGTGTTAGGGTTGGAAGGATTATTGCTGGTGGAGGACAAGCTAGTCCAGGCACCTGAATTCACCCCTGCACGTTGGGACAATGCCGCTGGAAGGGTTCAGAAGGACCATCCCCATTTCGGTTTATTTCTGGCTCCATTGAAGTGGGGGAACTGGGAAGAACCCTACATGTTGGACAGCTTGGCGTCCGCTTCAAGCACGAGCTGGCCCTAGGCTGGTTCACGGAGCTCAAGGTTCAAGACGCACACATCTTTCGAGAGGGGGAGGTGAAGTTCACTGAATATGCGCTGTTCAACTACGCTCCCCTACTTATTAAGGCCGGCATGTATCGTAGTGTCTACACCTCCTGGTACGGCTATCCGATTTCCAAAGGCCTCTGCTGTGGAATGATTGAGGTCTTTAACACCGAGCTAAACACTTTTTATACCGCGGAGGGTGAGACCTCACTGGATCTGTAGAGCCTCCACCAGCTAAGCGGCCTGCCTATTGATGGAGAGCCGTACAAAGAAGTATGTCTTCCCGACCTGATCAAAGATGAGACCGACAGGGACAGCATTTATGCACTTGGCTATTCGTACCGGTATCTTATGAAGGCGTATCGGGAGTTGTACCAGCTATCACATGGCGGAAAGTAACCCCCTCGCGGCAACCGTAAGAGGGTCCATCTGGGCCTATGGTTGAAATATTTCTTCGACGGATCGAAGAAGTACGAAGACTTCCCCAGTGTTGGTGCTGTTGTAGTCTAGAAGAAGCGCAGCAAGAGCCGAGCAGAGGTGAAGATCCCAGCATCCAAGGGGGGCCGGAGTGGCGCCAACCCGACGGGCGTTGACCCAATGACTCACTGCGTAGCCTTCTTGACCTATTGGCTCTGTTCCTTCGCATTACCGTATGGGGACGGGACTGTTGTCCGGCCAGATGCAATCTACCCCGCTTGCCAGATGGCGTGGGGAATCAAACTGTCTTTGTGCCCGACTACCTTGTGCTTAATCTACAAGACGATTGGGGATGTCAGTGCGCACCAGATTTCATGCCAAGCCCGGTTCATTGACCCAATACACTTCTTCAACGCTTGGGTCTGCTCCTTATTTCTTGAGTATGCTCCACGCACCATTCAGTCTTGGGGTTTGTTCCCGCGTATGCTGGAGTTTACAAATGCGAAACTGGGCTCAATGACACAGTAGTTATATAATCTACGGTGTAGGCTTACAGCTATTCCCCAAGACTTGCTGGGCAGCATTCATTTCTGGGCCTTGGCTGGCCATTCAAGCCCTCTGGTGAACAATAGGAGGGAGTGCCGAGACGACCGGGTGGAGAAGTACGCCCACCCGATCAGCCAGCAGACGATGGTTCATCCATTATTAGAGCCAGATCTCTGGGATTGGGCGCTGTCTATCCACCCCAGTGTGCGCGTCTTTAGGAAGGGGGACACCTTACTGCTAGAGACGTATTATCCCTTCCACTTTGGGTGGAACTTCGGCTATGATCAGCACATCCTCGTGTACAATGCCCAGTTTGCCCTGCCTGTGCAGAGTCTTCGGGCTAGCTTGACTGCTGAGCATGCCCGGACTTGGTGGGATTTCTTCCACAGGACAGACAGCTCGTCATTCATGGTGCCGGGCCCAGATGAATTCCACGAGTCACTGTGGAGTATGTGAAATGGTGGAATGCTCGGATGAGCTTTTATCGATTGTGCAGAACTGACTGCTGGGATGGCGCCGAGCAAAAATTCTTGAGCAAGCAGTCGGTACCCGTGCTAGACATCAACCCGGAGCATCTACACCGATTAAAACATGGCTAGGACAAAGAGGTGGCGGCGTACATGGCGGGGTCCCTTATGTCGGTTCGAGCCTTGCGGTCACGCGATGGACCGCTACCGAGCTTTGCGGTCTCTAGGAGACCACCAGGGTGGCGGTCGGGGCATGGCCGTTCTCTGTTTTCGTAGTTGTTCAGGGTCAGGTTGGGCAGTGACCTTACGACTGACCGCCAGCCAACGGCTAGCGGTCAGGCCAAGGACCGCCACCGTACTTGGCGGTCTGGAGGTGACTGCATGCGGTTCGACCATCTCTGGGCTAGGCCTTGCGGTCCGGAGGAGGCCGCTAGGCGCTGTGATGGTCCAGAGAGGACCGCCACGTGGTTTTTGTGTTCACTGTGTCTGTTTCGCGTTGTGTTGGCCTCTGGTCGACCCGGTTGTGACCCAGTGGTTGACCTTCGGCCTCGTGAGAGTCACAGACACCCGGGGGTTCTGTGTTATTGTCTTTACGGGTATCCGGAGGTACCGAGTTATCTCGGTTAGCGTGCTATGGGTCTTGGGGGTCCGGGTGACCCCACGTGTTCCGGACTTTTGTGTTTGCATTAGATCGAGTCACCATGAGTCGGTATGAGTGGGGAGGGCCCTCCCCGCACGACGTGGGTTTCTCCGGAAAGTGATTTCCGAGTGGGCCATATGTGTGGCCTTGGACTGTGAGTCCAGTTAACCAGCTTGGGGTCGGAGGTTTTCCGTGTGTCCCGTGGCTGAGAGATCCACTCGGCGACTTGTGAGCTGCCTTGAGAATCGTGTCACAATGGTTTCAGACCTAGGGATTAGGCCAGATTGACGGCACTGTGCTGTCGCATGCGACGGTCTTGACTCGAGTCTTGTGACTTAATCACCGTTAGGTTTATTAGGTCTAGTGGGCTGTCCAGAGTCAGGTGGCTCCGAGCCACCTGTTACTTCGTGTTACTCGCGATGGGTGCGTGCGTATCTTTCAGTGTTCACGTTTAGTGAGCCCCCACTAGTCGTAACTTTCCTGCGCACGCGGGTGCGGATCCACTTGGGAGTGGTGAAGAGCGTGACCCGAGTGAGACGATTTTTAGGTTGGTTACCGTAGGGCCCATTGCCTTTGCAACCTAAGTCCGGTTGGAGGAAAAACTAGTTAGAGGACCCGACCTAGAGTAGATGGTCTGTGTGTGCACGCATAGTTGGGGGCAGAGGACACGCGCTGACGAGCGCGACGCCAACTAGTCTTTGTTCTGTGTTACTAGTACGGTGTCTTAGCCTCCGCCTGGGGCATCATAGGCAGGCACCTGAGGTGCGGACTAAGTCGTCAGTGGACACATCTGGTCTTTCTTCTGGTGGGTGGTACCCCCATCACGTGACGTGAGTTGTAGGGTCGCGGGTTTTCAATACCCATCTGCGAGATGGAGTTTCGCGCATAGTTTGGGTGTTTTTCTTGGAGCCGAGGTCTAGGGTTTTCAGTGAGCGTCACCGAGGGATTCTCCCTAGACGGCGTAGAGTTCATGACGGCGAGGTCGTGACTGTATTTCCAGACCGCGTGGTTTCGGGGTGGGCCCTTGTCTGTGAGGACGGGCCTCCACAATAGTGGCGTCATGGTGTTTTCCTTGTAGCATGACTAGGGTGGTTAGTGGTCCGGTGGTCCCCCGACTGTGGGATCGAGGTGTTGATTTACGTTCCAGTAGGAGTAGCTGTAGAGCTGAGATTTTTACCAGCCACCGAGTTTACTGTTCCTACTGTTACTATTGTTCTAGCTGTAGTTACTGCTTTCCGTACAGTCGTTGTTTTCGGTTGGGATTTCGTGGGACCCCTACTAATCCAGTGATCAGAGGCTCACCCGTGATTTTCAGGTGCGGCGATTCATCCTCAAGATTCGAGGGTGTTGCGTCATACTGCCTCTCTAGATTGTTCAAACCTACTGAATCTAGGTATACTGCCATGGAGAACACCTATGTAGCGCTAGTATGGGTAGCTCAGAAGTTAAAGCATTATTTTCTTGCCCTTGAGGTTAAGCTGATCTCTAGGATGGACCCTATTCGTTATCTTTTAGAAAAGCCTATCCTTTCTAGCAGATTGGCTTGCTAGTAGAGTTTTCTCTCACAATTCGATATTACCTTCGTCATCCAGAAGGCGATCAAGGGATACGCCATTGCCGAGCATCTTGCTCACTCTCCAACCCTTGCACTAATTCGACCCAGGATGAATTCCCTGATGAACACCTTGCTGTGATCACTCATCTCCCCTTCTGATCTTTACACTTTGACGGTGCATTAAATTCTCAGGGCCGTGGAATCGGTGCCGTTCTCCTTACTCCAGAAGGAGTAACCATCCCTATTGCTTATCAGCTCTCCTGCCACAAACAATATAGCCGAGTATGAGGCTCTCCTAGCCGGTCTGAAGCACGCCTACCTCCTAGGCACACGCTATCTCAACATTATAGGAGACTCTCACTTGGTGCTGCGTCAAGTTCTCTCAACTTACCGCACCCGTGACCTTAAGCTTAAACCCTGTCAAGATCTGGTCACGCTCCTGGCTAGGCAGTTCCATAAGCTTATCTATATCCATACTCCTCACTCTCAGAACATTCTGGCTAATACATTGGCATCACTTGCTTCTTCCCTTTCTTTCCCTCTTAGTCGTTCCATTGAGACCATTGTGGTCCAGCGGATGGATGCTCCCTCTCTTCAGGATCCTTGGTTCGATGACCTTAGGAAAATCGTAGAGAAGAAGGCTGACAAGGAAGAGTTGAAGGAAGTTTCATTGACTGAGCTTGAGGAGATTCTAGAAGAAGAAGAGCTACCCTGGTATCATGAAATTGATCAATACTGTAGGGATGGATCTTTTCCGGAGATGGCCAACGCCGAGCAGCGAAAGGCCATTAGAAGAGTCGTCGCAAGGTATACAATCATCGCAGGAAAACTATATAGGCATGCTCTTAATGGAGTTCTCATGAGATGTCTGGATGACGACGAGGCTTGGAAGGTAGTAAAAGTAGCTCATGCAAGTGAGTGTGGAGGGCACGTTAATGGGCAGGCATTGGCAAAGAAGATTCTTAGGAAGGCTATTACTGGCTGACCCTAGAGGAAGATTGTTCCACCTATGTCCGTAGGTGTCTTCAATGCCAGCTTCACGCCGATAAAATTCATGCTCCCGCTTCCACTCTCCATCCTCTTTCTGCTCCTTGGCCATTCTCAATGTGGGCCTTTGATATCGTTAGACCACTTGGCGACCCTAATGCTCAGGTTAAACATAAGTCCTTCTTCACACAGCAACCGAGTATTTCACCAAGTGGGCGGAAGCCGAAGCATCTGTCGAGATCAAAGCAACCACAGTCTGCCGCTTTATCATGAAGAACATCATTTCACAGTTTGGGGTGCCAAGCGACATCGTCACCGACAACGGGCCTCAGTTTGTTTTGTAAGAACTCTAGGACCTCTGTAAGAAGTTTCACATTTCTTTACATCATTCATCACCTTATTACCCTCAAGGTAACGGCCAAGCCGAGGCCACAAACAAAACCCTTCTCAAAATCATTAAGAAAACTTGCGAATCGCACCAATATGCTGATTGGGTCGACAAACTGACAGAAGATTTATGGGCTTATCGCACCTCCATTCTCACTCCCACAGGGCAAACCCTATTTGCACTCACTTATGGGATGGAGGCGGTACTCCCGTATGAGATTCTGATCCCTTCCCTAAGGGTGCAGCTCGACAAAGAACTTCTTTCACATTAAATGATCCTTTTATTTGTCTAAGTGTCAGAACTAAGGTCGATGCATGTTCAGGTCCTAGTTAATTTAGGTCGATGCAGGTTTCGCATCTGAGTTAGACAGGTTGATGCACATTCACACTTTCTTCACATAAGGTCAATACACATTTTTGCATCAAGTATGTAAGTCAATGCACATTCTTAGTTTAAGTATAACAAGTCAGTGCACATTTTCTTATCAAGTGTGTCTGGTCGATGCATGCATTCATATTCATCCACACAGGTCGATGCATCCTTAGACTACGTTGTAGAATAAGGTCAATGCATGTCCTTGCATTAAGTCATTCAGGTCGATGCACATTGCATCTTGCGTGAAGCAAGGTCAATGCACGTTGTGCCTTGAGCAAAGCAAGCAAAGTAAGGTTGATGTACATTGTACCTTATGCGAAGCATGGTCGATGCACATTATACCTTGTGTAAGGCAAGGTTGATGCACATCCTTATACTCATTCCATAAGGTCGATGCTCATGCTTGTGTTATGCACTTCAGGTCGATGCATGTTTTACAGCATGGTCTAAAGGTCGATGCACACATTGTAGCATACACCATAAGGTCGACGCATATACTCTAAGCATATAGTACTTGGTCTGTGCACGTATAGAGTCTAAGGTCTACGCATCTATAGAGTCTGTGCATATACATGTCTGTGCACTTGTAGGTCTGTGCATGTCTAGGGTCTATGCATATGATGCATCCAAGTCTGTGCACATGATGAAACCATGGTCGATGCACATGAGGGTTCTGGTTGTCAGGTCTATGCATTAAGTCCATACTTAAAGCATTCGCATTAACATACCCTCTTGTGGTCTGAGCATATGATCTTTCTGATATTGTTTAAGTATGCATTCTCATAAGCAATAATGATGATAAAGGTGTTTGAAGAAATGACTCATTTATTTTTGACAGGATTAACTCAAACACTTAATGTGCTAAGAGCTATAGTTACTCAAGTGGGCACGTGATCCAAGGCCCGAGTTAAGGAAACACGTGCTCCGAGGCTACTTCCTCTCCAAGAACACTCAAACACGTGGCCTTGCGCAATCTTCAATATTTGACACATGGAATTATCTTACTGATAGAGCCATTGGCGGGAATTCTCCCTCCACGCTCCGAAGCCAATCTTTGTGTGGTCCACACCATCAGGCTCGAGGGCATATCAAAAAAGAAGATCTCTAAGAAGTTGAGTACAAGAAAGAGAAGAAGATACAGAAGATATCAGGAATCTCGCGCTACCTTTCCCTCCTCCCCTCACAGCTTCCACCACTGCTCTACTAACTTAGGCATCAGAGGGTTTTTCCCCAAGGAACCATCGCTGGGCCCCCTGATCTGTTTCCCTTCCTTGTAGGTCTCAACGCGATGATCACTTGCTCCAGATCAGGACCAGCGCGAGATCACCCCTCTTCACATACTGCCTCTACTTTAGAAGGGTCTACTGAGATTCCATCTATAGAAATAATATGCCCCAGAAAAGATACTTCTTGCAGCCAGAACTCACATTTACTGAACTTGGCATATAACTAATGATCCTTTAGTATTTACAATGCCATCCTGAAGTGCTCTTCATGCTCCTCCTTGCTCTGGGAGTATATAAGAATATCATCGATAAATACTACAACCCACTGATCTAAGTAGGGCCGGAACACACTGTTCATCAGCTGCATGAAAGCTGTAGGCACATTCGTTAGTCCAAACGACATTATAACAAATTCAAAATGCCCATACCTGCTACAGAATGTTGTCTTTAAAATCTCCTCGTCTTGTCTCCTCAACTGGTGATATCCAGATCCATTTAGTCTTCATACTATTTGAGAGAAACATGGTTATGAATAAAGATTTGGGTTAATTCTATTTTGCGCACTCTGTTTGTATGTGTTGAATGCACTACGCTCTGATTGACATGATCGTTATAGACATCGTCACGCTGCTTCCGAGTAATCTTCCGCGCTCGGGGCGTAACACAACGCCTCAGTTATATGTCCCGAAAAGCAGTCAAGTTAAGGCAGTATGCTAAAGAAAGAACCTTACCTAAAGCCCCGAAGGGGGTCAACGGTAAGGGCACCAGCTGCTCCGGTCTCAGTGCCAGTGCTCGAGCCGCCTTCGCGATAGCCTCCTGAATGTCCCTCAGAGTGTGGGCACACTCGATCTGGGACACAAATTCCATGGGTCTGGTCGACCCGATTGCATGTCCGATATGTCACCGCCAGTAGTCGGCCACTGTGTCAGCAAAGCTCCCTTCGGGGAGCACCCAGTCCAACAAACCTCTGCTCCAGAAGCCACAATCGGCCAAGAACTAGGTCCACCAGCTCCTCGGTGCCCTCCGTCAAGGCACCTTCACCCCAGTCGTCACTGCTGCTGTCGGTGCCTACCACAGGGGCTTCAGCGCCCCACCATTGCCTCGGGTCCCAGATGACAAACCCTGGCTGCCCCGGGGCCACTATTCCACAAGTCACTCGATCTCTTGACGAACTCGAGCGATGTGGGTCCTCAAGTACTCATCGTCCAGCGGGATTGGAGGCAGATCCTCCCTCAGCAGATGACTCTCCTCCACCTTCCTGATCGCGGAGGCCTTCTGCTGATACAGGTGGCTATGCTTGAACCACCACCTGGCGTAATGGACGTTGAATCGCCCCCGGCGTCCCGGTCCCGACGTTGGAAACTACTCCGGCTCCTGACGGTAGTAGAAGTCCCACCACGCTATTGCCAGTAGGTGGGTGTCCTTCTCTTTGTATTACCGGTCTGTCAAAGGAAACTCCTGGTTCGGTGGGATCCCATGGTTGTAGCCAAAGTTCTGGGCAAACCAGAACGAGTAGTACAACTCTAGAGAACTCGTCGGGGATTGGTGTAGCGTCAGCACGGTGGGTCGGGTGCTCATCACCCACTCTGTCCTCGGTCCAGCCTCTGGCTCTCTCTGAGGCAGGTGGGCACTAGCCGCCCCTCCGCTCGACGTCCCCAGAAACAGGTCGGAATCCCTCGTGGCGCTATCAAAAGGTAGTCCCTCCTCGCCCCGGCTGGGCAGGTAGCAAAGGGCTCTCCTAGCCCCCTCTAGCTGCACCTCAGCATCTCCGTCAGGCTACCCAGTGAAGCTGAAAAGTAGGGGTGCCGTTGGGTTCACCACGGTCCCCCGAGCTACTAACCATGGAAACAACAATCCAGCCCACACACTCAGATAGTGAGTCTGCAATAGCAGGATCCTCTCTCAAGGCACCGAGTGCGCTGTCAGAACTCCCAGCCCCTGATACACATTGGCCAACGCAGCTGGAGCCAAGGCCAACTGCCTCCCCTCTGCCAGCAAGCACGCTGGCCACAGCAACTCTGCCCTCAACAGGCCATCCTCCCCGTGCGGGACCACAAATGTCGCTAACCAGTACGCCAAGTATGCGGCAAGATGTGTCATGTCCGGCAAGTCATGGGGATTCCACCCCTCCTGTGGTGCATATATGTATCTGGAGTATGTCCAGAAGCATAGCTCCACCTCAGTATACTCCCACGGAGTCTAATCTCTGGCAAACTCCTTATAAAAGCAGAAGGGCCCGTTGTAGAAGTGGCAGACCAACACATTCAATGGCACCCTGGAGTCTATGTAGCTCTGCCTCTCCCTGCTAGGGCTAGGTCCCTCCAAGTCTTCAGATGGTACCGATAGGTGTGAGACACTCGGTATCGCCCTTGTCTATCAGTATGGCCACAGTGGAGGTCATCTAGTACCACCTCCTCATACCCTTCATTGCTGATCGGCAACCCAAAAATTCAAAACAGAGACCATAAGTCAAGTGAGGTCTCTCCCTCTGCTGTCGCTACCGCGTTCCATCGGTGGTTAAAACACTCTAGCAGTCCCTGTAGCAGCCCAGTGTAACAGGGATACATGTACAGGGTAGTAGTCACCGCATACCGGATCCCTGCCCTGTCCAATAGCACCCTGTAGTGGTGCACGATCCCCATCAACCACTCAGTGGCCCCCTGACGATATCGATGTGACAGGATCACTGCCCAGTGGCCATACCAACTGATGACAGTCTGCTGCATAACTCCGCCCAAAATGTTGTAGTCGTCGTAACCCTCCCCAGCATACTGTAGACCCGCAGGCTCCATCACCAGCCCGGCTGTCCCCTCTGTCTCGGTATGGTGGTGGCCGTGTAAATCCCAAGAAGCAGGGCCTAGCGGCCCAACTCTAACTCCAAACTGCTTTGCTCTGCTAAAGAATCCCAGACACTCAGCACTGGGAAACTGACACTGCCTCCAGTAGTCCCTACAGAAGCTCTGATAGCTATAAAATGTAATGCCATGTAGGCTGTCCCTACCAATCAGAATGGCCCGCTCAAGTCGACGCCGGGCAACCTGGATCTGCGAGTCATCCTCCTCCATGCCAGGAGGGACATAGCTTCTGACGAACTCAAAAAGGTGGCGGTCCAGGGGGAACTCCATAGGGTAGCCTCCGCTCCGGTCGTAGGTGTATAGACCGCCTGCCTCCAGAATCTGGGCCACCTCAACGGTCCCAACTCCAGTTGCCCTCTCGCCAACTGGGTCCTCAGATATTATCGTACGGCCCAGATCCAGCTGCTCTATAGTAACCACAGTGACCACTGGTGGACCCAGAGGGCGCATCGATCACTCAGTCCGTTGCACCCAGTGGTCCTCCTCCCGAGCCACACGCCTCGGGACCTGCTCATCTCTACCAAATCGTGCCATAGCTGCAAGATAGGGCACGTAAAATGGTCAGAATACCAAAAAGTCAACTTGTATAACATAACAAAGCAAAGACGCATAAAGTGTCAAAATACAACTACAACAACTCAGAACCTGGGGCTCATGGGCCGTACGCCTTCGTCTCTGCCTTCGACGTACGCCCCGTGGGGGGCATTTATTGTACCAGGATAATTTCCCAGCAAAATGCCAAGAAAAAAGGGTTCGGGAATTCCCCTGAACACCTTTAAGGCGTGAGCTACCCGGCCATTTCTACAACTCCTTGGACCCCACCAGAGGCCCTAGCCAGTTCACCGTAACATGTGGCTACACAAGCAACTAACCGGGACCAATCTTGGCTACTTACCTGTGGGCCTTGCCCGCACTTCACATGGCCACCCGGGCCAACCCAGGGGCACCCCGACTCTAAGCCTCTCCACGTGGCACCCAGTGAAAAGGCAGGGAGCTAGCCTCGAGATGCCTTCTTTCAACCCTTCAAGGTCAAAGGGAGACCCAATTCGGCCTACCACAGGCTTTGGAGGCCTGCAACACACGTATATGGCTCACACACGCGTGTTCGACATTTTCCCAAACACCTTGTGGGCGCGTATATTCCAGCCATCCTACGTCAAACAACGGGCCAACCCATGGTTTCAGCATGCTAATTGGGTCCTACAACGACCCCCCAATGATCCGGGGCCACCCCCGACCCTCAGACACGTGGCTACGAGCCATTCATCTTTAACTCTCGGGCCAACCCGAGGCTACCTTACCAACCCACCGTGCAACGTGGCACATAGCTTGAGGCACGTCTCGTGTCCCTAAAGTGCCTCTCCTTAGCTCCCATGGGCTCCCATTATCGGCCTAAGGCCCACCTTGGGGCCTCTCAGCCAGCTACCCAAGCTGTTCGATAACCCGAGGTATGTCGGGTATTTACCCGAACACCTTGCGAGCGGCTACTCCGACTCGAAGAGCGACGGCCCCTATGGGCCAATCCTAGTATCTCAGAGCCCGGTGTCCCTCAAAAGACACTCTCAAGTGATGAATGAAGACCATCGGGGGCCATCCCTCGGGGTTGCGACCTGCTCGGGGCCCATTCACCCCGGGGCGCGGTCGTGCCCCTAGGGAGGGTAAACTCCCCGGGGGGCCGCGCCCTCTCCCCAGTCCGGAGGCCCGAAGGCTCTCCCCAGTCCTAGTTCATGCAAATCCTCAGTCCTACGATGCAAGGCTCGTGCAAAGTTCATTCACCGTACCCGTGCGTAGAGAAAGCCACAAAGTATGCCCACGACGAGGTCAACACACGCACAAAAGCTCCACGTATCCTCCCAGAAACACCTGTCCTTTTAGTCTTAGTCAAATTAGGAAGAAATAAGTAAAAAAGGGGATTTTATAGGGGTGGGGACAGTCCCCCCTTCTCCCTAGAAGCCATCCCACAGTTTAGGCGGACCAGCCCAACCCCCTGGGCTGGCTGTGGCTTTAACTCCGGGGCGTGACAGGGGCTGAGAGTGTTGGCGGCACATCCGGCGCCACGTGAGCGGAGCTTACTCCTGCCGACCCACTACCTCAATGTGTGGGCCGATTTGTTATTTCCTGGACTAGTGACACGAGGGACAGTGGCAAACCAGGCAAAACTTCTACTATTCAGCTTCCCCAACTAGCCGGACGGGGATGCTGTTGCGCAGTTGGAGGGGCTAGGCAGGCCCTATCTTAGTTGTCCAGCAGGGGCGAGGACGGGCTACCTTTTGACAGCGCCACGAGAGACTCACGTCTGATCCTGGTGCCTTCGAGTGGCGGGGCAACCTGCTCCCTCCCCTATCAGCGAGAACTGGATGTAGCTTTATATACAGAGTGGGTGATCAGCACTCAACCGGTGGTACTCGCACTACATCGGTCTGCGATGAGTTTCTAGAGCCGTACTACCTGCACAGGTTTGCCCAGAACTTCGAGTATGACCAGGGGATCCTGTCGAACCAAGAGTTCCCCTTGGTGATCCGACTGTACAAAGGTCGGGACATTCACTTGCTAGCAGCTGCTTGGTGGGACTTCTACTATCCCAAGGAGCCAGAGCGACTGTCGAAATCAGGGCTGGACCGTCGAGCGAGATTTGACGTTCATTATGTCAAGTGGTGGTTCGAGCACAGCCACTTGTACCGCCAGAAGGTCTCAGTGATCAGGAAGGCTGAGGAGAGTCAGCTTCTGAGGGAGGATCTGCCTCCTATTGTGCTGGACGAGGAGTATCTAAGGACCTGTTTCTCCCAGATCCACCGGGAGGTAGAGCGCCTGGCATAACAATGGCCCCGGAGCAGTCGGGTTTCTTCGCCTGCAGGTCAAGGTTGCAGTGGGGCCCTCAAGCCCCTGAGGTAGGTGCAGGCAGTGCCCACAAGAGTTGGATCTAGGACGTCCCGTTTAAGGGCGTCGAAGACTTGGTGGGCCCAGTTCCTAGCCGACTGCGGCTTCTAAAGAAGGCCTCATTGGAATAGGTGCTCCCTGAGGGGAGCTTTGCTAACTCGATGGTCGACGACTGGAGGTGCCACATCGGCCAAGCGATAGGGTCAGTCGGACCCGTGGAGTTTGTTTCCAACAATGAGTGTGCTTACACTCTGAGGGATATCTAGGAGGCAGTTGCGAAGGCTGCCCGAGTGCTGGGGTTAAAGTCAGAGTAGTTGGTTCCCCTGCTGTCGACCCCTTTCACGGCCTCAGGTGAAACCCTTTCCTTAGCATGTTGTCTCAGCTTTGTTATCTTCTGAGGTACATGATTGAGATGTTGTGTGTTACTGTATTTGTTTGTTTTTATTTTTTATTTTTGGCAGGATCTGCGACGGAGGGAGATCATCCCTCCACGGAGAAATCATCTGGGAGAGGAGATGGGGGCCTTCAGCCTAGGCGGAAGGGCCCTCGAGTAGACGCCAGGGTAGTTGGGGCTGGCGAGTCCTCTCCGGGACTCGAGACTGGCAAACATATCGAGGCGGAACAGGCTCTGAGTAAGCACCATATTTGCTTCTTCGTTCCTTGTTGGTTTAGCCATTATGATTGACTAACCCTGCACCGCTGGACTTGTTGCTTGTAGCTCCACTTGAGACTGGGACGGAGGTGGCTTTCTCGCCCCCCCCGAGAGGTCGACCCTTTGCCTGATGACAGGGTCGAGTGTGAGATCGATGTTGAGGCATTTCTCCGTGTGATGGATGAGGTCGCCCCCAATGTCGAGACATTCCCCAACTTCAAGTCATGGAAGGCCTCCGAGGAAGCCCAGCTAGGTAATGACTAATGAGTGTACATTTTTACATGATAATTTATTATATACACAAGAAACGGAATAGAAAACCTTTGATGTACATATTCTTTTGTATAAGGAGTTTGAGGAAGTCCATTTCATTATCAAATCTTAGGAGAAGATGTCTCGAGTTGAGGCGGCTAATTACAAAGTCAGAAATCAGCGGAAGCCTTTGAATCAGATAGCTCTTGATCTCAGGAATCGCTGGCCTTCCGTAGGAACACTTAGCTATAATAGTGAACTTGAGCATTTTCTGAGAAGCCTCGACATCCGCCTTGGAGAAAAAGACTGCAGGTTCTCCAAGATCAGTGAAACCTAGAGCCTTCACAGGAATGGGAGTCTTCGGTTTTTGCTGAGACGCCAGAAGAATTTAGGCATAGGAACGGCAAGATTCATCAATGGCTGGAGGATGAGAAGCCTAAAGAGGAGCTAGATTTGTTGGAGCAGCAATCGAGGGAGGCTCCCCCATCACTACAGTTGCCATGATCACTACTCAGTCCGCCATGGAAGGTGTAGAGGAAGGAGGTTTGGTGCGAAGAAAGCACCGGATGGGGTGAGAGGTGTTAGGGATAGGAGAAGACTCATGATGCACTGGCGTACGTGATTGGAGTATTGACTCATCGTTGTAACACCAATAAGTCTCAAAAATGGGGGTTGATTCATGGACGGTGGCATCATCCTAAGCAGGAGATTCGTCTAGTGGTAGTGGAGGGAGAGGAAAAAGAAGAAAACTCGGAATGGGTGTCTGCGGAGCTTCATCATCACGTGCCGTCTTCAGTTGTTCACATACCGGCTCTTCGTTATCAGGTTCAAATGGACGCCGTGGGGAGGCGTATTAATGGGTGGTAAAATGTAATGGTGTTGCGTATGCAGAGGCAGAGGGCCGTATTAATGAACGGAGTGGATAGGTGGAGGGCGGACGGCATCCACTTGATCATTGAAACATGCTGGCTCTTGCTCACTTGCGTTGGTGCCGTAATCGTCTCTCCTCTCCTTCCAATCTTTCTCCATCTTCGTAATGTTGTTCAGGAGGGCATGAAGAGGATTGACTGGAGAAGGAGGAGGAGGAGTGTGCCGCGGGCTCGTGACCCTCTTTAGTTGTTCCTTGTGGACGCACTAAAATTCACTCGATTTTTTGTTTCATTTGATAGTGTGTTTATTTGTCTATTTAGTGCGACGACGTGCCAGTCACGAAGTGATGATTTATTCGGGCTCCGAGGAACCCATGGTGCGCTGGATCTGACTTCGTCTGGTGATTGTGTAGTTCAGGTCAGGACCATATCCCGTCGTGCCATAAAGGTCATGACGTCATTTACATCCCCCATACGAGAGAACATCTTTGATTAATTACCGAAATTAGGGGCCCTACAGCCAAAAGAATTAATGCTAATTGTAAAAAAAAGAGGCAGGAATGAATCACACAAGAGCCTGTGCCAAGACACGGGCAATCGGACATATCGGTCAGTCATAGACCCTTTCATATTCAGACGGGAGTCCGTGGCGAGTATGCGGTGGAAACCGAGATGAATCCGTTCGGATGTCTGCTGAGTACACGGCAATTTTAATAATGATCCGGAAAGAATCAGGTTTGGCAAACGGGTCTGGTTTAGTCAGAATGTCAGCCCGAGGTAAGGTCGGGTCATGGCCATCTCGGGGTAATTCCCAAGGCTCGAGCCCGGCTTACAAGGGGCAGCGTTATTGTTCCTTCAGCACCGGGTCACGGGGAGAAACGGAGCTGCAATGTGAGTTTTAATATATCTCTTATTTGGGGTTTTTTGTTTATATTTTTTTGTTGTTTTATTTTCCTTTTCTTTTTATGGATTCTCTTTCTTGGTGGGTGGTTTTGCTATTTCCCCCTTTTTATTACCTAGCGGTCAGGCAAAGGGCCGCCACCCTGCCTAGCGGTCCGAGAAGCGACCGCTAGGGGTTTGCGAGTTCCAGGAGCTTAGCGGTCAAGAGGTGGACCACCAGCCTGGCCTTAGCGGTCCAGAGTTAGACCGCTAGACTCTCTAGCTGTCCAAGGTAAGACCGCTAGGAGATTTTCATGCTCGCAGTGTCTGTTTTGCATTGTGTTGGTCTCCGGTCGGTCCGGTTGAGATCCAATGACTGACCTACGACCCCGTGAGTGTCCCGGACACCGTGGGTTGCGTGTTCGTGTTTTAGGAGTGTCCGAAGGTACAACATTATCTCGATTAGCGTGCTCGTGAGTCTTGGGGCCGAGTGACCGCGTGTTTTCTGAGTTCCGAGGGGACCGTGTGTATGGCCTTGGACTGTGAGTCCAGTTGACCAGCCTGGGACTGGGGATTTTCTGTGTGTCACCATGGTTTCAGACCTAGGGATTAGGCCAGATTGACAGCATTGTGCCGTTATTTGTGACGGTCTTGACCCAAGTCTTGTGACTCAAGGACCGTTGGGTTATTAGGTCTAGTGGGCTGTCTAGAGTCTGGTGGCCTCGGGCCACATGTTACTTTGTGTTACTCGAGATGGGTGCATCCGTGATTTTCTGTGCCCACGTTCTGTGAGCCCCCACTAGTCGTAGCCTTCTTACGACATGCGCGTGCTGACCCCCCCGGGAGTGGTGGAGCGGCGTACCCGAGAGAGACGGTTGGTAGGCTGGTTACCGTTGGGCCCCCACGTACAGTCGAGTCCGGGCTTAGGGGGAATAACCAGCTAAAGGACAGGCCTAGGGCATATGGTTTGAGTGTGCACACAAGGCTGAGGGTGTCAGACCCGCGCTGACGAGCGCGACCTTAGTTAGTCCTTGTTTTGTGTTCCTGGTTACTAGTACGGTGTCTTAGCCTCCGCCTGGGGCGTCGTAGGCAGGCACCTGAGGTGCGGACTAAGTCGTCAGTGGACGCATTCGGCCTTACTTTTGGTGGGTGGTACTCCCGTCACGTGACGTCAATTATCGTGTCGCGGGTTTCCATTTCCCGTCTGCGAGACAGAGGCTTCGTGTGTGGTTTCGAGAGCGTTCCCATAGTTGAGGTCTAGGGTTCCCGATGAGCGTCACCGAGGGCTTTCCCTAGACGACGTTGAGTTCACGACGGCAAGGTCGTGACGGTGTTTCCAGACCGCATGGTTTCGGGATGGGCCTTGTCTGTGAGGACATGCCTCCACGATAGTGGCGTCGTGGCATTTTCCTAGTAGCGTGATTAGGGCGGTTCGTGTTCTGGTTGTCCCCTGACCGTGGGATCGGGATGTCGGGTTCGTAACTTGGTTGTTCCCCGGCTGGGAGACCAAGTCGTATTTTCTGGTATAGAAAGAGTAGCTGTAGAGCCGAGATTTTACCGACCGTCGTAGTTACCGTTCCTGTTATTGTTGTAGTTGTTCTTTCTGTAGTTACTGCTTTCCGTGCCACCGTATTTTCTGCTGGGGTTCTGCAGAACCCCTACTGAGCCAGTGATAGGAGGATCACCCCTGATTTTCAAGTGCAGAGGTTCTTCCTGGGGGTTCGAGAGAGTTGCGTGGAGATTCCTAGTTGCCAGCTTACCGGGCCGAGTGTTCACTTAGCATGTGGTACGTTTTACTGCTTTAGACTGTACCTTCTTTTGGACTGGACTCTGTTGTAGTTAAATTGTTTATATCTGTTGTCCTGCTTTATTTCCTATTTCTGTGTACACCACACCTATCTTTTTATCCCTTCTGAGCCCTCCAGCTCGTGGGCGACGGGCTAGGATTCGAATGGTATCGGGTCTTCCCGGTGCTAGGGTTGTCCCCACCCTCATCCACCCCATTTCTCATCCCATCTACCCCCATTTCTCATCACCAATCACCACCCTACTCATCCCAGTTCACAGGCAGAAGCAAGGGTCGAGTTGGAGAGCCTGCCCCAGAGTCACCACACATCTTTAGGTAGATTGCTCTACATTTCATGAAAGCTTGTCGAGGGTGCTTCGCAGGCGAGGTGGTTTCGCATCGATCTGATGTCGGTGTTGCCTGGGAGAGCCATTCTCTCTCGACTGCGCAGCACAGATCTGGTCGGGAACCTGAGCCTGAGAAGAAGCTTGACCACGGCCGCTCCTATGCGAGTTTGGACGTGATTCTTGAGCTGGGATCTTCTCCTCCAAGTCCTCTATTAGCACGAAGAAGAAGAACACCATTTGGACCCCGAGCACCAAGTTTTAATTTTTCTCTCCGGAGTGCACAGGCCAGTTCCCTCTGAGTCAGAACTGACCCCTCCCACCATTCTGGATCTCGCTCCCTGCTCCAGCCTCCTCTGGTAGTCTCGCTGGTCTCATATCAAAGAAGGCTTGCCCAAGATTGCAACGGTTCTAGTCCCGCCTTAAACAGACCCCGGGAGTGTTTGTGGCGCCATCGTCTCCCAGCACTATCACTCTAGGAGCAACCAGAACCAGTGTAGTTCAGCTCTACTCTAGACCCTACCCCAGACAGCAACCTCAACAGGAACTTCCAAGAGAAATCAGGCGTCTTCCTGGGTCAGGTCAGAAGATTTTGGCACCAGTTGCAGCCTATTCTGAGGACGGTAAAGATCGTGGCGGCACCATCTTCGACTATCTATTAGGCGATTTCAGAAGCTAGCAGAACCGGCGGAGCTGGGCACGATGACTTCTAGCTCCATGTCCCCTCCCCACCTGGCCGGCTTACAGTCCCTCCCTACGTGGAGGTAGTGTTTGGATGTAAATCTCTTAACCCCCACCGCGAGATCCCCCCCCCACCTGCGAGAGGTGTAGTGTTGTAACCCACATATTTTCTAGTCAAGCACCATCGCCGCAGCATGCGAGGGTATGCCCACGCTTCCCGGCGTGCCCTCGTCTCCAGTGGGGATCGGTGTTTTCACACCGATCAGGTGAGCCTTGGTTACCCCCTTACTGTTCTTTCCTTTGCTGGTTTAGTATCGTCGCAAGTTCCATCTGACGGTGAGTTGAGTGCCTGATCCCGAATTGCTAACATTTGTATGGCTACCGCGGGTGAGTCGTGAGGGAGTCATTACAACCCACGCCCTCGGCGTGCTGGCCGCCCGTTGGTTTGGGCAACCCAGACCCTTAGGGGTTCAATCTCAAGCTAGCCAAAGCCCGGAATAGTGAGGTCCCACTTTGGACCCTCTCCACTATCACCGGTTGGCCTATGAGCAATTTTGTGTGCTATGCGATTGAGCTCCCCTGAGTGAGTCCGCCGTCAATGTTGCAAGCTTGCGGGTCATAGGTCCAAGGAGCATTAGCCTAGTGGTTGTCATCCTTAGGCTGTGTCACATCAATATCTCAACCTATTTCATTGATAAGTGAGATATATTTCTCAATATTCAAGCTATTGCTCTGCCTAGATTATCAATGAATGAATTTTAATAGAGATAATTATGGCACTTCATGACACAGTCCTCTCGACTTCATGGTCAATGGACATGGTTTCTCGGTAACCAATAATAGTTGGTCTGACAATATTTACCCTTCAGAACATTTCAAATCAATCAAATGTTTAAAAATAATGCTGATTTCATATATTTCAACCAAATGAAGCCATGACATCGATTTTTCAAATTTCAGAAGATTTCACAAACTTCAACATGAAGCAGTTGGTTACAGGTGCTTTGACCTTAATACAGCAAGTGCACAGACCCTAAGCATGCATAGACTTGTATGCGTAGACCTAATGCCTTCAAGTGTACTGACTACAGTAAAGGCGCTCTGACCTTATAGTGCACATCAGCGCATATGCTTAGACCTTAAAATGCAAGGAACACAATGTGCTTCGACCTTAATGGGCAAGATGTAAAATGTGCATCGACCTTACATGCTATCACTAACACATGTGCATCAACCTTACATGCTATAAGCAAATGTGCACAGACCTTAGAATGCACGATGCAAAATGTGCATCGACCTTAGTATGACTAAGGCAAGATGTGCATCGACTTGCCTCTGCCTTACTATACAACGTGCATCGACCTTAGTGAGAAGCATATACATACTAGTATCGACCTTCGTGAGTACATGTACACACTAACATCGACCTTAGTATGTACAAGGTCTAACGTGCTACATCATGCATCGCCCTTATGCTTAACTGTATGTAAAGATGCATTGACCTTCATATGCCCTACAATAACCATGCGTCGACCTTCATATGCACTAAGTAAACATGCATCGACCTTTATGCTTAATTGTATGTAAAGATGCATTAACCTTCATATGCCCTACAGTAAACATGCGTCGACCTTCATATGCACTAAGTAAACATGCATTGACCTTTATGCTTAACTATATGTAAAGATGCATCGACCTTCATATGCCCTACAGTAAATATGCGTCGACCTTCATATGCACTAAGTAAACATGCATCGACCTTTATGCTTAACTGTATGTAAAGATGCATTGACCTTAAAACACAACAGAATGCATATAAACTACTAATAGTGTTGCTGATGCGGGACGGACATGCGACCTGGGACTCTAGCTTGCGATCGTCCCTACGCGAGGGAAATGCTGGACCGTGCGCGGTTGAGCAACCGGCAGTGAGTCTCGGGTATCGACTTTTTCGCGTATACTCGGATTGAGTCACTGGACGGGTCACTCACTCTCGCTCTCTCACAGCGGTGAATAACAATATATGGTGAGCTAATTACCCTATCATGCTCTCTAGCAGCGACATATACAAAATTATACAGGTAAAGCAAATGCCGAGTAAGGTAGCGAGCATGATACCTCCACGCTCCGGGCGTGGGGAAGGCAATCCTGGCCAAGTACGGTGACTCCCAGTTAAACAATCAATCAATAATTTACAGAAATGATTTCTACTGCCCACTCTACGCAGGGAGTTAAAGGGCTACACAAGTGGGCCCGGGAGGACCGATCTTGGGTTGACGGGCAGCACTTTGATCACCTAGTTGGCGCGGTTCGGACGGCGCAAGCTGCTGGTTGTGGGGCCCACGTGCTGGTCAGTGGGTCTGAGTGGGCCCGGGGTGGTACCACAGTGACGGTGGCTCCTAGAGAGGCGCTCCCTGGGATGGCGGTACGCTGGTTCTCTTGTGGAAGGCGAGTCGGCTCCGGTCTCCACTTGTTAGACTTGCTGCCCTGTTTGGGGGGTTTATTTTATCATTGGTTTATTGGCGTGCCAGTCACCGGAGTGACAAATTTGTTATGCGCTCAACTTGACTTGCGTCGGGTGAAAGTGTAGTTCGATCGGGACCAGCAGTCCGCCATACCATAAAGGCTATGGCGTTAATTACATCCCTTACTAGAAGGAAAAACTTTTGATTAATTGCCAGAAAAAAGGGGATGCTAAGGCCGAAGTAAAGGGATGCACACGATCATGCGAATTCCTGCAGTCTACCATGCACAGTTTATTTGAGCGGAACTCTTGGTACGTGGCGGAGGACATAGGTCCGGGGACCACCATCACGCACAACAACAGCTTCGTGAATTAATTAAATATATTGTTGTAAAAGCAAAAAATTGGTCCCTAGCTCTTGTACCACACTTTTATATTTATTTTTTCGGGAAAGATCATCCGACACTCTTGAAAACTTGCAAACACCAAGAAAGAAGGGCGTCAGAAGGAGCCTCGGGCGTTATCCCGAGGGACAACCCTCCGATACTTAAGTCAGCACTTGAGAGACAGAGAAGAAGGAAGGAGGATGAGAAAGAGAGAGGGTCGAAGGATGGTGTAGCAAGCTTGGAGGGGCGGGCAGCCTTCTGGGGGAGTGCTCGCCGTGGCTAACAGGTGCTCGAAGAGTGTTCGCTGGGTGGTAAGAGTGGTCGGAGGGCAGCCGGTTCTCTATAGGGACTTCTCTCTTAGCAACAAGTCGGCTTCTCTTCTCCTCAGTCTGGGGCTAAGCGTGTTTCTCTTGGTAGAAATCGCCGTGTCTTTTGCCTATCCATCGAAGTCTCATTTATAGGGAGTTATCCTGGTAAGGGCCAGTCCCTTAGTAGAAAAGGGCACAAGTCGTGGAGTAGCGTCTGCTCGCAATCGTGGGGAGTTTCCCGTTGAGGGTCTGTTCCTCCGGAGTCGAGCGATTCTCCGGTGAATCTTGCGGCACTTGAGAGGCGTGCTCGCCCTTAGTGGGGTCGAGGCCGACGTCATGGGAGGTAACGTTCTATCGTCAGAGGGTCATCCGACGGCCGTTGCACCTGGGTCGATGCCCTTTGTGCGCTTGGCAAATCTAAGGCCGATCCGTCGTGGGCTATCTGTCGTCGGCCGCAACTGTCGAGGGCCCACTACATGAGTTGTAGAGACCCAGTCAAAGTGGGCCTATCGCGATGGACCTCTTTTGGGCCGAGCCAGTTTTACCCTCCTCACTAGCCCCCCTACTCTCAAATGCTGAGCGCTTTTTCGGGATCTGAGAGGTAATTCCTAGAGGGTTTGTCGAGGGATGGTTCCGAGGACAACTTCCTTGTATCGCTTAGGATAGTGGGCCTAATTTTGTGTTTGGTGCACAAGGCACCCTTAATGGTGGCAGGCGATGCCCAGAAATGGGACACGTAGTCCCAGAGGGTCTCCTCTCACCTCTGTTTGATGACAAGTAGGCTCACCGCCGATTTAGCCTCCTTTCGACAGCCTATGAAGTTTTCTTTAAACAGTTTCGTCAGAAGGAGATAATGATCCCAGCTGGTAAGGAATTGGACCAAGTCCGGGCGTTCTCCCGGAGGGTGGTGACAAACTCCAAGCACTTCACGGCATCCGAGACCCGGTGAAACACTAAGTTGGACTCGAAGCTGTGCATGTGGTTAGCAGGATCGATGGTGCCAACATAAGGGGTAAAAGATGGCAGTTGGAACTTCGACGGAATGCAGGCTTCCATGATCTCCCTGGAGAAGAGAGCATGGAAGTCTGTGTCGTCGTCGATGAGGCCCCTGGTCTTCGCGACGTGCAGGACATCATCTAAGTACCAGACTTTACCCTCTACCTCACGCTCTACCTCCTCGTAGTTGTGCAATCGTTGGGCCATTTTTGGGTTAGAGTGCAGTGGGCTGTGTGGCCTTGGTGCTAGATAGCTGTACGGACTACGGGCTTGTGCGGTGGAGGCATGGGAGGTCTCCCACACTCAGCGAGAGTCTGCTATAGTAGGAGCCCCCCCATTCAGAGGTTGCCCCGTCGCGGCGTGCTCCTGCCCCATTGGTCTATTGAGGAGGCCTTGGCAAAGGTCTGTGATGGGAATCAACACTGAGCATTAATATTTTATTTTATATTTGTGTCCTTTTAGTTTACTTTTATATCATTGGGAAAGTATGTTTACAATTGTAAGGCTTTATATGGTGAACATGAGATTCCTAGGACCCCGATTTGGGTAGAACAAATCGGACGACTTGCTCTGATACCAAATTTGACGCAGAACGACCTATGAGACGCCCTAGGACCTATGTGACAGCAAGTACAACTTGATCCACGGACCCGAGCAATAGCGGGCTGATCATATGTGTCACTTAGATTCGGGGGTGACTCGACAATGGAGGGGTGGACGGTGACCCACAGGCAGCCTACACGGTCAGAGTTGCTAAGAGTTATATGGGAGAGGACAGACCTAAGGTCTGATGGTCACCCGACTCAGTCGAGGTAGAACCAGTGCCCGAGGGTGGGTATGACGACACTCTCTCACACGGCAATGGTGAACACTCAATGTTCGAAAAATTTGGAACGAGCTCTCCTCACCTTCGGCATGAGCATGAAAAGATACTAGAAAAGTAATGCCAAGGAGCAAGGGTCAGATCTATACCTTGCCGAGTCTGAAGAGACTGACACCGATCGGAGACGAGGGCGCGCCAGGGAGCGTGTGCACCCGGCAAACACGCTGCGTCGGTGGAACTTCTGGTCGACCTTGCTAGGACAAGCAAACGAATAACCTCCACACAGGGAGGGGGAACTCGGGGAGGGGCATGTGGTACAGCAGTACCCTCACGCAAGACGGAGGAACACGGGGAAGGGGAGATGGGCCTATTACCCAATATCTATCCTGCTAGATAGAACTGAAGCAATCCTAGCGGTAGGCTACACTCAGGGGTCTGAAGAGGATGCTGCATGCGCCTAGATGAAGCTTGAGAAGTGTAGATGCACTCCTGAAAGTCCGGAGTCATTCTGAGGTCGCAGGAGGGTGGGGCAGGCCGTGGAAGGCGACCTGTGCGAATCTGTCCTGCAGGATTGATGTACGCAGTCGGCGTGCAGAGGGCGGTGCACTCTCCACCGGACTCCGAACGATGCAAGACTAGTGGGGTAAGATGACTGACAGACAGATCTACGTACCCTCAAAAGATGAGCACCAACAGAGCACCGATCTGGGTGAGGTTGGCACTTTGGTGGGGCTCTGGTTTCTGGGCAAACATCCAGACACAGTTAGGTTGCACGAGGCAGCACGAGCAGCACCAAATGCAGAACGCCATGAAACCACCTGGGATGGTTTCAGGACATCGAGGGGTCCGACTCCGATGAAGAAGTCTCAGCCAAAAAACCAGCAGGGGAAGGCGTGGCACGATCGACAATCCTACTACACACCCTGGGTAGACTGGTTCACACCAGCTTTGCACAGATGCAGGAGATCGGACACCACTGACTGTGCCGATGTCCGAATGGGGTGAAACCACTCTGGGATGTATAAGACTCAGAGAAGAATCAACTCTCAGAAGAGAGTTTGGGCTGAATCACACCGTGGAAGTTGGTGCAGCCTCTGCCAATCAGACCTCAGATTCTGGCTCAAATCTGGCATAGTCGCACGAGAATGGGCGACGTGTTCAGTGCCGAAGTTGAATCAAGGTGGGACCACTTCTGGAGCGAAGCCAGCTCGAGGCGGAACAATTCCGTAGAAGGGAGTTCGCACTGAGTCATGCAGTATGGAGGCAAGATGGTGTCTGCAAATCGGGCCTCAGATTCAGTCCAGGATCTGTAGGTAGCAGAATTGAGGGTTCTTCAAGGTGAGGCGAGGATGACGACGTGGGAACCTCCGGGTAGCTGTGGACAAACTTGAGAGATGGAGATGTGGGGGAAGCTATGGGAAGGGAGCTGGAAGTGGCTGGGGGCGTGGGAGGTTGAGGTGGGGCGGCTAGGGTTAGGGTGTGGGGTGGGGCGCAAGGTTTAGGGAGAGAGGAGGGGGGGCGGCTTCTTTCGTTTTATTATTCTTCTTTCTTCTCCTTCCTCTCCTCTCCCCCGTGAGAACTGACCCCCCCTTTGCCTCTTCTTCCTCCGGTGACGACCGCGGCGTGCCCTCCCCCGGCTGGAGACGGCGGCGAGGCGACGGCGTGGCGGCGACGGTGGCAGCAAGGTGATCACGACGGCGTGCAGGTCGTGGAAGCTCGTGGGAGATCGAGGGTTTCAAACAGATTTTTGTAGATCGACAGCATTCTGTCGCATTTCGAGCGACCTTGAGGTAGGGTGACAGATCCTTAGCTCGTTGTTTACCTTCCCCACGATTTCTAAGCCGATGGGAGGTCGAGAGAGGGTTATTTTACATCGGGAAGAAAAAATCATGCCTTGAGGATCGAGCGCCGGATCTAGCATTTTATCGTGTTATTTTGTGATTGGTTGGCATCAAACGATGCTCTGGGGCATGGGGATGAGTTTCCCCCTTATTTCCCCTTCACTTGGGAGTGAATGGGGCGTGGAATGACATTTTAGGGCTGTTCCCATCGTTCTCGATTTTCTGGGAAGAAAACGGTCCTAACAGGAACTGTTTCTAGGTTAGGCGGCCCTCAGGGTGACCGCTAGCCGACCAGGGAGTGTCGACAGGGTATGCGGTTGGGCGACTGACCACTACTTCTGCGGCGGCCAAGTGGCCAACCGCCTTCCTCGTAGAGCCAACGTGACTCCCGAGGTGTTTCTGACCGTTGTGTTTTGACCGTTGAACAGTCCTTGGGAATGACGGTCATGAAGGTGACCGTTTCACCCAGCCTGGCGATCTCAAAGGAGACCGTTTCAGTCCCCAACGGTCACCAGGTGACCGTTTACCTTCTCGTGCAGTCCGTGGTGTGGCGGTCCTAGAGGGGACTGTTTCACTCCTTAAGCGGCCCAAGGTGGACCGTTTTTATTTCAAACGGTCCTCAGGAGACCGTTTTTCCTCTTTGAGTGGCGGCCTATGGGTGACCGCCTCTCTTCACCTTCTGGTCTATCGTTCTACCGTTTTTACCCTGGGACGGTCCAGAGTGGACCACCACTTGGGTTCTGTCCGACCAGGGTTCAATTCTCGTCGATTCCAATCCTGGGTGAGTGGGCCTTGATCCACGTGCTGACCTGCGGTCTGACTGATGCGAGACATCATGTGGGGGCCGTGCGCGAGTGCCGTGGGGTCCCAGGAAGTGGTGTGTTCTCGACTAGTGTCACCGTGAGTCGGTGTCGGCACGAGGAGTTGTCCTCGTACCTTGTCCGGTTCAGACATCATTTTTCGTTGACTAGAGAGTCTACTCCCTCAGCGACTCTCCACTAGTCGTAGCCTTCCGACATGCGTGTGGTCCCACCAGGGAGTGGTGGTGAGGTTACCCGGAGAGAGGATTTTTAGACTAATTACCGTAGGTCCCCACATCTTGCAGTCAGAGTCTGGCTGAGGGAAAAACCAGTCAGAGGGCCTGACCTAGGACGCATGGTCTGTGTGTGCACACGTGATCGGGGGCAGCGGACCCGCGCTGACAAGCGTGACCCCGACCAGTCCTTGTTTTGTGGTTACTTGTACTGTGTCCCCGATCCGCCAGGGGCAACAAGGGGGACACCTGAGGTGCGGTCTAAGACGTCAGGGGACGTATCTAGTCTTGCTTCTAATGGGTGGTACTCCTGTCTTGTCAGGTGGTGACTCTTAGTTTTCACCGTAACATGTGTCTCGATTTTTGTACCATGAGATCGGTGTCAGGCGTAGCATGGCTTTTTCATTTTTTTATTCCTATTGTACTCGCCTTTAATTGCTTTGCGTTGTAGTTTCTCATTTTACGAGGTGAGGGTTCGAGTGATCAACATACATCATGCATAACATATATAAACCTGACTAGCTACTTCTCCCCCTTTGGCATCATCAAAAGAGGGAGGGGGTGATACAATAGTAGTGGATGAAAAAGTAACACTAGGGAATGTAAGAGTAGCTACTGAGCAGTGTGATCTGGAGTCTCATCGTCATCGTCATCATCAGAAGCATCATCCTCATCCTCGGAGGCATCATCATCAGCATTAACTGGAGCAGGAGGTGGAGGTGGAGATGGAGGAAGATGGCTTTCAAGGGAGTACAAAAGATTATCAATGTAAAGAAGGTAGCAGTTGGTAGTCCGAAAAGCCTGGTGAGTATCCTCGTAACCTGTGGTGAGAGAGGCCACGTGGGTAGAAAGGGTGTCCAAGGCGTGGGAGAAGGTATCCATCCGACCAGTCATTATGTCCATGAAGATGTCAAGCTAACCAAGGGATGTGTCAAGCCGGCCAAAGGATCTGTCAAAGCGACTCCCAAGGTTAGAAACCTGCCCCCCAAGGGTATCCATGTGTGTTTCTAAGCCAGAAATACCCCTATCAAAAGCCTCATAGTCTCCCCAAGTGGGTTGTCCAGCTCCCTGAGCAGAGGATTCTCCATGATAAAACTGTGGAGGCGGGGGCATGTCTGGATCTACATGTGGAGGTGAAGATGGAGAAGGCTAGTCCTCCGCCTGAACTAGAGAGGGAGCTTCCCCTTGACCCTGTTGCTACTGTTGCTCTTCTTCCTCTTCTTCTTCAGATTCTTCCCCATACATTCTCACATTTCTTTTGAGTTGTCCATCGGGACCCCAACAATACCCGAAATCTATAAACATCTTGTGTTTGTTGTAGACATCACTCTATCACACTTGAATGAACACTTCATTTGTCAAGTGAATCCCAACAAAAGTGAATATGCCAATCAACTATGAAGCATAGGGCAATGATCTTCTCCTTTGGGTACAGCAGGACCCGATTAACTCAATCATAAGGTGGCCCATGTTGATGGTCACCCCATTCATCACATGATAAAAGAGAAATCAGTAAACTTCTATGACTTCATTTCTACTTCCACCCTTTGGATAGATAAGGGTGGTGAACATATGGTGCAAAATATGCTACAGTGGTGGGAAGTAGTTGGAATTCAGTATTAGCAAGTTGCTAACGCCATGCACATATTCACTACAGGTCATAAGAATAAAGGTCTCCAAAACTTCACTATGCCCAAAAGTCATATCAGCCCCCCTTGCAGATACACCTAGGGCCCTTGCAAATAATTTGGAAGTGATGATAATCTCAATGCCTTTGACAACTGTGAATGACTCACCATTTCTCTCATTCAGATTCTCATAAAATTCTTGAATAAGGTTGGGATAATATCGGGTGTACCTTGTCATGAAATCAACCCAACCATCTTGAACTTCAAAAATAGCACTTAGGTCGGGGAAGAACTCATGCATCTCATCGAAGTCAACAAGACGAGGATCAAGAATCAGTCGTGGCCGCATCGGCGGTGCCCGTGGAGGTGGGGCGACCCATTATGGTGGAGGAGCTTGACCCTCATGTCTCCTGGTGCTAGACTCTCCCTGGGTGAGACATCAAGAACTTCTTCTAGATGCCATCCAATCAAGAAATCCGCTATGAAATCTTGAAAGTGACTGATCTCTTCCCTTGGGGGGTGAGGAACACAAGAGGACACACTACCGGTAGTAGATAGAGCTTTTCCCACAACCTGGAGGCCGAAGAAGAAGCATTGGAGCCGTACAAGCCACTTCGGAGTTTGCTTCTGAAATGTTGACGAACTGGCTGGATCTTGTGCGAATGGAAGAAATAAGGGTCTTTTAGGTGTGACCCTTCTGCAGGATGGCGATACGTAACACCGTAAAAGTAAAAGAACCCAGGGGATGGCGATACGTAACACCCTAGTCAAAAATCCTATTGATTCGACTGGTTTGTTCTGTGGGCCGGCAATACATAATGCCACAGAACCTGGGGGACGACGATACGTATCGTCCCGTGTGGCAGGAGTCTAGGTGGGAGTTCGCTCTAGGGTCTGTTCAGTACTCTTTCGTTCATTTGTGTGTGTGGGCCTCCTATGTTTGCGGCAGCTATTTATTTTCATGAATAATGTAAATTGTGTAACTCATGAAAATGTGAAAATATGCAACTAATCACTCATAGTAGACTTAGTGCATGCATGGGTATTTTACATGTTAGATGATAAATGTGTATTTTCACATATGATTACTTTTAAGCATATGAGAATGAATGGATTATGATATTGTTAACACTTGAATTATGTATGTTGATTGGATATATGAATGCGAGTTAACCCCAATTTGACTAGGTTGTTATTGTACCCGGGCTATTCCCCGGTAAAATCACGAGAAACAAGGGTTTGGGCATTTTACCGAACACCTTCCAGGCATGGGCCATCCGGCCCTCCCTACAGCCCCGCGGGTCCCTACAGGGGCCCTGACCAGCTTGCCGCAACACATGGTGACACTAGCAACCGTCCAGGATCAACTCCGGCCACTCCCATACGGGCCTTGCCCGTATCCTGCATCGCCACCCGGGCCAACCCAAGGGCACCCCGATGGCGAGCCATGCCATGTGGCACTCAGAAAAAGGGGCCAAGGGCCCGCCCAGAGACACGTCTGCCAACCCTCCATGGTCAAAGGGAGACCTAACTAAGTCAACCGCAGGCTTTGGAGGCCCGCCTCATACATATACAGCTTACACGAGTGTCTTCGGCATTCCGTCAAACACCTCATAGGTGCGTATGTTCCAGCCCTTCTACACCAAACCACGGGCAGACCCGTGGTTCTAGCACCTTAATTGGGTCCTACAACGACCCCGCGACAAGTCAGGGTCAACCCTGACACTCAGACACATGGCAACAAGCCATTTAACCTTAGCAGTCGGGCCAACCCAAGGTTACCCAGTCAACCCACCGTACAACATAGCACAAAGCCTGAGGCATGGCTCACAGCCACGAAGTGCCTCCCCTTAGCTCCTACGAGCTCCCATCATCAACCCAAGGGCCGACGTGTGGCCCCTCGGCCGCCTACTCAAGCCGTTCGGCGATCCGAGGGTGTGTCGGGCATTTACCCGAACACCTTGCGGGCGGCTATGACAACTCAAAGAACGGCAGCCCCCACGGGCCCATTCCAGCTTCCCGGGGTCCAAAGTCCGTCAAAGGACAACCCCAAATGATGCAAGAAGACCCTCGGGGGCCATCCCCTGGGGTTACAACCTCCCCCGGGGCTAGTTCACCCCAGGGGCGGTCGCGCGCCCCAGGGAGGGTGAACCTCCTTTGGGTCTGCACCCTCCCTCTAGCCTGGTGGTCCCACTACCCCACTCAGCCCCGGTTCATCCGATCCACGGTCCTACGACACGATTCGTGTACCGTACTAGTGTGAGAAGTTGACACATGGGCGCGAGAGCACAAAGCCACAGCACGGGGTAATTCCTCAAGTCCAACACGCTCACAAGCTTCCACGTATCCTCCCAGTTAAAGCGTCATTTTCTTCTTAGATAATTTAGGGAGAAATAGGCCAAAAAATCAGATTTTATAGGGTGGGGCCTCACCCTCGCGCCAATCCGCCTAAACCCCCTCGGGAGGGGATTTAGGCGGACCAGCCTGACCCCCTCAAGCTAGTCCGCCTAAACCCCCTGGGGGAGGGCCGCATAAACCCTCCCTGGGGAGGGGTTTAGGCGGACCAGCCTAGGGGCTAGGTCTGGTCCGCCTAAACCCCCTCCCCCACTCTGTAAAACACAAAAATGATATTTTCAAGGGTTTACGCGGACCAAGTTTTACCTTAAACTTGGTCTGCCTAAAACCCCCTGACCCTTCGTATTCCCCTATAAAACCCCCTTAGAAGCTCAAGGGGTAGACATGAAAACACACAGATAGATACACACATCCGGACTTTCGCAGGCCCCAGTAAGCAAGGATGAACGCAAGGAGCTAAGTGCGCATGTGGTTGGCTTGTTGATCGGCTCACACACGCCGAGGGTATGTCGCACGTATTTCCCTCATACGGCATCTAGCCATCTTACACAAATCCTTCCCCATCGCATGTATGGCATGATGACAATGGTGAATACACCCGCCTCCCGGGTCCACCCGCTTATGACAACCTACGATGGCCACACATACGCCATGATGCCGCACCTACCTCTGTCACGGGACCGCGTGCCCATCACTCACCTCGAGCTGGCCGCCGATCGCTCTGACCAATGATTCCAGCTAATCGGACCCTGGCCTGGAAGTAACATTCTCGGGACTGGCCCAAGCTCCCCATCATGAAGATACTCGCCTCTCGAGACCCGTACCCGACTGCTCCTCCCGAGCCACGTTTGGCCCTCCTCTAGGCGTCAACTAGTATCTCCCCCTACCATCCAGTTTTGTCCTCCCTCGACGAATTGGGCACGTCACTGACCTTGTGGAGAGCATCTGTAAAAACACGTAGATGTCCGCCTTGTTCTTCATTGACTCAGGGGCCGACCCATGTGTCGAAATTGTCTCGCAGCTTGCACCAATTGTAATTTAGCCTCCTCGGCCCATTTGTAAAGCCCACGTGGCTCTCGTAAAGTATGAAACCAGTTGAGCCCACGTACCCACATCCAGGTCTCGGCTCTCCTCTGCACTACTTCGTGTGTCCAGTATCTCCCACTCCAGTAAATCGAACCTACCATTCAGACACTCCATTATAGCTGCGAGATGCCCCGACCTTCTATCCATGGCTTCAGATATATGCAGGCTTCTCTCTAGCACGGAACAAAGGTGTTCGGATTCAATCTGATGTAAATAAACACTGACTGCTTGCGATCGGTGGGGAAAGACGTCTAGTACATGATTCCCTACAATCGTCTGTGCACTCGCACCCATGGAATCTCCCCTCTCTCCACATGTCGCCCGATCTCCCGAGCCCATGTCTCGTGTCCAACGACGCTCCCCAATCAACCCTCTATTCCATGAGTGATTGTCGTGAAATCGACTGACATGCCCGCACCCTGGTTTAGTTATCTTAACCGCCAAAAACTTCTCGTGCCATTCAATTCCCTCTCGACTTTTCGTAAAAGGCGAGTGCCCGGTACTGCATTGAGGAGAATACGGCTACGAAGGGGGATACCTGAGATATATCAAAAATTTCATGTTTCCCTTTATCGCTGTATTCCTCCCCTCATCCTGGTCATCGATCCCTACACTACAAAAAGGATGGCATGCTCGGTGGGACGTCTCCTGCCTTTCTTCTTTCTACAGAAGAGTAGTCTGTGCCAGCCCTGAAGCCGTGGTGCCCTTTTTCCAGTCCTTACAGGAGAGGTAGAGGGGGGCACACGCGCGCATTTCCTGACAGCTACCAATTCACGTTTCGGCCGGACCACGCCTGGTGACTGTTGCCTCTCTAGCAGCCAGCGCTCCAACGACCATGGCGGCCGTCACTTATGGCCCCATCGTCATCGCCACCCATGCACAGGTAGGCTATTTGGCGACGCTGATTGCTTTTGGTAGCTTCACCCCCATCGTTGGATCACCCTATTTCTTGGGTGTGGCCCCCATGGCTACTCCGCAGCTGCTCCCAGCATCTGCACCCGCTTGTGTTGTCGACGCGCCATGCTTGTCTCCAGCATCGGTGGCCCATTCGAGCGTCAGGTTCGGGGCTTCCACCGTCGGCCCCCGTAGGGGTCCCAGATCATCTCCTGCCCGGGTAAGCGTCAGCTCTTGGGTCCAGCACCGGTCGATCTCCAATGCGGGCCCTGTGCCACCACCTCAGCATTTTACTCGGGTCTTCAAACCTGAGTTCCAGCTAAGTCGACACCCGCCGTCTGCTCCTTGCCTCGGTTCCCCGGCTTCCCAGTATCTCACTCGGGTTCTCAGCCCCGAGACCCAGTCAAGCTGGCTCTCCACGCGGGCCTCCCACCTAAAGGCCATGGCTCCTCAGCTTTTTACTCGGGTCCCTAGTCCCGAGCCCTAGCCAAGCTAGCACCTGACTCGGGCTCTCAGCTTGAGTCTCGGCCAAGCCTACCCCTAGCACGGGTTTCCCACCCCGGGGGTAAGGCTCCCCAGCACTCTGTTCGGGTCTTCCGACTCGAACTCTGAAAGAGCCGTCACTCAATACGAGTTCCCAACCCCGAGTTTGAGGCTCCCCAGCATCCAGCCCGGCTACACGAACCTGGGTCTTACCTTCATCGGCCCCCGGTGTGGACTCTCCGCACTGGGCCCCTGGCCTCACAGCTCTATGACAGGGTCTTCTCCTCTCCAATGCAGTGATGCCAACTCCCAGCACAGGGCTTCCTTTTTGGGATGTGGCAACCTCAGTGCCCGTCGTGGGCCCTTTGCCCCACATTCTAGCTACGCCAGCGCTCAACACTAGTCCACAACCTCGGGTTGCTGGCACCCCAGTACCTTCTGCGATGTTGGTTCTCGGTGCAAGAGCGTCACCTCGAGCATCTGCAACACTTCTATCACCTTGGGCAAGGGTTTACACCTAAGTCGCCCAGCCATCGGCTCCCGATATGGACTTTATGCCCCGGGGGCCGATCCCAGTACTTTCGGCTGACGGCCTCGTGCTACCAGTAACGGCAGATCAGGTCTTCTCAGTCTATCATCTCGAAGAAAAATCTTCCTCCGCTCCCCAGAAGAAGTGTTGCCACGGCCGTAAAGGCAAGCGACTCGTCGCTGCAACGAGTAATTCTGGCAAGACCATTCTTGCTAGCGACTTGCTGATTCGTCTCAACGGGGGTGAACCAATTATACCCTAGGAGTGGGCAATCCCTACGGTCCCAACTACCAACCACTTCAGCCTCCTGCGGTGAATGCGAGAGGATAAAGCAGAGCTCAAAGAAGCAGGAGCCTCGGCAACAGTCCAGGGGCACCTGCACCAGTCTGATACCCAGGCTCCCAAGTCTCGTCGAGGGAACAACGACAAGGGAGATCAACGACTTAGCCTGAGAAGAATCTAGGTTACCCCAAAAGAGGCTCAAGCTATTCGGAGGGCACATACCAGGAACCCTGTTCGAGCACTCATGCGTGGAGTCAGGCAAGACATAACTGAGTTTACATTGGCATAGTCCGACGACACCCAGTCACCTAGTGTCTCCTGCCTAAATAAGCGGAAGCAAAGACGGGCTCGTTCTGGGCCTCGCTAGCACCCAGCCCCAAGCTCTCCTCGGGTCGATACCGCTACAAAGGGTCCACTACAATGAACCTCAATCTTCGACAGACTGGGGGCACCAGTCCACCTTGAGAAGCATTTCCAGAGGAAGCAGACAGTTCAGTTCATCAACGAGGTGGTTAGGGTGTTCACGTGTTATGCTAACGGACATTAGCCCGAGACCCAGTCCAATGACCTGAACCAGCCTCTGGCCCAGCTCAGGAGGCCTCATCACGAAACTCAGCCTCTGACCCCAGCGGGCCACATCGGCACCTCCGCCGGCCATCAAGGATCGCAACGTGCAAAAGTAGTTCCAGCAGAGCACCTCGCCGCTCCTATCAACGCAGATCCAGCCAACAACGACCCCCTAGTGAATGAGGTTCAAAAGGTGACTCTCGAGACCCTCATGAAGGAGAACCAACATTTAAAGGCCCTCCTGCAAGACCTTCTTCAGGAAAGAGACCTTCACCCTCAGCCACTTGCTAGGCCTCCAGCCAAAGCACTGGCCCTGCCAATTGGGCACAATGATGCCAACGCCTCAACGGCAGCAGCTGCCCGAACCCCGATAGCAGCCGAGTTCGGCACACCCTTAGTCGAGGCTCACCCACGAGCCTCCAATATGCCAGTGCTAGAGAATCTCGTGGTACAACGACAGATGATAGAGTTGATTGTCGAGACAAAGCTCGCCCAGTATGGGGAAGGGGTCACAACTATAGATCTCTACAATGTCCCCTACCCACTGCATCACCAGCTGAAGAAGCTCCCTCCGGAGTACGTCAAGCCCCCGAAGCTGCAGAAGTTCGATGGGCAAGGGTCTCCACATGAGCACTTGGCCTACTACATTACGGCCATGGGTGAGCTAGCGTTGGACGAGTCATATCTCCTCAGATTTCTTTTAGATATTTCAGATCCTTATTTTCAGGTCCCGGATCTATTTTCTATGAGTGTCTGACTCCGTTGTGTCTGAAATTACGTTTCGGACATCTTTCGTGCTCGGATCGGCGCAATCCGAAGCTGTTTCGGAGGCCCGGAAGCGTTACGCGGCCTTTTCCGCGCGTTTTTTCGTTTGCGGCTCGAGTTTCGACAAATCTTGCGGAACTCCGCTGCGGGTGAACTGGGTCGTTCACCCAGGCGTGAGTGGTACCATTGCGATCGGTGCATTCCGAGGATCGTGGAAACGTAGTTTTCTATTTTTTGGTATTTTTTCTAAAAAATCAGATTTTCCTATTTAAACCCTCAACCCTCTCTCCCCCATCTCAGTTCTCACCTTCCCTTCTCTCCCTCGTTTCTCTCTCATCTCTGGTCCGTTTTGCGCGGGGCGCACACCGTTGCGGAGCTGGCCGAGGCGGAGACGCATTGGGGAGATCGGTTCACGGGATAGAGCGGCGGTTGGAGTGTGACGGGCACGATCCCTCGGTGGATTCCAAGAAGGCACCATTCGTGTTCCGGGTGGTTTTCGGCGTGGTTTAGTCGCTTCGACGCGCGAGATCTTTAGTGGAGGTAGGGTGACGGTTTCCTAGCGCGTGTACTTTATTGTCCCGTGATTTTAAGCTTTACGATGCAAAAACGAGCGAGTTCTGACCCATTGTAGTTTTTAGAGGTTCGTAGGATTCATCAGAAAACGGCGACGGTTTTGCGATCAGTTAGTGTCAATGGACTCCCTGGAACGTTGGCGTTCCATAGTCACTGATTTCGTCTCGATTAGCGGTCCCGTTTGACCGTTAGGAGCCCGGGAAGTCCGGATGCTCCATTTGGATCGATTTGGTAAAATCTCCGTTTCTCGCCGTTTCTCAGCCGATCTGGCTCCAGATCGAGTCCATGGGTTTCCCTGGGCGATTGTGGTTGTATCCCCTTCGTTTCGGCACGAATGGGGCATGGGAAGGCCAAGATCGGGCTAACCCCACCGGTGGTTAGCCGTGAGGATGGACGGTCGAACCAAGTACCGTCCATCCCCATGGGCGGCCAGCCACGGATCGTTTATCTCCCATTGATTTTGGGGTTGAGCGGTCTGTCGTGTGACCGCTCAAGGTGGTGCGGCCAGCAAGGGTCCGCCCATCTCCCCCTATGCGCCCAGCTTCCACCCGCCTATGGTTTCCGTTGGGACGTGCGGCCAGGTCCCGATCGCATATCCCTATTGACCCTAGGTCAACAGCTGTGTATCAGTGGGGTTGTACGGCTTGGTCAAAGCCGCATTGACCGGCACTATCGTAAGTCGGTTCCGTTCGGCGGTCCGGTCAAGACTGCATTGACCAGGAACCATTGGGTCGTGATCTTGTGCGGCCTAGGCCTGACCGTACATCTCCTTGTGCGGTTTGGCCTTGACCGCACATCCTCCTTTGAGCGGGCTGTCCTTTACTGCTTATCCCCTTTGCGCGGTCTGCCCCTGACCGCACGTCCCCTCGTGCGGTCAGCCAAGTGTCGTTCATCCCCGTGTGATGTCGGGTTGCTTTTGCGGGTTGTCCCGTGACCGTTTGAGTGTCGTGTTGGACTCCGGTCGACCCGGTTGTGACCCAGTGGTCGACTTTCGGTCCCATGAGTGTCCCGGACACCCCGGCGGTTCCATGTCCGTGTTTTGAGGTGTCCGTGGGTTCCGTGTTACCGTGGTTTCAGACCTAGGGACTAGACTAGATTGACGGTGTTGCGCCGTCGCGTTCAACGGTCTTGACCCCGAGTCTCGTGACTCAAGGACCGTTGGGTTAATAGGTCTAGTGGGCTGTCCACAAGTACAAAACTCCATTCATGCACAAAGCTAAGCAAACATAATCATTTTGTAATCATCAAAATCACATACACAACACGCCCAGTTCTAGTTGTAGTTCTAGTTCAGGTTCTAGTCTCCGGCTACAACGCCTTCACAGGCCAGTCGGCCAGCTCCAGTCTCCAGTTCCCAGTCCCAGTATTTCAGCTACAGCGCCTTTACAGGCCAGCCGCCCAGTTCCAGTTCCAATTCAGGTTCCAGTCTCCAGCTACAACGCCTTCACACCCCAGTCGACTAGCTCCAGTCTTCAGTTCCCAGTCTGAGTACTTCGGCTATAACGCCTTCACAGGCTAGCCGCCCAGTTCCAATCCCAGTTCAGGTTCCAGTCTCCGGCCGCAACGCCTTCACAGGCCAACCGACCAGCTCCAATCTCTAGTTCCTAGTCCCAGTATTTCGGCTACAACACCTTCACAGTCCAGCCGCCCAATTCCAGTTCCAGTTCAGGTTCTAGTCTCTGGCTATAATGCCTTCATAGGCCAGTCGGCCAGCTCCAGTCTATAGTTCCTAGTCCCAGTATTTTGGCTACAATGCCTTCACAGGCCAGCCGCCCAATTCCAGTTCCAGTTCAGGTTCCAGTCTCCAGCTACAACGCCTTCACCGGCCAGCTGGCCAGCTCCAGTCTCCAGTTCCCAATCCTAGTATTTTGGCTACAACGCCTTCACAGGATAGCCGCCTAGTTCCAGTTCCAGTTCATGTTCCAATCTCTGGCTACAATGCCTTCACAGGCCAGCCGGCCAGCTCTAGTCTCCAGTCCCCAGTCCCAGTATTTCGGCTACAACACCTTCACAGTCCAGTCACCCAGTTCCAATTCCAGTTTCAGCCCCAGTATTTTGGCTACAACGCCTTCAAAGGCCAGCCACCCATCTTCAGTCTCAGTATTTTGGCTACAACGCCTTTCAAGGCCAGTCGCCCAGTCCAGTTCCAGTTTCAGTTCCCGCACCAGTCCCAGTAGTCTGGCTACAACGCCTTCAAAGGCCAGCTGGCCAGCTCTAGTTCCAGTCCCCAACTCCATTTGTAATTCTAGTTCCAATGCCAGTTGTAGCCCCATACCAAACCTTAATCTCCAGTTCCTATCCTGGTCTCAGTTCCTAGCCCTCGTGCCTTCCGAGGCCACCCGGCCAGCCCAGTACCAGTTTCCTAGGCTAATGCGAATCACATTTCTAGCTAACAACATGTCAACAGTTGGTACACTGCCATTCGACCTATACCCAGCACACTCTAGAATCACCCCAGTAGCCTTAACTACATAGGCCAATATACCTTCATGGGTCAGTCTCCAGCTTCCAGTCTCGAGTAACATAGGCCAACACACCCTCATGGATCGACCTCCAGCTTTCAATGGCACGGGTCGACACATGACAACAAGCTGGCCTCCAGCCTTCACCCTCTAGTAACATAGGCCAATGCACTCTCGCTAGTCGGCCCCCAACTTCCAATTTTCAGACCTTCAGGTCAACACCGCCCTAGGGGTTGCCCTAAAGCTTCCAGTCTCCAACCATTTAGGTCAACACGCCTCATTCAGGCAGGCCTCCAGTACTCAGTTTCCTATATCCAGCTTTCAATATCCTATTCTCGATACCTAGCTCCAATATCTAGCTTCCACTATCCAGCTTCCAGGATCCGATCCCAGTACCCAGTTTCTAACCTCCAGATCTAGTCCCGGCAACAGACCAGCACGCCTCGCATAGGCATGCCTCCAATATGTAACTGTCAATATCCAGATTAAGTATCAGCTTCCAACCTTCAGTCCCAATATCCCCTGTCTAGCTTTCAGTCTTCGATATCTGACTTCCAGTTCTCATTATCATAATCTCATTATGATCCAGCCATCATCGCACAGGTTCAGGGACTTCATTACATTCAAATCATTAACACAAATTAAATGTAACGAATAAATGCCATTAATATAAATGTGAATAAGATATTACAAGAAATGACGCCATCACATCTCAGGTGATTGACTTGTAGGGCATACATTTCTATCAGCCCCCCTAGACCGGTGGAGGTATGGTGTTGACTTGGTTGTTGGCGTTGGAGAGGGGGCCCGTCAAAGAGTGTGAGGGTGTCGGTTACCTCTCCACGACTGCTGGTGACTTCCCCTAGTCACTGGCATTCCTCTTGCTGGAGCTCCTCCACACCATGTTGGCTCTTTGTGCGTTTCCCATAAAAGATGCCAGATTAAGAGGGATGATCTCACGTCGAACCCTGAGCCACCCGATGTATGTTCACCGCCATGAATGTTGAGAGTTCTACGAGGTGAGAAAATAGGTCAGGGGTGCCCAGGGTGATGTCCTTGGGGAAAACCCTTCGATGCCTAAGTCAGTGATATGATAAAGCATAGTGCAGAGGAGAGGGAGGGGGAAGAGGGGGCACGAGATGGCTCTCCATCAAGAAATGTGGCTTTGAGTACTCAGACTTTGCTTACCTTTCCGGAGGGATTCCTTGAGTTTATATAGGTGATTGCTCTCTTCCTAGAGCCAAGGGAGCTTGAGAGATTAGGTGTTACATCCTTGGTGAGGACTCTTCACTGTTTGAGGACTCTTGCCCTCCCTTATCCTTTTGATCTTCCTGCTTCCAGGTGACAGTTATCTGCCTGGATAGATGTCTAGCTGCGAGGATCACAGCCCGACGCCACGGGGACTCTTCATGACCAGCTGATCCATAACGTGGACGGGACGTCTTTTGACTGCGTCGGAGGTCTGACCTTAGGACGCTCGATCGGGGAGAACTTGGGCTTTCCCTAAACGGCGAGGGAGTTGTTGGTCGGGGGCCCGAGCTAAAAATGGTAGGGCGAGGCTGGCCACTCTTGGTGCCTTTTCATGAGGCCCCCGAGCTTCCCCTGATCGGTTGTGCTCGTCGATCACTTGAGCTTCCTGAGCGACCGTTGCTCAGACTTCCTGGCCTGGAGGCCGCCTAGGAAGTATCTGAACGAGCTTTTTGAGCTTCAAAATAAGTGGACCCATTGGTGGGACTATCACTTGGGGAATTCGGCCTTGTTGGGTCGGGTTAGACCTAGTTGGCCCGTTCCGTACCTCATGTCTTTTGGGCCAGCCTTGCTCGACCATTTTTAACTCGGGCCCCCGACCAACAACTCCCCCGCAGTGTAGGGAAAGCCCGAGTGCTCCCCGATCGAGCGTCCCAAGGTCGGACCTCCGACGCAGTCAGAAGACATCCCGCAGTCAGAAGACATCCCGTCCACGTTATGGATCAGCTCGTCATCAAGAGTCATCATAGTGTCGGGGTGTGATCCTCGCAGCTAGATGCCTATCCAGGTGGATATCTCGTTGTCACTCAGAAGTAGGAAGTTCAAAAGGATAAGGAAAGGCAAGAGTTCTTAAACAGTGAAGAGTCCTCACCAAAGCTGTAACACCTAATCTCTCAAGCTCCCTTGGCTCCGAGAAGAGGGCAATCACCTATATAAAGTCAAGGAATCCCCCCAGAAAGGTAAGCGAAATCTGAGTACTCAATGCCACATTTTATGGTGGAGAGCGATCTCGTGCCCCCTCTTCCTCCTCCCTCTGCTCTGCACCACGCTCTATCGTATTGCTGACTTAGGTATTAGAGGATTTTCCCAGGAACATCATCCTGAGCACCCTTGATCTATTTTCTCACCTCGCAGAACTCTCATCCTTTCTTTTCAGGTCCTCCGGTCTTTTTGGCTCAGGCAAGGTGACCTTATTATACTGGGTAACCCAGTCAAATAGGACCCTGGTCTTCTCCTTTGAAAAAGAATAGGCCTTCTTCATTTTGTCCCGGAGTGAGGGGCCTTCTCTATTGTCTCTAGTTTTAGTAGGATGAGGGGCAATTGCCTTCTTGCCTTTATCTTTCTACTATTCAAATGCCTTGATATCAAGAGTGTTTGCTTCTTTGGGCATTAAGTGCCACTCTACTACCTTTGCCTTCTTTGGGCCTGGCCAGGAAATCTTCCACCTCAGCCAGAATATTGTTCAAGTGGTCGAACGACCGTATCTCCATACTGATCATCTTTTCCAGCACCTCCCTCTTGAGGTTCTATTTACAAATCTACACAACCTCCTCCTGATGATAGGGCCGCTTGCATCTTATTCCGAGGTTTCTCCACCTCTTGATATATTCAAGGGCTATTTCATTTGCCCTTTGTCTTGTTGAGTAAAGTTCAGCCACCGTGACCTCCCTCTCGGTGATGTGGAATCTTTCTCTAAATTTCTTCTACATATCTGGCCAGTTGCTGATCGACCCGACCGAAAGGCTGGAGTACCATTTAAATGCGAGTTCCGTTAGTGAGGACCCAAAAAATGTCAACAAGTATGACTCATCTGCTACTAGGTCGCACATGACGGTCATATAGTATGCAACATGTTCCTTTGGGGATCCCTTCCCATTGAACTTGTCGAAGTTGGGCGGCTTACTGATCCCTGGAGAGAACTGCTTGGCTGCATGGTGTGGCGGGTATGGCACCCGATAGGCATCAAATGCGACATAGTCACCTTCACTTCGCTCGGTGAGCTTCAGCTCAACCATCCTTTCTACCATCATCTTGTTGACAGTGGTCGGATCGGCCGACTCCGGGTAGAAGTGTGCCAGTTGTAGGTAAGGAGTGACCAAAGTGGTCGCTTGCGGGGGAGGCCGCACCAATGGAGGTAGCTGGTGCACTTGTGGCAGAATTGGTGGCATCAGCGGCTGAGGTAGACACTGCTGGGTGGTTGCCATACTGGGTTCTACTGGCTGGGGCAAGGTATATAGCGGTGGGAAGTCGCTTAGGTTGGCGCCCCCCCCGTGATGATTCGGCTTGCATTTCAGGCTACTTGGAGGCCAAGCCTAGCTCCGTCTTCTCCATCAGCTGCTTCTTTAGGAGTTCTATCTCTTGTTGGTAGTTTTAGAGCAGCATCAGTACAGACGGATCTGTGGTCACCGTGTTGGGGATGGCTTCTACCGTTTCCCCTAAAACTCCTTCATATAAGATGTTCAGCAACACCTCCTCCTCTTCATCCGTCACCATGTTTACAGTGAAGGTAGTGACTTTCTCAGGCAATATCTGTTTTCCTTTCGCCGTTCTCAGCATCTCCCTTGTAGCTTCCACCCTTCTGGCATTCGGCCCTGGCCTTTTGGCTAATTGAGCCAACTCTCGGGAGTCATCAAGCAAACCTCCATATTTATCAGCCACTCTGGCAATGTTGCAGGTGAAAACTAGCATGCATTTCCTTTGTCTGTGAACCTTCCTCTTTGGATGACCAGGGAAGGTTAGCCTCTAGAATACGGAGACTCTTCCTTGTAGGCCCAGAGAGATGACGGACAAGAAGGGGGGTTGAATTGTACCCTTGCTGAGATGGCAGAATTTAAAAATTTTCTTAGCAGATTGTCACGGATATAGAATTGACTACGTTGATTAACTGAACCTCAAGTGAAATTATGGTGTTCTCTCAAGCTTTCCGATCTCACTCGAGTTAACAAGGCAATCAATCAAGCAATTCAAGCTCAACACAAATAGGTACAAGACCTCATCGAAGTTCTTATTCAAAGGGGTGAGATTGATATCCATGGGGAAAGTATGGCGCTAATACGTCTACGGGAAACTGTTGAGCGGACTTTAAGCCAACCTTCTGATATAGAAAGCCCGCCTCTATCTCTTACCCGAGGGAAGTCCAATTTTTCTGTAAATGTCATTCACAAAATCTCGGGGAAGAACCGGACAAGGTCTCCAATAAATGAGTATCAACCACTCCTCTCCGCCAGGCCCCAAGGAGCACCACAGAAGGGCATACCCCTCGTGATGTCTGAATGTTTCGCCATTCGGAAGGCAGTCAAAAAGATTAAAAGGGAAGTCCGTCGCCTACGACGCAATCAACAGGATTTACTCCGGCTTATGGAGCAAATTGAAGAGCGACTGTCGGCGCAGACTCTGGCACCTCTACCACGGCCCTCCGTCCCAGTCTCTACCCGAAACTCAGAAAATACGGTAGAGCCTCAAAGGCTGCGGAGGACTGGAGGATGGTTGTCCGATAATTCGGCAAATCCTCCTAGCAATCATGCTCCGCGGAAGCTATACTCCTTCCCTCGGCATAGAACCCTGGAGATATTCCATATGTGTCGCAGAGAAGGGCTGATTCGGCTCCCCGCGCCTGGCAATGACCCTGACGCTCCGATGGTATATCGGCACCACTATTGCCTCTAACATCGCGCGGTGGGTCACGTCATTTATGACTGCTCTGTGTTCAAGGACATTGCGGAGGATCTCATTTCCCGTCGGGTGATAAATATAGACAATCCTCCTCGAAGAGCCCTAAGGCCTTTTCAACAAGGCCCATCTGTTTTCTCGGTGAATGTCATGCATGCATCAACCTCCCGCACCCTAACAGGAGCCAAGAAGCAAGAGGCTGGCTCCAGTTCAAGTCAATCCACTAAGGTAAATCCCGAGTGGCGCCCATGGCAGGACTTGGAATCCCTGCCTTTTCCAAAGAAAGAAACTCAGAAACTGCTCGAGATCCTCTTTGGGGGAAAAGAAATCTTAGTGAGGGACCCGCCATAAGGCCACTCCAAAAATCTTCGGAGTCAACATCAGGTTCATCCGCCTCACTCCCCAGCCATAAGGAGCAGGTATCCCAAACAGTAGCTCGGGAACTCCCCCAATTTCAAGAAGCGGCCTTTACAAAGAAGGGAAAGTCTCGGCAAAAACAGTTCGAGACAAGTGTCAAGCAAATTCTTGCAGGGAAATGGCTAGATGAGGATCACGAGGTTGCTACCCAATCAACTCAACAAGCTCAGATCCCCTTAGTGGGCCTCAACGTGCATGCCAAGCAAGGCCCGAATGGTGACCCCCAGAAAAGAAGTCACCAGGTTCCAAGTAAAAGGGATAAAGTCAAGACAAAATCCCCTGTGAGGAGGTCTGAAATAAAACAAAATTCACCACCTGAAGAGTCTTCCATGACAGCGCTACCTCAAAGCACCGGTCTTTACATGGCCGAATTTCAAGAACTCCCACCCGAAATCGTCAGCCATTAATCAGTGTAACCCCGAAGAAGCGCAATCATCCTGGACCAGTGAGGAGTAAGGATGGATTCCATAGCTCCAAAGCTGGGGCATTCCTCGACCGTCTGTAAAGATGGACACTCCTTCTCCTGCCGAAATAGCACAGGCGAAGAAGTGGGAGAAGAACAGAAGGAAGAATTTGACGAGAATGTTGAAGCGACAAGCTGAGTAGGCCGCCGCTATAGAAACTCCGCGTGAATTAACTTCTCCCCAAAAGCTACAGAAGTTAATTGATGGGCTCGAGGAGTACGTTCCTTCCACACCCACTAAAGCTGCCCCCTTGGATAAATATATTCCTCTTCATACGATACAAGGGAGGCACGCAAACCCAGAGAGAAGAGGCACGTGTAGATGAGCACTTGGCTCCAGCATTTCTTCGGTGGGGAGAAGAAGTACGAGGACTTTCCCACTGTAGCACCGACTACCTTGAGGTGGAAGAAGAGGGTCCGATGACAAGCTGCCTTCCTGTCCACTTTGAAAGGAGGTCAACAAGGAGGCCCGAACCCCACTGGTGTTGATGCAGTCACGCACTGTGCTGCATACTTGACTTATTGGATTTGTTCTTTTGCTCTCCCACAAGGCGACGAGAGCATGATCAGGGCAAAGGCCATCTACCCTGCTTATCTGATGGCTTGGGGTATGAAGCTGTCCCTTTGCCCAGTGGCTTTATGCCTGATTTACAAAATACTGGGAGACTTACACGGGACCTATCTTACCAGGAATTTGTGGACCGTCGATCCGTTACATTTCTTCAATGCTTGGGTCTGCACCCTGTTCCTGGAAGCTGCTCCTCAGGCATTGCAGTCATCTCGCCTTGTCCCGACGATGATAGAATTTGTAAGTGTCAAATCATCTTTAGTGGCAGAACAGCTCTTCGCCATTAGGGGCAAACTGACCAATGTTCCCACAGACTCACCCGGAGTTCTGCACTTTTGGAGCCTGGCAGCTCATTCCAGCCCACTTGTGAATAAGATGAGGCAGTGCAGTCTATCGGGGACAGAGGAATACATACATCTGATCTCTGGCGCCAAGTGTACGAGGCCGATCTTGGAGTAAGAGCTGATTGGCTGGGCACTAGCTATTAGACCAAGCGTCCTTGTCTTTCGTAAGAGCGGCATCCTGTGGCTATAGCTGTACTATCCATTCAGGTTCAGTCAGAATTTCAGCTATGATCAGCACATCCCTTCTTCTTCCGCACAGTTTGGGTTGTCGAACAGGCACAGAGCTGGCCTGGTGGCCAATGACGAGGCTCGTGTGTGGTGGGACTACTTCCACCACCGGGAGGATGTATCATTCAGGGTTCCGCCCCCTGCTCACTTTCCCCGAGTCACTCCGGAATATATCAAGTGGTGGAATGCGCGGATGGGGTTTTATAGAAATTTCTACCGAGAATGCTGGTCCGTTGCAGAATGTCGATTCTTGGATTCCCAGGCAGAGCCAATCCTCGACATCGAACCTACTTATCTGAAGAAGCTGAAGTCTTGGACCAACACAGAGGTAGTGGCTTATCTGGAAGCTGGGAAGGCTACGAAGCGTCATTCATGCAAGGCTGACCCGAAGATGCCCAAGATCAGAATGGATGACTATGTAAAGATGCTTCGAGGATTGTGCCGAGTGAGTAGTGAGCGGGTAGCTCTTCAGCAGCTCCCTTTGCTGGTGAAGGAGCCCATTCCGTCGGTGGTCGACTGGCGTTCGGAGACTGATAGCTTGCATCCTTATAGGACTTTTATCAATGGGGAGGATAGGTGGGACACACTATACAGTAACACCCCCTGGCTGTTTACACTACTTTGTTCCCACGGGCTCTCAGTTGGCAGCCCGAGTGAAGCCATCCTGGATCATCCCCTTCTAATTTCCTTCAAATATACCAATGGATAGGGGCTGGACCACTTGAGCTTGTATTATCATTTGTCTTCTCATGACCACGCAGACTTGGCATCACTGGTCGAACAAAGTGAGAAGATAGGCAATGTATGCTGGCTTATTCGCAAGGCGGCCTCTAGAGACAAAATGCCTTCGCTATTTTATTGGCCTCTTTCTCCCATGTACACAAGACCGACAGGTATATTTCATTTCTTTAATTTCAGCTTTGAGCTGTTTCTTTCACATTTTAGCATGTGTCATTCTCACCCACAAAATGAAGAAGGCCTACTCCTTCCCAAAGGAGAAGACCAAGATTTTGTTTGATTGGGTAACCCAATATGACAAGGTCGCCTTGCCTGAGCCGAAGAGGCCGGAGGACTTGAGAAGAAGAGACAGTCCAAGATTTTGCCCCTATCACCAAATGCTGGGGCATCCAATTGAAGACTGCTATGTTTTCAAAGATATTATTGAAGGCATGGTGAAGAAAGAAGAGATAGATCTAGGGGAATACAAGGTGGACCCTCCACAACCGCATGAAGCTCCTCTGAGAAGAGCCGCAATTAATATGGTCTCCCTGTATCAAGCATTGCCTGAAGAGATTGCGGAAGCCAGAACCCAGCACACTTATGAAGCCTGCTTCCTGGCACCAATGAAAGACCAACATGGATGGCAGCAAGTCCATGCAAAGAGCAAGAAGAAGAATGCACCTCACCCCAAAGTGGGGGTGCATGTTCATGGCATCATGCCACGACCAACTCCGCCAGTGGCAGCACATGTGTGGATCAGCCCACCAGCGGTCATCAGAATACCTACACACAACTAGAGGAGACAGACTCCGCTACCAGTGACCAAGAAAGTCAGCCTTGAAGCCCGAAGGCTACAAACCTACATAAACGGGCTAGATGAATATGTACAGCCTGAATTGAAGCCTCTGCTAATGCGGGACCACGACCCGTGGCAAGAACTAAAATAGCTTTCACTCGAGTAGGAGGAAGAAGTTGACAAAGCATCTGACAAGGATGGCAGCCTGTCCTGGGGGCAAGCGCCAGCCGAAGGAAAGAAGAAAAAACAAAAGATGAAAAGGAAGGCCAGTGAAGCCAAGAAAAAGCTGGCCCTCTCCTACAACACCCTCTCGGCCCTCTTCACTTTGCCCGGTGAAGAGGATGAAGAAGAGAGATGCTTTACACCCGCTGCTGGGGGAAGTCGGGCTGAGGCCGCAACTGCTACTCATGCAACCCGGTCAGGTCGAAAATAGGGGTGCCAGCCTCCTGCTAATCATAATATTATATTCAGGGGTGAGCAGCCCTATAAGATACCTCCTCTAGAGGTCAAGGGAGCCCAAATCCCTCCTCCGTCAGGCCTTTACAACCAGAGTGGGGGCAGCACTACCACCCCCTCCTTCCGGGAATTTCTAAAAATGTCAAAGGGAAAGCAACTGTGTCAGGATGCCGACCCTGCAATCAGGGGTACCCACCTGCAGCCCTAGCAGCCTTTCAGAGTTCCGGATGAAAATAAGCTTGCCCGACAGCAGCCAATGAAGGGCAGTAAGAGCATGACACCAAACAGAAAGATGTTGAGTCAGAGCCCGATGAAGCAGGCTCGTCAGAGGCCGCAGTTCAAGGCCTTTCCAAGCCCAAGTGGGCAGAAGAAATGAAGTTATCTAATGTCCGCGCTAGAAGCAGGATAATGAAGCTACTCAAGAAGCTCCCGGTAAGGTTTACAATATGGGAGATCCCTTCTCTGAGTGAAGAGACCTGACAAGCGATCATCACTGCTTTGCAGACGCCTACTCAATATGAAACATGCTTGGCTGAAGCATTGTCGGAGGCCAGCATGACCTTCACTCAGGATGGCATGCTACTCCCTACTATCAGCCACAACAGGCCGTTGTACATGAAAGGACACCTGAATGGACGGGAGCTGAACAGAATCCTGGTCGATCCCAGCACAACTGTCAACATCTTGCCATACAAGATATATCAGAGGCACTACTTCAACGTGCACCTCGAAAAAGTCAGAGATATGCGTATTGCCGGCTTCAACCAAAAGTGTGAAGTATCGCTGGGAGTAGCAGAATTCACACTCATTCTGGCAGACTTCACTAAGCCTAGGATTTCAAATTCCTAGGAAAAACCCAAGTCCAAGGATAGGTCAACTCTTAAACCCGTGAGATTGGGTAGAACCAAGGGAATTAAGTTATAGAAGGACGTCCTGTCTTGACATATGTCCTATTTTGAACTACGTCCTATCTGGTAAAAATACGTCCAACCTTGTAAATAAAACATGGAACTAATTAAAGATTTAAACCTCTTGTAGGATTATGGCTGCTGAACGTGCACAGTGGCGTGACATGCAGCGCATGGTACAAGGCCTTACCCAGGTGCTACAACACGTGGCACAGGGCGGAGCAAACCATGGAGCAGGAGATCTCCACAGAAGCTTCTGGAACATGAACCCGCCTAAGTTCATGGGCTCCTTTGACCCAGATGATGCAAAAAATTGGCTGAAGGAGATCGAAAGAATATTTCGTGCCATGCAGTGCACGGATGATGAAAATATTTTATTAGCTACGCCTTATTTCATTAAAACACAAAGGGCTACATTAAGGTTTGGACACTTCGATCCTCAATTTCTCCAATTCAGTTACATAAGCTCTCCATAACTCACGATCCTCTACATGCACCTTCACCTTCCCTGTAATGCTCGCCTTCCACGATGCTTTGATCACCTTCACGTCCTTTGTATCCCCTTTCGTGCCCAGCTCCCTTTCCTTAATCAGAGGAAGGTCGGAGGGCATGGGAAAAAATGGCGAGGGAGGCCGATTTGAGTGTAACACTGGTGCGCATTATAAAGGACAAATTCGGTTGCACCAATGAGTTGAAGTTCCATGTCAGGGAATGATCTTGTGAGAAATTCATGCTGGAGTAAGCATGCCGGTGCACAAGTGAACATGTCTTGCACCATGGTATTGAAGTGAGTACGCCAGTCTCTGCGTGTCTTCAGCCAGGGCACGCGATTAACCACACTACCACCAAAGCCCAGTGCATCGGCCATGTGATAAAGGAGGATTTACTGGAAGATCCTCGAAGTGGTCTGTGCTCCCTCGTAGTGATCAAATTTGAAGTGTAGATTGATCTAGCAAGTCAAGAGAAGCATACACCCATAAGGAGGCTTACCCATTCTCAAAGTTGCGAGACCGCTGTAAAGATAAGCAAGGACAGCATGCCCCACTCTTTTTCCCTCCCAAAATCTGCAAATTGCACTCAGTTGATCTTCCTCCATAATGTTGTCAGTGCAAGGGAAAAGGAGAGCACCCGCTAAGAAAATTGTAAATCCTTTCGTGATTCCTTCTAAATGATCATCGCCCGTCACTCCTTCTAGGGCATTCATGGTCCATTCTGTGAGCTTTTGCAAATTGATTCCCCTTTGAGTCTGGATGCCTTTGATAGCTCCGTAGGGCATGAAGCCTCCAAGGGCTTCCTCAGAAGTTACCCGTTTTGGCATGGACATGATCTTTATCTTACCATCCTTCTTGAACTTTTTCAGACCAAGCAGGAGTTCTACCTTCTCAAGAAGAATAGTCGCTTCAAAGGTGAAAAAGATGAAGGTGTGAGTTTAAGGTTGCCAGACTTCTATTCGTGTGCCCAAACCCACCCAGTCCATGTGAATCCTATCATAATGCTTGGCATGGATCACGAGCCCTTGGAAATGCCACTTCGTGATAATAGCCCTCATGCTAATAGTGATGTTGGAAGTAAGCTTTGGAAGCCAGGGTAGCTTGGAAAATTTCCTCGGACCCAGAAAAAGAGGGCATGGCTAAGAAAAAGAAAGGGAATGAAGAAGTAAGGGAAAATTCATGAAGGAAAAAAATGGAAGAAAGTGTCAACTCACCATCTCTGTTGCTCAGATGACCTTCGATGTCGGTGAGCTGCTTGAACCGACCGATCCATTCACCCCCCTCTAGATCGTCTATAGTGTCTCATCAATTGGTATTAGAGCGTCCATATTTTCTTACAGTGGGTGGCTAGGGTGTTGGCCACCTAGCCATATTGGGCGGCCACTTGTCTAGCCGCCCAACTCCTTTTAGCTTTTAGGTTGCCGTGTTTCGAGGTTTGGTTCCCAAGGTGTCCATGGGAGGCATAGCTTAGCAGAATGCATGTTCGCATGTTTCCAGAGGTTCTGTCGATTCCAGATGGGTGCTGTGCGCCATCCTTGTATGTTTTGTGTGGGGTGGGCAGTCGTTCTAGTGTGTGGGCTACTCATGTCGACTATCCCCGCGAGAGTTTCGTGACCACAGTGGCTATTCCCGCATGAGGACCGTGATCATGGCTACGTATCCTTGTAAGAATTATGAGCTAAGGTTCTTGAGTTCTCGTCATCCGCTCTAGATGGCTTACCCGTAGCCGACAGTGATGTTTCGAGGTTCCATGTGGTTCAGGTGCGTGCATATGTGTGTCCTCAGGTTTCCCACGAGAGCGCGGAGGTGGTTTCCGGTAAGAGCAGAGAGGTCTGGGCCCTACTATTTTCTCTGCCTAGAGGGCTTGTCGTGACTGGACTAGGTAAGAGCGCCTTGTGTGTACAACGCCGTTGTAGAGGTGAGATCGTTTGAGCATATGTACCTTAGTTAGGACTAGTGTACATTACTGACAGGTGTAATGGCACGTACCCCGTGTCAGGTAGCTAGACATAGCCATACCATTGGGCACAAAGGTGTAGATCCTAGCCAGTCTGAGTGTGTGGTGTGTGTGAGTGTCTCTTCTGCTCCTCCCGAGACCTGGGTGTGAGTAGTGTGCATGCATATGAGGCCTTGGAGAGCACTTGGTCAGCATGGAGATCACTTCTAGGGAGTACACGGTAGGCTTGGAGATCACTTCTAGGGAGTGCTTGGTCGGCCTAGAGAGCAGTTCTGGGGAGTGCTTGGTAGGCTTGGAGAGCACTTGATAGGCTTGGAGAGCACTTGGTAGGACTGGAGAGCACTTCTAGGGAGTGCTTGGTAGGCCTGGAGAGAACATGATCTGTTTGGAGAGCACTTCTAGGGAGTGCTCGGTAGGTCTGGAGAGCACTTGATCGGCTTTGAGAGCACTTCTGGGGAGTACTCGGTAGGCCTAGAGAGCACTTATGGGAGTGCTTGGCAGGCTTGGAGAGCACTTGATAGGTCTGGAGAGCACTTGGTAGGCCTAGAGAGCACTTTTGGGGAGTGCTTGGTAGGCCTAGAGAGCACTTCTAAGGGGAGTGCTTCGTAGGCCTGGAGAGCACTTTTGGGGAATCCTCGGAAAGGTAGGGGGAGAAGAATCACAAAAGGACCTTCCAGACCCTACTCCCCCAGTGGAGATTCCTTTTGCTAGAGAGCTCCTCTATCCTCTATGGGGTGGGGCTATGTTGTTATGAACATGCTCCTTGCTCTCTCTTTGTGTCTCCATCTATGTAGCTGTGTCTCAATCCCCCCTCCTTCCTCCATGGCATAGAGCTCAACTAGCATAAAGATGCCTCTCTCTCTCCCTCTGTGTGTTTGCAAGACTCTGCTTATCGGGGTGCCTCTATTGGTGTTCTCCCCTCTTCTAGATCCAGTGGGGACCTATTTGTATAGGCCTTAGTGGTGCTAGTTGTTCCTCGGCTGGTAAATGATGTAGATTGTGGAGTGATGTTTCCTTGATGGTGGGGGTTGCCCGTTGTGTGCTTTCCCATTCCTTGAAGGAAAGCTTCGTTGTAACACCCCAATTAGTTAATAAGGATTAAAATAAAGATAAAATATGTAATTGAAATGAAAAATAAATTATTTGCAATTTATCCTAGGATTAGGATTCATGTGCAATTTACCCTTGGATTAGAGTTTACTCACAATTTATGGGTTCTTTTGGGAAATTTTAGAATTTTGCATAAATACTAGGTATTTATGCAATTTCTCAAACTTTGGGGGTACAACTGCAAATCCTAAGATTTTTATTGACTTGGGCATGATGTGCAATCAACTTTGAAGACATTTGAAGAATATTATCTCATTTCTAAGGAATGACCATATTTCGCAACTTTCTCATAACCTCTTGAGGACATTTACTTAATTTTCTAAGATGTAGGGGTAAAAATAAAATTTTACACATATTGAGGCCTTCCATATAGTCTTGGAAATAACAATTTCACATTTGTAGCATTTGGTCAATCAATCAGCATAGTCCATTTCTTATAACTTGGATCCATTTGGATTCATAATTCACATGAGATGCTCACATGAGAGTATTTTAGTAAAGTATCATTTTTAAGTGAGTCCTTTGTATAAAATAGAGTTTAAGCTTAACAAAACACCAAAGGAGGAGGCCGCCACCTGCTCCCTTGCGCTGCTCTTACTGCTGGACTGCTCCAAGTTTTCTCCTTCAGAAGTCTCCTTGCCAGTGTTCGAACTCCTTTGGCTTGAGCTTCTTTTATAGGGGTTGAAAGAGGTAACCCGGAGGTAAGACCTCCAGGTATGACCGCCCCTTGATCTCCCTCTTTTCTTCTTCTTTTTTTTTTTGGCTGCATAGTGTGAGAATGGGAGAAAAAGGGGGGAGGCACCCCCAGGTTTGCAGACCCGGGGGGCCTTCCTCTGGGTCCCCTTCTTTTTTTTTCTGTTGCTTCCCTTTTTTCTTCAGGCAGCCGGACAGAGAGGGGAAGGGAGAGGCCGGTGGGCCCTCTCCCATGGGTGCACGCAACTCGGAAGATGGACCTCCGGGTGTGCAAACTCCGGAGGGACCACCTCTGGCTCTGCAGCACCCGGGGGTGGCACCCCGGTTTGCAACACCCGAAGGTGGTACCTTCGGGTCTGCAACCACCACCGGATTGCAAAACCTGGAGGTAATCCTCCCCCAAACCCGGAGGTAATCCTCCCGGGTTTGTTGCCACGCCAAAAGGGGAGAGAAGAGAGAGAGAGAGAGGGGGGCGGTCCCCCCTTGTCTCTCAATTAAAAAACTATAAAAACCCACCCTGCCTTGTCCTTTTCCACCATTTTCTGAAGCCTTCTGCACCTCTTAGCAGAATAGGACGCCAGCTGTCTTTTTTCTTTTGGTTTTGTTGACTTCTTGGACCCGTACTGCTGTCCTTGTCACTGGAGCAAAGGGATAGCCATGTGGTACCTTAGAAATGCCTCCCGGACGTCGGGGACCGCCATTTGCTTGACTTCTTGCTACGTAGGTGTGTGATTTTAACACCGCCCACCATGTATTCGACGAAAGTTTCGTGTGTTAAAACACACTAATTCTTATGTAAAACTTCGCCCAATGGGATGCCGAGGGTATTTGAATTTGAACCTCCTATAATGGCTGCGATTTACATCACTTTACGCCATCACTTAGCGAAGTTAATTTCAGGTGTTCGATGAAATAATTGTGTGTTAGCAACACACTAATTCTTGTGTTGATCTTCGCCCAATGAAGTGTTGAGGGCATTTGAATTTGAACCCACTATAACGGCTGTGATTTAAACTCAAACCCACTATAACGGCTGCGATTTAAACTCATTGACGCCGTCATTTAGCGGATCTAATTTCAGGTGTTTGATGGAATGTGTCACGTCCCGGGCGCGGAAGCCTGCCCGCGGCGCGACGGCGCTTTATATAGAACCAAAGCAAGCTAGATTTCTAGGTGATAATTCAATAAAAATTGGATAATTTGATAATTATCAAAAAAATTCACCCATTCAGGACTCTTGCTAGTACACGGTCCAATGATGGGCCGTCCAACTTTAGTAAATGGCCTTTCCCTAGACCGTCATTAAAAACCAACAAGTCGACGCTAGTAAGGGGTAGGGTCGACGCTAACACGGGTAGGGTCGATGCTAGCATAGGTAAGGTCGACACTAGTGCAGAGGTGGGGTCGGCACTAGTTCGCTAATCCTTAGAAATAAATGGTTTGATAATAGACCGGTCGACTTCCTAAACGGCCTAACTCTAGACCGTGTACATGGTTGTCGGTGGAAATTAAGAAAAATCCAATTAATCCAGAGGTAAACATAAGCGGTATTCAAAATGACCGTCCAAAAGCATACACGGTCCATCTCTAGACCGTGTATCTATTGGGCTGTGGAAACTAATCAATTGGGATAAGTTAGCCCGTTTACCCCAAAGACCAAGTAAGATCAAGGCTCATAAGCTCAAATTCAAGAGCAAACTTAGCCAGGGAGGAAGTTAGCTATAAAATAAGTCCAAAGACATGCCTAGAAATGGCCCAATGAGTGATGGACAACTCGAGGCATCAAACGTGATGGTAAGAAGAATGACCCAACTCATAGATAAAAAATGGGTGTCAACAGATGCCCCCCCTTAACGTTCTCTTTGCAAGGGAGCGAGCGAAGGTGAAGCAGAAGCGAAATGGAACATGGAGATGAAGCGGAGCAGACTGAAAAGTGGGCGTTAAGGCGAAAGACACCCATTTTCTCACCAATGAGTGATAGGAATCTTCAAAAAACTCCGAACCAAACATAAAGAATGATCAGACTAAAACGACACCAGTCTGGAGAAACTAACTAAATAAACAACAGAGAAAATAAATGGGCAACCTCATCAAGGGACACAATCCACAACTAATGAGGGAATCAAAATAAGCAGTAAAAAGTAATGAGACAAGCTAAAACTCTAGACGGGGACTCTTAGTCAACCAACTAGGCGAACAGATCAGAGAGAACATTCCAACTCTGAGTGGAATTGTCCATCTTACTCAAAATCATGAACACACAATCATCCGTCATTAGTGAGACACTTCCAGACAGACCATGGGACATGAATGCTCAAAAAGATCCGTATGATGCATGCTGGGCTAAAATAAAGGAAATCATTAAAATGAATGCAAAGAAAGGATAAAATAGAAAGTACTTGAGAATAGTATTGCTAGACTGGGAGAATCAGGGTCAAGACACTATCTGCAACCACGGCGTGTGAGATAGAACCATCATCCCCCAATTTTCCCAACCTAACGGCCTATCCGATGATTAAACGCGTGCACCTAGATCATCATCATTTATGTTAAAGGGGAATGTCAGATCCTGGAACACGTGAATAACCAGCCAGTTCTCGAGGTAATATAGCATAGATACCATATAGTAATGCATTAAGGGATATAGGGTATGAGATACTTACCTGACTTACCTGACGGTAGTAGCAGTGGAAGTGAAAGTGGAACAATGCTGCAAGAGAGATCATGAACAAGACTTGCAATGATATGAAACAATAACGTTTAGGCCAACAAATCATTAATGAAGCATATAATGCCACAAAAATAAAGTTTAAAGATCATAATTTAGCATTTCAGCATCTGCGCGGTCTACCTCGAGACCACCCAAGGATATAAACGGTCCTCATAGGGCCGTGAGGGCATTGCTAGTTGGGATCTCAAAGTGGCATTAGAACGGCCTAGTGTAGGACTGCTTAGTGACATGAACGGTCATGGGGAGACCATGTGAGGGGGGTTATGTTGCCACAAAAACAGGGTCTGACAGTAGACCGTCCAATATATAAACGGTCCATTGATGGACCGTGTACAGACTATCGATTTCAAAAAAATAAAATCGACCCTTCCATCTCCCTCTACTGTAACCGACAGAGGAGACCTTCCCCCCACATCCTCCACCTCCATTCTCCACCACCGTCACCCTCTCTTCTCCCCATTCTCCCATTTTCTCTATTCTCCCCATTCTCTCCCACTCTCCCCTTGTCTATGCGCTTCAAGCACCAAGCACGAAGGATGGCCGGAGACGCCCAATCACCGTCGCTGGTGACCGCTGTGGACGAGATGACGCCACCACCATTGAACCCACCGGAGGAGGCTTCGGCGCTGTCGTCCATAGAGGAAATCGCACTACGACTAACCGAAGCGGAAGGAGAAGCCCCTCCTGTGACAACTGAGAAGACGGAGGTCACCCTACTGGCGGAGGAGGCCATGGTGGCGATGCGAACACTGGCTAAGGAGCCACACCCCTCCGAGGTAGGTCATGGCCAACCCTCTCCCACTTTCATTTTAGAGCGTGCATGTAGTCCTAAGGGGGTGGGAATGGGCATACGACTGCTGTTGGACCGATTGGGATCCCACTCCGGCCGTCACCCACCGGCGGGGAAGGTTTGAACGCCGTCGGGCATGATGGCAGAAACACGGTCCCACAGGGACCGCTTGATCAAACTACACGGTTCACATAGAACCGTTTGGGTGTGGAGCAGTCCATAGGTAACCATTCAAAGGGAGTTGAACCGTCAGGGGAATTGGTGAGCAAACACAGTCTGAGGAAGACCGTGGAGAGGCTGGATGGTCCAAATCAGACCATTCAGAAACTGAAGTGTCGAGAACCACGCGGCCTCCAACAGGCCATCTGTTAGAAAAAATGGTCAATAGGCCGGCCGTGGAGACTCCTATCAACGGGGCTTAAGGAGGGGCATACGGTCATATGTGAACCATGGGTATCCCAAACGGCCAAAAAAATACCATTACTGGGAAGGGGCATGATGAGCTAAATGGTCCTCAACGGGCCGTCTGCACTACTGAATGGTTGTAAAAGGACTGCCCACCAAACGAAACAGTCAGTGGATGACCGTGGAACTCAAATCAGTAGAGGGGCCCTTAGAGTGTAGGAAACGGTTGGAAACAGGCCATTGTGGGTGAGTAAATGGCCCAGAGAGAACCGTGAACCTAACAGAGTGCACATTTCTTTTTTATTATTATTTTATTTTGATGCAAATTTATTTTAAATGCATGCAGGGAAAGCGCAGGACTTGGATCTCCTGGCTCCAGGTCCGAGCAGTGTACCTCGCACTACCGGACTTCCAGCGTGAGAGGCTGGCGGCCATGGGCTTCGGGGAGTTCCTGAGCTCGGAGGTGACGCGGCTTGACACTGTGCTCCTCTACACCCTGCACGATCGCTGGGATCCGGTGAGCCAGACGTTCCTTTTCCTGTGGGGCTACATGGTCCCCACGTTGGAGGACGTCGCGCGTAGCACCAGATTGCACGTGCACGGTGCTCCGGTTAGCGGGAGGACTTTCCCCAACTACTGGGAGTTGGGTCAGAGGTTGCTGGGCCTAGAGCTACTGCAACTGGAGTGGCAGTCGACCACCTTGATGAGGGCAAGGCTACAGGAGAGTCTCAACTTACGAGGAGCGGGGATCGCCGTGGGGGAGCTGTCGGAGCAGCACCTATAGAGGCTCATGGATTGGGCATGACCGCGGGTGGCAGACGTGGTGCTGAGACACTTCCTGATGCTACTATTCGGGAGGCTCCTCTTCGCAACCTGAGCAAACATCGTCAGCTGTCAATTTCTTCCACTTCTCGAGGATGTCGACCGAGTTGGCGAGTATGCCTGGGGAGTGGTGGTCCTCACCTTCCTCTTCGACACGCTGAGCTCGACCAGTCGATGGATGATGCTTGGTGGGTTCTCTCCTCTACTCCAGGTATGACTTAAGTTTCTAAAATGATTATATGACTGCTATATGAATTCTATATGCTGACACTTGATGATATGTAATGCAGGTTTGGGCCTACGTGCACCTCCCTGGGCTGGGGAGAGGAGAGGAGACCTACCCGGACCGACTGCCCATCGTGCGACGGTGGATGGCACCTCGGGACATCGGATCCCTGTGATGCCAGGTCCGGGTGATCTAGGATGACCTAGACACACGGCCTTATGCCTCGGTAAGATCTAAAACTTAAACTTCGCGTTAAATGCAACTATATGCTCTGTATACTGATGTAATTGTCCTATTTGACAGGTCCGGTGGACGCCCTACCAGAGCGAGGGGCACGAGGGCCAGCCGTGGGTCGTGGCAGCTTTGGCCTACGCTGGGTGCGATATCTGGCTCCACTGCATGAATGTGGTGGAACCACTTTACCACAGGCTCATGATGAGGATGATCGGTGTCCACCAGGTGGCAGTTGAGTTCCTGACACCTGGGAAGCCGGAGGAGCGGGTCGGAAGGCACGCTTGAGGACTGGCGACTAAGACAGATTGGACTACCCATGTGGCCACGAATATGATAGATTATAGGAGCTAAAAATAAAAAATCACATAAGTGTGTTATCTTGGGCCTTGCAATGCACTTTCATGATTTATTTGTTGGCAATAGAGATAAGCCATCTCGAGAAAATCTAAAACTAATGAGCGACACGTCATAAGGAGTACTAGATGTGATCTCAAGAGATAATTCGCCGATACTTAAGTCAGTAAGATGAACATGCGAAAGCATAAGATAAAAGAGGAAGAGAATGGTGCTCAGAAGAAGGTGGGAGTGCTCGGAATAGATGTCAAGTTCTTGAGAGAGTGTTCTGGAGTATGGAGACCTTTTGTACACTTGTGGCATTATATGTACTCTTTATTCCGTGTTCTCTATATCTGTCTGTGTTCTTGGTGGCCTATCCAGGACCCTATGTATATGATTCACCTTGGAGTCATCTGTTTTCTTACTTAGCTGAGGTGTGGTTAGTGGAGCAAAGGGCTGTCCGATCATGAGAATAGGCCACTGCCCACTGGCCCGCTCACTAAGTATTGGAAGGGCATCGTGATGGGCATCTCGAAGGCATGGGTGGGACCTGATGCCTATTGGTGTAACTCCCCATGATTCTAGCCCCAACGTTCACCCGTTAGCAAGTTTCATGACGCCTGGGGTGCATGTGAACGGGGTTCGAGCCCATGGGCCCGCCAGTCTCGAGTGGGCCTCAAGGGGTGACGCTCCAGGACTGTGGGCCATATAATGGGGGCCATGTTGGGCCTGGAGTTAATGGGCCACACTGGACCTGTCAGTTTTCTCCCTCGTCACTAGCCCCTCACTCTTGAGCAATGAGGGTGCTCTGTGCTCGAGAGGCACTAGACAAGGTCTGAGAAGGAGGTATCATGCGGGACGATGACGCGGACTCGGTACCAATTTGATGCGAGACCTGAGACTCTAGGTAAGCTCGCTACGCGTCTCACGCGAGGGAAACGTGCGGACCTGCGCGGTTGAGAAACTGGCAGTGAGTCAAGGGTATTCAACTCTTCCGCGTGCTCGGGTCGAGTCACAGGACGGGTCACACTCACTCACTCTCGCAGCGGTGATAAAATTAGACGCGCTAGTTAATCTATCACTGAAACAGCGGCATAAAAGAACACATACAGACTAAGTAAATGAGACAAAGGGAGGTGAATGTACCTCCACGCTCCGAGCGTGGGGAAGACAACCCCAGCCGAGACTTGTACTCCCGGTATAGTAATTAAACAATAGTTATAGTAGTAAATTTTATTCCCACTGCACGCAGGGAGGTAAAGGGCTACACGTGGGACCTGGGAGTAGCGGGCTCGGGTTGACGGGCAGTGTTTTGGGTAACTCCGGCGGTAGCGCGTGCCGACGAACGTGGGGACCACGCCCCGGTCGGAGGGCCGATTGGGCTGGGAGTGGTACCGCTGCGAAGGGGACTCCTGGAGGGACAATCCCTAGGAGGGGAACACGCTGGATCCCCTCGTGAAAGGCGAGGTGGCCCGACCGTTGGACGTTGTTGCTTGCTATCCTCGAACTTGTTCTACAGTTTCAGAACTGCACGATCCGGCAGAAATAATTATTGCGATCAGACCCGATGTTGGATCGACGCGAGACTAGTGCCGTTCCGAAGCTCCTTCGAAGATCTACGAACACCTTTTGTTACAGGAATTTTTCTGTCTCTGTATTTGCCGTGGCTGAATTTAGAACAGGTGGACTTCTCTGGTTCAGAACAGACTGGGCAGATTGGGATCTGCCTGAGAACTGGGTTTGACCAGAGGGAAGATGGTGGATATGGGAGCTGGAGATTTTATGGGTGAGAGAGGGGGATGTGAGGGACATGCATAATTTTAGTTTCAGCCGAAACCGAAACTTGTACCGAAATCGGTACGTATCGGTTTGGGTAACGGCCGAAACCGGTACCCAAACCGATACTGCCATCCTTGTACTTGAGTCGAACCCGATCTATTTACATCCCTACGGAAGACCTGAACTATTGTGTGTATCACCGAAGGTTGGGTTATACCATTAAAGACTGTTACGTTTTCAAAAATATAGCAGAGGAACTAATCTAAAAGGGGCTGATAAACATATTGGGCCATGCAGTTGATCCGCCACAACCTCACACTTGGAATCGACCAAATCAGTCTGCCATTGTGATACATATGGTGGCAACTACCTCAAGCTCAAATGCGCTAGAGGTCGGGTCATCCAATCAGTAGCTCAACGATGACTATAGAGCCTTCCCTTCTTCAATGCCCTAGTGCCTCGCGCTGCGGAGAACCATTTGAAAGGTTAAGAGGGAGATCATGCAACTCCAACAGGAACAACAGGAGCTATTGCACTTCCTAAAAAGTAAGGACGAGCAGCTAGCCACTTTCCCTTTTGGGCCATTTGCCAGGGGACTTGCTTCCACATACATGTAGGCCGCAAATGTACCACCAGCCGCTCGGATACCTCCCAGGTCAGGGGGATGGCTTTCTGAAGAGTCATCAGATTCATCTGAAGATGGAGAACCGAAGAAGCTATACTCCTTCCCCCGTCACAAAATCTTGGAGATCTTTCACGTGTGTCATCTTGAAGGGCTACTGGATCTCCCAGTGTTAGAAAATGATGAACTGACGAGCACTATGTTGCAACAAGGCTATTGTCTGTACCATTGGGCAGTTGGCCACGTCATCCAGGATTGCCACGTCTTTAAGGACATTGTGGAAGGCTTGATAAACCAGGGGGTACTTGACATGGGCCACCATTTGGTCCGCTCGCCATAGTCACATGCGCGGAGAGAGAGTTAAACTTCTCCGTCAATGTGATACATGCTTCGGTCTCTTTCTCACTTCCCGCGGCGAGAGAAGAAGGGGCCAACTCTAGCCAGGTTAAGCCCACATTGTGGTATCTGGGGTGGCAAACCTCTCATCAGCGTTCTTTCTCTAAGGACATTGAAAAGATATTCGACAATCTCCTAAGAGAGGGTCGGGTGATGGTGCATGACCCACCGTCGTACTACAATGAAACGACAAAGAATCACCCTCTCTGCAAGTATCATGCTAGAGTGTCTCACCCCACTGGGGAATGTCACGAGGTCCAGGGCTGCATCTAGGCCCTCATCCAAAGAGGGGACATTGACACTCGGGGGAATCCAACGGCGAGGCGACGCCTCAGACAGGCTGTTGAGAAGATTCTCCAGCAAAATCAGAAAGTCCTGACCAAAGGGGAAAGCTCTGAGTCCACCTCCAAGCTAGGCTAGCCAGGCAAGCCCACTGGAGGAAACTCCCAGACAAGCCACAAAGGCAAGGCCAAGCTCGAGGAGCCCAAGGCCAAACCTCAACTCCTCGCTAAGCGAGCGAAGTCACCAGCTGAGGGAAGGCCTAAAGAGGTGTAAAAGCTTTGGGGAGTCCAACTCTGGCTTGGTTGAATTCCAAGAGTTGCCACCTGAACTAGTTGAGAAGGAAATCAATACCATTTTTCAGGTGCGACCAGAAGAGACTGATGGGATCAAGGTTACCCCAAGAAAGAACTGCGAATCCAAGGCTTCCAACGAGCTCTCTCGAAGCGGAAGATAAAATTCCGGTGGCAAATCAGTCCAACCTCCAAAACCAATTTCACCTTCTTCCTAAGAGGCTGCACGCCTCAAGAAATAGGAAAAGTATCGGAAGAAGAATTTAAAGAGGAGGCTAAAGAAGCAAGGTAGAATTGGTTAAATGGTGCTCAACCTTGTTCATATGCATAGCTATGTGATCTTGATCTTTAGTTGTGCATGATAAAGTTTTCATGTGTGTGGTTCATGCTTATGCTACTTGGGATTTTTGGGCTAGCAATTGATTAAGTGTGTTTGGTTTTTCAAAGTTCATGCATGTTTAAGAATTTCTATATCACTCAAGAGAATTTGATTTTATCATGCTCATTCTAAGTGTAAAAAGTTCATGGCTATATGATCTTGGTTTCTTGATGTGAACAATCATGTTTTCCAAAGTATTTTTATGCACATTGAACATGGGTTTTAATGTATGTGCTTTTTACACTTTCTTCATGGCACTTTTTAGCTTGAAAGTTGATTAAATCATGTGAATCATGGTGAAATTAGTTTTGGTGTTAGAAATTGGTTTGACAAGGCTTAATAGACTGCCAAGACACCAAAATATCGATTAAATGTTAGATGGCATCAAAGTGGATGAACTTACATGGTTTTAACTTCATTTATTCTGTTATGCAGGTTTAGAAAGTAATGTCAATCTCATATGCAAAGGTATCAAAAATCATGGTGAGAACTTGGCACTTTGTATGTGTGTGTTTTTGGGAAAACTGGTAAGTTTTCATATGGAGTTTTAATCTTGATAGAATATGGTTGATATGTGTTTCTACAATATTTAATACCAAGGAATACTTGGTTGTTTGTTTTATCAACTAACCCTTTCTATATTTCATTGGGGTTTCATCTCATTGGACTGAACTGCTACAGTCTGGAGAACTACAGAGTTTGGTCGACCGAACTAGCCAGTGTTGGCTGGCTCTATTGCTGTTATTTTCGGTCGACCAACCCCATATGATTGGTCGACTAAAAATGGTGGGATGCTTAAAATGGGTTTTCGAACTTGATTAACTCTAACCCTTTTGTGCTCCCACTTTTACCCATTTGCCCCTAAGATTATTGTATACATCTTAGAGGGGTTTTCTAAGGGTTTTATGAGGGCTATATGGGTCTTTTCATGTCTCTTATATATACACTCATATAAGCTACGAGTTTGAGTGAGAACCCCATTTGTGCCAACACTTTCTATCTTATAGGAGAAGAAAAGGGGAGAAAGGAAGAAGGGAGTTCTTGTGGAGTGGATTTCATCTTCATCAAAGCATCTCCGGGGTTCGTGGAAGAAGAAAAAGGGTAGCGGATTGAAGAGAGGATCGAGAGGACGCAAAAATCACCATCATCTGACCTAAGCTTCGAGCAACATTTTCTATTCGTCTTGAAGATCAAAGGGGGAACAATTTCTACATCTCGTTTATGTTGTTATTGATGTGTTTCATGATCTATGTTTAGGTTTGAGCATGTTTGAATATTTGTGTTATTTTTTTTGAACTAGAAATATTGTGTGTGTGTGTGACCGTCTGCATACGGTCGTGTCTACGATGCTGCATTTGTTGCAGCGTGTATGTGTATGTGTCTTGATCCAGGTGTCGGATCCTGTTGGAGACTCCATCTCCGTGTGTTGGGGTTCATCCCTGTGTGTGCAGGCATCATTCTGCGTCTGTTGGAGCTTGCTCCGAATTGGGGATTTATCCCCGAGTGAAGCCTTACCGGTTTGGTAAGGGGTGGACATAGGGAGCCCGTCGTGGCCCCGAACCACCTTAAAAATCACTGTGTCCATGTGGTATGTGTGTTTGTGGGTTTCCATGTTAACATCGTTTATCTCGATCGTGTGTGAATGAAAAGTTTGAGAGAACTTATCTTACAATGCTTAGTTCATTTTCTTCAATACCATTAAAGTTGTTAATTCTGCTGCGTAAGTTTTAAAATTTGTCATATCGGCAAGCCGCTCAGCTGACTGAGGCTCCATAAATCCAACAAAGTCTCGCCTTCCACCGTGTAAAAAGTGTTCGTTTCTGCGCTGAAGACTTCAATCATCCCGCAGTAGAGGCCTTTTGAGATGGGGTAGCTATACCAAGAGGCATAGATGCTATGGTAGATGCCATCCCGAATTAGTATCGGAGCGTAGTTAAACAACACGTACTCTGTGAATTCCACCACTCCCTCCCGAAAGGTGTGCGTGTCTTGAAGCTTCAACTCTGCAAACCAACCCAAAGCCAGCTCATGTCTGAAACAGACGGCCAAGCAGTCCAGCAAAATTGGCTCTTCCCTATACCCCCACTTCAGCGAGGCCAAGAATAAACCAAAGTGGGGCTGTTCGCCCTGGACCCGCCTAGCAACCATGTCCCACCGAGCCGGGGTGAACTGAGGTGCTCGCACCACCTTGTCTTCTGTCGGCAACACTGCTTCAATCCCCAAGATGGGCTTCCATTCCTTGCCCTCTCCCACCAAGTACATCAGAATGCTTCTAGGGACGCTATACAACAAACTATCTCGGGACTGCAAGATGTCCCGCTCGACGTCCCTCACAGCTCGGAGGTCCCGTTTCTCCCGAGAATGGAAATGCTTTAGGAAGCGGATGAGGTGCTTATCTTTTGGGTAGTCCTTCCTGTAATCCCCTACGGCCTGATCGAAGGTGAGTCTGCCCTAAGCCCGGGAAAGCCTCCGGAAGTTCATGGTCTCTATGTCAAAGCCTGATGACTCGACCAAGGCAGCTATCTCAGCATGCTCCCGGTCTAAGTCCTCGATAGTGAGCCATGTGACAGTCGGCACCATGGGCAGGGGAGTAGATTCGGCACCGGCAGCAGTAGGAGTGGAGGAACCACTTGGAGCAGCCATTCATCTGCAAGGTGCAAGAAACCCAAGCTCAGAACAAGCCATAAGCAAAGGGAAGAAGACAAAGTCATGAAGGGGCTATCCTATAATTAAAATGAACAAGACGCCAATAATTTCTGATGAAATTTTGGCAGAGTTTTCCTTAGGCCAAAGGCGTAAAGGTAAAACACGGGTGCACATCCACAAGGAGTGACGGCCCCAAAAAAGTCATGGTGTGACTCAAGGGTGACACCGGATGCTCCACTGGTTGAATATGCTCCCTCTCTACCCGGTACACTTGTTGGAGTCCCTACCCGGCACACCCCGTGTCATCTTCCCCGGCACGCTCTCTGGCGTACTCACCCGGCACACCCCGTGCCATCTTCCCCAGCACCCCCCTGGCACTCTCACCCAACACGCCCTAAGGGAGGGCTACCCGGCACACTCGGTGCCATCCCAGCCCTGCACACCCTGTGCCTGCATCCATCCGGCATGCCTTGTACCCTCACTGCCTGGTACACGGTGCCTAATCTACCCGGCACGGTCTGAACCCCCCTCGCCGGCACACCCCTTGGGAACTCCACTGACACACTCACCTCGTGCCCTATCTACCCGGCACACCATGTGTCCCCGCTGAGCGGCACACCCTTCGCCATCCTACTCCGGCACACCTGTGCCCTGTCTACCCGGCACACCCTGTGCCCCCATCCCCTGCACACTTGTGCCCCCACTCCACCGGCACACCTGTACCCCAGTTGTTCGACACGCCCGGTGCCCCCCATCCGCGACACGCCCGGTCGGCGACCTTCCATGACGTCGGAGAAGGGGAAGAGGAGAAGAGGAAGAGGAAGAGAAAGAAGAAGAGGAAGGAAAAGGGGGAGAAGAGGGAGAAGAGCCTAGGGCTCCGCCGCTCCCCGAACGGAGAAGAAGAGGAAAAGAAGAAAAGGAAGAGAGAACAGGATAATTAAGTAAAATAATATAATTTGAATAAGTAGTTTTTAAAATTTGAAAGAAGTAAAAAAAAAGAGAGTGGGCCGGGCTAAGGACCACGGACCAGAAAAGGCCCGGCTAAGGGCCACGGACCGAAAAAGGCCTTGTGGCCCGGCCCTAAAACAAACATATGCAAGACAACATGAGGGATGGCCTTGGTCGTTCCAGGGACTGCTAGGGGGTTAAGCGGTCAGGTGAAGACACCACTGGGCCTTTTATGCCTTGCGGCCGCGCGATAGACCGCCACCGGGCCTAGCCATCTCTAGGAGACCGCCAGGTAGTGCCTTGCGGTCTAGGTGTGACCGTTTACGATTCATGTGTTTTAGGGGCCTTGCGGTCCTGGCTGGATCGCTAGGTCGGGCCTTGCGGTCTGGAGGAGACCGCCAGGATCCCTGGCAGTCCAGAGAGGACCGCTAGGTGTTTTTTCGTACTAGCCGTGACCATTTCGTGTTGTGTTGGCTTACGGTCGACCTGGTTGTGACCCAGTGGTTGACCTTCAGCCCCGTGAGTGTCCCAGACACCCCGTGGGGATCGCGACCATATTTTTGGGTGTCCAGAGGTACCGTATTACCCCGATTAGCATGCCCGTGGGTCTTGGGGGACTGGGTGACCCCACATGTTCTGGGCATTCGTGCTTTTGGTAGGACAACTCGTCGTGAGTCAGCACGAGTGCGGAGAGTCTTTCCCGCACGACATGGGTTTCTCCGAGAAGCATTTTTTGTGTGGGCCATGTGTGTGGTCTTCGACTGTGAGTCCAGTTAACCAGCCTAGGGCTGGAGGTTTCCCATGTGTCTCCTAGATAAGGGATCAACTCGGCGGCTTGTGAGTTGTCTTGAGAATCATGTCACCACGATTTCGGACCTAGGGATTAGGCTAGATTGACAGCGTTGTGTCGTCACGTGCAACGATCTTGACCCGAGTCTCATGACTCAAGGACCGTTGGGTTATTAGGTCTAGTGGGCTGTCAAGAGTCTGGTGGCCGCGAGCCACTTGTCACTTCACGTTACTCGAGATGGGTGCGTGCATGATTTTCAATGTCCACATTTAGTGAGCCCCCACTAGTCGTACCTTTCATGCACACGTATGTGCAATTCCACTTGGGAGTGGTGGAGAGCGTGACCCGAGTGAGAGGGTTGTTAGGCTAGTTACCATAGGGCTCCCATACGCAGCCTGAGTCCAGGCTTCGGGGGAAGAACCAACTAAAGGGCCTGACCTAGGGCGCATGGTCTGTGTGTGCACACATGATTGGGGGCGTCGGACCCATACTGATGAGTGTGACCCCAGCTAGTCCTTGTTCTATGGTTACTAGTATGGTGTCTCAGTTCCCACTGGGCCAGTGGGAGACACCTAAGACGTAGACTAAGACATCAGGGGACGCATCCGGCCTTGCTTCTGGTGGGCAGGTGCTCTCGTCACGTGACATGAGTTTGTCGTGACTTGAGGTCTCGTTCCTCGTCTGCGAGACGAGATTTTATGTGTGGTTTCGGTGTGGGCCTTCATATGTGAGCATAGGCCTCCACGACAGAGGTGTCGTGGCATTTTCCTAGTGGCGTGCCTAGGGCGATTCATGGTCTGGTGGTCCCCCGACTAAGAGATCGGGGTGTTGGTTTCCTTTCTTGTAGGAGTAGCTGTAGAGCTGAGGTTTTACCGGCCACCGTGTTTACTGTTCCTACTACTACTGTTGTTCTTGCTGTAGTTGCTTTCCATGTCGCCGTTGTTTTCGGTTGGGGTTCTGCGGGACCCCTATTGAGCCAGTGATAGGAGGCTCACCCCTATTTTTCAGGTGTTGCGGGTCTTCCTCGAGGCTCAATAAAAATCCCGGGAAAACTCCATTCCCAACGAACAAACAAATAAATAGTTAGAAGAAAAAGTGCGTCCACACCTATCCGCAAGTCTATGTGGTGGACACCACCACTCTAGGGGTTGAGCATGCTTCCCAAACTCAACCCTTTATCCAATCTACTCTCGGGGACACTTCCCCCTCTCTCAACCTCAATAATCTAATCAATGCTTTATCTCAGTTGGATGATACCCAACTCCAAGCGGTCCAAGCCATTCTTAAATGGAAATCAGTCCCTTCATCTTCTTCTAATCCCCCTCAGGCTGCGGGTGGCCTTCAAGTCAACCCCACTAATGACCAAGCGGTATCCCAGAGAATTCTGTCCTGTCCATGAACCCCTATTACAATTACGCCAGCCCAATTGACAAGTCATTTTGTGGTTAGGCCACAACGAACTCCGCCTCCTCAATTTTTTAAATGGACTATGCCAAACCCTTTCCCTGTTCACTCGGCCCCGACTGAGTCTGACACCAACACTATGCTCCTCCAAAAGATTGCTAACATAGAGGAGCAGTTTAAGAAAGTCATGGCCCCCAAGAATGCCCCGGAAGTTTCTCTACCTACTCTTCCGATCTTTCATTTGCCTCCATCCGAGATGCCCAATTTCATGCAACACAATGGAACGGGCAATCCGTTCATCCATTTAAAAGATTTCATGTATGAGGCATCCTTCTGGAAAGAGAATAAGACCTCTTTGGCATATCTCTTTAGGAGGTCTCTGATGGCCCGGCCCTTGAGTGGTTTTATTCCCTGGAGCCGTTCGAAGCTGGAGATTTTGATGTTGTCCAATGAAAATTTCTGCAAAAATATAAAGACCGAGTGGGCCCTTCTTTGTATGTTACTGATCTTGTTGCCGAAAAGATGAAGTCTGATAAGGATTTTGTACAGTTTGTCGATAGGTGGAGAATAATGGCTGAGAAGTTGAAAGACACCTTGTCGGAACCTGAACAAGTAAAGATAATAATTTCTAATGCAATTTCACAGTTCTGACATATATTGGCCATGAACAAGCTTAACACTATGGAGGAATTATATGAAAGGGCTCGATATATTCAAACCCAAATGAAAGATTCACCCATCATGGGCATGTTTGAGCAAAGGCCAAAAATTATAAGAAAAAGTAATATGGTTAGCAATAATGGTGGCACAACTGAGGGCACCGTTACTAATGAGTAGGTAGGAATAGTTGGCTATCCCCCGTCTTTTCGTAACCCCTCCAATCCTAGGCCCCCACAACTGCATCAGCAATGGTCTACTTTCCTCCCCTAAGCTCCGCCTCAACAAAATAACCCTTCTCAACCCTTTCGGCCTCCACCTCCTCCACAGAACCAGAATCTACCACACAACCCTCCTGCACCCCAGCAATACCACAACGTGCCTCCACCTGCCAACTACGATCCCCAGCAACCTAGAAGACCCACAGGCCCCAAGAGAGCCCAATATCCCCCATTACCCGAGAGCCTTCCTGATATATTTAATGCCCTCATGGCTGCCAACTTGCTTGTCTTGCCCAAAGAAAGAACGACCTGGCCTGCTAATGTGGATACCTCTCGGTATTGTGTCTTCCATCGGCAATCTGGTCATAACATTATCGGACACATTTTTATTTTATTTATTTTATTGTATTTTATTTTATTTATTTGTTAATTATTTATTTATTGGCGTGCCAGTCATATGTGTGACAAATTTATTGTGCGCTCATCTGACAGATCAAACGATTATGGGTGATCGTGTCGGGACCAGAAGTCCGCCATACCGTAAAGGCTATGGCGTTAATTATGCCCTTCCTAAGAAGGACAATTCCAGACCATTAATTAATTCCCAGAACTCAGGGTAATTTTTAACCAAATGCCCATGTTGACGATGAAACTCACAAAAATGGAACAAATTCCCGACCGCGGGTTGGCAAGGCACAACTGGAGGGAGTTGCACTACCTTGGTGACCATCAAGGCCCTGAACACATCTATAAAGGATTCTGGCAATGGAGAGTGAAGAGCTTGCTTCAGGCAGGGTGGATGCTGAGGGGTGTGGGAAGGTAATGGGAATGGCAGTGGAGGTTGCGCAGGCAGTGGGAATTTCATAGGTAAAGGCACAGGGCTAAAGGGTGAATGTGGTGGAGGCATGCGGGGAGTGGGAATGTAGTGGACAGCATCCACCTACTCACCGTGTGGGATCCCCTCGATCGAAGGCAGAGAGGGCTGACCATGGGAGGCGGTAGGTTGGTATGTCGGAGGTCGATATGTCAGGGTATGTGGGTAAATGGGTATGAAATGCTGACTTGTGGAGGGATACGTGGTGGAGGGTTGACTCGTAAGGAATGGGGGATAGGAGGTGGGTGTGAGAGGTGAAGGTGGAGGAGACATGGGGTCAAGGGGTTTTAGCAATTGTTGGCAGATGAAGCGGGCTCGACTGTAGAGCTGTTGCCAAGATGTGATATCATTTAGGGCCAAGATACACCTAAGCTCGGGTGTTGTGTGAGAAATAACCATCTTAATCTGCTCTCCCTCTGGAATGCACCCCGAGACTTGAGTGGCCAAATGACGCCAACGGTCGGCAAATGCTGAGAATTTCTCGTCGGGCCTCATCTTCTCATGGGCCAAATCTACTATGGAGTACCTGGGCCCCACCTAGTCTCGGTACTGCTGAATAAATCTCTCTTGCATAACTTGAAAATTCATGACTTGCACTTGCGGTAATGTGAAGAACCAATCCCGGGCCGAGCCCTCTAAAGACAGACCAAACAAATAGGCCATCAAGTGTTGGTCATGCTGGAATTGGCTTGACTAATATAAAAAGTCCTTCAAGTGCACATAGGGGTCACCTACTCCACCATAGCGACGATATGTAGGAATTTGCGAGCGTGGTGGAAGTTGAAGACCTTGGAAGGCAAATGGGACACTCAAGGAAGTTCGAGGATTGATTCGACGTTGCAGTTCATCAGGCTGATGCTGGGCTTGAGCGATCATCTCGTTGGTGGGGAGAGACCAAGAAGGATGTGGGCCAGCCCGAGCAAGAGAGCGTGAGTTCAGTCCAGGATATTGATGATGGGCCGAATAAGGTGATTCAGCCTGAGGAGAGAGGCCCATTCTGGGGATGGTAGGAAGGATCATAAGAACATGGACCTGCAGGGCTAACAACAGCACGGGTGGGGTAAGAAGGCCCGCTAAGGGGAGTAAGCCCATTAAAGGGAAGGGGCCCAATAAAAGGATAAGGCCCATTAGATGAATGGGGTGATGGGCCAGCATGGGAAGAGGAATCCATGCGAGAGTAAGAGGATAGGGAAGAGGAGAGATAACGCACATGAGAAGAATGCTCCATGGGAAAAATGGAGACTTTATACAATTGAAGATAGGAGAAATACAAGGAGAAGAAAAAAAGAAAAAGCCTAGGACAATGACGAAATGGACAGACACGCAAAGATGAACTAGCTTAAATGAGCCTAACTAACAAAATAACTGTAAATGATGAGGATGTAATACAAAATGGGCCCAAGCAAGCCCAACAAACAATGTGGGTGTGAGAGAATTCAGCCAAGATCAAACAAGTTGATATGATTGTTTAATTTTTATTTTTCCAAAACTTTGGTGGACCTTTTAATGATTTCAATTGAAAAGTGATTCCCTCAAGATAGGAGAGGGTTTGGTAAAATTACTAAAATATCCTTGTGACCTAGAAATGGCTTAGTAGCCCCCGAAACCTTTCATAAATGGCCTCAGCGCCTTGGTAAATCAGGGATCCTATCCTACCTTCTCTCCAACCTAGAAATTTCAGCAATATCCCTGGCCTGGTAAAATTACCAGAATATCCTTAGAAACGTAAAATTACCAAAATATCCCTGGGATTCATGAAACCTACCGCCACTTCCAAAATGCCTGTGGCTTCTGTAAAACTGCATTCATAATCATAAATTTTAGGGTTTTGTCTGAACTTAAGAGGCCTTCGATGAAATCCTAGTTCTTTCAGTCTGTAGGTGGTGAATGAGTGGTCATGGTGAGTCACCCAAGTGAGCATGCCCTCACTATCAGAACCTATGTAGAGGGCTTTAAGATTTTTTTGACAGTCAAATAAAGGTGTTCGGACGTTAAACCGATGTAAATCAACACTGATTGCGGTCAGTGGGAAAATGTGCAGCACTCGAACCCAAATCGTCTGATACGATGTGCACCCACAGAATAAACCATCATACAAAAAGAACACTATATAAATATATATTCCGTGGCCAACAGATTGGCATGCCTGATGGGACTTTTCCCGCCTTTCGTCTTTCTGTCAAAGAAGTCTCCAAACCTTCTTCAAGGTTCCGATTGCCCCTCTTCCTCTTACACGATGGGAAGAGGAGGGCATATTTCTCTGCTCACTCGAGGGCTTTTTGTGCATTTGCACGCTACTCTAGTCGTGCTACACGCCACCGCCACCGACAGCAACAAGTGGACCATGGCAGTCGTCACATACGGCCCTCTGATCATCGCCAACCACTCTAGGTTCGGATACCTGGCGACTCCGCTCATCTTCGGCGAATTTCTGCTAGTCGTCGGCTCGCCCTTCTTTTTGGGCGTTGTGCCGGTGGTTTAAGACAGTTCAACCACGCTTGTGGCAGCCCATCGTCGGGGGTGTCAGGCCCTCGGCTTCAGCAATTGGCCGGGTTCGTCCGGTGAACAAGCCAACCATCAAAGGTGTCAGGCCCTCAGCTCTAGCAACTGGCTGGGTTCGTGCGGTCAACTGGTCGGGTCCACTCAGTCAACAAAGCAACCGCCGGGGTTGTCAGGCCCTCTGTGCTAGCAACCAGTCGGCTTCGCCTGGCCAACTCTTCACTGACCAAGGGCGTGAGGCCCTTCGTTTCAGCAATTGACCGAGTCTGCTCAGCTGCCATGGCAACGGCCGAAGGTGTCAGGCCTTTTGTCCTAGCAAATGGCCAAGTTTTCTCAGTCAATCAAGTTAATATCGGCGCCGCTCCTGCTCAATGGGGACAACACCGTTGCCGTGATGGCCCATGCTCTATTGCGGCCACCCTCAGAGGTGCTGTTCTTGCGCAACGAGGGCAGCGCCGCCAACACCACGATGCCGTGCCAACGGCAGGCATCGCCAGCGCCGCTCCTGCTCAACGGGGGCAGTGTCATAGCCGCAAGGGCATAAAGCCCGCAGCGGCGACATCCCGCTCTGGCAAAATCGTAATTGTCGGGGACCTTCGCATCCGGCTCGATGGGGGCGAGCCGATTATGTCTCGGGACCGGCACGTCCCAACCATCTCAACCTCCAACTGTTTCGAACTTCTCCGGCAAGCCTGGGAGGATGGAGCGATGTTGAAAGAAGCCCGTCATATCGGCGACAAACTAGGGTCTGATGCAACGACCCAAATCAGTAGCTCTCCGATCAAAGTCAAGGGGCAATCCAATTGAAGAGCGCCAACTCCACCTAAAGATAATATGGGCCACCAAGGAGGAGGCCCGAATCATCAAGCGGGCAAGGGCAGAAGGGCCCTTCCGCGTGTCGGATTTGCAACGAATGCGGAGTCCGGCAAGCATTGAGACCTCGACATCCTTGAGGTCCGCAACTCAGGCCCCACGTGGGCAAAAGCGTTGAGGAGCCGATAAAAAGGTGTGGCCGACCTCTTCGTGGGCCAGTTCAATGCACACGGATGAGGACTGCTCGGCCCTGGCCTCCACGTGCCGGGTGTCTGTCTTTGACAGACTAGGGACGACATCTAAGCCTAGCAGACAACCACACAGGAAGAAGCGGGTGGTTCAGGTGACCAATGACGTCGTCGAAGTGTTCACCTGTTACTCAACCTCCGCCGACAAGTAGCTGGAGGATACCTCGTAAGAACTAAATCAGCCTCTCCAAACTTTGAGGAGGTCATGGCCCGTCTCTCAGGTTCTCGCACAAATGCGGCAGACGTCGGTTGCCGGAACATCTCAGCCCGAGCCGGTGCGGTAAGAGGAACATCAAGAGGATGTCCATAGTGTCAATGGGGACAGCAACCCCGGACACGAGAAAGATCTTGGAAGAGAGGCACAGACTCTCGCATTGGAAGAGCTCCGACGCGAAAATCAAGAACTTAAGAACCTTTTGCAAGTATTATTGCGTGAAAAGGAGGTTCATGTTCAACCACAAGCGGCTCCCACTGGGATGGAACAACAGCCTCCCGTCCCAGTCACTACCAACGCCTCTGTTACCGCTGCGAAGTTACAAGTGGTAGTGGAATTTGAAGTGCCGCAATCTGAAGCTAATGCGCGGTCCTCTGCCACTCCTGCCGCAGAAAGTCTCATGGCGCAAAGGCAGATGATCGAGTGGATTGTGGAGGCGAAATTTGCTCAACATGGTGAGGGCGTGGCTACCGTTGATTTGTACAACATGCCTTATCCCCTCGACCATCAGTTCAAGAAAGTTCCACCTGATTGCCCAAAAGCTCTGAAACTCCAGAAGTTCAACGGGTAGGGCTCGCCACATGAACACCTGGCCTACTACATGACGGTTATGGGTGAACTGGCGCTGGAAGAGTCATATCTGCTGCGGTACTTTGCCACGTCTCTGAGAGGCACCGCCTTCCAGTGGTATTCTAGGCTAAAACCCAATTTCGTGGCCGATTGGGCTGATATGCAAAAGAAGTTCATCAACTGTTTGTAGACAGCCAAACTCAAAGTCTCTTTGGTGGAACTTTGCGCCCTTAGACAGAGAAAAGGTGAGACCGCGTTGGACTTCATCAAGCGGTGGAGGGACGTCAGCATGGGCTGTGCTAATCCTCCAACGCCCGAAGACGCGATCACCATATGCCATAGGGGTCTATCGGCGGAAGTCAGTGAAAAGCTTTTGGGCTCAAATATCAGAAGCTTTGACCAGCTGAATACGGTGGTGGCAGTGATTGAGTTGTTCTTTGCTGATCACCCGGCACATGCTTCTGTCAAAGGTAAATCCTCCAAGGACCGCCTGGTCAGTGGCAAGGAGGTAAATGCTGTGTACTTCTCCCCGACAAATGGAGACAAGGGGGAAGGAAAGCCCGATGCCAAGGCGAATGTGTCTCTATTAGCAGAGCGTATGAAGGCGCCCTACTCCTTCAGAAAAGAGCATACCAAGATGCTCTTTGATCTATGTATGAAAGAAAAGCTCATCACCCTACCGGATCTACGGAAGCCCTCAGAGGTGGATAAAACAGATGACCCTACTTATTGCGTGTATCACCGAAGGTTGGGTCATACTGTTGGGGATTGTTATGTTTTCAAGAACATAACAGAAGAGCTCATTCAAAAAGACTTGATAAATATGTTGGGCCATGCGGTCGATCCACCACAGTCTCATGCTTGGAGCTGACCAAACCGGTCGGCCAATGTGGTCTACATGGTGGCGACCGCTTCAAGTTCTATGCCTTCGAGGCCGGGCCATCAAATCAACAGCCCAATGTCGGTCGCAGAGCTGTTCCCTCCTCACTCCCTGAATGTCTGGCGCTGCGAAGGACTATTCGGAAGATCTGAGGGGAGATTCGACAGCTGCAGCTAGAACAAAGGCGTCTGCTACAAATTTTGGAAAGCATTGATGAGCAGTTGGCCACTTTCTCTTTTGGTCCATTCGCCAGGGGGCTAGCTCCAACCCATATACGGGAGGTAGCTATACCATCCACTGCTCGGACTCTGCTCAGGAGTTGGCTCTCTGAGGAATCCTCTGATTCATTTGAAGGCGAGGAGCCAGAGAAGTTATATTCTTTCCCTCGCCAGAAGACTTTGCACATCTTCTTCGCATGTCGGTGAGAGGGCCTGTTAAACCTCCCGGTGACACCTAGCCAGCAGGCACCAGGCGCCGCACTACACCAGGGCTATTGCCCATACCATGAGGTGATAGGCCATATTATCCATGATTGCCAGCCTTTCAAGGACCTCACCGAAGACTTGATTAGACGAGGAGTGATCAATATGGGCGACTTCTTGGTCAACCCGCTGCAGCCGCATGGACGGGAGAGCTTAAATTTCTCCATCAATGTCATACATGCCTCGGCTGCTTTCCATCCATCTGGCTGGCCGGTGAAGCTGAATAGCAAAGGTGCCACCGGGTTTGCCACGGTCCCCCGAGTCACTAGCCCTGAAAATAGCAGGCCAGCCCACGCACTCAGGTAGTGGGTTGACAAAAGTAGACTCCTCTCTCGCGGCACCGGATGTGTCGCTAGTGCTCCCAGCCCCTGGTATATAGTGGCCAATGTTGCAGGAGCTAGGGCCAGTCGTTGTCCCTCCGCCAGCAAGCATGCTGGCCACAGCAGCTCGACTCTCAGCAGGTCGTCCTCCCCGTGCGGGACCACAAATGTTGCTAACTAGTAAGCCAAGAAGGCTGTCA